>OX465554.1:7442894-8669245 GCA_950022955.1 Xestia ashworthii
TGGATGTATTTACTTTGGATTTTGACGACCAGCCTGACCAAATCTTTTGTAGCTATACCCTTTAACATTCTCCGTCGTAAAACTTGACGTGTTTCAGACGAAAAAAGGCCGATTTTCCTGAAACGTGATATTTACGTCAAACAAAACGTCCGTCTTTGATGTTCAATAATGGTGAAATTGGCGAATCATCGTGTCTTATTTCAATCGATTTCGAAAGAAGTTTATGTTTCGGGTTAAAAGGAAACACATATATCTATACCGGCTTCGTATATAGGTATGTGTTTCAGTAAAGTAAGGTAATTGATGATTTTTAATCGCATTAAGTGAAAGCCCAATCGTTTGGTGTTCTTACGACTGTCGTTCATTTGCTTGTCTTTCATTCAATAAAGTTCGTTTGCAATTTAATTTAATATTCGACTAAGCAAGTGATAGGAAACAAGTAGAATTCATATACTAAAATAGGTACTTTAATACATAAAATTCTATTTCTCATGAGATTTTACATTCAAGAATGCATCTTTCTTTGGCTAATACATCCTCTATAAATAATAATTATGATATTGTTTACATATTTATTTAAAAACTTGAAAGGACATAAAAAAATGTGATTACAATTTGATTGTCCGATGTAATACGACGAAAATTGCAATGTCAGTAATGCGAAAAGCCGGTTTCGTGTTTTTACATAAAACGTAAGTATTTAAAACTCATCAATTTGTCGATAGAATAAATCGAAGTTAATTGGACGGAATGAATTGGAAAATTCAATTTTACTCGAGATTTTAATCTTCAAAGAAAAATAAATCGCCAATGCAATGGGAGTAGTTCTGAAAACAATTTTTGAGTAGTTTAAAAGTTATAGATTTACAGTTCACATTAACACTGATGTTCTTATTTAGTAAACTTCCATAATAAAAATACCTTTACCTTTACCAACACTCGGCACGGACCACACCGGTCGGTGCGTCATTCCTTAAACAGATTCTTCCGTGTAAGGTAGAAACCGTATTAACATTGCCTCACAGAATGACACTCAGTTGATTTGAAAATGCTCAAGGATTTGACTACTAGACTATCCCCACATTGTTTAAGTACCTACTCTAATGTAATGAGAAACTTATTTCAAGTCGTTTCAGTGTTTTTCAAAGGGTGTTTTTTAAAGTATTCGTTATTTCACTATTTCCAATTTCCTACATGTTTCAAAGCCGCATTGCAACATTTCTTAAAAACAATTTTCAGGTTAGTAATTTAAACTAAAGTACCTGTCCTCAAAGATTTATAGTTTCCGAAGATCCAGTCACGTAGGTATTCCTAGTGTTTCAAGCTCGCAGATTTGTTACAAAAACATTTCACAATGAATGTTACATCCACGCTTTGTATTTGTTACTAACGTTTGTTTAGGATCAGCCAATCTCGACTCCTGGCCTCGAAACGACGGGTCAATGAAAAAATGTGCCGGTTAATGTAATCCAGACGCTTTCTAAGATATTTTTTATCGTTCTAACAGATACAGAATCTGATACGGACGGTTTAACTTAAAGATGTTGGCAATCTCTGTAATTTTGTGAGATTTGTCTATTGTTTAGAGGTAAATGGTATTTTTGTAGATAAGATAAAGAATAGGATTTATATTTAGATTACTGAAATTATGTATAAAATTAAAGATTATTCACTTTCGGAGCGAGGTTATCAATATCGCCTTGTGGTAAAAAGTCCAGTTCCGACGATACGAAGTACATGAAAAGTGAACTGTGCGACAAAAGATTTTTGGGAAAATTCGTAAAGACTTTCGTTGCAGCATATTTTCGGCGTGCTTGATGGAGCTTAAATATAGGGACTTCGTGGTACATACATGTCCGCCAGATAATGATATTTTGCAGCTTTTCTTTGTACCCAAACGCAGTCAGTTCTTCCACTAGTACCAAATTGTTCCACCTTGATATGGATGGAATTCTTGAGGATTTTGCATGTGGCTCTCACGGCCAGGTTAGTAAACCAAAACAAATGTTTTAAAACAGTTAAATCATACACATGCGTAAGGAATATTAAGGAATTCGACGCGGGTGAAGCCGCGCTCAAAAGATAGTAAGTAGTATATATTTTTATATTGAGTGAGTTGTACCTTTATAAAGTCTTTTAATTTTAATTAAACCGCGGAAAGTTTCTGGGAATTTGAACCAAAATTACACAAAACTCGAAATATTTTCAAACATTGTTTTCATCAAAACGGATAAACTCTCTTTGAAGCAGTAATGTTGAGCAATTTTATTTAATTATAGAGTCAGGTATTTACGAGGAGTTTGAATCCAGTATTTTTATGTTTACTAAATACCTACTACAATATCCGTGGGCGTATTTGATTTAACCTATCATATTTTGGCTTTTTTACTTGTCCTTATCTATAGTCAGTATTTTTAAGTAGTCAACTAATATTGGTATCTGAATTAAAGGTACTAATTACTTAAATCGGTACCTTAGGTATATCCAGCTCAAATATTCTCGCCAAATACCAAACAATAAATATCTATTTGGATTAAGATATCTACACAATACATTTTACCACAAACGGATAAGAGTTACATAATACAAACTTATAAATCAGTGAACCACAGAATTATTAATATTCTAAGAGGCTTCGAAACTGGAAAGGGCCCTCAGTAACAAATATTAGATAAGGGAAATTTTCCTTTACAGTGAATATAGGTACCTACTACGGATTTCACTGACGGTTGACCAATTTTCAACGATTTCTTAGAGCTTGCGGGTGAAAACTGGCAGACCCACAGTGAACTCCATAAGACTTTCTTGAATAAAACGCGTTTTAAGGAGTTTTGCACCGTATGACACCTTGACTGCCCAGTCTGCATGAACGTTTCAGGCAAAAAAATACAAAGAAAAATGGTTATAACCGTGTATGACGGCCGTTCAAAACTCATTCTAAAAGTTATAAACTGGTATGATAATCGTATCATACCAGTTTATAATTTTTAGAATGAGTTGATACGTTCTAGTGGGCATGAGTAGTTCGTGTTATGTTTATTTCCTTGAAACATTCATGGTACGAGTATGGTACGGTGTAGTGGGTGAAATCCTTGCTCGTAACTTTTATTAGAAAATAGGGGTGAAACTAATTTATAGTTTCAAACATTTTATACAAAGAAGTTTACATTAACCGCACACTTTCTCTGGACCAGGAATATGCCTTTTTTTTTTTTTTTTTTAGGATGGGAAATCATCAAATGACTTCTCCCACTCTGGGCGGAGCGGGAGGGAGTGTCAGACTCTTACTGACTAAAACCCATCCATGTTCCTTCCTCGCCCTTTACGTTCCGGGGCCGCGGTATCTCTTTCGAACAGTCCCGCAACCCCGGCAGGCTTCGGCCCTTGCGGGCCCCTCTCTTCTGCTGACATCTCTTTGAGGCGCGCGTGGAACACGATCGCGCCACCAGGAATATGCCTGGATATTAATTTTGACTGTTACGGCTGCCTGTTTGGTCGAGTGGGCTGAAGCGCGACTGTTTTAACCTTATGTATTTGTATTGACTTTTGATATTTAATTGAAATACCAGTCACAAAGCACAATAAGTATGAAAAGACTTTAGATTAGAAATAACTTACATACATAAAGCATAATGTGCAACCTATCATAATTTTGCACGTAAAAACCAATACACTGCAATCTGGAAAATATAACTATTTATGATTAAGTCAATAATTGCACTAGTCTTCTATTCGTAGATACCAATATCGTTTGCAATTGAGCATTTAATTATCCGTGCGACGGTGCGATGATATTGCCTCGAAATTAATTATCGTTTTAGCATGTCATTATTTTAACGGCATTGTTATGCACCAGTGATTACTTACCTATTCATTGACATGGTCAAACAACAGTTGTGGTTACATTATTTTATCAAAATTCTTTATTACACTATAATGAAATGCAGGGCTAACTGCAGTAATTTACAAATGGTTTCGTATGCTGTTGCCGATAGTTTTTCATTCGTTTTAATGAGAAATCTAACAAAATTATAAGAGACCGCTAAAAAGCAAAAAAAAAAACGAAAATACATTTAAAAAATAAATAAATATCGCTGGACATTAACACACAGCGCCACCTAGTGCCACACTAAGCAAAGCTTGTGTCGTGGACACTAGATAGTTGATATACTACATATGTACTTTTTTGTTTGTAAATACATACTTATTATACATATAAACATCCATGACTCGGAAACAAATGTCCGTGCTCATCACACAAACATTTGCTCCTACCGGGATTCGAACCCAGGACCCTAAGAACGTAAGACGTATACATATGCCCAAATTTTTTTAATTATGTCATCATCATCATCGGCCTATTAATGTTCCCACTGCTGGGACAGGCCTCCTCTCTATGAGAGGGAATGGGCTATATAATCCACCACGCGGGCCCAGTGCGGATTGGTAGATGTCACATGTCTTCGAATTTATGGTTCTAGGACATGCCGGTTTCCTCACGATGTTTTCCTTCACCGTTTTGAGAGCAGCGGTGATGTAATAAATTACACAAAGTAATGCGCCTGATTGGGTTCGAACCCACGACTTACTGAACGTAAGTCGTTTAATTAAATCACTATCACGCAATTATTGTATTACTTGAACAGACTTTTAGGCATTCCTTCGTGTATTTCATTTCGTTTTATATATTATTTTCCTGTGCGTAGACTTGCTCAAGACCAAACAACTTATCCACTAATATTTTCCAAACATTATTACATTCGTAAAAAAAATGTTTTGCACGCAATATATCCATATAGGTAACATTTTTGTCCATCGTTAGAAGAACCAAGTTGCTGATTCATTGCTTCGTTCAAATAGATTCAAGTGTTTGGAGAGGGCAGTAATATTGAAAGATCGCGGAAACTGGGTAAATGAATTACACGTGTATTATATTGGTTGGCTGAATAAAAGATACCGTTGAGTAGACTTGGTTTATTCACACGAGAGGGTCAAATGGTAAAGTATCACAGACGGGCTTCACAGTAAGACAGCCATAAAGGAAGTGTCGACAATCATAGACAATCCGTGGACAATCACTAGTTGTGTAGATACAGACTAATTAAAAACTATTGATGCTATAACAACGTGGACTGATAATAACTGATCGAGAACATCGTTAGGTGGATTGATTCCAGGGGCCTAATTCTGCTATTTTAATAAATTCGTCACTCCAACACGATTCCATTCTCATCCCATAGTCATTTTGCTTAAAGTTCGTAATCTGCTAAATTCACAATAGTCGGTCAATGGTCTCGTAATAAAATTGTGTTTTAATGGCATTGTCGTATTGTCATTATTGTAAAACCATAAGTACAAATGGTTTTCGAAATCTACTACTAAATGCGAACATTTATTCATGCCAGATTTCATGTACGAGATTAATATTCTATGACATTTCTTTCAATGGAGTGTCAGTGGTTGTTCATTGAGAAGTCATAATGGCGCCATTATGATAGTGGAATTAACAAACTTGTCAAAATTTGACAGAACTTGATCATTATGAATCAATGATCGAATACCCTGACACTATTGTAATAGCAGAATCGAGGCCCAGGTTTGTTGTGTGTTTTGAGCAAAATTTGCTTGGTAAAATTGGGGTGTTTTAAATAGTCATTCAACACTCATTCATAACTTTACGTTAACATTATTATTCTACTTCTTCTAGGCAAGCGTAGTCCACCCTAGGTCGCATTATCGCTTCACACTAGCATGCTATATAGTATATAAAAAATATGCAAGTGAATAAAGAACCTCGTTAATGGAACACACGAGTACCTACAGTATTATTGTATCTCTGAAACGACATCCTATATTGAAGTATGCGGGATACATCCGTAGGTTTATATCTTGTTTGTTACAATTTGCCAGCATGTATCGGAAATTACATAGTTATTGAGACTGACGTCTGAAAAGTTCCGCCAGCGTTGGGTCTGCGTGGTGAATTACTGCATGTTCTTCTCGTACAGAGGAAATCTATAAATATAAATATCGCTGGACATTACACACAGCGCCATCTAGTGCCACACTAAGCAGCGAGGCTTGTGTCGTGGACACCAGATATAGTTGATATACTACATAGATACTTTTTGTTTGTGATACTTATTATAAATAAAGGGTGTAAAACACCTCTACGAAGCTGAAAGGCACTTGTTCTCCCCATCATTGTGATCATTTTTTTGTTCTACACCATACCTGGGAACCTTCTAGTTACGGAGATATGGGGGGTCAAAGTTACAACTTTTTGACAAGTTTTTTTTTAAATACAAGTTTTTTTTGTAAGATTTTGACTTTTAACACCTCCAAGACCCCCGTACTATTAAATCCATCCAACAGCACAATGTTTTAAGTGCGTTACATTGAGTTCTACCACAAAACATGATTTATAACCTCAAAAAAAAAAGTTGTTTCCCAGCAATAATTTTTGCGTAAAGTTAGTTAGTTTGATGTACAGAATGCTTGGTTAACGGCTTTGTGATGAGGTGGTTTACACCCTGTATAAATATCCATGACTCGGAATCAAATGTCCATGCTCATCACATAAACATTTGCTCCTACAAGAATTAAAACCCGGGACCCTAAGGACGTAAGGCAACCTCACTACCGCTGCGCCATTCGGGTCGTTTATGACTCAGTATAGTGCTATTATAACAGTAGTGGGAAAATTATTTGCTGTATATGATTTTTTGGAAATAAGCCCAGCGCAGTATTCCCAACTGCTCCACCCGGATCCATCTGGGCCGCGCACTGACTCTTAAAAATCAGAGTCAAAAGTGGTGACCACCAAAAAGCCAACAAGAAACTATTATCAGGCTTGACAAGTTCCGGTGAAACAATTTAACTATCTTGGATCCTGCAACGAAACCACGACCAAATTGCTATATGTTGTTCGACTTCATAACATACCAATACGCTTGTAAGCGACATATTATCACATCAAAAGTTATTCTAACCTAGCACTCCTCCTAGGTTATAATTAGTAGACAAAAAAAAAACAGATCATGGTATCAGTGGATACAACTCGTCGTGATCCGTGAATAACGTGATCGGTGGAGACAAACCCCAATTTCAGTTAGCTTGGAGCACCAAACATGTCTGTGTCTCTGATCTGTTCGGAAGTAGGTGTCTCATACTGCTATCAAAACGGTTATTATATCACTATCTGGTGCAACCATTCGTTACAACTGGGAATAGACGTCCCCCGTAATAGTAGGTAAACCCACATTTCGCTTTTACATTTGAATCTCATATAAGAGCGGGCTAGATTATCGCCTTCAAACGGGAACAAATCGACTCTATGGGTGCTACTGAGAAATTCCCGATCGAAAAACCCAATAACACTTTGCCCGACTTAGGAATCAAACTCAGGATCTCAAGCTAAACTGTCGCGATTGCGGCCACTAGACCATCACAGCTCCAGGCTGTTACAACTCTACTTTGGCTACTGCATCACAAAACCACATCGATTCTTAACACAAAATTTCAATTTCTAACACAAAAGTCAATTTTAAACACATCATCATCATCATTTCCACGTCCACTGCTGGACATAGGCCTCCCCCAAGTGTCACCACATTGACCGGTCCCGTACGACTCGCACAGAACGGATTCCCGCAACCTTCACCAGGTCATCGGTCCACCTAGTGGGAGGTCTTCCAACGCATCGTCTTCTGGTTCTCGGTAACTACTCCAAAACTTTTCGGCTCCATCGGCCATCCGTTTAACATACCTAATACAATGTGTTTATGACACAATATTCATCAGCATCCAGAATGCATCGGAAATGAGCACAGTTACTGATAAAAGCGAAGTCGCGAGTTATTCGTGATAATAATAAATAATGCGTTTTGGCGCGCTACCAGTCGCCGCGGTAAATAAATACGGTCTCGTTTTAGATGTACGAGTAGTTGTGTACCATGTGATGGCTGTGAAGATATATACACCATTTTACGTACGATGTTGAGATAGTTTAAATTGTAGTAACAGTAGTGTTAGCCGACTGGCTAAACTATGTGTCATAAATACAGGGTGTAAACAACCTCATCACGAAGCCGCCAACCAAGCATTCTGTACATCCAACTAAGTAACTTTATGCGACTTTTTTATGGGTAAAAAATCATGTTTGTAGTAGAACTCAATGTAACGCACTCAAAACATTGTGCTGATGCGGATAGATTGCATAGTGCGAAGAAATTGTATTAAAAAAAAAAAACTTGTCAAAAAGTTGTGTTGGAACTTTGACCCCCAATAACTCCGTAACTAGAATGTTCCCAGGTATAGTGTAGAACTAAAAAATGATCCCAAAACGGGGAGAAAAAGTGCCTTTCGGCTTTGTTAAAAGGTTTCTTACACCTTTTATGGGACTTTCCAACTCCCCCTTCCCTTCCTCCTTTTTGTCTTTTTTTCGAGCCTAAATAATAACAGGCACTCCGGTCGGTCTTTAGATTAAGCCACGCTTTCCTAAGTTGCTCCATGGAACAAAAAAAATGGTAGCATTTACTGAAACTGGTGAAATAATTCTGATGTTCAGTAACGTACTGGGTACTTAATTGGAAAAATATACAAACATATTCTCTGAACTCTGAAAAAACAAGATTATACAAACGAGCAGAGAAACTGTCTAGCGCAGCGCAGATTCGAATTTTGGCGCTGTACCAGTGCCCAAGATGAATAAATAATTAATCGTTCTCAAATGTGGTTGTACTGCATTATGGTTTCATAATAGAGCGGTTAACGTAGAAATTGGTTCTCTGAAATATTGAAACAGAAATTGGAAAGGTAAACTAAACCTTATTTATCATCTAGTGTCTATAAGTCCTTAGGTAAAGAGCCCGTGCTTCGAGTATTTGAATAGGGAACTAGTGAAACTTTGTTTTAGATAATTCCTTCAATGTAATGTAGCAAACGAAATTTAAATTGATAAGTTTTTAGAATAAGTTCTCAACACAACACAACACAAATACAATCACTCAATCCAGAAACCATTTTTTGCTCGACTTGGCGGGGGCACACTCTCATGCTCCCAGATTCCTATCGAAAGTATAATTATAAAGATCGGACTAACTTACCAAGTGACGTCCGATCCTCAATTATGTGAAGTAATCTCGTCCTCATAATTTTATACAATGTAGTATGCACTCCTGCATGCTGCGCTGCCACAATATTTAAAGATGAAAATCTTCTTAAAAAACTAAACGCGCCCATCACTAATTTCCGGTAACATCCCTAGTGTCTCTTCCTCATCTGTCATTGTTTCAAAGCACACAACTTTCAATATGGGTGAGAATCTGAAGCATATTCTGGGTAGGGTTGGGAATAGGATGAGGACGAGATTACTTCACATAATTGAGGATCGGACGTCACTTGGTAAGTTAGTCCGATCTTTATAATTATGTTCTGTAATCTCGTCCTCATAATTTTATACAATGTAGATGTTTAAAGAAGAAAGTTGTGTAATTAGGATAAACATTGTTTAATCAATCAGTCTTTCTTTCCAACAATTCAGTCTAGCCTTAGAAATAAATAAAAAACAAACTTAAAATTTTCTTCTAACATAATAATTATAACTTAATTCTCATAATATTATGATAAACATTCTAAGTATCTACTTAAATGATCAAAAGTGTTATGATTAAGTACATCGGTTAACATATTCTTCCACCAACTTAGTCAACAATTTAATCTAACTGAAAAAAACGACTTATTTTCTTATAAAATACCAATTTGGATACTTATTAGAATTTGCTACAATCAATCTATGCTTTATTATTATGAATGCCACAAACTGCCTGTGCAAAATAGTTGGGATCATGAATAATAGGTCTTTTATAAAACCGAGCAAAGGTTGTGGAGTTGTCGCTCCAACCTGCTGACTTTCTAATTACTTCAATGTTAACACCTGCCTCAGAGGCTTTTGAGGTGGCTGCATGCCTCGTACTGTGAGCAGTATATTTAGAGACATCTATACCACTAAGAGATAGTATTTGTTTGATCCATCTACCAATGGATGCTGACGAAGCTGAATGATATGGTTTCCTAAATGTCAGTATTAATCTGTTATTATTATTCATTCTTAAGTTTTTAGTTACATTTAAATATGATAACAGTGTTGTTGCAGGACAAATATTAATATTTTCTTTAAAATAAGGTAAAATGAGGTTAGGTTGCAATTTATGCGGACCAGAGGTCTTGATAGGATCTGGAATCTTAATACTTATGTTATCTCCATTTAGAGATATATTTTCTACTAATATAAGTGATAATGTTTGTACTCGATGAGCAGTAACAAGTGCCAAAAGTGTAACCATTTTTTTAGAAAGTACTTCTAGGGTAAGACTAGCATTTGGATACAAGGTAGACAGATAATTTAGGACTATACAGGGATCCCAGACCTCTTCATACTTAGGTTTCTTTGGCCTCAGCTTAAAAATACCTCTAAAGAAACGTTTCATCCTATCATCCACTCCTACATGTGGTCCTATGATCAGTGATAAGGCTGATCTAATAGAGTTAAGAGAACTATATGATAACCCTTCCCTAAACTTAATAGTCAAATATGAAATAATCATGGGTATTGATGCTGATATGGGATTTATCTCTTGTTCCCTACAAAAGACACACCATTGCTTCAAGGCAGAATCATATTGTTTTCTTGTTTTATCTGAAAGGGAAGGCCAGCATAACTTCCATTGAAGATGTGGCAATTCCTCTTCTTAGGAAAGCTTCCTTGATAATACAGCTGCTATAAGAGTTAAGGTCTTGTGTAGGGGATGTGGGTCTCTGAAAGGAGATTGTAATAGATTGAGGTGAGGTCTAAAGATTAATTTTTGAGATATGATCATGGATTCAAAAAGTGGATACCACGGTTGCGATGGCCAGTATGGTACCACCACTATACCTTTCCCCCCCTCTTTCTTTATTTTTTGAAGAGTCCTACTTAGTAATGCGAATGGGGGGAATGCATAAAAGAAGTTTGTATTCCACTTAAGTGTGAAGGCGTCTATGGAAATTGCATCTGGGTCTGGGTACCATGAAACATAGTTTGGGCACTTGGCATTAGCTCGGCTCGCAAACAAATCAATCTCTGGACATCCAAAGCTTTTAATAATTGAACTATATGCTATGTTTGAAAGCTTCCATTCTATCTCAGAATGTGAGCGCCGGGATTCTTTATCTGCTATGGTATTCTCTATGGAGCTTACGTAAGATGCATACACCCATATGCCTTTGTCTTCACACCACTGCCATAAACTTCTAGCCAGATCATTGAGATGAGGGTATCGGGTTCCCCCCATTTTATTGATATAAGCTATGGCTGTAGTGTTATCGATTCTAAGTAAGATTTCACAATTAGTTAGGTTTGATGCAAATGTCTTCAAGCCTATAAAAGCTGCCAGCAATTCCAGGTAATTGATGTGAAACAGTTTGTCTTGGTCTGTCCAATTACCGTGACTTCTAATACCATTACAAACAAGACCCCAGCCCGTGAGTGAAGAATCGGAAAAAAATTCTAACTTAAAATTAAAGTCTTTTATTTTGCAATGATGGTGCAGGTGAGATGTCCACCACTGTAAATCCATTACAACTTTACTATTCAGTGATATGGTTGCATAATAATTATCAAAATTATCTAATAAAGCTATTGTTTTATACCTTTCAAGGATTTTTGTATATAGCCAACCATATTCCACAGCTGGGCATGCTGCTACAAGTAAGCCTAATAATTTTGCTAACTCTATTATTTTACATTTATTTCTTGTTTTTAAAATATTTTTAATAGCTTCAGAAATAGTTCTTATTTTAGTTTCAGGGAGCGATATAGAAAAATAGGTTGAATTTAAGAGAAAACCTAGAAATTTACATTTTTGTTTAGGTACTAAACAACTCTTTTCTTTGTTAATTATGAATCCTAAGTTTTCAAGTAATTGTATAGTTATATCTACATTCTTCTTGCACTCTTCATAATCATCACCAAAGCACAAAATGTCATCGAGGTATATCACTGACATTAACTTTTGTGACCGGAGATGGAACATGATTGGTTTCATAATCTTAGTGAACACATAAGGTGCTGTGCTGAGACCAAAGGGGAGACAAGTGAATTCATATATTTTGTTTAAAAATTGAAATCTCAAATACTGTCTAGAAGATTTCTCTACCGATAGTAAATAATATGCATTTTTAAGATCAATAGTTGCCATGTAACAATTCGGACTCATTAGTCTAATTGCTGTTCTAATGTCCTCTAGCTTGAAGTGAATTGTATTAATAAATGTATTAAGTTTCTTAAGGTTTAAGATAAAACGCCATGTGCCATCTGCCTTAGGATGAAGGAAAATACTAGATAAGAATTGTTTATCCACAGGATTACATGGTTCTATGGCGCCTATCTGCAATAATTTGTCTATTTCCAACGCAATCAAAGTTCTTTCCTTTTCCGAAAAATTATTGTTGGCTGGATATGAACTTTGTGAAGGTTCACTAGCGAATGGAATTCTGTACCCTGATACCCAGTCACGTATTGTAGGGTTAGTGTTGATGCTATCCCAATTAGAAAGGAAATACGGTAATCTGCCTGTTTGTACCTGGTTCAACGGCGCGCCTGGCGACGATATTGTTGTCTCGGTGAAGACCGTCTGGCACGGTTCGACGACACAGTCTGCTGATATGCCGGACGCCTCATCTTCGGTTTCGGCCCGCTCGGACGAGGCATTGGTGGTCGTTGAGGGCCCCGGTAGTTTAAATTATTATTATTAAACTTGCGTTTTGCAGGTGGCTTGGGTCTTGAAGGCACAGTATTTTTTAATTCTTGGGCAGACTTCTTTACTGCTTTACAGGCGGACACTCTATCTTGCAGTTTGTCCCCAAACAGATATTCGGTTATTGTTGTATTTTCCATTAGATCTCTTAGATCTTTATTTAGACCTGGAAGAATTAGTGACCGTCTTGTGACAGTATCACTTGTGAAATATGTCACATAATAACCGTGAAGCATCACTTAGTGTTTCAATTTCTTTAATATTCTGTTGAGTCAACATTATGTTTAGCACGTGTCCAATTGCAGAAATGGCGGCAGCCAATGTGGCTTGTTTATCGCTGATCCTTTTATCCCGCTTAGTTCCACTGTCGTTCATGGCTGCTGCTACTTCCTCATTGAGTTTGGGTGGTATCAACAACTGACAGTTATTAGGAGTATCATATTTTCTTCTTATTATGTCTCTTGTCTCCGCATTTAGACCATCTTGAAGAATAGCTATCCATCTTGTAGTCAAGCTGCTATGTAGGTCCTCAGCTTTCTTATGAGAAACAATACCTTCATCACCTAAAATTTTGATTATTTCTTCAGGTACTTCAGTTGCCCCCTGGGCCGGTTGCTCTTTGGGTGGTTCACTCTGCTGAGTTTCGATGTGTTCGTCCATGTGTTCACCCACTGAGTGACTGCGCGAACGTGAACTGCTGATCGGACTAGGGTGGCTACGAGGACTAATGTGTGAGCGCCTTCGACTATGTGAACTCCTCCGACTGTGTGAGCGCCTCCGACTGTATGACCGCCTCTGACTATATGAATGGTTCCGATCGCGTGACCGGCTTCGACTGTGTGCATGGATGCCATGTTCGTCATACTCGTCTGCAGAAAAAAGACGCCAACATTATGGTCTGACCATGGCTAACCTTACATGAAAGCTCTAGGTACATCGGTCAGTGGGTCGTCTTAGGGGCCACCAAATAATATAACATTGTTTGCCGGCTAACCTCTCGTGAAAGCTCAATTAAGGCAGTTAAATTGTCACGCTGGCTAACCTCTCGTGAAAGCTCAATAGCGTGTGTATTCTACAGTATGCTGGATGTAAAGATCCTCGTGGCCAACCTCCCGTGAAGGCTTTTGAGGTCTACGATATTATCACGCCGGCTAACCTCCCGTGAAAGCTCAATATGGCGGTTGTAGAATACAAAAATTAAAACGCGGTGTGTGGGTACAGGGTATTTATTGGTTTTAATCTTTCGTAAAAGATATGTGCCTCGATTGTACGTGATATATTATAGACACTTTAACTAAATGAAGATAGTTTTACACAATAATAATAATTCACGAACTTACCCGAATGGCGGCCATGGCGGCTTCGCCTCATTTTCTTTTTCAATTTTTTCACCTCTCTATGAAGTGAATCAATAGATACTTCAGATTTCCTCTTCCCCATAACTAAAGTGGGTCCTCCGAGCCAAAATAAATGCTAAATATAATATTTCTCCTCTTTTTCTATAATTTGTGTGAACAACGCAGCGCACAAAGAAATACAAAGAAATACAATGACAGATGAGGAAGAGACACTAGGGATGTTACCGGAAATTAGTGATGGGCGCGTTTAGTTTTTTAAGAAGATTTTCATCTTTAAATATTGTGGCAGCGCAGCATGCAGGAGTGCATACTACATTGTATAAAATTATGAGGACGAGATTACAGAACATAATTGCTTGTCAGTTTTATATATGTATATCAGCGTCACATTGTAAACACCGTTAGATTGTAAAATAACTAGAAGATTGTAAACTCTCGAAATATTGTTAAACGAACATACTGCTTACAATATGACGCATTATTTTTCGGTAGATTATAATCTAACGAAGTGCAATCGTAATATTGTGAAATGTATGCTATGGATGTCAACTCGCGCGGTGTGGGGGAGAGGGAGGGTAGGAAGGGTCCAATGGTGCCACTATCATGAAAAGAGAACCCTGCAGACAGAAATAGGGGATTTCTGTCTGCAGGGTTTCAAGGAACCTAGCTTAGCTAACGTGGGTCTAAGTGGTCCTAAGTCCCGATTATGGGGGCAGAGATACTTACGGCGCATGCATTTCACAATATTACTGTTTCACTTCGATAGATCACAATCTTATATATTGTAAGCAGTATGTTCAGTTGACAATATTTCGAGAGTTTACAATCTCTCTGGAGAGATTACAATCTAACGTGTTTGACAATTTTACGGGGATACAAATTACGACCGTACCAACACATGTATTTTTAGATACGTTCTACTTAATATGTGTAGTAGTCATCAAGAAAACTTACTTACAAGTAAGTAGAATCTTATCTCCGGGCATCAATCAGAAGTGGGATATTAATAGACTTGAATTTGAACTACTTCTTGCCGACTGGCCTAGATAACATAACATGAATCATGTTCCGTAATTTTAGAAGTAAACACATGGAGTAAAACATAATACTAAGACTACTCCAACTGATCCATAAAATTTACGGGAATATAAAACGAGATTGAGTTTGAGAAGATGGGTATGCGTCATCGAATTGTAACTTGTGGCTCTTAAAATGAATATCGAATACTAAAAAGGAATTTCTAAACAGCAGTTCTTTTAAACAGCATATAATTATACATTTACTGAAACAAATAGTTAAAATGGTTCCATACATTTGCGATTAAGAAAAGGCCTAATTTCCATGTAACAATTGACGGCCAAGCAAAAAGTAGGCATTTGTGTTGGATATTGTGGATTTGTAACATCATGCATGTATTAGAAAAATGTTAAAATAATTACCCGCTCGCTTTGCTTGCAAAAACTATATACTCGTATGTTACATTTGTATGCTCCATTGCAGTGCCCAAGCTAAGTCTACTTTGAAGTGTCAATCGATTCATATTTTATTTTTAAAAGACATAGGTTAACTCGGATGACTGCTAATCAACAGCTTTATTCTAAACTAGCGCTTCACCCGCGACTTCGTCCGCAAAAACTGTGATCGGTCGGCTAATAAGCATGATCTAATACAATTTATAACTATTAGTGTTTTTTTTAATGTATCATTAGTTCCGAAATTTACCCCTTACCTACATACAAACTTACAAATAAATTATACTTTGAATAGTAGAGTATAGATACATAAACGGCCGAATCAAATCAATGATCTGATAAGATTATAAGTTGCTATACTAGTTACAATCCACATTGGAATATGTAGATGAGCTCAATAAAAAAACCAAGGCGGATACAAAAAAAAAACCGTTTGGATAAAACATCCATTCCTGATTGATCTGGAGCAAAAAGTTGAATAAAAAACATTCAAAGACTCGGTAATAAATCACTCCACTTAAATTCTAACCGAGTTGTTCGTTCATAAGCTTTCTTTCATAGCTAAATCCCGGTTTCGATTCTAAACAGCCTATAAATAATTTTCGGTATTGTAAGGTATCCACAATGAAAAAAAAGGACCACAGAAGATCTTTCAAAAACAATTTTAATAATAATAGTAATAATAGATTATTTATTTCAGAAAATCTCTATTTATGTAACAATATTATAATAAATCACAAAACATGAACATAAAATGTTAGTAACACAAAAATGTACCTAGAAATATGTTGGTATTTTTAGTACCTATATCTAACTTATGCCTATGGCTGTCCTAACCCACTGATTCTGGAAAGGACAGTCAAAACGGGCAGCAATCGCATTTAGAATGCTGTTGTTGTTGCTGTCGCTGTGTTGCTGTTGCTGCTACTGTTGCAGTTACTGTTGTTGTTTGATAGTCAGTAAGGCCTGTTTGCACTGCGAATCATGAAAGGCGTTAATCGTTGGTCGAGTGTTCGCAAACGCGACTGCTTAGCGGTGGTGGTGTCGATTCCCGGGTCGGGCAACGTGTAAATAGGGTTTATTCAGGAATTTCTCAGTAGCAGCCATGCAGTCTAGATTTGTGCCCGATTGACGGCAATCCGGGCACAGCGGGCTTCAGGTAATAGGCTTGCGAGGCTGCGACATAGTGGCGCACCTGATACTTAAAGCATAATAAAGGGTGTAAATTACCTCTTAACGAAGCCGAAAGGCACTGGTTCTCCTTGTCACTGCGATCATTTTTTTGTTCTACACCATACCTGGGAACCTTTTAGTTACGGAGATATGGGGGGTCAAAGTTGCAACTTTTTGTCAAGTTTTGTTTTAAATACAAATTGTTTTTGTAAGATTTTAACTTTTAACACCTCCACGACCCCCGTATTATTCAATCCATCCATCAGCACAATGGTTTAAGTGCGTTACATTGAGTTCTACAACAAAACATGATTTATAACCTCAAAAAAAAAAGTTGTTTCCCAGCAATATTTTTTGCGTAAAGTTACTTAGTTTGATGTACAGAATGCTTGGTTAACGACTTTGTGATGAGGTGGTTTACACCCAGTATAACTGGCGAAATGTGGATGTATTATTAGGTACACGCTTATCACGCCCTATCGATGACTGGGTATGCATTTGTGATTTGTGCCTCCAAGGATTAATTTTTAGAGTCTTTATCTTACAATTAAGTGCTTGTCTACATGAACGAATCGAAGGAGTCTTAACGGAATACACCTGAGTACGTAAGTGTCGCCTCTGCTAACCTTGGAGGATGCCTATAATTACCTGAGCGTTGTGCTTCTGCTGCATTAGTCGGTGAGTACCTAGTACTCAGTTTCAAGATACACATTGATTAGGACATATAGGATAGGAGTTCTTGACAATTCAAGTAACTTCTCGTAATTAGTATAATTGAAATAAATGCTTTGAGTTTGAGTATAAAGTTTGTTCATAACCGTTGTTTTATATGAATAGTATTTAGACGCGTAAGAGTACAACATCATTTTTGGACCTTTTGCTACTATCTGCTTAGTGATAGAACTGTATATGCGCGTGAGCATCTGGACGTAATGACGTCATCTCAGCAGTTTACTTTTCTTTGTTTGCGCATGATTATGATAACGTTGGGAACATTTCCAATTATGTCATCTGTCATAATATTTGATTAGAATAATAATAGTGTTGAATTATTGATGGTTTTGTTATTTATTAGTTCTTTGCTAGAATATTTTGATATTTGGTCCGCGACGAAGAAAACTTATCTTATTCTTTAGTTTTATTAAAGGTTTAGTTGCAATAGTTCACTGTTCTATTAATTTTATTATAACAATCGATTTTTCTGATGATGATTTTGCTTTAGCCTTAAAGGCAATGATTGCACACTATCTAGCATTTTATTTGGCTCAACAAATATAAAATCTTATTGCAGTCTCTCATATTATACCAGGGTACTTGGGTGGATGCACCTAAGTACCCTGGGCTTTAGTTATTGGTCCTGTTGTAACACAAAATTTGTTCAGGAATATCCAAAATAGTCAAGTACAATGTCAAATATATCCTATAGGTAATCCTCTCCATATTTTAAGCACGCGTGATCAAGAATACATAGGTACTTTCCTAAATATTCACTAGCCACGACGGGATATTTAATTGTAGTTGCCAAAACAGTAATAAAATAAATCATTCACACGCATGTACTCGTACCTACCCACTTATCATAAAGGTCCTTAACCTATTTGTGTTACAATGCCGTCTATTATTGAAATATAGGTTTCACGCCCTTTGTAATGAATATTTGATGAATTGCATTATTAATTTTGTGATAATAATCTCATGATGAACTATTCATCATCTCGACTTCTTTCCCTAGCTCGATCATAATTATGTTTGAGTCGTTTCCTTTCTAAATTCTAGAATTTTATACTTTAATAATTCGTTCTTGACTGCGTTTTTTTTTTTCATGATATCAGATTGCAAACTAGCAGAAGCTTTTCTGCTGAGGCAAATGTGAATATTGCAAGGCCTCTATCGAAGTTTTTCAGTGGTTGATGTATCCCGAATGCGAAATACTATGGGTGGGTGAATATTTCATTTCGTGCATATTTGAAGTTTTGGAGAAAAATAAAAAAAAGTAACCTAATCATGTTCTTTATATACTTTTTTAAAAGTATATAATGATACCAACTGGGACATATGAAAGGGACAGTAATTCTAGGCGATTTTGACTTTTGTTTTTTTTTAAAGAACGGTAATGAGATTTCACAAATACGGTAATTAGATCTCAAGATACGATAGTGAGATAAACTAGTAACAGCTAGTAACCAATAAAACATTTAAAAAAAACATAGTATTTTACACGTGTAAACCTTTTAAAAATGAAATAAAATATTATAATATTGACATTAAAAATCATTACCATTCGTTTCTTCTAATTACCATTCGAATTGTAGAAAATGGTATTTAATGGTAATTAGAAGAATGGTAATTAGATTCACAAGTATTTCTAATAAATATTTGTTATTTTGAATAGGTGAAGGCTTGTAAGGCATATACAACAAAGAAAGACTTGTACTGGATATACTTAGCCAATAATTATATAAAAAATACAATATTAATTACCTTTCAAAACGCGAATGGTATGTAGAAATATTTTGAACCACTTCACTTTTTGCACAGGAGAATTCAAAATTACGTCGCCATAATCGCTCTCTCACGCGTCCGTCCAGCTTGGTAGTAGAGCAGACACTGACGCCGAATATTTCTTGTTTAGTCTACATCGCTGTGGCGCGTAAGTACGAAAATATCGGATTGAGAATATCGTCGAATGGTAATTATGAATGAGGGTAGGGACATTTTTCAAAGTTATATGAAATCACTTAAATATGGCCTTTCGTAAAGAATATATATTATATAATATGGATTAATTAATATATTAACCGAAAACGTATTACATAAATCGTTCTTCCTACAGATTTTTTACTAAAAATGCACCGATTTATTAAAATCTGGAAGAAGGGACATGGATGGTAATTAGATTTTTGGCTTGTTTTTTTAAATTTGGTGCACTTATAATCAAAAACTAGATTTTTAAAGTGTTGCGCCTAGTACTGTTATAAGTTAATTAGAAAAAAAAAAATTCAGGTAGAGATTTTTTCAACATTTAATGTATTCTTTATCGCCTGCCGCGTAATTTGCACGAAATGAAATATTCACCCGGGTGATATTCACGTGGATGCTCTTCAAATTATTGCTGATAAAATGTGAATACCTCAAAATATATATTATGTACCATTTTGCCTGTGCGTCAACTTACGTCACATCACACATTTTTTTCTCTGAAAAAAAAACTTCGGATTAAATACAAAAATTGAACTCTTATAAATGGCGATATTAATTCTTAATACGGTAAGGGTGAGAGTGCGATCCTATCTCAGTTATTGCGAGCAATACTAATCGGGGTTATGATTGAATTTTTTTCCCTGTGTAGAACCCAATTACCCCTTTTAACCGATTTGGGATTGAATACCCAAGACGGCCTGTGTTACCTGTGGGTGCAAAACTTTAGACATTATTTTTTTACGTAAAGTAAGTAAGGTGGGTACTATTTCTATATATGGTTGCAATTAGTTTTGGCTGTTAATATCCCAGTATTTCTATTGATGATGTTAATGATGATGATGCAGCAATAATTTTGGCCTCAGCTACAAGCAGATCCAAGTCTGGCCGAAAAGCTTCGAGCACATAGCAAACAGTAGTGATGACATTGTAAGTGATAGCCGTAGGTAGTCTAATTTAAAAGATGTTTTTATTGTAGACTAGCTGTTGCCCGCGACTTCGCCCGCGTGAACCACCTTTGTCACCTAGGGGTATAAAAGTAGCCTACGATTTGTTTTCTAACCTACCGAATAGACACAATTTTTTTATTTTTTTTTATTTTTAAAGATGATGATGATGGTGATTTATTTATTTATTCAACTATGATGATGTTATGTTGACTCTACAGGGTAAACCTTAGTTGCCATTAAGTCGCGCATTTCTCCTGATACCCCAATAAACCTGTACAGAAGTCGAATCCGCCATCTTCTGGATGTCATAATAAATACCATATTCGTAATCAGCACCCCTGATAATCTCGGAAGCGACACCCATAATGATTTTTAATTTTTCATTCCAACCCCATTGCAACCCAAATGGGGATGATGGAATTTCAGGTCCGCTACATTAAATCTTAAAATCATTGTTTTTGTAATACACCCAACCCGATACACAATACAAACAACACCCATGTTTATTTTCAGACTTTGTCACGCCATTTCTTCATATTAGGGGTTGAATTCTGAACAAAACTGAAACAAATGTTCATTTATCGATAGGAGTACTCCTGTTAAGTTTCAGATAAAATAGACTAACTAATCTTGTTTCCCTATTGAAAGTTTGGAGCCCCGTTTCACCCCTTTGGAGGACGAATTTTGTAAATTATTTCTAACTGCACCCCAAGAGTACATAGGAATAAACCTATTTGCCAATTTTGGAATCTGTAGACCCAGCGGTTTAGGCTGTGCATTGATTTTTAGACTTGGTTACCCCATTTCCCCCTCTTAGGGTTTGAATTTTGAAAATACCTGAAACCCGTTTCTCCTCATTTATCAATAGGAGTACTCCTGCGTAGTTTCGAATGAAATAGTCTAACTAATCTGGTTTCCCCATGCAAACTTTGGATCCCCGTTTCACCCCTTTAGATGGTGAATTTTGAAAAATCCTTTCTTAGTGCACCCTAAGACCAAATAAGGAACCTTCTTGCCAATTTTGGAATCTGTAGACCCAGCGGTTTGGGCTGTGCATTGATTTTTAGACTGTCGACCCATTCAACCCCTCTAAGGGGTTGAATTCTGAAAAAAACCTGAAGCACTTTTCTTCTCATTTCTCAATAGGAGTACTCTTGTGAAGTTTCGAATGAAATAGTCTAACTAATCTTATTTCCCCATACAAACTTTGGAGCCCCGTTTCACCCCCTTAAAGGATGAATTTTGAAATTTTTTTTCTTAGTGCACCCCTAGACCACATAAGGAACCTGTTTGCCAATTTTGGAATTTGTTGACTCAGCGGTTTGGGCTATGCATTGATTTTTGGACTTTGTCACCCCATTTCCCCCTCTTAGGGGTTGAATTTAAAAAAAAACCTAAAACCCGTTTCCACTCTTTTTGCAATTGGAGTACTACTGCGAAGTTTCGAATGAAATAGTCTAACTAATCTGGTTTCCCCATACAAACTTTGGAGCTCCGTTTCACCCCCTTAGAGAGTGAATTTTGAAAAATCCTTTCATAATGCACCCCTAGACCACATAAGGAACCTTCTTGCCAAATTTGGAATCTGTAGACCCAGCGGTTTGGGCTGTGCATTGATTTTTAGTCTTGGTTACCCCATTTCCCCCTCTTAGGGTTTGAATTTTGAAAATACCTGAAACGGTTTCTCCTCATTTATCAATAGGAGTACTCCTGTGTAGTTTCGAATGAAATTGTCTAACTAATCTGGTTTCCCCATACAAACTTTGGATCCCCGTTTCACCCCCTTAGAGGGTGAATTTTGAAAAATCCTTTCTTAATGCACCCCTAGACCACATAAGGAACCTTCTTGCCAAATTTGGAATCTGTAGACCCAGCGGTTTGGGCTGTGCGTTGATATATCACCCAGTCAGTCATAAAGATTCACAGCTCCTCCCCCGTAGGTGATAGCGTGATAATATGTAGCCTATATGTTGACGCGACCTCTTAGTAATATTCATGCAAAATTTGAAGTAAATCCATGGAGTACTTTTTGAGTTTAGCTCGGACATACATACAGACAAACAGACAAAAAATCTAAAAACTTTATTTTTGGCTTCGATATCGATTGTAGATCACGCCCCAAGTATTCTTTTTAAAAATTTTTCAATGTACAGTTTTGACTTTCCTACGATTTTATTATATGTATATAAATAAAGACTAGCCGACCCGACAGACGATGTCCTGTCCTACCTATCTACTACCTACCTACTACTACCTATCTAAGAACCTTCTCCTGACAGTAACAAACACAACAAAAAAAGAATAAGTGAAATCGGTCCAGCCGTTCACGCGTGATGGCGTGACCAAGGGAAATAGGGATTCATTGATATATACATATACTCGTATATTGAGTAAATTTGGAAATGGATCGCTATAATCTTCTATGCACTGGCACACCTGTAACCAGGGAATTGCCAATCCACAGATTCAGGCCATAAAAAAGGCATGTATGTGCATACAAATTCGCCCATTCCTTTTAAACCGGAACGCAAAAATCCCTCTCGTTGACTAACATACACGTCTGTGGTATAGAAAGTACTTTTACCGAACGATCTCTTTGACGACTATGTTTCACTATTCATTTTTTCGGATATTTGATGAAATTCGGCACCGTTCGCAAACGGGATTTTTGGCAAGCGATGCTACAAAAAATAGAAGTTGCAAATCAAATTACGCTATAGTACAGTCAGCAAAACAGTTAGGTTTGCAGGCTAGCAATCTTCTTACGACTATTATAAATGTAAAAGTCCTTAGAGATCGATTTTTGTTATACTTTCACGCAGAAACTACTGAAAGGATTTGGATGAAATTGCAAACAGATTGATTATAACCCTTTTCCATTTATTATAGTAGTAAAAAGATTGCTAGCCTGTAAAGCTAACTGTTTTGCTGACTGTACATACTATGGGTTTGTAGCACGTAGCACTCGTAGACGATACCTGTAGCAAGAAGCTGCTACGAATCGAAGCATCGATTGAAATTCGAATGTAATTTCAAATGAAGAGTGGTCTATTATAATTACCAATTAGATCCCATTACACGCTAGGCGGCATCTAATTCCAATTCTAGACCAAGGACGAAGGTAGGATTAGGCGCTTGACTCCTATTCAAATAACTGGCAAAATACTGAATTGTATGGAAAATGGAGAGGGAAGACTTTTCCCTGTAATGGCAGAATACAGGCTTATTATTTAGCTTTAACCCACGATTTGCACCGTTTGAGGAAACCAGCTTGCCTGAGAGATATTTGGCGACGGCATGTAAATCAAGTCAGAAGCCCATGGGTGGCATTAAAACTCTGACACCAGGCTAAAGAAGACCGCTTGGAGGTCGGAACAAAAACCATAATGAAAAAATGAAATAAATATGTGCCAGCTTTCATGGTGATCGGTCAACTGTCGTTGTTTATTCTCATTCAGGTATATTCTGACATCCATTTATAAAAATATATAAAAGATGCTCACAAAAAAAACAAAACAAATTTTCAATACAAATATTTTTTTTTTTTCAATACAAATTTTCTATTTTTTTTACTTATCAACATATTATGTAAATATGTATTCCATTGAGTATAATAAGCAGTAGGTGAACACGATACTCTCGTATATAATGATGTTAGTGTCAATATTGGCACAGATACATTAATAGATGATTGATGGAACACCTACATTTGTTACAAATGTAAGGCCCTACATAATATTCAGTTGTTTCTGTTTGCCAGGTAAATAATATACATTATCATCACTATTTCAGCCGGAAGTCGTCCACTGTTGGACATAGGCCTCCCCCAAGTGTCGCCATATTGACCGGTCCCGTGCGACTCGCATTCAGCGGATTCCTGCAACCTTCACCAGATCATCGGTCCACCTAGTGGGAAGTCTTCCTACGCCGCGTCTTCAGCCTATAACGTTCCCACTGCTGGACACGAAGCTCCACTTGTGAGAGGAGGCCATAATCCCAAAGCCACGAAAGTCTCACATTCGAATATTTCGGGTCTAGGACATGTCAGGTTCCTCACGATGTTTTTATTCACCGTATTGAGAGCATTGGTGATGGCTTGTGTAAATTACATAAAGTTAACTGCCCACTAAAACCTACTACTACATATTGATTGCTTCTCCTCACTAAATTCTTTCCTAAGCTTATTTGATGTCAAAAAGCTAACGTGGATTTAATGAAACGCCGTTGGAATAGTTAAAAAATATAGCTTACATTCTTGATGATCATAGTTTTATCTTAAAGAACAACGTCGCCTCCCATCTGAACAAAATCAGACTGTTAATCTAAATTGCAGATGACTCTGCTAAATATAAATAATGTATTATAAAGTAAATAATGATGGCACTAGAGTTATACTCAGTTAGTAGAGGTGTTATCTTATCTCGGTTTATCTTCTAAACACAATAGATTATACTTTACTATGAGCATTGTACATGAAAGTACATATATGTTGCATTGACTATTTAAAGAGATCTATTGTAACTATGAATTCTGTCGCAAATTATTGAGCACAAAAATGATAATGAAACCTATTACTGCTGTCGTGAGTAGATCTTAGAAACCAAATAACTATAATAAAGGAATCAGCTAAAATGTTGTGTTAAAACCAAACAGTTAACAAAATGCCTCAAATTTAAATAAATTCCCCGGACTAATGATTATTATAATTCATAAGAAATTACAAAAATAATAATTACTTTCTTTCTATTACTATGCTAATTTTAATGACAATCTAAAAACGTATTCTCATTGCCGTTGCGAACAAAACGCTCGTTTAAATTAAACCTGTAAATATAAAAAGAACGACGTAAAAATGTCTTTCATTATTCTGTAAAAAACCGCTTACCTTAATTCAACAAAGCTCAATTAAAAACCGCCGTTTAGTCCTACAGCGATCACAGAAAGATAAAAAAATCACAGAGAAATGAAACTGAAAAAACTGAAACACAGGCACTTGAAACACACGTTGGGAAGAGTTTTTAGTATTAATGTATGTACAGATATTTGAGTTTTAATTCACGAATTGCGGATTATTGGTTCCGCGGCAGTGCGGGATATTGCGACGAGCGATCGACGGGCGTCACGCGCGCTGGTTGATCGGAGACTGCGGCGCGGGCGGAAGGCGCGGCTCCGCCAGTCTCCCAAGTCCCTAAGTCCCCGATTCCCCGTGTCCCCGAGTACCCAATTCCCCGAGTACGGAGTCTGCCCGCCCTCCGGACTCACGCGGATACGATACCTCTTACTCCGCTAATTTCCTGCCTTCGTATATTCAGATTTTATGATGTCTTGTAAAATTTAAATATGAATTGGAATAGATTGCGCCGATTGTTCTCGTGATTGTATTGTTGATTGAGACACTAAATTAAGATTGCGGGTTGTTCGTTATTATGAGTTTATTAAGATTTCGCTTCAGGCTGATTGTATAAAGACACAGAAAAGGATAATTCTAGGTTTTACAATCTCTTCAGGCTGGAAAACATTTCTGATGGAAAAACGTGTCTCAATTTTCTAGTTTATTGTTGTGATAAAAAATAACAAGCTGCTGAAAAGGCAGCTTGTAACACCCAGCATTAGGGTCGATAGCTCGGGAGTATATTGCCTAACTGACCAAATAAAGTTAGTTTTAGTCATGGACCGTGGTAGGCTGAGTTCATGTTGCTGAATTATATCGTAAAATCGTTACATTGACCCTGCAATGGAAAAGAGGGACTTGAAACCAAATAATCATTGCGCTGAAGGATCAGTATGGGTAAGCAGGACTTTCAGCAGTCGTGTTGTTTCCGTATATATTATATTGATAGACAAACTGTTAATGTTATACGTATAACTAGAGAGCCGTAGCTATGTGAGTGAGGTACGTTAATCCTTTAATGAAAATCTAAAAACGTATTATCATACGGCCTTTGTTCAAATCATTTTCCATGTAAGGATAATATAATATTACGCCTGTTATTCCCAACGGGTTAGTCAGAGGTGTATCATATTTTGGGAGGGATCGGGGTCCAGTGCGTGTTAGTAGATGTCACATTTATCTTCGAATTTTTGGTTCTAAACATATTGGTTTCTTCAAGATGTTTTCTTTCACCTTTTTGAGAGCAATAATGACATTTAGAATGTACGAGTATAAAGATGATTGTTTAATTGTAGGTATTTTTTATTTTTTAATGTAAGTCTGTTAATTGATTTTTTTATTTGTAAGTGAGGTATGTGTACTCGTATCTTGGCGTTATAGCTATTAAGGTGTTATTTACATAATTTTAAATAAATTAATTAATTGACACAAAGTAATGCTTGCCAAGTGTCGGCCGTATTGTAAAGTATAGTCTTTTGCCCGGCCATTATGACCATTGCCGCTCAGAATAGCGTGAGTATGTCCATATAAAACATAATATGTAATATTTAGTTGACCATGCTACGGCCGACACTCGGCTCAGACACAACACGGTCTAGCGTGGGTCATCCTTGATTTCTTCAATGTAAAGGACTATATGTAATTACAGGTTGTTCAAACACTAACAATACGGTGGTCTTTTTATGGTAGCTGAAAGGGCAATGTACTGATAATCTCTCGATTACGGTTAGACTTAAAGCCAACTGAAGGCGACCGGACTTTCAAAACCTGTTACTCGTCAGATCCTTCATAATTATATCATCGAGCACTTTTCAAAAGTCAAAGCCGGAACATTAACGACCTCCCCATTCATCTCAACTTATAACACCTTTAAACGCTTTATTTCAGTAATTATTTCTATGAAAACTTTTTCTATTATAAAACTCATTTGAGAGTTCCCTCATCTTTTATGTACGGTTAAACTTTTTGTTCTAAAGTATACAAAGACTTGTAACGTCAATTTTTGTGTGGAAGGCTTAGTACGTCATGATTGATTGAGCATTACTGCTTTATTTTGGTGGAAAATCTGTATCGCGCTGTTGGAAATGCTCATTTGACTTTCTGGAGGCTGTTGTATTTAATGTGCACTCAAATGGAATATTAATGAGGGTTCAATGTTTTGAAGGATGTTAAATTATTCTTAAGAGGCCCGCGGAGCATGCGTAGTTCATACAAACGTAATACCAAAATAATTTGTAAATCTAACATATTCTTAAGGTAGTGTGTATTTATTTCGATTGGATTACAGAATATCTATGTTTCCAAATATATTTTTTGAAACGGCAAAGATATACAGACGAGATATGAGAAATTTAAAATTTCTATCGAAAACTTATTTTTCTCATAACTCTTGTTTAGATCAGTGTTTATTGAAAATATATATTTGGGAACCTAGTCTTTAATCCAATCGAAATAAATACACACTACGTTATGAATATGTTTGATTTACAAAATTATTTTGTTATTACGTTTATATGGACTACGCATGCTTCGCCGGCCCCTTAAGCTGATATTTCAAAATCAGACTTATCTATTAAAAGTTTTGAGTATAAATGTACTGTGTGAAGAAGACATACTGCACCGACTCAAAATAAATTGGGATGTAGACAAGTGTAGACAAGAGAAAGATGATTCAATAGTTTAGGTAGGTACACAAAACGGATTTAATGACCTTAGTAATACAGCTTATTTTAATCCGCATACACAGGTGCGTTCTTGCGTTTCTGCGTCCCAATACAAAATGATCTAAGAACTCATATCGCAATATCGTATTTTGTATTGGGACGCACAAACGCGAAAACGCAAAAACGCGTCTGTGTGTGTGCTTTTAAAATTTTGACAGTATTGTATTGAAGCTCATAATCCTCAATATTATTTCTTCAATAAAAGTTATCGGACTATTGATAAATCAGATTTCAAATATTTTTATATAATTCTAAGGAGGTTTTGATCTTATTGCTTTTCACAATGGCCACGAGTCAGTCCTCGAAGTCTATCAAAAAAATCTCTCTGATTTTGTATATAATAGGATAACGATCTAATAGATAACTTGAAAGACATAACAACTCTTTCAAAGCGCCTATAATAACCTCAAAAATTCGCCTTAGAAGCAGCATCGTAATCTTAAAAGCGAAATTCAAAACAGCTTCCCAATAGAGTAAGGGCCAAAAAAAATGTCAAGGGTTGAGCCCCAATCGGAAGTCCTTTGATTTGAAAAGCAATCATTTTGTCACGAATCTTTAAAAGGCGTTTTGACCCACAAAACGCCTTCGATCTTGAAAATACAATGCCGCAAGAGAAATTTTTGCGACCAAAACCTTTCATGGATTCTACAGGGTGAATTTGAATAAATGCGACAAAATGAAATGGGAGCTTCAGTTACAGTAACATAGTAATTATAAACTGTTTTTTCTACTATCTAAATCGTTAAAAAAAATTACGCGATTATCGTTTTCAAAAGGTCCATTGATGTTATTATCTTTATTTAAGTACGAATTATCGGTATTCCCGTTCATAGCGGTCATTTACCTAATTTAGCCTAGTTTCTAATGTAAGTATCGCGCGACGTTGCCAAACCTCGCATGTGCGCCAGCGCTGACATCCCTTCCCGGCGACCGCGCGCCGCCCACTACCCTTCCTTCGTTCATTACAATTTTACATTTGATATTTTATACGTTTTCTTGACAACACGTATTATTGTATATTTAAATTTGTCGCATCTATTCAATTTCACCCTGTATAGTTGACCACTATAACTTGGTACATTAAAAGTATCAATTTTATTAATAATCACTTTGGTATATTTAAGTAGATAGGGTTCAGTATTTGCTGGCTGCTAATCCATATTCCCTTTAGCATAATAACAGTGCTATTGAGGATAAAAAGTTTCTCCCCGACACCTCGTGAATTATTTATTTAGTAAAACTCTCAAGTTTATTGGTTGAGGGAAGAATATAAATACTTGATTATTTAAATTCTCTAAGTTTGGAGTATTTTATTTACTTCGAAAAATATAACAAGGCTCGGCAAGTTTTCTTACAGGAGTCCTTCCCATTAATTCAATAAATCTCATAAAAATAACTCATTAATAAGAAAGTAAACCGTTCTCTAAATGCCTTCCTCCGCATCAGTGCAAGTACGTAGGATTCGATAGGACTCGATTAGATAAATTTGACAGTTATTCTCGATAAAATGAGTTTTTATGGAGTCAAAAACTGAATGTAAACCTGCAATTCAAGGTATCGTTGGCAATTAAAATATCAGATTTCAGTTCCTGAAAATGGCCAGTAGTTTCACGGAAGCTATACGAGAGTTTGTTGTTGAATAATTGGTTTTCCAGAATTGCATTCGCCTGCTGGCAGGTCTGAACAATTTAGGTTCGTCATTCGAGACGGCCTTATTCATGAAAACTCCCTCAATAAAATCACCTTTAATTTAAAGTCGGGAAATTAATACTCTGAATAGCTTAATAGTAACTTATTCGTGCGATTTTTCTACTGAAGCTGTTATCTGCATTTTGCTACATCTGAAAAGCATAATATATGTGTGTTATAGCTAGTTTTTTCTAGTTAAATATATCTAGGTAAATACATAATAATACGAGTAGTTATCCGTTATCATTAGGTTAAGCTGTGTTGCCTAGGATGGCCTGTAGATGGGTGACTCTCTCTCACACTCTTACATACCGAGTTTCCTCCGTTCCTCGGAAAGCACGTTAAGCTGTTGGTCCCGGCTGTCATTTGTCCTTTTTTGACAATCGTTACAGGAAGTCAGTGGTCCTAAAAGTCTGACAACCAGTCTTACCCAGTGGAATCGTATTACCCAGATTTGACTGAGTTGTGGAGGTCAGATAGGCAGTCGCTCCATGTAAAATACTGGTATTCAGCTGCATCCGGTTAGAAAAGGGGAAAAGGCTAAACAGATGTTGATCTGTGTTACAGCTAGTTTGTGTTCTCAACGACAATTCTGTGAGATTTCCAAATAATCAAACCGACCTACCACAAAATTTTCTGTCTAAAATAAGTATTACTTATTCACTTAGTTCAGTTCTCTTGATCACTACTGGAAAAATAATTTCTCGACGATTAGTTTTTACCTCTTAAATTTTCAATTTGTTATTTTAGTTCCCATTTCTTCAGTCCAATCTAAAAAGTATTTAGAATTCCAATAATTAGCATCCCAAAAGATTTGATGAAAAAACTTCTACTAAAGAGAGAGCTACCTAAACATCTATAGCACGACGACTGCAAACATGACCTTTCTTTCAATGCGCTTGATTGCTTTCTTTTTGGAGTCACTTTTCAGCGGAAACCAAGGTGCAAAGGTGCTAAATATTTTATTAAGTGGGTACAGTAGCTATAGTATTAAACAGGTGGAAGACAACCACCGGTTACGATATGAAGTAGCATGATGAAGCTCCTATTAGAGGAAGAACTTCCCGACCCGACAACCCAGGACAGAATGTCCTGGCGCCAGAAAATTAGTAGTGCCCCACCTAAACTGGTATACAGCTAGGAAGAAGAAAAAAGCTATAGTACTCGTAGATACAAGTGCCAAGTGATTGATGCGTGTCTGTTTTTTTTTTCTTAAACATTACGTTGGTATAAAATACTGGTACATTTTCAACAAATTACAACATCGTAAGTCGACACTGCTAGAAGATTATACTAAATACTAGCTTATGCCCGCGGCTTCGCCCGCGTATAAATTATACCAAAACCTTCCTCGAAAACCGCTCTATCCATTAATGAAAACAGCATGAAAATCGGTGCAGTAGTTTTTGAGTTTATCGCGAACAGACAGACAGACGCGGCTTATTTTATAATATGTAGTGTTATATGAAGGGATAGCTCTTTCTTATTATGCAATCAGTCAGAAATAAATACTGACTTCACTTTTAGCTATTATACATATTGCCGTATTAGTGTAGGTAGCAGGTACATAATAATAAACGTCAAGCGCGAGTTGAGCGCCGGATGTTAGTTGCAAAGCCACGTTACCTATCTAATAATATAGCATATTTTAATCTATTTTTAGAAGAAAATTATACTTCGTGTCGATATGAGAGGCGTGTTCCATACGGCAGTCATAGTTCTACAACCGATAATTGTAAGGGTATTGTCAAGACTTCGAAAGAGATACCGTGGCCCCGGAACAAAAAGGGCTCAGAAGGAACATGGATGAGTTTTAGTCAGTAAAAGTCTGGCGCTCCCTTCCGCTCCACCCAAAGCGGTAGAAGACATTTGATAATTTCCCACCCGAAAAAAAGGGTATTGTGTTCCAAGTTGAAAGGTTTACATGCAGAATGCAGTTTCGAACTTCGACTCTCTAAAATATGCCGCGTATACAACATGTGATAACTATTATGCAATTTACAACCCAAACCTATCCTCAACATGGGTTTTGCAGGTCGGGGGAGTGTTATTAGGTACTTAGGTACTTTAAAACTATTTTGTACGCCGAATATGGCAAAACATGTTGAACCAGCAATCTTATAATCTCGTTCCATCCATGTGTGCATATCCATGTATCATGTCACACATGTTTAAATAAATAAATGCCTCTTTATCTTTTTTCTCGGTAGCAGCCGCGGGGTCTAGATTTTTTGAAAATGGGCTCACCCCCCCCTACATGAGAATTAAACGTAACCGACAAAATTTTCAGGATAAAAATTTTTGTTATTCCCAATGTCCGCTCTATCCCTATTCTTATAAATATCTCTGCTTTTAATAGTTTGAGCGGTCTATTAACAGTAGTCTCGCTATACCTACATAGAGTGTGACTAAACAAAGTTATCGAGCACTTTCCCAGAGCGACGTTCGTTAAGATTAACAAGGGCTCGTGTTGGGTAGCGAATCAGCTCCAATCAGTGTTGTGCTTCCATAGAGCTTCTATTTAGTCCTGTTACAGATGTGCTGAATCGTGAATACGGGATGTAGAAGTGACGGCTGCAGGAAAATATTTAACGTAATTTACCTAATAGTAAACCCAGATTTCGGCAGTTATGTTAACGTCACATGTAATAATAGGCTTATTGCCATTAACCACGCCTTAAGCTGTCTATAGATGATACTCGTAGGTTATGAATGGACAGCTATACCTATAAAGCCAACCTGTGAGCCAAATCTATCGTCTATGACAGGCTTTTAGACATATACCTAATACTTTGTATCCCGGTTGTATGTTCTACATCCACGCGGCCAAAACCACAGGCTGAGTAAGAAAATATAAGGTTCTGCAGAGACTATCAAAACAAAATAATAAACTTATTGATTAAAATATACAACATAACGACACTGTTGTATAAAAAAAACATGCGGGGCAGCCTTTGGGGACTGACGATAGAGGTGTAAACTCGTAGCCGATCCGCTACGGCGTGCTACGCAAAGCGTACGTGACGGTCACGCGAGTTCTATGATTTTTGTTCACTCAAAAAGTGCTCGACGCGGCTAAAGAAGTTTCTACTTCAATAATAATTTATTAATTACCAAATTAAACCTTTATTTCATACAACAACAAAAAATGCATAATACATAGCACGCCCTAGAAATACGCCTCAATTGTAAGCGGAAACAATCACAACAAAAAGAAAAAAACTTGCTCTCTAAATCTTTTATGGGCACGATACATGAATTTATTTTATAAATTCCTCCATACCGGCGAAACAAACTCGCCGCGAGCGCGAACACTTGGAACGATGTAATTTACATGTTATTATAAACCAAGTAGGGGAAGCATTTCAATTTTGCCAGCTCATAAGGCTTGGCAATCGACTGAAGTCACACCCTCATTAAAGTTTGGGCTGACTTTCTGGGCGACAGAGCCGCACCTTGAGTAACAGATTAATGATGTTCATTTTTGGTGTGTGTAGACTCTTTTTCAATCACCCGTGAAAGAAAACATTGCATGTGAGAAAATCTTTAATTACTTCCACCACAAAGTTCGGAGACAAAACATAACATCACGATTATAACATATTCAATTCTACCATCTTTGTTCTACTTTTAAAAATCAAGATCTTCCGTCTAGAAAGGTCAAACTCTGTCTAGCCTCTTCTCACCTACGTTGTATTTTACGTGGAACGACTGCCTATTTGACCTTCACAACCCAGTTGGTACCGGGCAATACGATACCTTTTGGTAAGACTGGGTGTCAGACTTTAGGGCCACTTACTACCTGTAACGGCTGTCAAAAATCTACAATTGATAGTCGGGACCAAACAGCGTTAAGTGCTTTCCGAAATAGATAAAGCTCAGTATGTTATGGGTGGTAACCACAGCCCAACCTAGGCAAGCACATGATCCGAGTGGCTGTGATTATTTAGCTACGAGCTTTTAGATACCTAATAGGTTTATAAGTATACATCACATTTTGTGGGAGTGTAGTCTTTGGCAAAATGAACGCAATGTTATGTTGGATAGTGTACAGGTTACATCCGGAGTTATTTACTATACGGACCTTGTAGAAACTAGAGCAAATTTCCGTGCGTTCAAGCGTTTTTGCCATACCTATTATTGGAATCAAATATAACAGCTCTCAATTTAGGACCCATTAACGTTAATATTTATCCGTGGTGCTAGGCAACTGGCCCTATCCCAGTTGTAAACGTCCCTTTGTGCCTATTGGCCTTGTTTCGTTCTGTCTCCTGCTGATATGGAGGGAATTGGAAATTACAGTTTTTTTTTCCTACTCCTCCGCTATACTTTCTGATTAATTTCGTTGCGGGATCCAAGACAGTTAAATTCATTCTCTGGGACTTCGTCGAGCTTCATAGTCTCGGCGCTTTTCTGGTGGTCGCCACTGTTGATTCTGGCTTTCAGGAGTTACAGTGGTTTGGGCGTGTGTGGCGGGCTTGTCCCAAAAAAAAAAGGTGTATAAGTATGCAGGCATCCAACTGTACATTAGCAAGTTATTCTAAAGCACTAAACCCACATTTGCACAACAGAGTGAGTAGTGACATTACAGTAAAAAGCATTGAGAGGTCAGTGCGCTATTAAGGACTGATAAAGGCAATGGTGTAAAGTTTGAAAGCATTGTGTGTGCAACCGTTATTTACATAAGTATAGTACGGCATGGTTTGAAATGACATTGATATTAATAGGGCGCAGTTGGTAATAATTTGTTAAATTGTTGTGGAAAAAATCAGTATATACAACAAACTTATCGGGTCTATAGTGGGGCCTTAAAACATTAAGCCAAAACAAAATAATTATATTTATAAACATTTAACAATATTACATACATTTATAAATGAAAATAACCTAAAGTTAGCTCAAAAATAAAATAAAAAATGGCCAATAGGATTGTATGCAGGTAATTTCAGCCTGTCTTAACGATGCCAATTTGCAATTACTTTCCTGAAACTTTTATACTTTTTTTTTTAAAGAAAAAAGTAAGTAAGTAGCTGCCTGATGACAAGTATTTCTCCAACAATGTTGGGTTCATCTACCAGTCTAACCAGATGCAATTCAATCTCATTATTTACATAGAGCTACTACTTATCAGAGCTCCATAATCCAGCTGCTGGTTGACATTCCCCTTTGCATATGAGGCCTGTTACGACTGCCAAAGGCCTTCAAAATGAAAACTTACTTCTTTCCGAAAAAGCTACATTACTTAAATTAAAAATTTAAAAATCCCCGACACATAGTAAATAATTACATAATTTCAAGGTATTTTTTTTGGAACGAAGTTCCATAACGCTGTTTACTGGTAGTGCGATTTAGACGACAAAGAAACCAACGAAACATCGTATGCTGTGTGTGAAGTATAATAATGTATTATTCCTCATTCCCTTTCAATATACTTATTTAGTGTAGGTAAGCCCTTTCATTAGATACCCATATTGAGGGAGTTGTGAAAAAAAAAATGTAATTCACCATTTTGTGGCGGCGGACATCTTTGATTTGAAATGTATTATAGCTTATAGTATTCTACTATCCAAGCCCTTTTATTTGATACCCATATTGAGGGAGTTGTTGAACAAATATGTAATCCGCCATTTCGTGGCGGAGGCCATCTTTGACTGATTTTTATCAAACATAGCTAAGAACACTTCCGACTAATTCACCTTTCAAAAAAAATAAAACAAAATCAAAATCGGTTTGTTCGTTCGGGCACTACGATGCCACAGACAGACACACACACATGTCACACTTATAACACCCCGTCGTTTTGCGTTGGGCGTTAAAAACAGAAGCACTTACCACAGTACCTTTTATTGATAAAGACATTTACTACCACAGACCATCTAAATTATACTTTACTGCCACCCAAATCCGTCCCTGTTCGAGAAGTGGTCTCGTTAATTCTCGGTCTTGTCAGGAACTTCTCACTTTTACAGACATTGTTATTCTTGTCTTGTGAATGTATTTCGACCGAAATTGACTTGCCGACGCGACGCCTTACTTCGTGTGAATTTTGGGGCTCAAATCACGGACTTTTGTGGGTCGGGACCGTCATCTGGGGCTTTAGATGTCCTAATTTAGAAACTACTGCAGTGTTTAGAGAACGTATATACTTAGCGTTAGTTATTTTACATAAAGGGTTTATTATTGATACAGATTCGTATGCAGGGTGTAAACAGATTCATCACGAAGCAGTCAACCAAGCATTCTATACATCATATTAAGACGCCTGCGGAGCATGCGTCGTTCATACAAACGTAATACCAAAATAATTTGTAAATAAAACATATTCTTAAGGTAGTGTCTATTTATTTCGCTTGGATCACAGAATATCTAGGTTCCCAAATATACAATTTGAATGGACACTGATTTACACAAGAGTTATGAGAAAAATAAGTTTTCTATAGAAATTTTAAATTCCTCATATCTCGTCTTTATATCATTGTCCTTTCAAAATATATATTTGGGAACATAGATATTCTGTAATCCAATCGAAATAAATACACGCTACCTTAAGAATATGTATGATTTACAAATTATTTTGGTATTACGTTTGTATGAACGACGCATGCTCCGCCGGCCCCTTAAGTAACTTTACGCAAAAATTATTGCTAGGAAACGACATTTTTTGGGCTGAAAAATCACGCTTAAAACATGGTGGATCATGACGGCATAGTACAGGGGTCGTGGAGGTGTTTAAAGTAAAAAAATATTGAAAAAAAAAAAACTTGTGGAAAGGTGAAACTTTGACCCACAATAATAGGCTAGTTTCCACCATCCATAAATTGCAAAACTAATTAGTCCGTCAGTTAGAGTATTGGAAAATAATGGACACGTATTTTTTGATTTTGTAAATCACTGAGTACTGACAAAGATAAAACGCATCAAAACTCGGGAGTGGGGGCTCGTGACGTCACAACGCACTAAAAACTATAGCACGGCGTGACGTATTGCGAATTTTAAAAGCGTCGTATCGTCGTCAATTTTGGTTTATGTAACAAAAGAAAAAATACGGGTCAAATATTTTTTTATAATCTAACTGACGGACTAATTAGATTTTTTTAGGACACAAGCCTATTATCTCCGAAACTAGAAGGTTCCCAGGTATGGCCCAGAACAAAAAAATGATCGCAAAAACGGAAAGAACAATTAAGTGCATGTCGGCTTTGTTAAGAGTCTTTTTTAATAATTCTTAGAGGTACTAACTATTGCGGAGTTTTAGAAAAGGTAATATTTCAAATTTTTGTTAGTAGTAAAATCCAACACGTGTTACTTAACGAAATAATTCAAATATGTTCGAATATTAAAGAGTTGTGCATAGGCGGACTTAATGCCACACGCTCATTGCACCTTCCCTTTTTCTTGAAACTGAAACCTTATATTGTTTTTTTTAAGGAAGGAAGGCTTCACAGACCAAAACCTCTTACACCACGATAAAATACAATGATGCATCATGCAATAAAATAACACACACTAAAGTGTTCAAGTCGCTTTTAGTTACGCCACGAAAAAGACTGAGTTCATCACTCTGTTACTTTTTTCTTACATTCCGTCTTTCTGTAGCATGAAATTTAAACCCATTGTCCTACGATTACTAGGAAGACTACAATTTTCGCTGCTTCTGGGAGACTCATCCTCTCGTACATTGTCCTTACTTTCTGTGCGTTTAAGAGTCCTTGTACATTTTGGTGTTACTTTTATTATTATGAAAGGATATTCAATAGTATCTACAAATTAGAGGTCCCAAACCATGAAATCAGGTTCCCGTGAGTTTTTGCTTAAATATGCATCGGGAGAATGATTATTACTAAATAAATAAATAAGTTAAGTATCTAAAATTTGTTCTATTATTATTGAAGTAGAAGAAACGAATTATTTGCAACCAGTACTTATTTATTTAAAGCAACGAACGGCTAACATATAATTTCAAAGAGTGAAACTCGCTATTTCGCGTTTTTACTCGTATGTAACAGGCCGCTTAAATCAATACAATACAGGTATACTCGTTGTCAAAACCATGTCGTCAAACATGTATTGACGTTGTTTTAAACATGGTATTGTTAACTATTCTATACACATTTGAACATTTTGACAAGATTTCTAAACTTTCACTGTCACTTAGGGGAAATCTTCTGTGATTTTCAATCATTCTGAGCTTCATGATCGAGATTCCTATAATTCTATTATATCTTAAATAATAAGAAGTCTTTAATTGATCTTAAAATAAATTAGAAGTATCGCTAGCCTTTACAAATTATTTTAAGCATAAATATATGAGAGGGGCGGTGGCGCAGTGGTGGCGGCCCCGACTTAAAACGAGTAAGTCGTGGGTTCGAACCCAGACAGGCGCAATACTTTGTGTTCATAATATCTTTCATCACCACTGCTCTCAAAACGGTGAAGGATAACATCGTGAGGAAACCGGCATGTCCTAGAACAAAACAAGTCGACGACATGTGACATAGTTCTACCAATCCGCACTGGACCCGCGTGGTGGACTAGCCCATTCCCTCTCATAGAGAGGAGGCCTGTGCCTCAGCCGTGGAAAATTAAAAAAAGCTGATGATAGTGATAATGATCCAGCATAAAGATTTAAAAGTAAAAAAAAACAAACGCGTAGAATTCAAGCGCTACAAAACTTCTTCAACAGACACGGAAAGCATGAGACTTCGTTCGTTTCGTTTAAGTACTCGGTCAAGAGTTATTATACGCTCAACTTTTACTACTCAGATGAAGTAATTTACAAGTGTGACGTAGAGAATCCGTCGTCAGAAAAGTTTTGAACAGAAAAAGTAATGAGATGAAAATCTCGAGACGTGTTTCATTAACATACTTTCTGCGAGTTATGAATTAATTTTCTGTAACATTAAATTTGAGATTGTTAATGTACGTGCATATTTTATTTCTATCTATTTGAGTGCTAAAATGTGAAAAATATATGAGTAATCATTTATTTTACTCATATATTTTAATAATATAGCAACATATTATATCATCATCGGCCTATTAATGTTCCCACTGCTGGGACAGGCCTCCTCTCTATGAGAGGGAATGGGCTATATAATCCACCAAGCGGGCCCAGTGCGGATTGGTAGATGCCACATGTCTTCGAATTTATGGTTCTAGGACATGCCGGTTTCCTCACGATGTTTTCCTTCACCGTTTTGAGAGCAGCGGTGATGTAATAAATTACACAAAGTAATGCGCCTGCCTGGGTTCGAACCCACGACTTACTGAACGTAAGTCGGGTCCGCCACCACTGGGCCACTGCTGCTCTCCCACAACTTATATTTTAATATATATTATATAGCAACAGCCAATGTTTGCGTCTCTCTTTCTTGTAAGATAAGTCAAGTAATGCACTCACTAAACAGTCATATTTTTGGTACTGAAGTTAACTCATATCTGATTTTCATATTAAAAATATTAACTTATCTGGTTGTGAAATAAGAGTCCTTGAAAAATCCATCTAGTATTTTTTCATTATGAAAACTTTAAACTTTAACGTATTTTGCAGATCCCGCTACAAAATAGGCTACAAATAAATTATCCTGTCAACAAACAGTCAAACGGCGAATCGGTCTTAGGAATCGGTTGATTCATTTATTTCCGTTTCCCCGGCAGAGTCATTCACAGACATTTCGTCCACAGAACTTTTCATATTCGTCACATTCTACGACTTTCCAGCTACAAAATGTTTCACCGACACGACAATAAACCTATAATTTCGCTAAACTACAAACCTTTCCGTAACATATTCCTGTACAAAGAGGGAAATATAGAGATAGAGGTATTTCTCGACTGCATACTAAGCCAAAACCTGTATAAAGCGAAGAGAAGAACACATTCCTTCTTTGCATCACAAATATAGAACCATCAACTTCACCGGAGAATCTTCAGATTTAAAAAATCATAGTCACCATAGTGTCGAGTTAACCATTGTTCCTTTTGTAGCTCTGAAATGGCCTGAAAGCCTTTGTGGCGAGCGTTTCCGTAAATGCCCGACCCGACGACAACGTACGTACTCGTATGTACTGAACTGTTTGAAAAATACACGCAATATTTAGTGTGACTTTGAGTATGAATAAGACTAGGTTTTTTAATTAAAAAAAAAAAAAACTAGAAATGAAACAAGAAATTTAATATTCTGACTGTAGGCACTGAAAGATCCGGGGTTGCGGGCCTCTTCGTAAGAGATACCGCGGCCCCGGAACATAAAGGGCGAGGAAGAAACATGGATGGGTTTTAGTCAGTAAAACTCTGACACTCCCACTAGCTCCGCCCAGAGTGGGAGAAGTTATATGGGTATTTAGTCGTGTCAACCGGTTATGAAGATTTTATTTAGATGATTTCAAATAAGTTAAATATTTAAATATGTAATTAAAATTCATAAACTATGCGATTATTACAAATAATCATTTTATCACCGGTCCTTTGGAACGTAGACGATTTTTGGTTACGGTAGAATGGCCCACGGTCCATTCGCTTTGGGCCGTTTAGACTGTTAAATGGCTCAGGTAAGTTAAATTTAAATAAAGAGACATTTCGGAAAACTATTGTGATAATGAAAACGAAGGTCTTCGATATCAGAAATGGCATCATGGAACTCAAATGCTGTTTGGCAGGACACCCTAGAAAGACGCGGTGATGCCAGGTGGAATAAAACTGTGACCAAGTGGCGTCCAAGGACTAGAACAGAGCAGTTTGAAAGATTCCCATCAGTTTATGAATAGCATGTAGTATAATAAGTAAAATAGCTTGTTTTATTCATGCGTTCACGGCAGCTACAACATGACAGTTTGTGCGGAACACGATAACAGAACTAAAATACAATGGCGATTTTTTTTGTAACCCGTACTTTGTAGCGTTATTTTTTTCCGGCGTGTTTTGACAACATTTTCATAAACGCTCCGATATGACAGTTCGTGGAAATAAAATAAGAAATCAGATGTGATATTCCGGTGTGTTTTTATTATGAGGCGTATTTTTGATTCCGTAAGGATCTGAAAAACGGATAACGGTAACGTCTGGATAAGGCAAGTGTGGCAGAAGAAAGGGGAGACCTATACCCAGCATTGCGTGATTCTGGGCTGTTATGACGAAAAAATATGGAAATTGTACGAGGATTTATAGACATTAGCCCGCTATCCTGTATTATATTTTATTGTGTTTAAAATATGTGAGAGCAGCGGTGGCCCAGCGGTGGCGGTCCCGACTTACGAACAGTAAGTCGTGGGTTCGAACCCAGACAGGCGCATTACTTTGTGTAATTGGTTTCATCACCATTGCTCCCAAAAACGGTGAAGGAAAACATCGTGATGAAACCGGCATGTCCTAGAACTAAAAAATCGAAGACATGTGACATCTACCAACCCGCACTGGGCCCGCGTAGTGGATTAAAGCCCATACGCAAAATACGCACTTTGACGTGGAGTTGCGGACACCAGCCCGTTGTACAATACAATACAATACAAAACATGTGAGAATGACGGCACATTTTTACAACAAATAATTGAACAATGAAGCTTAACATAAATTCGTTGAAAACAGCTTCCTTGAGTTGGTATGTGGATGGTTGACCACTCATTACAAACAGAGTTTCCTCCGTGCCTCGAAAGCACGTTCCGGCTCTCAAAGATCATTGACCGTTACAGGTAGGCAGTGGCCCGAAAGTCGGGCAACCAGTGTTACCAAGGGGTATCGGAACCCAATACTACCTGGATTGTGGTCGTCATTGCAGGTTGGCAGACGAGTTGGAATAAAGCTAGGCTGATGGTGACATCTACCAATCCGCAACTGGGCCCGCGTGGTAGATTATAGCCTTTTTCTACAAAACTGCAATACGTACACGGTACGGTTGGCTGTTCTATCATGTATCAAATCTCAATTCAATCCTCCAATGTTGGCACCTAACATAGGAGCCATGTTTCAGTGTGCCTCATACGTATGCAAGGCGTCCAATAAAGTAATTACTGAGCCGTCAACGGACATTGAATTATGGTCAATGCTAACGTTCTCAGGAGCCACACATATTGATACATAGTAGGTACGTCAAAGGAACAGTGACGTGAATAATCCTATTTGCATTCAGTTAATTAACACAATATACGGGTCGCAGTTTCTGACTTGCTGATTAGTCTCAACATATAAAGCAAGTGTAACATCTGTAATTAGTTCAGTGAGTTGCAGCTGAAATTCAGCGACAGGTGCTATTTCTTGTGTTTTCATCTGGCGATATGCTGAACTAATGCCTACTTGGCTTTAAAGCTTTGTTTATTAATGATAATATGTTGTTGTCACAATTATTGCTGGGTATATAACAAACAACTTTCTTTGAGTCCTAAAACCGCCGGTCTCAATGTAACGCTTCTCAGACATTACGGTGATGTCACATTGAATAATACATCGGGGGTTACGAAGGTACCTATTTTAAAGTAAGGTAACACTGTATTTTTAAGATGTCTAAAAGTTGGACCGTTTTCCTTTGACATCACTATGGCTATTGACAAACGTTGTTAACTTATTAAAATAAAAGGCAAACAAATTCAAATAAAAATTGTTAATGTATCATACATTGTACGCCACACATCTGATGCAACATTAAATCAAAAATACGTTACGCACACAAAAGCCATATAACAAAAGCACATGTTTTTGTCACACGAAACATATCTGACAGCGACCGGTGTGTTGAATAGTTTTCCATCAATCTTGCCTCATAAGGCAGGAATCCGGGCAATATGGGAAAGGGGGAGGGGGGACGCATGGCCATTCGGGCAATATTCGCACTATTTGTATGTATTCGTCTTTCAGGAAACACGGGCCTATGAATATTACTGCAGACGTTGAGGTAAAAAAGTTTTTTGATGAGCGCTTGAAATCAAAACCCATCTTTTGACTCTATTGTAGAAGGGTACCAATATGTAATAATTTTTACCACTGCTCTAAAAACGTTGAAGGAAAACATCGTGAGGGAACCGGTATGTCCTAGCAAAAAAAAATAGAAAACATAATTATGGCATATATACCAACCCACACTGGGCCCGCGTGGTGGATTGTAGTCTATTCCCTCTCATAAAGAGGAGGCCTGTGACCCAGCCGGACCAACATAATAGGCTGATAATGCTATGCTTTACCTTACCGTACCTGGGATTAGAAATTGTTGAGAACGAGCGAAAATACAAGGAAGATACACAAGGAAAAGGGTCGCCAGTTAGCAAAATGTATTGCATGGCAACAGAATAGCAGCATAAAGAACTTAAAACTTTAACTAATTCCAGAAAGTTCAACATTTATAGTACATTATGGTACAAGTGTGTAATGTTGGTGATTACCGCCGAGGCGCCATTGAGAACCGAGCCGTTAGGCGAGGTTCTTAAGAGAGCCGAGGATTGTAATCATCAACACACACGTGTATCATACGACGTTTTTCAACACACTTGAGAATAAAATAACACTAAAAATAACTATAATTTCAACAGTGAAAACGAGTTGTGAATTTTTTCTCGCAATGGCGGGAATAATTCATCAGTTTTCCTATGCGCGCGCATCTAACAATGGCGATCGCCCATAGACTAAAAGAATGAGGTTTCTTTTTTTTGGCTTTTCGCGGATAGCGTTTTAGCAACGTACGAAATGGGGAATTCAAAGTTTTATTATTAAAAAAAAAGTAAAAAAAAAAGAAAACAAAAGTTGCATTTGAGTGAAAGTTTTATTTACTTATTAAAAACTTATAAGTTGAAATTATCTAGGTATGTAGATACGAAGTTGTATGAAATGAGCAAGCAATAGGTACATTAATTTATTTGTACTATTGAACACGATCTTTTTTGTATCGAAACTTTTTTAAGAACAAAGCATAAAAAAAAACCCTATAACTCAAGCAAGCGAGCAAGTGTGTCGAAAAATATTTTTCAACACACTTGCTCATAAAGTGGCTCTAATTTCACCGCAATTAGGCACATAATGACACCTGTAATCAAACTGTGACTTTTTCATTGCTATTATTCACAAGTGAGTTATAGGGTTTTTTTTTATTTTATTGGTTGAATTGCTTTGTTCTTAAAAAAGTTTCGATACAAAAAAGATCGTGTTCAATAGTACAAATAAATTAATGTACTTATTGCTTGCTCATTTCATACAACTTCGTATCTACATAGATAATTTCAACTTATAAGTTTTTAATAAATAAAACTTTCACTCAAATGCAACTTTTGTTTTTTTTTTTTTTTAAATTATAATACTTCGAATTCCCCATTTCTTACGTGGCTGAAACGCTATCCGCGAAAAGCCAAAAAAAAAAGGAACCTCATTCTTTTAGTTTATGGGCGATCGCCATTGTTAGATGCGCGCGCATAGGAAAACTGATGAATTATTCCCGCCATTGCGAAAAAAAATTCACAACTCGTTTTCACTGTTGAAATTATAGTTATTTTTAGTATTATTTTATTCTCAAGTGTGTTGAAAAACGTCGTATGATACACGTGTGTGTTGATGATTACCGTCTCGGCTCTCTTAAGAACCTCGCCTTACGGCTCGGTTCTCAATGGCGCCTCGGCGGTAATCACCAACATTACACACTTGTACCATAATGTACTATTATTCATACAACGAAGTAAAACCATACAATCCTCGGAAAAATAAAAGACCAATTCAAAACCGTAATGCGGTTGTATTTGAAATGTAAATCAAAAGACGAGAAAATGTTGAAGCGTGTGCAGTTAATTCCACTTCCGCTATAAAAATGAATGTGGAAATCCGATTACCGCTCCGACTATCCCGATATTTCAACGTAATCTAATATTCCTGTAGATCTACGACTAAAGATCTTCAATGCATATCCAGTTTGAAATATAACTAAAGGTTTGTTGTTTTAGAATTCTCTTTGAAGTTCTTCTTCTTTCGTGTCGATGGTACGACTTGATTAAATCTCTTTGGGACCAGTATGAATGTAGCAACGTGAATCGTGACGTCTGTTTCGTCTTTTAGGTCTTCTAAAGTGCGGGTGTTTGGACACTTCGGAGCAAGTGCCTCCAGCAAGTGGGACATCGTCTGGTCGGGAGCATTGCATTCACAATGTGTGTCGGAACGATCTTTATTTTTTTATTCCTTTATTCGTCGTTTTACCAAATTACAAATAAAATAATCAACTCACGCATCACCGTCCTGCCTAGCCTTTTTCAACCCTTTTTGGGTCATCTTTTTCCGTCTAAAGGTAAGCGTCCATATGTCCGGATCGTAAGCATCGGATGCATCGCATCAAACGGATCGTAGTATTCTTTGTATGGAAGGTCACACAAGTGCGTCCACTGATCCGCACCGTACGGATCGCTCGAATCTATTTAATATTACTACGATCCGTTGGATGCGATGCGTCCGATGCTTACGATGCGGACATGTGGACGCTTACCTTAATCGGATTCTAATGAATATCGATCTGTAATTTGTTAATTACTTTTGATTTCAAAATAATAAGACATTGAATAATTTCTCATATACTTAGTTACGTTACGGCCACTATCATAATTTGTCATACAATGCATAATTTATTCAGAAGTCGTTCACAAATACAAAAGTTCTCATTCCAATCCAAATAAGTATAGTACGTTCAAAGGTAAGTACTTTCGTCAAATTCACGCTTAGGTCTCTCGTCCAGCACTGCTATCTTTTCAGATAATAAACCTAATAAGTATGGTTACTATACTCCAAAATTCCGGTTATGATGTAGTCGTGAGTACCGAAACACTGATCATCATACTCTGGCCCTTATCCCGATTCACTTGAGGTCTTCTTCTTTTTTCACGCTACTTCTCTATTACCCGTCACCTCAACATACCCCTCTCTTGTTGCCCTTTCATTCTTAACACAGTCCATCCATCGTTTCGTTGGTCTTCCTCTACTCTTATTATACCTATCCACTTCCACACTCAAAACGTTCCGTACGACATTTTCCTCATTCCGAGCATCAAAATACAGATGTTTTTAAAAAACCCGTGATGATTTATGACTTTGATTTCAATAACAAAATCAAACCAGCACGAGGACCAAATCCGGGTCACAAACACCAGCCCACGCTAAAACCCATTTAAAAAATAATCGTTTTCTGCACAAACAAAAGCTGGGTCGATGCGGCGCGCCCTCAACTTTTGACATCTATAAACGATGGATGGGCAAACAAAATGATGATGGAATGTCCCTGAGCACACGCCTCAGCCCCACTTTGATACATCAAACCTGCATACCGATGGATTAGTTTTTTTAGTTACGCAATTCCTTTGATGTAGTGATTCGTGGTAAATGTATTTTGGAATAAAAATACTGTGGTCCTTTGTTGGGTTATCGAAAAGAGGTGGCGCTAGTTGTCACGCTATCATTGCCTCCGTATTTAAATAATCATAAAAAATATTCAACACTTACTTTAAAATCTAATTATGTAAATTTTCAGTCTGTTTATGCCTAACAACCATCGTGTATCGTTTGCAGGACAATATTATAAGTGGTGTGTAAATGAAAGTGTGTTAAAGTAATAGCATCAAAATAGTGTTCGCAAACTAGTGTTTACAAACAGTGCATCCAGTTAAGTACACAACACATAAATAAAAACGTGTAATAATCTCATAGAACATTAATACAGTGATACAATAATATAGCCGTATTTTAAACAAAGTGAAATCGATTTTTTTCTGCAATATTGTACCGTTATCATTATTCAAAAGTGAACGACGCATGACGCCAACTTCTCAACCAATCACAACAAAGACAGGCAAACTTTTTTTTTAACTCACATAGTACAGTATATCCACTTATTTCGAGACCTTTAGTACTTGTATAGATGGCGTGTGACAGAAGTCTTTGACCGCGATGAAGTAGGTTTCGAGTTCGATCCCGTCCCACACAAGATTTACTTTTCGGACTATTAAAAATTGTTACTGATGAAATTATTTCGAAAAACACTCAAATATATACCTATTTGATGTTTTATAACATTCTTTTATATTTTTTCTGAACATTCTATGGAAAACAAAAGTACTTAAAGTGAGAACCACAAAATTAGTTTGATACTTGCATGTTCAAGAAAATGCATGCAACATTTACAATAACATAATAAATATTAATCTCAAGTGTCTGGAGCTCAATAAAACTAATACTGTGATTATAATATGTTATTTACATACATTGGATTAGAAATATGAATTTCTTCGAGAATATGACGCTGCGATCTCGCAAAACTCGTTCACAGTCAAAAGCTATAGCTGTTATGGACCCATGCACGTCCAATGACTCAACGTTAAACGGCACCACCAATAGTTTACCAACAATATCGGATGATGAGAACGAAGAGACCCTAGAGCTTAAAAAACAAGTTGAACAGCTGAACTCAGATTTATTGAAGGCTCATGAAGTGATAAGTCAATTATCTTCCGAGAACACCAACTTAAAAAATACCATCACGGCGATGAATGAGAATAAACACAAACAAAGCTCAAAATTATCGAGCGACATAGAGACCCTTGAAAATACCAAACAGTCTACTCCCAATAAAAAATCGCGTTCATCTAAGAAAAAAATTAATATATCCAGTACTACAGCAAATGAGGCATCAATATTGAATGCACCCACCCAAATAACACCGAATCACTTCCCGTTACAAGCTACTGAACATAACGAAATACCTCAAAAACAAAGAAAGAAAATATGCATTTTAAGTAGCAATAAGGAAAATAAAATATTGTCTATCGCTGAAGAAACGTTCCCGAACTATCAATTATGTCATTACCTTACACCACATGGCGGAATAAACGAACTCATCAGTAACGTCAACTTGAAACTTACGGACTTTACTATGGATGATTACTGCATAATTCTCATAGGCGAAGAAGACTTTCGAAGAACTGATAATTATTTTGATTTAATTATCAAAATACGCGAGACATTGATGCCTCTGCATCACACTAATATCATATTATGTTTACCAACTTTTAAATTTAGTTATTATTCTACTATGATGTTCAATTCAAGATTAGAACTGTTTAACAATTTACTGTACCTAGACATAGAAAGTCACAACTATGCATTATTGTTTGATTCTAATTTTGACTTAAAATACGACAGCACCATGTTTTCAAAAAATAGTGGTGCGATTAACAATAATGGAATATCGAATATGTTTAAAAACCTTCAATGTATTGTTCATGCCAATTCTCTTAGTATTCCTCTAAATTCTTACACTGTCTCGAACCCTGATATCAATAATTTGTCAGGCATCAACCATATGTCTCCAAGTATTGAAAATATTGTTGCTCCAAATATTGATAATAATAGTAATTTTTTTCGTATATAATCACATAAATGTACTTCATCAAAATACTAATGGCTTGATAAGTAAATCGGATCTACTCAGTGTACACCTAGATGAACTTGCTTGTAATAACAAATTTGTCGATGTGCTTTGTGTAACAGAACATAACATGAAAGAGAGTGATGAAACACAATTACATATTCCAAATTACACGCTTGCAACATGTTACGTTAGAAATAACAGAAGAGGGGTTCATGTATTCTGGTAAACAATAAACACAAATATAAAATAATTAATTTAAAAGAATACTGTTGCATTAATGATTTTGAATGCTGTGCTATAGAATTATCTGAACATAACATAACTATTGTATGTGTTTACAGATCCCCTAAATTCAAAGTTGATCATTTAAATTCCTTTTTCTACCAATTCGAAGGTATACTAAAGAAAATATTAGGTTATAATTCCAAAAAGAAAGTCATTATCTGTGGAGATTTTAACATTGATATTTTGAAAATTACGAGATCTTCTACAGAACTCGAACATCTTCTTTATAACTATCGATTGAAATTGAGTGTGCGTCAACCAACCCGATTAGATAGTGGTACCTGTATCGATAACATTATCCACAACATTAGAGGCAGCACTACCGAGGTGTTGGAATTGGCTATATCTGACCATACAGCTCAAATCACAAGATGTCCTGTTAAAAAAACCTGTACCGTTAAGCATTGGTATACATTCAAACGATACTTTTGTCAAGAAAATATGCTTAAATTTAAGAATGCCCTCCAAAGCCTTACTTTCAGTAATGTTTACAATTTAACAGACCCAGATAATGCATTCCGTGAATTTAACAGCTTGTTTAAATTGTTTTACGATCTTTGCTTCCCCATAGTTAAAATTAAAAATGAATGCTCCAAAACTCCGAAATGGATTACGAAAGGTATAAGACTATGCTGTAAACGTAAGCGTGAAAAGCTATGGCAATTAAGACGCCAACCAAACAAAACAAATAAAAATATTTATAAAACCTACTCTAAACGTTTAAAATTAATAATCAAACAAACTCAAAAGGCGCAAAATAGCTACTTCATTAATAACGCTGACAACAAAGTTAAAGCAACTTGGAGAGTTATAAATTCAGCCAAAACTAATTACCCTACAGAAAACCCTTCTAAAATACTCACAGATAATAATGAGTACATGACAGAACCAAATAGGATTGCCGAAGTATTTAACAACTATTTTACTGACCAAATTCAACCAATAAACCAACATAACTACAACACCGCTGATACAACTTCATTTATTAACTGCAACCCTAATTCAATATTCTTAGCACCGACTGTTCCTCACGATATTCATAAAATTATTGTTGCTCTAAAAAATACCAATAGTTGTGGTTATGATGAAATTGTTACACATGTAATAAAAAATGTAGTTACAGAAATCTCCCCGGTTATTAGCTACATTGTAAACGTGTGTATAGAGAGTGGAAAATTCCCAGAAGATTTAAAAATATCCATTATAAAACCTCTTTATAAAAAAGAAAATCCGCAAAATATGAAAAATTACAGACCTATTGCTCTAGTACCAGTGTTCTCCAAAATAATTGAAAAAGTTATTTATAATAGCCTCTATTCGTTTCTTGAAAAGAATAATCTCCTAACCAAAGAACAGTATGGTTTCAGAAAGCACAAAAACATTAACATGGCCATCTACGAACTAATAAATAAAATTATCACAAACATGGATAACAAAATCCCAGTTTCGGCGTTATTCATGGACATGACGAAGGCGTTTGATTTTGTAGATCACAGATCCCTACTCATAAAATTAAATAAACTTGGAATTAGGGGCAATGTCCTAGAGTTAATTAAGTCGTACTTAATTAATCGAAAACAAATGACTAAAATAACAAAAATATGCCCTAAAACCAAAACGGAAAAAACCTATGTTTCTAAACAAAGATATATAAACTATGGCGTGCCCCAGGGCAGTGTACTAGGTCCGTTATTATTCCTATGCTACATAAATGATATACCCTTAACTATAGAACACCCCATGACTCTATTTGCTGACGACTGTACCACAATATTTGTAGGAAGAAACATAGAAACATATGAACGTGATATAAACAATAGTTTAAATTCAATTATCGAATGGTTAACCAGTAACAATCTAAAAATTAATTTCGGAAAAACACACATCATGCATTTCAACCAGCGAACCAATTCTATTAATCCAAATGTTAATTATGAACACAACAACATTGCTAAAATTGACAACACAAAATTTCTAGGACTTTGGTTAGATCAGCACATGACTTGGAAAATACACATTCAGCATTTAGTAAAAAAACTAAATCAATATTGCTATGCCCTACACAATTTAAATAAAGTCGCGAATCGCAGCACCGTTCTTACTGCATACCACGCATACGTCTCCACGACACTGCGATATGGAGTAATATTCTGGGGTAACTCTACGGATATAGAAGCTGCCTTTAAAGCCCAAAAAAAATGCGTGCGTGCAATATCCATGATTCAAAACACTGACAGTTGCAAACCAGTTTTTATTAGTTTAAAATTATTAACACTCCCGTCCCTTTATATCTATGAAGTTGCCATATTTATCAAAAATAACCCTAGACAATTCGAAACCGTATCCTCTAAACGCCGCCAAGGCGCACTGAAATCAAAATCACATCAAACAGCCCTATACTCAAAAAGTTTCCTAGGAATGGCACCAAAAATATTTAATAAACTACCGAAGTCAATAAAAGCATCAAGAGATCTCAATTCCTTTAAAAAATCACTCCATAAATTCTTAACACAAAAAGCATATTACTCCATCAATGAATACCTAGAAGAAAAATGAAAACGGTTTTAATTTATATTTGCAATACTTTTATTTTGTTTGTTTTGTTCTATTTTTATTTTATATTTTTAACACTTTGATTTACTAATTTAATTACTTGTTTTAGTTCATAAGATTGTTATTAGCTTCGTAATGTTTAAATTTTGTTTTTGTTTAATGTTTATTTTATTAAATATTTAATATTAGGGAATTAGCTGTAGTAACTTTATTTTAGTAGATGTTAAGCTATCTAAAAATACTTCAAACCTACACTAATTAATGTGTAAACATAATTTGTACGCCTTGTAAGGCAGCACATAGTGAGACTTTACTTATTTCTTTTTAACACCATGTACCTACTTTTACCTATGTGTCACAAATAAACATATTTGAATTTGAATTTGAATTTGATATTCTTTGGTATTACAAAAATAGTTGGACAATGACGGCTAAATGACTCGTTATTTATAACAAATTTTCCGAAAACAGATTACTAACATGACATTTCGTCCTTTACATAGGACTTAACAACACTGTTGAAATGTACTAGGTATCCTTCAGGGAAATACGAGCGAAGTTAGGTACTCAAATATCGACTACGAAGAGTGACAAGACATACGGTTCATGGATCTCGATGTCGGAAAGTAGAATGTTTCTTGGTGCATAGTCGGTTAGGATGCATTCTTATAAATAACCAAACTACGACTACAAACTTTAATAAGTCACTAAATCACAAATATCCTACATAATCAATCATAAAAAACCCACATCTCATTCTAGTGACAAATATAGGTCACCTAGGTCGTGCCCACCTAACCAATACATCATCTTCCATGCCATTTCAACGAGTAACGACCTGTCGAGAATGGTTGGTCCCCCGTCCATATGGTCGATCCTTACGTCCGAATTTCCCCGAGGTCTCATAACCATGAAGTGTGACGTCACAAGCGAAGGCTTTTAGAATTCATTGCGTTGGTTTGATGTGTTGATGTGTTCGTGGCTTTATTTTAAGCTGGATTAAGAGTGATGTGGATTATGGTTAAGATTGATAAGGGCTCGTGGATTACGGGAAGATGAAGTGGGGCGTTTGCCGATTGTAGGTCTGTAATTTGATAGAAAAGAAAGAATGAAAACGTATTTATCAGGACAAACAAAATTATTAAAATTAACAATAAAATGTAAAAAGTAAACATGAGAAAATCTTTAAAATAAGACGTACAATAAGGTCCTGTCGCTGTGGCGCTGGTTTTGATAGTTCCCAAAGTGATGTCACGGTCAGATGCAACAAATAAAATTTTATAAAAAAAATCTGGTGTCTAGAAGCTGCATAAGCTGTCGGAATAAACGAAATAACTATGTAAAGTTTAATAAATACAAATTGTTACGACTATTTTTTTCTGTCTGTGACGATGAATTATATGAAATGTTTTTTGACTTGGTTGATCGCTAAAATACCTACAAAAAAAAAAAAAAAAAACATTCATTAACCCCAAAATATACTTTTGTTAGTCAATTTTCAGCGTGAAATTAATTACCGACCTCAAACCCAAAACCAACCAATCATTCCGCACAAGGCATGACGGCACACATCTGCCATATTTCAGCCGTCACCCAGGGGTCCGTTTTCCACTTCACTTGAGTAATTACCCAACTTTACATCGGGTACAGCGAAAGTACGCAACTGTATGATTAATTGGACCTGGATTTCGTTTCAGCTTTGATGAAACTCCGCCGACCTGCGAGCTGCGGGGTAGCGAACCGAACTTTGGAAAGATTAATTTTCGTATACATATTTGTGTTTATGATTCTCTTGTGTAGCGGGTGGCAAGACTAAGTACTATGATGAGAGAATAATGGAAACTTGGAGTACAAAATATTGGTGTTACCATCACGCATGTTTGTGCTTTTCAGAGGTTGAGGTAGTGGCTATTGGTGTCCAAGCCGGGGATCGTGGAAGGCGCACTAGTTCCCATGATCCCCGGTACAAGTGTGGGAAGCGAACACCGGGGTGGTTTTTAGTCGGTTAGAGTCCGACAGACCCCTCCGCCCGCCCCGGGGCGGAGGACATCCGTGTGGATTTTCCACCCGGGCAACAAAAAAAAAAAAAGAGACTGTTGGTGTAAGTTTTCAATTTTAGAGTCGACTGTTTATCGACTTCTGAGCATGAGGTTCTGGGTTGAATTCCCGGGGCGGGCAAATTGTTATTAGGATTTTCCATCAAGAATTTCTCAATTGATAGCAACAGACTCGTCTCATTAAACATAATTGGCAAAATGTTGGTGTACTACGAGTATTAGGTTCACCTTTTTTGTTTTGTTATTTTTAACAGTCTTTATAAAACCACAAGTTATTCAGCGCCTTGACGGATTGAATGTCTTCATAAGCACGAGGTTGTTCATATCTGGGCAAGGTATCGATGTGACTTTTTCAATTCATATCACGTATTACAAAAGATTATCAAGGAACTCACGGAAATCGGTAAGGAAAATGTTTGAAGCAAAGCTTTGAAACTGTTTGAGTAGGCGTATTGACTATGACAAACTGTGTGAACTTGATTATGAGAAATACATTATATGAGAAATGGCTTTGGTTCTGCAGGAACACAACAATTGGCAATGATGTGCTTTTGACAACTGTTGTTGAGGTTCAAACACAAAGTAAATATACCAGGTAGGTACAACCTATGAGAAACTTTGTCCTAAGACAAATCGTAGACCCCTTCCGGTTAGAAACTTATCCCAATGAATAACATCCACCCAAAATATACAGAACGGCGGTGGTCCAGTATTGGCGGAACCGACTTACGAACAGTAAGTCGTGGGGCCGAACCCAGTCAGGCGCATTTTTACTTTGAGTCATTTATTTCATCACTACTGTTCTCAAAAACGGCGAAGGAAAACATCGTGAGGAAACCAACATGTCCTAGAACCAATTCGAAGACATATGACATCTACCAACCCGCACTGGGCCCGCGTGTGTCCCAGCAGTGGAAACATTAGAGGCTGATTATGCATGAGCTACCTAAAATATTTATCTCTAGTAACTTTACTAAATCCATACCTAATTACCAACACAAACGGCTCTCGAACCCAATTATATCCACCTGCATTCAATATGCAGAGCACACCTACGTCCGGTGCCCACAATAGGCCGAATAGCTTGGTTGCATTGATCGGGGCTACGGCTTAGGAACAATAGGGTGCTACCACAATAGAAATGATCAGAGGTAAAATTATGGGTTGCAGAAGGTTTACTCGTTAGTGTCGAAGATTTGGGTCAACAAAACTTAAACTACTGCCGTGTCGTTTATAAAAGGGAAGCACTAAAAAGCGTACTTTGAACAACGGGAAAAAATAACTCTTAAGCCACATTTGCAGGTAGATTTTATTACATGATGTTTTTTAACACGTTAGGATGCGGAATCTTTTATCCTCAATCACAAAAAAAGTGAGCAGGTTGACGGCGCGGCTTACTTACTACAATGAATACCAACGAACGGTGCTTCTTTCAATCATGTTTAACAAATACAGATTCTGATTCTGAATCAAGAGAAGACTCTTCTATCATGGCATCAAATCTTTTCTCATAAAAGTATTAGTTTAGATAAATAACCAGCTTATAATTTCCCCAATGGTATACAGGTAATATTGTGAAAAGTCAGCGGGTTGTAATTCACCACGTCTTCTTGGTTCTGGGACATGCAGGTTTCCTCCGTTAGAATTACTTTCAATATTTTGATTTTTATTCACATTATATCTAGGTACTTATCACCATGATTCACATTAACGGTCTTACTGTATCTATTTTCTTCGTGGTAAAATTGATGAATCAATAATGACAGTGCTTTTCATTTTGAGGCGAAATCTTGATGTAAGGGGAGGCTTTGTTATTCGGTTCGTGAGTTCAGCGATGGTGTAATGGAAGGTAGTCAGAAGGAAATTAAGGCAATTTATTAGAGCTAACAAAACCTGTGGGGTTTTAGTAATAGGTGAATATTTATGGGAACAATAGGGTTTGTCTCATTAGTTGAATAACATGTTTGTTTTTTGTAAACAGAATAACTAAATATAAATAGATATCGCTGGAAATTACACACAGCGCCATCTAGTGCCACACTAAGCAGGGCTTGTATCGTGGGCATCATATGGTTAGTATACTACACATAATTATACTTTTTGTTTGTAAATAAATACTTATTATACGTAGAAACATCCATGACTCGGAAACAAATGTCCATGCTCATCACACAAACGTTTGCTCCTACCCGGATTCTAACCCAGACTGCCTCACTACTGCTACGTCATTCGGGCCGTCAAACTACAAAACTTAGAAGATAATAAAATAGAAGAGATCTATTCCTACCCCGTGGTTGATGACAAAGGAATCGGTTCCGAATCCAGTCTGTAATACTTTCAGATTAAAGAAGATGAAACAAGTCGATAAATTAATTATACACGACACTAAAATCCTGTTTTATGCCATAATAATAAGATTGAAAAGTGAACTGTCGTGACTGTCAGTGAACTCATTAGTACATAAAGAGTAACCTCAATTTGCCAGCATAAAAACAACAGTATATCGTTACGTTACGCAATCATAATAAACCCTTTTTCAAGAAAAACACTTTGCTGACTGCTAAAAATACTTTCCATACAAACTTCACAGCTAAACTAAACCCAGAAAAAAAATCCCATTCTTAAATCCGCAAGTCATGTAACGGCTTTTGGACGAACGCTTTGTGACCCTAATGCTGCTAGGCGAGACAAAAGTGACCCTTTTAGCCCGAAGCCGAAGCCGCGACTTCACTTTCATAATAGACTTTCAGTCTTCCACATTTGCCTTTTAAATGACTATCGTTTAGTATTGTTGCATGATTTGCTTTTAGTTGAAATAATGGCATCCGAGTGTCGCAATATTACCTAGTGTTTATATTTAACGATATTTGTTGGAATAATAGAGTTTTATGGGTGAGGGCTTTGCTCAGCAGAGGGACATTCATAAACCTTTTTTTGTGAATTAAAATAAAGGCGAAATACATTAAAGAATAATAATGTCTTCCATTTTAGTACTGAATTATGTTATCCCAAAGATAATACTCGTATTGTCACTCTCTTCAAAAACACAAAAAATAACAAAGGGCTCACATCCCGTTCGAACCAATTCATTTTTCCGAAGTCATCAAGAAAAAGATGAAACAAAAACAATTATCGGGAAAATGGAGCCCCTTCGGCTGAAGCCAGAATACACAAGGAATTCGATTAAAAATAATATAGATAAAGATATCTTTTTCTTCGAAAATTTTCTTAATGCCCTTATAGTGTGAAGAACGAAATCTTTGTCACGAAACAATATATCCGAAAGTTTGGTTTGTTACCACGACCCACGAGCTACTACACTCAAAGTGACAACCGTGTACACGGGTAACAGCAATGACTGTGGAAACAAGTAAAATTAAATTAAAAATGTAAAAAACCCCCGACACAATGTACTAAAAGTTAAGTTGAAAACAATTCATTAATTCGCCATTTTGTGGTGGCGGCCATCTTGGATTTTTAATTTATCATAGTTTATAGTATTCTACTAGTCAAGCCCTTTCATTTGATACCCATATTGAGGGAGTTGTTGAATAAAAATGTAACCCGCTATTTTGTGGCGGCGGCCTTAGCTATGTTTGATGAAAATCTTTGACTGATTTTCATCAAACATAGCTAAGAACACTTCCGACTAATTCACCTTTCAAGCAAAAAAAAAACAAAATCAAAATCGGGGCGCTACGATGCCACAGACACACACACACACGCAGACAGATACGTCAAACTTATAAAACCCCGTCGATTTTCGTCGGGGGTTAAAAACAAATGAATAAAAAAAATGCGGGGCAGTCTTTGGGGACTGCCGATAGAAGTGAAAACTCGCCGATCGGCGACGGCTACGCCGTAGCGGGTTGGCCACGAGTGCTACGAAGCGTTAGGTGACAGTCACGCGAGTTTCATGAGTTTTGTTCACTCAAAAAGTGCTCAACGCGCCTAAAGAAGTTTTTACTTCAAAAACTCGAAGGTTACGTATCACTGACAGGACGTGACATGCTTAGCACTTATAAAGTGTCGGAATCGAAGTGGTATGCGTCCCTATACGCATACCACTTCAATTCCGACACTTTAATTCATTTCCCGAGTGAGTATTGAACATGATCCTGGAAAAGTAAGTTACCTCTTTTATTTTTTTCAATACCTACACTTCCTCGAAAACTGGTTCTTTTCACTCTACGATTAGGTTCAAAATGCAGTGTTTTTCACACACGTGCGTTTTTGACATTTTTTCCACACGTGTGCGGAAAACCAAATTGCCACAATTATACCTATACTTAGTCTAAATTGGTTCAAAACATTATTAAAAAAAAAAAAAACTTAACTAAGTAGGTATACTACTTTACTATTTTTTAATTTAGAAAAAGCGATCTACGTCATTCTTTGTAAACATTTGTTGTATATTCAAATTGTGTTTACAAATGCAATATCATATAATTTTGATGATGGTTGAACAATCATCATCAAAATTAAAAAAGCAAGCGCGCCTGCTGGATGAGTAATTGGTTTTTTCTAACAGGAATTTTCTCAATAACAACCGCGGATCTGGATCACCGCAGACAACAAAATCAATTAAAACAATTAAACAATGTAAATTGCAATGCAATTTTATTTAGACATTTTATTAAAACCTGCTACAACTCCATGACGCGCGCTCGCTTCGCTCGCATATTGAATAACACTCTTTGACTTCTGTTCCCAAAGTGCTTTCGACGGCCTATGGCCCGGTGCTCATGCCGCCCATAAAGGATACAAAATAATTAAATAAAATTGTTTTTGTCAGAATGTTACCTGTAGTAAGTATCGTTTAATTTAATTTATATTTTAATGTCAGATTACAAAGATCCCACCCACCACCAAGGGTACGGCCAGGGATACGATGGGTCTGCAACCAATCTGGAATTGTGCCAGGTTGATGGCACTAGGCTCGACACCTACTAAGGGGCCTAAACAAAACTGATTCAATGTGAATGTCCTATAATTAGATACGACTCTGCCAAACCCCGTTGTTATGTTTAAATATTGCTAACTGTATAACATTTAGTTCTTATGTACTATACCCAACTGCATACATAAGGCCACTTGCATTTACCCGCGCTTCACAAACGACGCATCGTACCTCATTTCCTTTAGTTGACTTTTACAGCGCGCCGTAATAAATGGCTGACAGTGTTTTTTATTTTAATTTCCTCTAGGAAATGCTGTTGCTCGGTTTATCGGGAGGGTTTATGGCGTTTGTTGGAACTATCCACGTGGATTTTTAGTTCTGATTATGCACTAATGCAAACTGACAATGGTGTCGATTCTGGTGTGCACAAACTAAACTTAATTTAGACAGTTGCTATCTTTTCCCTAATAAAACGAGAAAGAGACGGACGTGATATAGATGTCTTTAATTGGAACTAATATAATATTTCCATACAAATGATCATCGTCGACTAAAAACACGGTGAAGCGCACGGCATAAACTAGTTTGACATCTCTAACTTAGTTCATAGCTTCGCGCACTGCCTTTTAGTAAAAGATTGCAATAGCCTAAATTATGTTTAGTTTAAGCACAACAGAATCGACACCAATAGCAACTGCCAAACTAAAAACCAGTTCAACTAAAATTGATACTTACGAGATATCATGAGTGATTTTCAATTATCCTGAGCTCCCGATATTTCGATGCTATTATAACCGCCATGATTACGGGATGACTGTCATTATCCGAAACGAGGATGTTACTGGGATGTGTGCTTTTAGTTATAAACCGTGAAAGGTGAGCACAATGTTGGTACTGTAAAAGACAGATCTTGCAAATATAAAGTTCTATCTGTATTCTGGGTGCTAGCACAAACGTGCGGTGATAATAAAATACTTGTCTTACTCATAATATTGACTAAGTTTTAAAAGTAATACTGATCGTGGTTCAGAAATACAATAAAAACAAAAATGAATTACAACGGTGAATCTTAACCGATTCCTAAAATAATTCAGCATTGCTAAATATTGTGGTCATTACTTCAACCGAAATATGCCTTCTCCCCAAGTGTCGCCACATTGACCGGTACCGTGCGACTCGCATCCAACGAATTCCCGCAACCTTCACCAGGTCATCGGTCCACCTAGTGGGAGGTGTTCCATCTTCCATCTTGGTACTGCAGCTTAATACTTTTAAGGTGCAGAAGGATATAGGTAGATGCTCGTACCTATCTGTTAATTCTATTAGCAGGGTAGACCTAAGCATACGCATAATTAGCCTATTATGACCCCCTGCTCCTTTCTTTCTTCTTTATCTTGTGGTTAGTGATTAACCTGGTGTCAGAGTTCTTATACCGCCCGTGGGCCTATGACTTGGCGGTCATCCCCTGCAGGGAGACAGGCTTAGGTATTCTCTATGAGAGGGAGTGGTCTGTAATCCACCATTGCGGGTTGGTAGATGTCACATGTCTTTGTATTGTATTGTACAACGGGCTGGTGTCCGCAACTCAACGTCAAAGCGCGTATTTTACGTATGGGCTATAAATCCACCACGCGTGCCCATTGCGGGGTGGTAGATGTCACATGTCTTCAAATTTTCGGTTCGAGGACATGCCGGTTTCCTCACGAAGTTTTCCTTCACCGTTTTTGAGAACAGTGGTGATGAAATAAATTACACAAAGCAATACGCCTGCCTGGGTTCGAACCCACGACTTACTGTTAGTAAGTCGGTGCCGCCACCACTGGGCCACCGCTGCTCTCCATGTCTTTGTATTTTTGGTTCTTGCATAATATGCCGGTTTCCTCATGGTGTTTCCTTCACCGTTTTAAGAGCAGAACTTATTTACTTTAAAACATCACATATTATAAAACAAAGCCCTCCAACATATCTGTCTGTCTGTCCGTTCGCGATAAACTCAAAAACTACTGCACTGATTTTCACCTATGGATAGAGTGGTTTTCGAGGAAGGTTTAAGTATAGAATTTGTATGAAGGCGAAGCCGCGGGCATCAGCTAGTTCATGATTATTTAATATTCTTCCTGTTTCATTTTCATGGAATCATTAAAATCCAATACTTACCCTCCCTCATTATTTTCCGCATTCTTTATGACTTCCAGCAACAAAGCCGCTTATGGCCAAATAAATGAGTCCCATTAAAATTCCATACAAAAAAGGTGCCGTTAAAAATGAAATTGAGTAACAAAAACGTGAAGGAATTACTCCCGTGGTATCTTCTGACGCATCAAAAATGTTATATCCTTTTTACGCTACACAATTTAATTTCCGTTTTAGTGGTACCCAACGGTCTCCTGCCTGTGTATTTTCGATTTTACATTTATAAAAGCTGTGCAGTAGTCTTTGGGGATAAAAAGGATTGGCGTCCATGTTTGTGGGGCAGTTGGGGCATGTGTTTTTTGTAACTATTTGTAGTGGTGGTTACTAGTAGCAATTGTACTCGTATCAATAAATTTCATGATATTCAGTTGCATCTGATAAGACTGGATCTCGACACCGACAAATCAAATCAAAATATTTTATTTCGCAGAGGGTTTTCACATGGGGGTTTATGAAACGTCGAGAAAAGGTGCAACATACAATATTTGGAAAACTGCAACTTAATTATTTGGAAAACAGCTAGCATGATGAAAATTATATTTGATTTAATGAATAAGTATTATGTATGTAAGACAACTCAGAAAAACGGCAGTTTCCGGGTTATATCTCTTAATTAATCACTTTATCGACGACTACAAACTTACAATCGAATCAGTTGATCACAATTTCGCGTACAATCTATACTAATATTATAAAGCAGAAGAGTTTGTTTGTTTGTTTGTTTGTTTGTTTGGTTGAACGCGCTAATCTCCGGAACTACTGGCTCGAATTGAAAAATTCTTTTTGCGTTGGATAGTCCATGTATCGAGGAAGGCTATAGGCTATATAACATCACGCTATGACCAATGGGAGCGGAGCAGCAATAAGAAATGTTGCAAGCGGGAACAAAGCAGTTTAAACTTCCGTTGAGTAGGCGATGCGTTGCGATATCAAAACTTCACGCGAATGAAGTCGCGGGCAAAAGCTATGAGGCTATAATTTATCTTGGAAACTTGAACACCTGATGCAGAACCGCAACAGACCAGCTAAATTATAAGAAATACAAAAATGGCACCATAGCAAAAATTGTTCTACATGATGAGCATTTTCTGCTGAGAGTATAAGTTTGAAGATCTGGAACATCTGATGTGGAACTCCAAGAGCCCAGCTACACCATAACACATATAGGAATGACGTCTTAGCAAAAGTTGTTCAATTTTATGAGCACTCTCTGTTGGTTTATAAAAATCGAAGATCTGGAACACCTGTTGTGGAACTCCAAGAGCCCAGCTACACCATAACACATATATAAATGACGTCTTAGCAAAAGTTGTTCAATCTGATGAGCACTCTCTGTTGACTTATAAAAATCGAAGATCTCGGACACCTGTTGTAGAATTAATTTCCTTTTCCAGTTATCTTCGTGACTCGGTAGCCTACCCGGTAACGCAGGGGAGCAGTTACTTAGATTTCAATTGATCAGGTATCTTCACAACAAAACTATAACCATGCCTAGAAAGAGGTCAAATCTTTCCCAATGTTCCAAAGGAGCTAAACGATGGAGGATCATAAGATCCCAAGAATCTATCGAAGAGCGTCAGGAGAGACTTGATGCTGTTCGAGAACATCAGGCTGCAACTTGCTCCGTGGAAACCTCTTCGGATCGCGAAGCACGCCTGCGTTCTCAGCGTATTGCTACATCCAGGTCTCTAGAGACCAGTGAAGAATAGATGCGCGACTGACCGCTAATCGTGAACGTCATGCATTGTCTTGCGAGTCGGAGCCGTTCACGGATAGAGAATTGCGCTTGAGTTTCAAGCGTATCTACGCATCGACTACTAGATCTCTAGAGACAAGTAGGGAACGTGATGCGCGACTGACCGCTGATCGTGAACATCACGCATTGTCTCGCGAGTCGGAGACGTTCACGGATAGAGAATTGCGCTTGAGTTCTCAGCGTATCTACGCATAGCTTCTTCTAGGTCTTTAGAGACAAGTGCGGAACGTGATGCGCGACTGTCCGCTGATCGTGAGCGAATCCGAAATTTTTACCGATACAGAATCAGGCTTGAGTTTTCAGCGTATTCGCACATCTACTAACAGGTCTTTTGAAACGAGTGATGAACGTGATGCGTGATGCGCGATGCACGTTCATTGAACGAACGTTTGAATTCTGATCGACGTCGACATTCTCTAAACAGAATGTCGATATCATCTGAAAAATCGGATGTCTCAAGATATAGCCGTAGGGCATGGCGACCTGCCGTGTCGACGGCGCGTTCGTGTTCCACGTGCGCCTCAAGAGATGTCAGCATAAAGGGAGGGGCCCGCAAAGGTCGAAGACTGCCGGGGCTGCGGGACTGTTCGAAAGAGATACCGTGGCCCTGGAACGTAAAGGGCGAGGAAGGAACATGGATGGGTTTTAGTCAGTAAAAATCTGACACTCCCTCTCGCTCCGCCCAGAGTTGGAGAAATTATTTGATTATTTCCCAACCGAAAAAAAGGGCATGGCGACCTTCCTTGGGTTGATAAGGCACGGAGTGCATTTACGTCTCCTATGATTGAATACGCCACATATTCCGCCATCGGAGGTGTGGCTAAAAATTTTACTTTTTGTGAAGCTGTTAAATGGCAAAAAGAAACAAATGGTATGTGTTGCTCAGGTGGGAAAGATCCGTTATTTTCCCGTCCCCGGGTTCTTAGAATTCGACATCAGACGTTTCAGATCTTCGACGACCCCGTTGTCGCTGGCATAAGCAACAGGATCCGCGTACGAAGTCGCGGGCAGAAGCTAGTCAATTTATAATGTTTCAATAATTTAAACTTCCAACGACCAACGGTCAATCGGGCAGAGGTTTCGCTATGAGAACTTCTCGAGTCGGCCGTCAGCGATCGAATGGTCGAGCCTTAAGGTCGTGGCTCACTTGACAAGCACCGCACCAGCACGGCACCAGCACAGCTCCTGTCCGGCGTCGCCTCGAATATAGGCTACGGCGCGCGGTCGCCTCGCTTGCGGCGCGCGGGCCGCGCGCGGTCCCCTCGCTTGCGGCGCGCGGGCCCCTCGCTTGCGGCGCGCGGGCCACGCGACGGCCACTCGCCGTCCGCAAGGCGCAAGCTCGTAGTCCGCACGCTGGTAGTAATAGTCCGGGAGGTAGCATTGTATTTCAGGTATTATCTCTAGTAATTATATTTTGTTAACGTGGATTCGTGGTTTAATTCACCTACCCCGCGAACACCCTTTCCATTACAGTTCTGAGATTTTTTTAAGTTCAGTATATGTAAACTATTTACAAAAAAGTTTCAGCCGGTGTACTGTAACGATTGATTCAGTTATTGTAACATAAGATCAACCTTCGATTACAACAATATCAGTCGGTTTGTTAGGGCTTTTTTATTTGCTTTTTATTTCTAACCGAACTAGGTTTAGTGTCGTGGGCTCTCTAACTAAATTTGTAACTGGCCATACATTAAACAAAGAGTACCCACGACGTGGAGAAGCATGACGGCGCAATGACATTGTTTCGCGGGCCACTCGGCGTCCGCGCGCGGTCCCCTCGCTTGCGGCGCGCGGAACCCTCGCTTGCGGCGCGCGGTCGGCGCGCCGTCCCCTCGCTTGCGGCGCGCGGACCGCGCGCGGATGCCGAGCCGCCCGCGAGGCGAGTCGTATGGTAGCGGCAAGCGCGTTGACCACCCGCCGTAAGCTTTTTCATATGGACATTAAAAAATATGTTATGCGACACACGATTTAATGCTCTAATTTGAATGGCAAGTAAATTGCTGGGTTGGAGCGGTGCTGGTGCGGTGCTTGTCAAGTGAGCCACGACCTTTAGCTGCCCCGTAAGCACTACGGTTAGTAGGAGGGGTATGGTGTTGTCACCTCTTAACGGTGTTGCTAGTTATATGTGCCCAATACTACTATATTTTGTAACATGTACGAGCCTCTCGTACGGTAGGTATTATTGCTTTCCCTGAAGTTTCCAAAATCCAGTTGTTTTTTATTTGTTAAAACTATAAAATCATATCAATCAGCTTGCTATTATAGGTCGTACTGGTAAATGAGTGACTTTTAAACAACAAAATGTTGTTACAAAAATTATATTATACTTACTTACTAACAAAACAGTAGCTGTAAAATGCCTACTTTATTTCAAAACACTTTTCCAATACACAAAACAATGCAATAGATGGCTCATCGAGCACAATTCCTCTCTCCTATCTCTAATTGTAAAATTCTTCACTGAAAAATCCAATTATACTTCGCCGGACTTAGAACTGGAACGGTGCTTAAACGGCAACGTCCACGGTACGAAGATAAAAAGTGTGCCATTCAGATAAAATGCTTTTATTGTCCTGTGTTATGTCAGAGTTTAAAAAAAAACTCGTCAAATTGAATTAGTCGTTACAGTATTGAGGCTTCACACTTAATGGTAAGGAGGTTACTGTGTTCATTAGGATGACGTGTAACTAATAATGCCATGCCAAATGCAATAACACAGATGCAATGCTGCAATGGCATTGCATTTATAAGAAATTACCTAAGTATTAAAGATATAAATGTATTTAAGAAGCAATTCAATAAACTTCTGACAAGCAAGACATACTACACTATAAATGAATAAGTCCTGTCAGATAGTTTGTGTGTATAATAATAATGCATACAAATATGGGGAATACTAGCAGACGATTTTTTCAACCTACAAAGAAGAACTTGCATTCACCTTTCGTTTAAGAACTATCTTCAAAATTCATCAAAATGTGATTGAAAGCATGTAACGCTGTTGCGCTTGGCAATTGGTGGCTACATTTAAGCACTTTAAAATGTTTTTGACAAAATTCATGGTAAAAATTCGTAGTAAAAAAGGCAATGCGATTTTCTTTCTCAGGCCAAACTCAGGTTCTGTAATTCCAAGTTTTTTAAAGCACTTTGGAAAATACATAAAATCCTCACACTATTATAAAATAAATCAATTGAAATTAGTCATAATGACAGACATGCCACAAAAAAACCAAACAGAAAATAACATTTCACCGAAAATATTTGCCCCATTTTCGGTTCCATAGAGGATGGTCATTCCGCTGCTGCCAATTGGGTCATCAAATACGAAATCCGTGCTACAATATGTCGGTATAGTTACACCGGTAACTTTGTTTGTTCGTGCTGTGGTGTTATGAGGTTACATCAGTCTTGAAAAGTCGGTCATTAGAAAATGAGGTTGGATGCCTGTTATGTAAGGGTTACTCATTCCAGCTACCAGACATTATTATCTCATAATTTCCCTAGCATTTTCCCAACCATGTTGGGTAGACTTCCAGTCTAACCGGATGCTGCTAAATACCAGTATTTTACATGGAGCGACTTCCTATCTGACTTCCACAACCCAGTTAATACTGGGGAATATGATACCACTTAGTAAGACTGGTGTCAGACTTTTTGGGCCACTGACTGTAACGACTGTCAAAGATGGACAAATGACAGCCGAGACCAACAGATTAACGTGCTTTCCGAGGTACGGAGGAAACTCGGTATGTAAGGGATCCACAGACCAACCTAGGCAAGCATGGCTTAACCTAAAGATCGACCAAAGTGGCTGATAATATTTAGCCACGGGTTCCTCTGATAGGTAATACGCCAAAAAAGCCTAAAAAGTCTTGGTAAGACTGGTTGTAAGACTTTTTGGCCCCTGTAAAGACTGCCAAAGATCATTGATGATTCATTGCAAAATCAAAGAAAGCTTTTCTGTGACGTTTTCTTTGTAACCGTAAGCGTTTTCAGTAAGCAAATATGTCTAACAGACAGAGATAGCAACCTACCAAAACCGGCTAGTAAGTAATTGTAATTGGCCGTAAATGTCTATAATTAAGTTCTTTACTTTTAACGTAAAAATTGCTTTAAACAAATTGGCTTCCTGCAACAATAGCCACGATAAGCATAAAATGCTTAAGCCGGGATGCGAAGCCGAGGTGCTCTTGCGTTTTCTAGATATCTGTGGGTGCAAGTTAATACATTTCCGATCTCATCTGCGCCTTAGAGACCTTTTTCAATAAATTTCTAATCTTTCTTCTGACCTTTTCGATAAGCGCACGATCCAACGGAAAATCAGTCAGACGTGAAAATATATTATAAGGTTCTGTACACACAGGTGAGACCTTTGTTTAATAGAATATTTCTGGGGTGGTGGAGAAAGGCTTCGGAAAATATCATGTCTTTCGATCTAATTTTAGGCTGTATTAAGTTTTTTGGGGTGAATATGAAGACATATTCAGCCCATAATCCCAGGCTTTAGGGATATTTTCTCTTTATTCCGGTGACTCAGTTGGTTTTTAAAATAAAGTCTGTTGTTGTAAGAACTTGCTAGCAAGTGATTTAAACACGTATCGAATGGTCTTTGTGACGAATATCCATAGGCATGTCCAATGTAATATTTTTGTCTTATTTTTTTCAGCAATTAGGCATAGGTAAGTACTTTAGGTGTATGAAAATCAGGGTATAAAGTTCTTCATGAACCGGAGAAAAGGGAGTATCCTTCGACCAGACGGACGTTGTGTCTGGTGGGGTACTACCCGACAGTTGTTGTTGGGTCTTTCCATATAGCATAACTTTAATAACGCGATTTAGAATTTTTGGTGTTAGTTCTTTATCTGGGCTAAGAATAGCACTGTAGTACTTTTTTCGCGTTGCTTTAGTGCTTTTTGTAGAGCCACTATAGTACTGTTAATAGCCATGAGGCAAGTCTGTTGATGGCAAAGTCGAATCGTTTAGATCACTGAAATGGACTAATGGTAGATGACCTTTTGAAATCCAAAACCAACGAACATAAAGTAGAAGACAGTTCAGATGATGAGTTCCAACAAAAGTTCAATCAATATGTTCAGGCGTTTCCAGTATTACACAATAGGAGCTCGCGACTAAATAATAACAGCCGCTCCGGTCGATCTTTAGGTTAAGCCGTGCTTGCCTAGGTTGATCTGTGGATGGGTGACCACCCTTACATACCGAGTTTCCTCCGTGCTTCGGAAAGCACGGTAAACTGTTGGTCCCGGCTGTCATTTGAAGATCTTTGATAATCGTTACAGGTAGTCAATGGCTCAAAAAGACTGACAACCAGTACTAGCTGGGTTGTGGGTGTCAGATAGGCAGTCGCTCCATATAAAATACTGGTATTTGGAAATGGACCCCAACATAGTTTGGAAAATGCTAGGCAGATGATGATTCAGTATAACACAAGGAGAGAGGATAAATACGTAAATGGATTTTATTACAAAGTTACTTGCACGTGGGCACACTGACAAGTTTTTCAGCGTGCACACGTGCCCTTATGATATTAATCTTAATAAATATTAATCTAAATGAATGTTTATTCACCTTTGCTGGCTGGCTAACTTTACGATCACTAACGAGTTAAGTAACGATCCAAGCGGAGGTTCATTTATATTTGCTCGCTGTATGAACGTTTTATAAACGTACTTAGATCTACTTGTATAATACATAATTATGTACGTCAGTGGGATGCACTGTGTGAATATAAGTCAAGAAAGGGTATCATACTGAGGAGGTGAGTAAAAAACAAGTATGGAATAAGAAAATATGCTGCGCTAAATCTACCCCTATCACAACCCCAGGACCTGGTGCTCAGAAATCCAGCTTGTGACCACTCAACCAACGAAGCAGTCTTCTGTAATTAATTTATACTAATTGCTTCTAGTTTATTCCTATTCAAACTTAACATGATTTCTTCATTAACATCTTCAACGGTCCCAAACAAACTGACCTACCTACCTATAAAACCAAAAGTAAGTAGAAATACCAGGAGTAAGTACATAGCACGGGCGTATCTAATGTACACTGCAATGGTGCCAAGACGGTTTGTTCAAGAAATTCCCTCAGTAAACCGTCCCGGGTTAGTTTACAGCACTTATTTGCTCAGTTTTAAAGTGGGATGAGTGTGTTTTTCCGGGACGTATTTTGAAACTTGACACTTTGAATGGAAACGGTTTGTTGGTTGGAAATGGATGGTAGATGCTGGCCAAGTCTTTTTAACAAACTTCCTAAAGGTTTGAAGCTAGTTTTAAAGTCTGGAATAGGACTGTTTTTATGAATGATAAAATGAATGTTTGCCGAGGGGTTGATTTCGAAAAAAACAATAAGTTTGTTCGCTTTGATGTATAAACTTCATGACCTGCGGTAGACTTAAAAAAAATCTTTCTACATATTTAATGTATTATTACACAAAGAAATGTTTTTTAAACTTCTTCAAAAGCCTCTCAGCCCTTGTTATTTGTTATGAGAGCGTCGCCACTTGTACAAACCACACTCCGTCTAAAGTCTGCTTGTTAACTTCATAAGTATCGTAACAACTAGAAGTTTTATATAGTATATTGTTTTTTAATCCTCTTATGTTTGTATTCAAAGTCATAAAGCTGAAAATTTGTGTTGGTTTCTTTAATAAAAATAAGATTTAATAGACAAGCGCTTCGAATTCTATGAAATCGTTTTGTAAACAACAGAGCTTTGTATTTTCATTTGTGGAAAAATATTTAAAATACCCACTTCGAAGAATTCATCCATAATTATATGAAACAGTAAAATTTTGCTACGCCGTAGCAGTCATTGCTACGCCAGCTACGAGGCATTTACAGTAAACCATACGTTTCGTAAACAGTTAATGCAAAAATGTTAATATGATGATGTTTGTTCTCAGAGTACCTCGTGGCTAAATAATGACAGCGGCTCGGGCCGATCTTTAGGTTAAGCCGTGCTTGCCTAGGTTGGTCTGTGGATGGGTGACCACACTTACATACCGAGTTTCCTCCGTCCCTCGGAAAGCACGTGAAGCTGTTGGTCCCGCCTGTCATTTGTCCATCTTTGGCAGTGGTTACAAAAGTCGTCAGTGGCCCAAAAAGTCTGATAACCAGTCTTACCAAGTGGTATCGTATTACCCAGTACTGACTGGGTTGTGGAAGTCAGATAGGCAGCCGCTCCATGTAAAATAATGGTATTCAGCTGCATTCGGTTAGACTGGAAGCCGACCCCAATATAGTTGGGAAAAGGCTAGGCAGATGCTGATGATAATGTATGTTCCGTCGAAGCAATGAGTAGTCAAACTGTTGCGTCGAAGCAATGAGTAGTCAAACTGTTGCGTCGAAGCAATGAGTAGTCAAACTGTTGCTATTCAAAATTGAGACGTGTCGAAATAGTTCAGGATGAAACTCTTGCTGTCCGTGACAGTAAAATTCATGCCTATACTAATAGTTGAAAACTCTATAGGAGTATGAAAAAGAGCGTGTAAGGGTTTTAGTCTCCCATAGAAAAGGAAGGATCATCCAACCAGACGGGTGTTGTGTTTGGTGGTCTACTGTTTGTTGCTTTTTGGGGTGTTTCCAATGTTCTCAAGTCGCGGAGAACTTTTACATTTAGGAATTTGATGTTAGTTCGTCATTTGTACGAGTATCATAGTAATTTTTGTACTATATTATGTGATGTTTATTTAGCAAATAAGTTTTTACAAACATTTTTACACGTAATTTTATTAAAACTAGATGGGGCCGGTGTTTCGTACCTGACTCTGAGAAGAAACAGCCGAAACAGAGGTCATAGTCTTTTTTTAAGAGGCCTGCGGAGCATGCAAATTTCATACAAACGTAATACCAAAATAATTTGTAAATCTACCATACCCTCCGGCCGTTTTCGCAACTGCGATTCGCAATAGTAGTGTGTATTTATTTTGATTGAATTACAGAATATATAGGTTCCCAAACACACATTTTGAATGTACACTGATTTAAACAAGTTATGCGAAAAATAAATTTTCTATAGAATTTTTAAATTCCTCATATCTCGTCTTTACATCATTGTCCTTTCAAAATATGTGTTTGGGAACATAGATATTCTAGAATACAATCCAAATATATACACACCACGAGTACCTTAAGAATATGTTTGATTTTCATATTATTTTGGTATTACGTTTGTATGAAAAACGCATGCTCCGCCGGCCCCTTAAGTCTAGACAATAATCTTGCTCCATTCACATTAGTGCTCCATGCAGATTAATGTCTTTTGAATGTTATGTTGGTGCAGTACCACTACACCTCTGCCAAACAAACTCCTCGTTCTATTTGCTAGCTTATCTCCATCAATTAGACAGATGCCTAACTAAACCACACTACCATCCAGCGCACCGCACTATCTCCACATTACCCGCACTAAACGCCATGCCTCATCGATTACCTCACAACTCGCTGCATCCACTTTGACTTCACGATTAGCGGTACAAAGGCGCGGCCGGCTATTACCGCTGACCAGCAGTTTCGTTCGCACACTCATGGTTTGTACTGGATAATGGTTCTGTGATAATTAGAGACTGAACTTGGTATTTGAGTGATTTAAGAGTCTAACACTGTAATACAAGAAAAATGGTGATATTTATTTAAAACACTACCGAGAGAAATACACAAGCTGTCTCGGGAACATATTTTTTTTAATTTTGTGGCTATATTTAAATCATAATCACACATCAAAACTGAGAATTTAGATGTGTGATTATGGTTTAGATATGATAGGCCCTCTTAAGTACGAAAACCATTGGAACTGAACGTGGCGATCAGCACGTCTAAACCACGTTCATGAGCTGTTGGTGATTTTATTCGTGAAATATGCTCCAAGTATAATATAAATACAGTTAGCATAGTTAACTATGAAATATAACATAATATCACGCCTATAATTCCACAAAGATTAAGCAGAGGTGTGCCTAAATAGTGCACCGACATTTTGCCAGTTGCGTTTTAGTTTCATGTTATAGATGGGCAAGCCTATTGCCATGGGCTCAAATCCAGACTCCGTGACTGTTTCTGAGAAATTTCTCATGGAAAAACCCAATAGCACTTTGCCCAACCTGACAATCAAACCCCAGCTCAGCAGTTGCGCATGCGACCACTAGACCATCGTGACAGTAAACTTTTATTTTTCCCGCATAAAGCTATTAATTTTCGGTCTCGACAGGAACTATACGAGAATAAATCATATTCAAGGCACAGTAAATTCAGATCACGTTTTTAATTTTACCTGAATCACTGTATACTTTGTCATAGAAGGATCTGAAACAATGTATATTGGTCTAAGTTTCCTGACGCTCAAATGTGACGAGGATCAAGCACCTTCGTCAAATTTTTCTTCATTTTTATTTTTGCAATACCTTATGATTGAGTGTTTGTTTGTTTATTATCTATGGCAACATTCCTTTTTTTAAATTGTATTTTGGTAAAGAGTTTGAAATTCATAAATGTCTATTCTTATTTATAAGTCTGACAGAATAATAAATTTGGAAAACAATTTGTTAGGGTTCGGCCAAATCGTGACTTTCAATAACTTGTTTTAAAATATAGCTTTTTCGTGAAAACAAAGTAGGCCCTTATCTTTATTGGTTTTTTTTTTAGCAAAATAGACAATGTATTTTTTGAGCTATAATCAAATAATAAAACTGCTGCTAAGAAAAAAAACCTGAATAAACAGATACGAATAATTATGATGCTATTTATAGCATCATAATTATTCGTTTTAAAATTTTTCACAATGTTTTTAGCAAAGTTTTACTTATAAAACTTTGCTAAAAACATTGTGAAAAATTTTTCATCCAAAATAAGATACTTAAATTACTCTTGGACGAAAACTTTACGTTCACGAAACTTTTCTATTACGACTTCGAGTAGGTTTTCTGCATGGCAACTAGCCAAGAGCTGAATGCTTCTGTTGGTGAAGTTATTTTTATGTATGCGCCTATGTATTGGTCATTGTCATGAAATACTGTATGTCCTTTGAATTTCTTCTTACGCGACGTGAGGTTGACATAAATGTGACTTTATGTCGTGCGTAGGCGACGTAAAGTCGCTTTTTATGCTCTAGAGCGTAAAGTAAAATCTTCGTCGAAGACCAAGGCAATCAGCCCAACAGCCACAAAATTTAAACTTCATAGAATAACCTCTTTATTGTTATTCGTTACGTTAGTATTCTAAGGTTCATGTTCACCGAAAAAATAACGGTCTGATTATCTAAAAACAGCTGTTTAAGATACATTTTCCCCTACAAAAAAGTGAATTAAACAGCTGTTTTTAGAAAATCAGACCGTCATCTTTTTGGTGAACATGGACCTAAGAACAAGGCAAGGATACCAACAGCCAAAGTACATTATAAAACTTCATGAAATAAACTTATTTTACATGTTGCTGTTTCATTTCCTCGCAATCGAAGAGAAAAGTAGAGTGTACAACTCGTCCATAAAACCCACTTTACACTCAACTTTATATAGGTTTAACATAAAATGTGTTATGTAAGATCCATAACCTCAAGTGTTTTAAGAAACAGCAATCTACATCGGGTCCAATTTTTTTACTTAACAAATTCTGCAGAACCGATGGTTTGCCCCGAACAATTCCGTAGCTCGCTCATGTTTAACTTTGTTGTTCCATAAAATTATTATTACAGGACACGTCCAGTCTATCAGACTGTTGATATATACTTAATAGTACCTATACAGAGGTATTTATTGTTTGTAAGTTTGCATATAGAGTGTAATCTCTGAAACTAACAATCCAATTCGATAAATGTTTTCACTGATATGTAAGCTACATTATTTGTGGGTGATAGAGGTTTTAATTATTTTTACATCATGCATAATAATCGAGCTATCACACTTTCTGCAGATGAAGTCGCGGGAAGGGTGTAAAACACCTCTTAACGAAGCCGAAAGGCACTTAAACTTATATTGTCACTTACGGGTTATCTTCCGTGATTAGGTATGATTTTGAGCTCCCGATATTTCGACGCTGTTGCAAGCGCCATGATCGCGGGTTGACTGGAGACTGCGGGTGAATGGAAAATAAAATTGTTAAGAGCAGACAAATCTGTCTACCCTCTTTCTTTGTCTTTTGCTACGCGCACTATTGGGCATCACGGAAGATATCCCGTAAGTGACAATATAAGTTTAGTTTTAAACCGTGAAAGCTTAAAACAGTGTTCGAAAGGCACTTGTTCTCCCCGTCATTGCGATATTTTTCTTTCTACACCATACCTGGGAACCTTCTAGTTACGGAGAAATTGGGGGTTAAAGTTCCAACTTTTTTTTTAATTCAAGTTTTTAATGTAAGATTTTCCACACATCCACGACCTCCGTACTATTCAATTCATCCATCAGCACAATGTTTTGAGTGCGTTACATTGAGTTCTACCACAAAACATGATTTTTCACCCATAAAAAAAGTCATTTCCCAGTAATAATTTTTGCGTAAAGTTACTTAGTTTGGTGTACAGAATGCTTTGTTGACGGATTCGTGATGAGGTGATTACACCCTGTATAAAATTATAACATAATATCTTTTAGAAACAATTACTCGCTTTTTGAAAAAGATGAAAAGGCCATGTCAAAGAGGACAATAGCACAAAAGCCACTAGTGGTCCCGCGTAATAGACTAAGAGTATGTGACAAAAATTGTTATACTATGGCGGTGAAAATATATAATCACTTAGCTAAAGAATTGAGAAGTGCTACAGATATAGAATTTAATAGAAAGCTACATAACTGGTTGCGTGAGAGATGTTTTTATTCCATCAACGAATATTTTGAGAGTAAAATGTAAACTGACATACATTATTATGACATATCTCTAATTAATGCCATGATTAAAATGACATTGAAATATTTTTAATAATTTTTGCTATTTTTATTTTTATTGACACGACATACTTAATTCGTCATCGCTATTTTAATTTTTCCTTTTGGATCATCAAATACCTACTATTTTAATTGACATGACATAATTATTATTGATAGCTATTAGGTATAAATTATTATTTGAAATGAATCTAATTATATTTAATTGTATTGATTGGTAGTAATTTTAATTTTAGTTATGATGAGTATTTTATGTAACTGCCAATTTCTAAATGTGTATTGCATGCTATTAGTATACCAAGACATAAAACTTTAATATTTGTATGGCCGAAATGCCGAATATAGTGAAACCCTTAGATATTAAGAACTTATGTAAACTACCTATATTCTTGCAAATAAATGCATCATTCATTCATTCATTCATTCATTCATTCATTCCAAAGCCACAATTTTCACAAGAAAGAAATCCAATATTACACGTCGAGCATTGAGTTACTTTAAAAGCGTTCTTATGTAACAAAAGACTCATGATTACTGGCCCTCGATGGTTGTTGGTTGTACCCACAAGTGCAACTCCCTGTAAAAGCCGGGATTAAGATTGAAAAGCCGGGAGAGTCGAGATTAAAACTATAGCTTCAATAGCGTTGGTGGTCGGCGGTAAATATTGTATATCGGAAGAGTGGTTTGAACGAGAATTTTTTAAATTTTATTTTGTGAGCACAGAATCCTCTTTTATTCAGTCGAGCGTGGACCATATCATTTTAATTACATTATTGTCTTAATGGACGTAACATTTTTGAATCTGCGTCACATTTAATTTATCCATTTTATAAAAAGTTATGTCGCACAGTAACTCACTGCGTCGTTGGTGGAGTAGTTGCAAGGACTACAGTTGAGCATAAGAAAGATCCGGGGTTCACTTCCCAGATCTAGCAAAGTGCTTTTGGGTTTAAGCCTAGATTTGTGCTATTATTGGTGTCGTTGTCATTTTTTTAACCCAATTACATCGCCCCCTTTTATTATCGTAGACCTCTGCCTAACTCTCTGGGTATTACAGGCATAATTATTATGTTAGGTAACACAGCTACAGCAACATTGAAATTATTCAAATTCCGAACACGCAAAGTGCAGGTCATAAGTTTTCGCGTAATGGAAACGTTGCTTGCATGCCAGTTGCCATTACGTTATATTGATATGCGGCTTGCACGCAAGATAAAACAAAACATTACTATGCAAGTAAAGTGGAAGCCGTACTTAAAGAAACATAAAATATCAAAGGGCAGTATTTTGTAAAAAAAATCCTTAAGGTGCATCCACACCGCAGTTAACTTTTGTGGAACAACGCTGTGCAACACAGTAACATTAAGTTACTCTGTAACTTTTTTGGGCTTCTTGTTACTATTTGTTGAATGTTACTCATGGCGTCCATGCCGACAATAACATAAATTAACAAAATATAACAAAGAGTTACTTTCAACAATAAGCCAGTCACACGGCATTTTGTTCTATGTTATATGTAACACACTCTAACAATGTTGTCAACTGTTACCGCATGCTGACTGTTTTCAAAAGTTAGGCAACATTACTTATTATATAATAACACGGCAACATATACTTACAATAAATAACTTTTTGCTATTGGATGTTGAGCAGTTACACTTGGAAACTTTGTTCTTTAAAAAGGAACTGCGGTCTGGATACATCATTACAAATCAGTTAGGTTGAGACCGAGGTTGTTGATTTGCGTCAAAACTCTCATGAATAAGAGCTAGAAGAACATGATACGAGCACAACTCGAAGTGTCCGAATGTTGATGATCTTGACTTATTCTCCACCAGTGTCCCAAAGTTAAAAGAAAATATCAGGTAAATAAAAACATCATGACTTCCAGCACTAGACCCGGGGTAGGATTTCCAGGGCGGGCAGTGTTTTTGAGCTTTTCCTTGACGTATTTCTTAGGTCCATGTTCACCGAAAAGATAACTTTCTGATTATCTAAAAAAAGCTGTCACTGTGACATGTTCCCATACAAAAATGTGTTTTAAACGGCTGTTTTTAGATAATCAGACCATCATCTTTTTGGTCTTTTTGGTGAACTTGGACCTTAGTAGCAGCCACGAAGCCTAGATTTGAGCCCGGTGGGTAGTTTTACGCACATCCCTAGTTACGCTATCTTACATGCTACTCCTGGCAACACAGCATAATAAACAAAGTCGCATTAAGATAAAAAACGACAGCCGCTGTAGTAATATTCCGCGCTCATTTAAAACATTGTGATATTAAAGTCCCCAACGTCACATAAATGAAACCGTCCCGTGAAAACATAGTGTCCCATTTCCCGTGTCCCGGGAAAACGGGACGCGCCCCAACACTCTCTCAGTGAAATATGACACTGTACCTGCTACAAGAATATGCCATTTAAAACTTTTCAGAGACTGACTAAAGTTGACTTTCAAACATAAATTAAGTAGCTTGGTACTCTTAAGTATTTTTGCTTAGAAAAGTATTTTAAAATTGAATTTTAATGCCTCTGAACTTTGCTTCTTAGTCTTCGTGTTTTGTAACTAATTATCTGACGTCAAATAAATGTTTGGAAGACGTTAATGAGTCCTAAGTATTTTGTGAAATATTGTTTAAGAATCTCTTTGTTTTTGAAAGAGATACTGAGCTACACTAAAGAGTTTGACTTTCTTTTCATATACAATAGGTATACAGTAATGGCGAGGGCGCTGCTTAAACATATAATTAGTTAGCCGAGAGAGTGAGAGTGCACCTGTATCTGCGTACATGCTTGTGCACTACAATATACCCCGCGTCGATGACTAATCTTCGCTAAGATTTTCCGCCGTGACGTCACGTATTATTATTGAAGTATCGATATGGAATTATGAACACGGCTCTGCTTATTCCGTACCAATTTAACTGAGCTTTTAACCATATCTTCCTTAACGCGCAGGAAATTCGCATCTTCGCCCTCTAGAACGTGCTCAAAGAATAATTCTAAACTTTTCGTCCGTTTAGATTTCCGACACAGTAGCTCTACAAAGCATGTAATGTGCTCACAGTATGGCAATTATTTATTCTTCATATTATACGGCAGCAGCACTCTACCCTTCCCTAGGACCCAGTTCCGTAAACAAGAAGAAGGAAGGACCTAGTTTGCTAAAAGCCTCAAACTAAACATGCATTTGTTAGTCGATTCTATGTGTTTCTAGGAACTTTTCTGTATAATAGATTCAACAAGAAACTAAACTTCTATAGTCTCAATTATAGGAAATGTAGTTTTGTAATATCAGTTTATTTAGCAAAACTTTATTATACGGACACAGAAAAACTTCTAGAAGTCTTAGTTTGATTTTGTTATCTCCTCGTATTTAATTGTACATATTTATTTAAGTTAGTTTTAATGTTTAATGTTTTTGTACCAATTTTTTTTTTTGTTATACATAATTAGATTATGCAATGTAAAGAGATAGCCTGAAACACAGGTTTAAATAAACTTAGATCAGGCAGGTCGCTACCTAACATTTGAATTCGACATTTTCGTAACTTGCAACTGTTATATTGTAGTTATAGTTTTACCATAAGCACTAATTATACAATTGTTTAAGAAATAACACTACTGCACAGTGCACCTAAATGTACACTTTTTGTAATATCTACTTTTTAAATAAATTATTCTTATTGGATTATTCTTATTCTAACCCTTGGTAATAGATGACAAAAAAAATCTAATTAGTCCGTCAAACGTTTTAGGTTTTTTTTTACGTTTCCAAAAAATATTACACACGTACTTTTCTTTTCTTACGTAAACAAAAAGTTAAGACGACACAACAGACGCACTGTATCGTCTTAACTTTTGTACAATTTATTATAGTTTGGTACAATTTTCCAGAACGTGATGTCACAAGCACTAATGATCTTTTACGCGTTTCATCTTCGTAAATTTTTAATTATTTGATAAAACAAAAAACACGTGTCCTCGTGGGTTTAAGAAAAACACTGAAAAGAAAAATACACCCTGCTCAGAAATTATATTTCTAAATTACGAATATTTCCTTCAGTTCAAAATTAACGCTTTGATTCTCGAAAGCAAACATTGAAGCTCAATGCAAAACACACAGTGATTGGAGAGAGCGTATGATTTTTATCTACTTTATTTACAGAGCAAACTCTTCTCTTTGAGAGCAAATTGGAATAGGGGAAGCCTTTTTAGGCCAAAATGTTGGGTAAAGGATCATCATGCTAGTAGCTTGAGAGTAAGGAGATATTTTATTGTTTTATGCCTTTGTGGCTGATTTGGGGTAAACAGGCAAGCTACTCAATTTGTACGTGGCACTTAAAATATTTTGTTGTTTCGCGTTCGTTTTGAAACTGGCGGCAGTTACAGAAAACTTGAAAGGGAATCGACTGTCTTGGCATGTTATGTATGTTACTATTACTGTTACTGCTAGCATGCATCATCTCACTTGCTTGCTGGGCAAATGCCTCTTAACATGATTTCCAGTTGTTTCGATCTAGGGCTAATGTTGGCATTGGTTTTGTCCAGCTCGCCCCGCCATCTTCTGCGAGGTCTGCCGCGATGCCTTCTGTCTGTGTCAGAGCTCCAGAAGATGGTTATTTTGGCCAACAGCTCATTGGATATACAGAAGACGTATCCAGTCCCACTTCAGCTTAGAGGAGGGACAAATTGCGTGTGACTAAAAATGTGCTGAATATAATTATATTGATTTAGGTGAAGAAAAAATTACATGCATATTCCCTTTTGAAGAAAAAAAATAACGCCGACCCCAAGTAACATGCGGGCAGTAAGATAATGATGACACAGGGAACTACGTCTTCTAACACTATCTTATACTCTCTATGGTTACATTTCCATTACAAAAAATAAATAGAAAATAAAGTCAATATGGGACAAGAGCAGAAATAAATACTAAAAATGCACACTTCTTTATCTAAGGTTTTACGATACCTCAATTTATGTAGAAAAAGTTACCCGTCGTACGTAGGTGGATGTATATGTATGTTATTATTGTGAGAGACAGAGCGACGGTAATGAGGGGCATTGAGGTCCACCCCTGCGGCACAGCTTACGCGCGTACAAGTAATGTAGCTAGATAGGACCAGAATAAATACAAGTTATTATAACATAGATTTATTTTTTGTCGCAATCACTAAACGAATCAACTGCTACTAAATTACAATCAACAGAAATTCTAGATCAACCATGTTGTAAAAAATCCTTAACTTTAGGAACCCCTAAGGTACAATTTTATATGCCTAGTTTAGGAGTGAAACGTCTCAATTACTTACAGATTAATAACAATTTTGCACAAGGCTCATGATCACGAATTTTCTGTGTCAGTCTTTCTACGCATTTTGGTAATATTGATATCTAAGTAATTTACTTGAAACCGATACTTGTGGAAGTCTAAAAAGTCTGAACTTAGTTACGAACAACCAACAATTGGATTTAAGGCTGAGTTAAATTTGTTTTTGTAGGTAATCTTTGTAGTACTTTATGGATCTCTAATTTCATAGAAATTAGAATATAGACGTGACTTAAGAGTTTATTTTCCTACACTACATATGTACGCATAATGAAATCTTGCATAAAACGAGCTTTGGTAAAAATGTAGGTAAAAACGCCGAAGTTCTTATAACTAAGTACAGTCCGGCTTGTATGCTAGTACACACATGCTTGTACACCTATGCATGTTTGTATGTTACGGCTGTTTTAGAAAATAATGCATAGTTTATCTAAAATGCATATTGCGCATTTTTCGGAATTTTAACTGTTTCTAACAGAAAAATGCAAAAAAGTTCTAAAGGTGATACCCGCAAAAAGCACCTCATTTTCTATTTATTATACTATTTATATTGAAAATAATTTTTTTTTTAAATTTAGATGACAGGATTAATTCATACTTTTAAAATATTCCTACGAACTATAGTCCCCGCCACGAGAAGCTATAAATTTTTTAAACACACATTCGGGTTCGCAACCTTTGGATCAAATAAAAAATGACAGCGTCAGCGTGAACTTACTTCAAAATGGCGAACCAAATATTTACGTTCCATGCTGTCAAATGCGTTCCAGTACGACAAAACATTAGACGACAACGCTTTATATCGCCAAAATATAAGCCGACCAAGTGAAATTGCTCGTTAGTTCCGTATTGCACGTATGATAATTTGAGTTGATTGAATTTGGGAGTGTTTGTTGTTGATTGAATAGGCTTGTTTCCACCATCAATAAATTGCAAATCTATTTAGTCCGTCAGTTAGAGTATTGGAAAATAATGGACACGTATTTTTTGTTTTTGTAAATCAACGATTATTGACAAAGATAAAACGCATCAAAACTCGGGAGAACTCACTAAGAATGATACCGAACAGTGACGTATTGGGAATTTTAAAAGCGTCGTATCTTCGTCAATTTTGGTTTATGTGACAAAAGAAAAAATTCGGGTCAAATATTTTTAATAATCTAAGTGAGGGACTAATTAGATTTTTTCAGTTAACAAGTCTATTGTCGCTACGTTTCTTGGTACACATTCTATGTTTACAAAAATTATCGTTTCTCGTGGCACGGACTATAGTAGTAACAGTGTTTTCATTTATTGTCGTTTTGCCGTAACAACCTTATGTGCATGCCGCCTGTGCACTTATTGACCTTATGACTGCAACAGCCAGCGGAGTTTATGTATCGCTGAATTTTTTTGCCCATTTTTGGCCACAAAATTCAATGTTGTCATCTCAACATTATATCCTAATACATTTTCCTCTTTATAGTTTTGGCTGTAAACTGACTATTTTCTTATGATAGTGTACGTAGCGTGGGTCGGCCTACACAGAATATAAAGGATTTGGTCGGGAAAACGCAGCCTAAGGGATTTGCATTGTTGTTACTTTATTTCCGTCAATGTGGCGGGCGAAATGGAAAAATAAATATTGAGGGGACGTATTTTTCTTTTTAGATGCTTCTCTTGCCCTTTTGGATCTCATTATGTTTTTTGGATGTGTAAAAAAGTCTTATGCAGAGGTTCAGGTTGAATTCCCGGGTCGGAAGTGTTATTATTAGGTTCCTTTCCATCTGGAATTTATCAGTAGCAGCCACGGAGTCTGGATTTGTGCCCGATTGATGGCAATGGGCTCGCCTCAATCATAAGGGACTCAAAATAAATGGCGAAATGTGTGCTGTACTATTAAATACACCTCTGCCCAACCTTCGGGACTTACATGCGTGATGTTATGTGTAAATACAGTCATTAAAAATAAAAACAAAAAGAACTGAACAAAGCAGGATTAATTCTCATTAGTATTTCTCTTCAACCCTTTCCTGCTCAGGTTGATCCCGGGGGATCGGAAAAACAAGCGACTCATTTGCCAGCTTGAAAGCCGTATAGTAACTGGTTTTGTGGTCAAATTTTTAAGTAAAATATTGCGAATAAATATTTTTTGAAGTGAAAACTTTTTAGGCGCGTTGAGCACTTTTTGGGTAAACAAAAATCATGAAACTCTCGTGACTGTCACCTAACGCTTCGTAGCACTCGTAGGCGATCCGCTATGGCGTAGCACCACTTAGGCGTGCGCGGGGCACAACCCGTAGCAGATATAGATTACTTAATTTTCACTTCTATCCGCAGTCCCCAAATACTGCCACGCAAGTTTTATTGGCTGCTTTCAACTTAGCTTTAATAAATAAATATCGCTGGACATTACACACAGCGCCATCTAGTGCCACACTAAGCAAGGCTTGTGTCGTGGTCACCAGACAGTTGATATACGAGTACTACGTTTATATATTTTTTTGTAAATACATACTTAGTATACATATAAACATCCATGACTCGGAAACAAATGTCCACGCTCATCACACAAACATTTGCTCCTACCGGGATCCTAAGAACGTAAGGCAGCCTCACTACCGCAGCGCCATTCGGGTCGTCCCGTCGCTTTGGTGTAAAAAAAACTTGCTAACTGTGAGCCTGAACCTATCGCACGGTTCTTTACGTACAACCTTATTATAGTTTGTGTTTTTATATTTCAGTTTACACTATCACACTGTTGGACAAAGACCATCGCTGTCCAATACAAAATTATTAATAAAAATAAAAATATAAATAACAAAATTAAAATAATAAAAAGCAGCAGTGATAGCCTAGTGATGTAACTATCGGACTGCATAAGTCTCGGGTTCGAACCCAAAGCACGCACCTCTGATTTTTCAGATTCATGTTTGTATTGTATAATTATCACTAGCTTCGGTGAAGGAAAACATCGTGAGGAAATCAGGAATATCTTTCAGGCATGCTGGTTTCCTGGGCCAAGTCAGAGGGCCATAGGCGGCATAAACACTCTGACACCAGGTTAGGCACACGATAAAGAAAGATAATAAATTAAATTAGTAAACAAATACTAAACGAGGCATTGATAACACGGCAACACTGGCGACAGGTCGTGAAAAAACGGCCTCGTAGTTAATTTATTTTAAAATAATTGATTTATTGTGTTTAGTTTGTTTTAAATCTATTCTATATAGTAGAATCAATGTATAAAGTGACACACGTAGTGTTCGTGACCTGTTTATATTGTGATAACTCGCAACAATCGATAATTCGATAAATCAAGTACCGGCTGTCAACTATTGGACTGTGGATTTGAATTCTTCGAACCGGGGGAGTATTCCGTTTTAATTTACCTATTATTGGTGTATTATTTACATACTAAACATCACTTTAACACTGCTCAGAGCTCTGAGCAACTTCCCGTACACACACCGGCTACGTTTATGTCTCATTTTGCTTGACAATTGTGGAAGCAAAATCGAGGACGAAAACACTTGCCCAGACAAAAACATCCACTTCAAACCTTACTTCACACATAATATATGTCCCTAATAAGTCCTTATAAGCATAATATGTTCGTTATAATTAAATTAATAGGTACTTAACTACTTTTAATAATATTTAAAAAATCATAAGAGTTTAGTCTAAACAATCTACCCACGTTAGGAAAAAGTAAAATCATAAGATAGTAAACTTCTTATTTATGTAATTAAATTGATAATTCAGTCGGCTAATATCAATCTTGTTAATGTAATACAGCAGCCTACCTCATTTCTTTTAGTAAAGTAAACTTTTTTTTTTTTTTTTTTTTCCTGTTTTTCTCCCTTTCATCTCTAAATTTTCTTAATTGGTCTATCCTATTAGTTCTCACCGTTTCCTTATTTCCAATTTTCAGAAACCAATCCGGAAACCATGCCTGTGATGACCCGTAAGGCTACTGCTCAGGATATGGAGCTAAAATTGAGAACGGCCCTCCAAGAACTAAAGGACTCAAAACTCCAATGCCAACAGCTATTGCAGGAGAGAGAAGACAGTGAGGAGGAGGTCATTAATATTAACAGCAAAAACTCCAGCTTAAAAAGGGAGCTAGTAGACCTTCATCAGGATTACTTGAATGTTGTCAATGAGCGGGATCACCTAAGGGTGGTCACGGATGGGTTCCATAGCTGCAGCAACTTATATGAGGAGGCTTTGTGTAAAATTAGGGACCTAGAGGAGGAATTAGTCCATGCTAATGTTAAACTTTTAAATTTAAAAAAGGAACAGGATCGTACTCAGGTTATGGAAACTGATCATTTGTACAACGAACTAGTAAATACAAATTGTAACCCTCATTCCCTCATAACAATAGACCTTACAGAGGACTCCTTACTGAAACATAATTCATACCATAAAGTAAGTAAAAATAAAATTAAGAAATATGCAAGATTGAATAAAATCATTAAAAAATGTCATAAACACAAGAAACAACAAAAGCACTGTTCCAAAAATATTCAATTAAGGAAAGAACGTGTTTCTCTTGTTAATAGATTAAATAACTATCAAATTAAGTTAGAAGACAGTACAAGTATTTATGAAATAGACACTCAGCGCTTACAATCTGAAATTGAGGCACTGAATGAGTCACTAAAATCTTTATATAATAAATATGAAAGCTCTAAAAAACAAATTAAGGAGCATATTCTTGTCACAAATGAGTTGGTTGACAAAGTGGACTTGCTGACTCTCAGCAACACTCATTGTACTTGTCGGAGTGAACCCAGTCTTGATGCCCTCCAACCTGAGGCAACGGAGGACCCGTCTCAAGCTGTGAGTGCTCAGAACTTTATCATCCATCAAAACCATGATTCACAAGTAGTACAGCCTGAGATTAGTCATTTTGTTTCACCTGATTGTAATGATTGTCATCATTCAGTTATGTTTTCTGATAGTATGGGTAGAGGGCTAGGTAAATTGATCAGTAATAACCTGAGTTACTGTACCCAAAATTATTGCATGCCAGGGTCAAGCTACAAACAAGTAATGGCATCAGTAATAAAAAATGATTGTTATCTTAACACTACCATTACTCTATGTGTTGGTAATAGTTCTAATGTAAAAAAGGAAGATATCACCGACTGTGTTTCTGAGTTGCTAAAGTTAAGATGTAATAAAATCATATTGTGTGCTTTTCCATATTTTGAAAATTTAAGTAGTGGGAAAAACGATTATATACATATGTTGAATAAACATGTACATTTTTTAGTAGGTCACTATAGTGACAGGCTTATGTATCTGGATATCAACACTATAGTTGGTAATCTTAAGTCGACACGGGGTAAGGTGTATCTACCTATTGTATGTAGACACAAAATAGCTCGGCTATTAGCTTATAGTATTCACACAGACATAAATAGTATGTCTAAGTTTAGTTATATTATTAACACTGCGACGATTAGTAATTCTACTAATGTACAGGTGACTGGCACAAATGAATATAGCACTAGTGCTATAAATATTTACAAACATTGTACTGAGGAGGATCCATCTGTCACCGTGGAAAATTCTCAATTAGGGTTTATTAGTGATAGGGTCTTATCGTCTGAGGATGGCACAGGAGTCTCCGGCCTCACTTCAAATATAAATTTAAACTAGAAAGTGAGACAACAGAAGGTACCATTAACAATATTTTTGTTAATCCTACCAACAGCAAGGTACCTTCTTGCACTCAATTAGTTAGTAAAAAAGGGCCTCAGCAGAACACCTTAAAATTATTCCACCAAAATATCCAAGGCATTTCTTCGAAATTATTAGAAATTGAATTGTTTTTAGAAAGTAGTAAGTTTGACATTATTTGTTTTACTGAACATTGGCTAAAGGATTACCAAATGCTTATTAATTATGAGAACTATATGGTGGGTAGCTGCTTTAATCGTAAAACTATGCTTCGTGGAGGTTCCCTAATATTAATAAAAAATAGTTTTAAATATAAGCAACGTAATGACATAGTAGGTCTCTCGGTTGAACATTGCGTCGAACTGTCCTGTGTTGAGCTAGATAAGCATGTTATTGTGTGTGTGTACAGACCCCCAAACTATCAAAACTTTTCCATATTTGAATCAATAATGGAAGATGTCCTGGCAAAACTTGCAGCCAGTAATAAAGCTACAATAATTTGTGGTGATTTTAATATCAATATTTTAGAAGAAAATTCAAATAGCAGTCGGTTATTAAATCTTTTTAAGTCATTTGACTTGACTAACGTTTTTATTGAACCCACTAGAATCACAACTTCTTCTGCTACTTGTATAGATAATGTTTTCTGCGATTGTGATTACTTAGATAAAGCCATAATAAATTGTTTGCCGTCTGACCATAGCGGACAAACTGTAAGTTTTAGTTGTAAAACTCCAATACAAAAAGTTCAGATTAAATTTAGACATATAACTTCTTGCAAATTAAATAGGTATAATATTTCCCTACAGAACAAGTTAAGTGTAATGAGCCAAGAGGATATTAATATAAATCAATTGTATGATCGTTTCTTTTCATTAGTTCACACGGAATTCAACAAAACTTTTGAAAAGAAGACAAAGAGTATTTGCCCTAAATTTATATTTAGTGATTGGGCAACTAGAGGTATCAGAAAAAGTAGGGAAAGGCTATTTGAGCTTTATAGCCTTAAGCCTTTTATAAACACTGAAACTTTTAGCAAGTATGTTGCTACGTATTCAAAGATTTTTAGAAATACTTGCAAGGTTGCTAAAGCCCTGCACATAAGCAACAAGATCAAAACAGCAGAAAATAAAATAAAGACCGTTTGGAAAGTCATAAATAACGAGACTAACAGAAAGAAAATACGTAATAATAGCTTTACATTAGATACAGCATGTGGTCCTAAAAGCTCTGATCAGGAAGTAGCTCAAGAATTTGTTAATTTTTTTTACCGAAATACCAATAAAAACTACGGAGGCTCTGAATTCCTCACCTGAAGCCTCAATTGGCTTATTAAAGGCGAATGTGTCTGGCTGCCTGGCTGAATTTAAATTTAAACACATTAACCCTATGACAGTTATTAAAGCTTTCCGGCAAATTAAAATCAAACTGACCGAAGATTTATGGGGAATGTCTATCAAAGTTTGTACATCTATACTTGAGACCATAGCCCCGTATTTAGCTTTAATTTTTAATTTATGTGTAGACCAAGGAGTTTTCCCGGATTTAATGAAATACAGTAAAGTCATACCTCTTTTCAAATCCGGGGACAGTAAAGATTCCAATAATTATAGACCTGTATCCGTGTTACCAGTTTTTAGCAAGGTTTTTGAAAAAGTAATGCTTAATCAAATGCTTTATCATTTTAACACCAACAGAATCTTACATGATCAACAGTATGGTTTCACCAAGGGACGTTGTACAACTGACGCCGGTGTAACCCTATTAAAGCACATATTTGCTGCGTGGGAAGAGTCCCAAGACGCAATAGGAATTTTCTGTGATCTCTCGAAAGCTTTTGATTGCGTAAATCATGACACATTACTTTTGAAACTGGAGCATTACGGACTGGGTAAACTTGCACTTAGCCTGCTAAAATCTTATTTGAGCGATAGAAAACAACATGTTCAAATAAATGGTGTTAATTCACAGGGTTTGAATGTAAAAATGGGGGTTCCGCAAGGCTCAATATTGGGTCCTTTCCTTTTTTTAGTATATATAAATGATCTACCCTATTTGTTGAAACACCAACCTCAAAATATGGTGTTGTTTGCTGATGACACTTCTCTAATTTTTAAGATAAATAGACGGGCCCAAAATCTAGATGACGTGAATGATGCCCTACTTCAGGTCCAAAATTGGTTCACAGCAAACAATTTGGTATTGAATGAAAAAAAAACTAAATGCATAAGATTTTCATTACCGAATGTTAAAAGTAGTGATTGTGAGATAATATTGAATAAAGAGAAACTCGAATTCGTAGATAAAACGGTTTTCCTGGGGCTTACGCTTGATTCAAGGCTACAATGGGGTTCTCATTTAACATCTCTTGCGGGGCGCTTAAGTTCAGCAGCATATGCCATTAGAAAAATCCGTCAATTCACTGATGTAGATACCGCTAGACTGGTCTATTTTAGTTACTTCCATAGTATAATGTCTTACGGTATTTTGCTATGGGGACGGGCTGCTGATATTGAGTCTATATTTATTCTGCAGAAAAGAGCCATCCGAGCCATATACAATCTTCGTAGGCGCGATTCTCTAAGGGAACTTTTTAAGGATATTGGCATCATGACGGTTCATTGCCAATACATCTACGAAAACATAATGTACGTTAGAAAAAATCTGCATCTTTTCGGTAAAAGAGGCGACAGACACAATTACAGTACTAGAAATAGGGACCAACTAGTTCAGCCTGGCTTTAGACTCGCTAAAGTAGACTCATCTTTCATGGGGTACTGTTTGAGATGCTATAATAAAATTCCACAAAGTATTCTTGAACTGAATGAGACTAAATTTAAAACATGCATTAAACGCACACTATGTAAGCAAGCATATTACAAGTTGAGCGATTATATCGCTGATAAAAATGCTTGGCTCAATGCTGGTCCTGCTCCACAAGGACAGGGGCTCAAAAATTGATAGCATTAAATGGTATTGTTGGAGCTGCTGAAGATTGTACAACTATCTTTGCATTGTATAGATTCAATCTATTTAATATTATATAAACGCATAGCCCATATTGTGTGAGTACTATGTACTAGAAAGCTATCATTCACTGGAAACCTACTTTAGTTTTTGACTTGAATGTGCCCTGGCGGTTGAGAGTATGTCATGCTCACTCAAATGTCTCGCTGATCATGGCGCGTGTGTCGGACCATTTAGTTCCCTTCAAAATGGTTGAGCTGAATGGTGCTGATCCATGCGTCATGTGCGTGAATGGGCGCTGTCAGTTGTGACTGGTCATCTCTTAGTCGCCATGGTTTATTTGAATTAATTATTTTGTTTTTGAGTTGTATTTTGTTTTTGTTTGGCTATGGACACTTTTAACGTGCACATCTTGCTACATTGTTCTCACATAATATAACATCTCAACATGAATGATGTAACCAAGATTTTGTAACAATATTTTGATTTAAAAGAGTGTCCATGGAGTTTCTTGCCCGTTCTTCTCCATAGAGATCTACGCTAGGGAATGGGCAACTACAGTACTTTCACAGTTTTTATGTCTTGTGACTGGGACTGTAGCTACATTTAATTTTCATCTTTGTTTCGACAATTCAAAAGTGCCTGTTATTGGCCTACTTGAAATAAATGCTTTGATTTTGATTTTGATTTTGATTTCAAAACAAATATTTCTAGACTGTGACAGCCCTACTTTGCCGTGAAAAATGATGATTTATTATAAAGTTCGCTGAACGCCCGATGGCACAATGGTGTTGCCCAAAATTATTAATGTTAGTTCAAAATACTGAGGGGTCGCTTATAACAAGGCCGTGCCTTCAATTTCCAATAGCAGTAATTTGTACTATTGTCAGGTTGATATCGTTTACTTAGAGATTGTAGTCAGGTGAAATTGTCGTGTATTAATTTGCTTTATCGTATAATTCCACATGGCTGGTATAGTTTGTGTCATTAGAGGTTTCTACTTTAGGTTCAAGGACGTGATGTCAATGTGCCACGTGTAATCGATTTTATGAATACCACGATATACAAGACACATGGCAGATGTCTAACACACTTAGCCACCTTCACATTGTAATTATAGACCTTGTCACGTGAAGTAACTACTTATATTGTTGTAAAACATTAACTTTATGTTTCTTAAAACTACTGTAAAAGAGGGCTCAATAAGTACCAATAGCTTTATTAAGTCTACAAAAACTTCAACGGCTAGCTTCTGCCTGCCTGCCTAGCCTTTTCCCAACTATGTTGGGATCGGCTTCCAGACTAACTGGATGCAGCTGAATATCTGTATTTTACATGGAGCACCTGCCTATCTGACCTCTACAACCCGATTAGTACTGGGTAATCTAAGCAAGACTGGTTGTCAGACATTAACATACAGCTTATCGGTAGCTTATTCAATTAAATACAACTAGCCGATGCCCACGGCTTCGCCCGCGTAATATTATACAGCGTGAAATTTTAATGGTTGTTTTCCCGCGGCAGGACGATTACCCATCAGTAGCACTATCGAAAAGCAAAGGTCAAACTTAAAAAAACGTTTTTTTTTTTTTTCAAATTATTATAACTTATTGGGTTTTGTGTTGTATTAAGTCAGGAGTAGTGATCAGCTGATTTATACGCGAAGTGCAACGACCGAACAGCTGTTCTGGACACCCCCCGCGCCCGTCCCGCGTTCCGCGTAGATATTACTGTTGGTTCAAGTCGCTTTCGAGTTTTGTTTATCACGTTGTTAATCTGCCATTTATTGAGTCTATTTTTTTTTTTATATATTAATCGATTGTATTACCAATACAATCTCATTTCGCTTCGGGAAAACAACCACTAAAATTTCAGCGTGTATACTAAAACCTTCCTCTTGAATCATTCTATATATTAAAAAAACCCACATCAAATCCGTTGCGTAGTTTTAAAGATATAAGCATACATAGGAACAGACAGACGCGGCGGGAGACTTTGTTTTATAATATGTAGTGATAGTGATTTTGACTTCCTAATATCATTTTCGCCGTCAACGGTCACCATTAAGTCTATTGCTTTTTGGAAACAGTGTCACTTGAGTAAAGATCTTCCGTAAATATGCTAAAAAAAAACAATGCTGTGTAGTCAATAAATCTCTGCGACCGTTACATTAGCCAATTTTCCTTTTTATAGGTGATTGATGGAACATAATCCGGGAAAGGCAAATAGACAGCTAAAACCCCGAGTTTGTTAATTTCACGCACAAAACTGACAATATTAACGTAAAGTCTGTGACGTAACGATGTCATTAATATTCATTGAGAGATCTGGGAATATTTTTATGAAAAGATTTCTTGTTAGGAAACAACCTGTAGGTATGATTTATTATTTGATGGCTTATTTGGCACAGTGGTTCGGCTGGACCGATTTCACCAATTATTCTTTTTTTGTTGTGTTTGTTGTTGTCAGGAGAAGGTTCTCATGAAAAAAAAATGGAGTAGGTAGGTTTTAGTAGGTAGGTAGTAGTAGGTAGGTAGTAGTAGGTAGCTAGTAGTAGGTAGCTAGTAGTAGGTAGCTAGTAGTAGGTAGGTAGGTAGTGGCAGGTAGTAGTAGGGTAGTAGTAGGTAGTGGTACGTAGTAGTAGGGTAGTAGTAGGTAGGTAGGTAGGTAGTGGTAGGTAGTAGTAGGGTAGTGGTAGGTAGTGGTACGTAGTAGTAGGGTAGTAGTAGGTAGGTAGGTAGGTAGTGGTAGGTAGTAGTAGGGTAGTGGTAGGTAGTGGTACGTAGTAGTAGGGTAGTAGTAGGTAAGTAGGTAGGTAGTGGTAGGTAGTAGTAGGGTAGTGGTAGGTAGGTAGGTAGGTAGTAGGTGACAGGACAACGTCTGTCGGGTCGGCTAGTAAGTTATATTTCTCGGTAACTTGGTAACTAACATTTCAAGCTAAATTATGTTTTACAAGACAGAGCTGGATGGGATTTGCCGTCGGAAGAAATAAACTAATCCTTTTTTATTTATTCATCCTTTACCGCAAGGCAAGAAGTAAAAAGAAAATCTCACTAATCCTCCTTCGCCATTATAGAAAATTCTAATGCATTTCAAAATTAAAAATCTGTTTTGTTTTCATTTAGTAGAAGTCAGTATTTCGGCAAGAAATAAATTAATATTCAAGTGGCCCAAAAAGTTTGACAAACAGTCTTACCAAGGGGTATCGTATTACCCAGTACTAACTGGGTTGTGGAGGTCAGATAGGCAGTCGCTCCATGTAAAATGCTGGTATTCACCTACATCCGGTTAGACTGGAAGCCGACCCCAAAATTGTTGGGAAAAGGCTAGTCAGATGATGATGATGAACGAAAAAGTGGTATTCGTATCACAATTTACCGAGCCACTTAAAAAAAACGTAAAAATAACGAAACAATTAAGAGAGTTCTTTTCCATTTCCCTAAAAGCGTTCCTAATTGTAACAGGAACTAGCTAAATGATGGCCCTGCACGCGATATTCCTGACAATGTATTGCGACCAATGTTAGGCCAGTCGACCTCGTATTTGCTTAAGGGGGGCCCCTCAGCTTTCACTCAAGTAAACTTAAGGGTACTTTTATACCTATTATATGTTACGACAAACAGTTATGACAATCCTGTTCGAAGTCGTATTAAATATTAAAGACTGTGAAGCGATTTCCACTTACTTAAGCTCTAAGGTACACATTTGGTTTTATTTTTCAAAAAGTACCACTAAGTTTTTCTTGAGCAAGAACGTAGCCAATTTGCTAATGGCTTGAATTAGCACATGCAAAAATATTGTTGTAATTTTACTCCATGACCGTACCCTAACTCGATTCTCGAACACGTTACGGTCTATAAAAATACCTTTCAACGATGTAACAGGTATTATAATAGTATACCCGCTTTAGCAATTTGATCTGAACGGTAGATAAGGATAAAGTGATCCATCAAACTTCGATCAAGGAACCATTTTGAACACGATTAACTTTGTAGTTCCGAAAGGTAAACCGAATGTAATAATTATATAGGTATGGCAATGAAATTTAAATAATTACAGATATATAAATTCTAGATTAAGTACCTACCTACTTAAATAAAAATGACTAGAAAAAGAAAATGTCACAAAATAAAATATCGATCTGATCTAGACATTTACTGGCATTCTCATTAATGACTTAGAGTTTTCTAGAAAGCGGAAATTGGTAAACTTGCCCGGATAATTGGAAAAATCTGGAAAAATTTCTTTGAATTTTCCGATTAACACAAGACAAGACTGTCAGAGTTAATAAATAAAATACTTTTGTTTCTTTGTATAATATAGCAAAGCCATAATGATTGAAAGATAAAAGTTTGTAAAAAGCAATTTCTACAAGATACGAGGGTACTACAAACAATACTGTTACGAGCTGGGTATGAGATAAATTAATTACTACCGATTGGTCAACACAATAACTTTATTAATCATCAGTTTAAACTTAATCACAAGTACACTACAATACACTACTGTTCACTATTCGCTTAGATCAATCACTTCAAGTTCACTTCGATTCGCTTCGATGTGTAGCCAAAACAAGACTGACTGTCGCGGGCCTGAGCAGTGTATTTATACTCGCCAACAGACACACCAGAATAACCACGAATATTCTAGAGGGTCATAAAAAACACTAACAAAAGAATAGTAGGTAGGTAGGTAATAAAAGTAGTAGGTATAAGCTACTTGTACAAAACAAACCAATATGAACCGTATGCCCTAGGCGTACGGTCGAAATTCTAATGTCTTTTTATAAATAGGTCGCGAATTTGTACCTACCTAACTTTAAAAGTAATAATAATGGAAAACACTCGAAATTCCAACGTACACATTCACGTGCTTTCTCGAATGTTCTAGTAGGTCTGATGTAACAATACGAATAAATAATTTAGTAGAAAGGTACGCTACAGCTGGTTGAAAAACGGAATTTCCCATTTAAATTGCTCCACCTTTTTCACCATTTGTGTCACTTGGTGAAAATCTCCCACCTGGGTACGAGTTGCATTAGCTAATCTGGAAGTATTTAAATAGATCCGAACAGATTGGCCAAAGCAAGGAAAACCTGTTCAGTGAAGATTCATAGATGACTCTGCCCTTTTTTTTCATGACTTCTCCCACTCTGGGCGGAGCGGGAGGGAGTGTCAGACTTTTACTGACTAAAACCCATCCATGTTCCTTCCTCGCCCTTTATGTTCCGGGGCCGCGGTAGCTCTTTCGAACAAGCCTGCAACTGATGACTCTGCCCTGGAGTGTAAACGTGGTGTTGCCCTAAAATCGATGGGACACTTTAGATTCTGCCCAGTTTATCCTGTTGTCTGGAACCACAGGAGCTGATGGACGCTAGAGAAAGTGCCAAACTCATCGTCGTGGGATCACTCAATTCCAATTATCATTAACACTAAAAACGGAATACGAGTAATTACCTTGTTAACTGTTTGTTCCCGATATTTCGGCGCTGTTGCCAGCAGCATGATCTGTGTATAAACTGAAGTTATTGCGGGTGATTATTTGAATAGTTAAATCGGTCGTCCCTGTTTCTTGTTCGTTTTTGCAGTCAGTATCGCTACCCCTGTCACGCAATTCGATTCTGACTGTTACTGTCATCGACAAGCTAAGAAGAAATTTAGGTCTATGTTCACCAAAAAGATGACATAAAAACAGCTGTTTAAAACACATTTTTGTATGGGAACATGTCACAGTGACAGCTGTTTTTAGATAATCAGACCGTTATCTTTTCGGTGAACGTGGACCTTAAAATTGTCGCGTGTTCCCAAAACACTTGGGCAAAAATTATTTTTTTTCTTTTAATAAAACAAAAGAGTGTCTCAAAAGGTCCTCAACCTAGAAACTTACCCTACCCTTATAAATTCTGATAAATGATAGCAAGGTCGACGGCGGACATTAAGTTTGGAAAAATAAAAATATATATAAATACAAGATACGGGACTCGTCTGGTATAAAACAGTGACAAATCTTTGCTCCAACATCTTCCCAGTCAGGCCATTTATACTTGATTGCACTCTCTTTCTTTCCAGTATAATAAATGAGCTGTTTAGGGACAGTTTTAATGTATATTTGTTTTTGCTTAATGTTCTTTGTTTTGGGGTCATTAATTGCAAAGAATAATTTAATATAATCGACCGTTTGTCTTTGTAATGTCGGCACTCGCTTGCTTTGTTCATCGTAAAATTCAGAAGGTTAGGTCAAATAAAAACTTTTTTGCAAAAAATAAAACCGACTTCACACAAAAAAGTGAAAAATAACTTTAGCTTCTGAAGTCGGTGACCTTTGTTTGATTGATTTAATTTTTTTGTCACCGACTTCAGAAGCTAAAGTTATTTTTCACTTTTTTGTGTGAAGTCGGTTTTATTTTTTGCAAAAAAGTTTTTTGCAAAAAATAAATTTGGTTCACAATATGTGCATACCCTTTCACAGCGTACCAGCGTGATTTTTTGTTATGAACTGGTGTAAACAATAGACAGACATGAGATTTCAGCAATCCCAGTAAGAGACTCACATTTGCTACATTTAATGAGGAGTTCCGTTGCCTTTCTCCGAAGTTCTTCATTAGATCTATACCAAATTTAAATAGGATCACTCCGAGAAACTACTCTTTCAAAAACTACCCAAATCGCTTCTGGTGTGCCTATAAAATTTGAAGAGTTCTCTCTATTTCTCCAGGATCCCATTATCAGGATCCTGACTTGATGATTATGGGGCCTTCTGGGAAGTATACCCTTTCAAACAATTAAAAAACAAATTCGGTCCAGTCATCTTCGAGTAATCGGGGAACATTGAATTGAGAACCTCCTCCTTTTTGAAGTCGGTTAATAACGACGTTATGGTACGTGACTCAAATATCCGGATAGCCTTTAAAACATTTGGCCGAGAATCGGTAATTTGCTTCTAAGAATTGAAGAGTTCCGTTCCTTTGTCATGGATCCCATAATCAGAACCTAACCAAATTCTCATCAAACTACCCTTGAAGTGCCCTTGCCAATAAAATATAAAAAAAAATATCCCCAATAAATGGAACTTAATACACCTAACTGTCGAAATCTGGGAATATTGTACACATCTGCGTACCCCCTCAGAGCATACAGGCGTGATGTTACGTCATGATGTTGTATAAACAATAAACATTCAAGCGATTGCAGCAGCTACTGCAGATTTGCCGTGTATATTTGAAGAGTTCCATTGTATATCTCCGAAGATCCGGATCAGATCTTCAGCAAATTAAAATATAACCACACGGGAAGCACCAGATTTCAAATTAAAAAAGAATCATCAAAATCGGTTCACCCAGTCGAAAGTACTGAGGTAACAAACATTGTCGAAATCTGGGTGTATTGTACACATCTGCGTACCCCCTCAGAGCATACAGGCGTGATATTACGTCATGATGTTGTATAAACAATAAACCTACAAGCGATAATAGCAATCACTGCAGATTTGCCGTACATTTTTGAAGAGTTCCATTGTATATCTCCGAAGAACAGCATCAGATCTTCAGCTAATTAAAATGGGACCACATGGGAAGCACCAGCTTTCAAATAAAAAAAGAATCATCAAAATCGGTTCACGCAGTCGAAAGTTATGAGGTAACAAACACAAAAAAAAAAAAAAAAAAAAAACATACAGACGAATTGATAACCTCCTCTTTTTAGAAGTCGGTTGAAAAGAATGTTAGCATCTTTATGTTTTACTAGTAATAGTAATAGCTAGCGGATTCATTCGCTTTGAAGTCGAAACAAATACCACGGGAAGATTTTAAATACAACCAGTGGCACACACTACAATATTTTCTGGAAACGGATCAGTAGTTCCGAATATTGGGTGGTTGGAGGTACTCAACATCCAATCCTTAACACAAACAAACTTAACCTCTTTACAATTTAAGACCTACCTATACTAATAAGTAGAGCATTATCTCAAGCATACTAAGGTCCATGTTCACCAAAAAGATGACGGACGATTATCTAAAAACAGCTGTTTAAAACACATTTTTGTATGGGAATATGTCACATTGACAGCTGTTTTTAGATAAACAGACTGTTATCTTCTCGGTGAACATGGACCTAAGGATCGCTGCTGTGGTTTAAGCGCAGGCCACGTCGGGGCACCACCAGCTAGCGAGGGAGCGAACGAGGCCCTTTTCACACTTCGTTCGGCTATTTCGATAGATTGCGATGTGAACCAAAGTATGAAAAGAGGTGAAACGATGCCTCGTCAGCCTCGCTCAGTTGCTAGAGGTGTGCCCCGCGCTTGATGGTTGCTTTATGATGCGATGTGGTGAATTGTACCTTTACCACTCTTAAGTAACAATCCCGCATGACATACAAATCTGGTTTTTAGTCTTTAGCAACTTTTCAAATTAATTTAAGTTCTCGTCGTTGTTTTCAACATACATAACATTACTTTACGCCTCTAATCCACGAAGGGTTAGGCAGACCCACATTTGGCCAGTTGATTTTTTGATGTCCCATGTCTTATAACATGGGACTTCAAAAACACAACTGGGCAAATGTGGACGAGCCTATTGCCATCAATCGGACACAATTCCAGACCCCATGGCTACTACTGAGAAATTCCTGAAGAAATAACTTGTCTTAATAACACTATTATCAGAATTGAGAAATGAACCCAGGACCTTATGCTCAGCAGTCCCGCTTGCGACCACTAGACCAAAGAGGCAATCAGTTTTAAATTCAGTTCAGTTTTAAACGAGAAATGAATAATAACACCATTCTCTTGCGGTAAAAGGATTAAAAATGCACATTTTCTAGGAATATAAAACTCTCAGCCACTCCAATCTCCTAGAAAAATAGTCTTGAGTGTACGTTATTGTAAGTTTCACTGGAAATGCAGTCCACTTAGAGAATTTAACTTGTCTCAGGAGAACTATTTCGGAGTTTGCAATTTCAACGTGCAATATCTTGTTTAAAGGGTTAATAAGTGTAAGGAGACTGCTTTGTTTTGTTAGAACTGCAGCATTATTCTGGATTTTTTTAATAAACAGCTAAGTACATTTCTTGGGATATTTTGATAAGTAAATAAAAAATATCGCTGGACATTAACACACAGCGCCATCTAGTGCCACATTAAGCAAGGCTTGTGTCGTGGACACCAGATAGTTGATATACTACATATTATATACTTTTTTGTTTGTAAATACATACTTGTTACACATATAAACATCCATGACTCGGAAACAAATGGCCATCATGCTCATCACACAAACATTTGCTCCTACCGGGAACCTAAGCACGTAAGGCAGCCTCACCCACCACTACGCCATTCGGGCCGTCAACCAAGCATTCTGTGCATCATACTAAGCAACTTTAGGCAAAAATTATTGCTGGGAAACAACTTTGTTTTTGGGGTTAAAAATCACGTTTCACGGTAAACCTCATTGTACCAGACTCAAAACATTGTGCTGGTAGATGGATTGAATACTACGGGGGTCGTGGAGGTGTCGCATGCATTTCACAATATTACGGTTTCACTTCGATAGATTACAATCTACCGAAAAATGAAGCGTTATATTGTTAGCAGTATGTTCCGTTGACAATATTTCGAGAGTTTACAATCTCGCTAGAGAGATTACAATCTAACGTGTTTGACAATTTTACGGTGACATATATGTAAACAAGCATACAAACTTGGCAAATACATGTTTGTACGACGAATAGATGGACATGACTAAATTATGCGGGTTCCGCGTTAACCATTTGGCTAAAAAACCCCACAAAAAAAATTCAACGACAAGATTGTTTTTCCATGAATAAAATACTAGTACCACAAGTCGTACTTTGTGAAAACCCCCTACGGGTTTTCACAAAGTACAACAATAAGCAGGTACTGCGACAAAGACTTTCCTTTATCTTCTACATGAATTATAAATTGTAGTTTAGAATCACGGAGTATAAAGTAATGGAGTACTAATATTTTTTTAGCGGAATTAGTATTCGTACCTGTTTATTTCAGCGTCTCTGCCGGTTAACAAAGATTGAAGATAAACTATTTTTACATTACTCATACTCGGAAAACACGCCTGATGTTGCCTGTTTATACTTTTGTATTACTTTCAACCCGCTCTTCAGCCCTAGGGAGAATCACTTTCAACTGACAGCTGTCAAATTATTAAAAAAAAATCTGGTTCTCTTGTCTCATTTCTATTGCACCATGTTCCAACTTTCTACACAGCTACTCAATTACAACGGGATGTTAAATTGAAATAACATAAAGTTAAGCATTCACTAAAAAATATTTTTTATATAGGTAACTTCATTATAATTTAGTTTCAACTATTTCTTTAAAATAACATAGATTTGGGCAAAATATTATTTCGATGATGAAAATAAAAATAAGTAATGGATGAATAGCTGGCCGGCCACAGAAAAAAAATAAGCGGGAAAGTGGCAATCAGATCTTGATTTGCTTTTCGATTAGTTCATGTTTTTATTTTTCTTGTATTCGTAATGAAAAGCACAGTGTTAACCTCGGATTAAAGACTTATTTAGTCCCTCGAACTATTGGCGCCATCACTTTGTTCGGGCGCCAAACCCCGTCTCGGGACTAAATAAGTTACTTTAACCCCTAGGGTTGCTATGTACTATTTCCTTAAAAATAGCATATTTTTCAAAGATGTGTAACAGCATTCTCCCTTTAGTTGTCAAGAACGTTCTGGATACACTCTTGGAGTATTAATGCTATTATTTATTGCCGTCAGTAAATAGATTTGTAATATGAGAAACTTAAAAATTCACTTCAGCTAACATAGGGTAGCAGTGATCTTTATCGAAATCTTCTGTCCTGCTATTTCGCATACTTACAGAACTATCGATCGTGGCAAACAACTACACATTATTTCTCCATTTGATTAAATACTCCTTGTTCCTTTAAGGCACAGGTGGAAATAGCAGCTATTTAACAAAACTTACAGTGAATACCCCAACAGGCTATTCTTACTTCAACTGACATTATTAATCTTCACCGCATTGTCTGGAGTACATATTTATTTGTCTGTAACTGACTGAAAATAGTACTCTTTCTGTATTTATAGTACTTAATATGTTATGACACTATAGTCCTTATTCAGCACATATAAAGTTATAATGTATAGTAAAGTTAGGTATAATAAATGAATTGACCAGATGAATAAACATGTACAAAGCAAAAAGTGTTGGTAAAGATGGCTGTACATTCTTGCCGAGACACAAAAGGTCAATTCACACAAAATGGAGGCAGTCGGCAGCGCAGAGTTTCATTGTCAAACCATTTCATCCTTTATATCCATCAGGAAATGCATAGTATCGTTTGAAAGACTCGGTTTGGACGGTGTGCTTGGCTGCCAGTGCAGTCTTGCCCTGCCTCGGCGAGCATGTACAGCCAGCGTGAGGACCGTAGGATGTGATGTTCTGAAAATTTATCCACGAAAAAAAGGATTGAGTTTGTTTAATGTTTATGTATGTATTCAATTGGTACTCCTCGATAAAATTATTTGAAATATTTAATTAAGTAAGTATATAAAGGCATAATAATTAGTAACAAACAGTTCAAAATCAACATTACTTTGAAATAGTGCCTTAATTACTAAAATGATGAACATATTTCAAAACTTTAAGAGCTAATCAGTTAATTTAGTGCAAATTGATGCAGATTACACAGCGATGAATATTTAAACATACAGTTTTATTGAATTTCTAACATTATATAGAGAACTTTCTAGAAATTATGAACTTTAGGCACCTGTGCCACCGACAACGATTAGCGAAAAGTGAAGAGAGCTAGCAACTGATATGCCGACATAAAATATTTGTGTTTCTGAACTGCTTATCTCGTTGGTCTGGTGGTCGCAAACGCTACTGTTGAGCATGAGATCCAAGTTTTGAATCCCCAGTTGAAAAAAGTGAATGTAATTTAAGAAAGAAAGAAAGAAAATAAAAAAGATACAAAGTAAGGAGGAAAACGTAGTATGTACTGTGTGCTTCACGGCTGCGCCAAAACGAATTTCTCTATAGTATAGCCACGGTCACTAAATGGCTGCATGCAAAAAGCTTGGCTTGGCTTGGCTTGGCTTGGTTTTTGGTTGGCGTGGTTGATTGTAGAGGTCAGATAGGCAGTCGCTTCATGTCAAATACTGGTATTCGGCTGCATCCGGTTAGACTGGAAGTCGACTCCAACATACTTCGGAAAAGGCTAGGTAGATGATGATGATGAACGCAATAAGCTCGCCCCTTCATACAGGGGTGTTATATAAAACTAGCAAATTGTATTATGGTGTATTTATGTGGCCTAACTCTTTGGAGGTTACTAGAGTTATATCATGTTAAATACCTATCTCTACCCTCTAGACCTGTTTCTATTTTTATGTTTTTTAGCAAGAAAATAGTCGAAAGCTCCGGGCTTCCTCGCCATCTATACGACAGATGCCTAAACGTGTTCAACAGCATTGTATGAAATGAGTTTGGAAACTGCGTGTGCTGGTACACATGATTTATTAACCTTTAATAAAGTACAGCGCTGACATTAACGTTCAAATAAGGCTGGAATGTTTTTAATAATTTATGACCAAGTCTCCGATGCAACAGAATGTTTTTATCAAACACAGGATTGTATACCTCATTGTTTAAGTTACAAGGTTCGAAACACATTGGAGATTTATTTGCTGTTAGGATGTTTTCTGTGAGTGAGTATTTATGATACACAACTTTTCTGTTATTAAAACTGTTTGCTGAAATACAGTTGAATAGTTTTTATTTTTAATACAGCGTCGCTGTGGGTTCATTAGTCTAACAATAGACGTACAGTAGCTGTTTGTTTTAGTTCTCGCTTTTTCTTTGTTTATTAAAAAGTAGTGAAATATTTGGCTTGGGCCGAACTTTAGGTTAAACCGTGCTTGCCTAGGTTGGTCTGTGGATGGGTGACCACCCTTGGCAGTCGTTACAGGTAGTCAGTGGCCCACATAGTCTGACAACCAGTCTTACCAAAGGGTATCTTATTACCCAGTATTAACTGGGTTGTGGAGGTCAGATAGGCAGTCGCTCCCATGGCATGTAAAATACTGGTATTCAGCTGCATCCGGTTAGACTGTAAGCCGACCTCAACGTTCAAATCAAAAATGATCAAAGTTACGTGGAGCTAACCTACTACCTACATCTGACCTCCACAACCCAGTTAGTACTGGTATAAACGATACCCCTTGATAGGAGAGCAACTTTGCCCTGTGGTGGCGGCCCCGACCACGCAGTAAGTCGTGGGTTCGAACGCAGACGGGCGTCTTATCTTCGTGTAATTTATTTCACTATCACTGCTCTCAAGAACGGTGACGGAAAACATCGTGAGGAAACCGGCATGTCCTAGAACCAAAAAATCGAAGGCATGTGACATCTACCAATCCGCATCCGGATTATAGCCCATACGCAAAATACGCGCTATGACGGAGTTGCGGACACCAGCTCGTTATTACAATACAATACCCATAATAAGACTGGATTTCAGACTTTTGGGCCCGGTATCATTTCTTGTACACCCTACTAAATTATACATATTCATATGTAACACAAACAGCTAGTATTAATCGCCCAATTATATGTAAACTTCGTCAGCTGGCGGTCAGGACAGACAAATGGCTGTGATCAACGTGGTTCCGTACACCGGTGATTTCGAGCGCAAGCGTTCTCCGGTAATGTCTGCTGTTAACACGTTGAGTAAGTATTAGATAGAAATATGTCCGTACTAGCTTCTGCCAGCGGCTTCGCCCGCGTGAAGTTTCAAAATTGTCCCATGGGATCTTACTACCGGGATAAAAAGTATCATATGTGTTAATCTAGGTTGAAAACCATCTGTGTGCAAAATTTTATCCAAATCCGTTCAGTAGTTTTTGCGTGAAAGAGTAACAAACATCCATCCATCCATCCCCACAAACTTTCGCATTTATAATATTAAGTAGGATTTGATAGTACATAACATCACGCCTGTAATCCTCGAAGAGTTAGGCAGAGGTTTACTTAATAGTACACCCACATTTCGCCAGATATGTTTAAGTACCATGTGATAAGCATAGATCGGAATAGGTAGAGCTGTTTTATGTACTTGCCATAGGTTAGAATAATATAGATATTCCCAGAGTCCCGGGATATGGTTTTTAAGTAGGTACTTAGTAAAATCATAAAAAAACTATTCTCGCCTTCGGGACTAATGAAAGATTACACTTCCTTTCTGACGGGTAAATATAAGAAGGACGGGATTAAGCATAGTATAATAAATAAATAGATAATCTTGATTCATTAAACCAAAAAATTTTTTTTACGTAACAATTTCTTATTCAAGAATCATTTAAACATTTTTATTATCATTTTTACTATCCACTTTTGTTTGAATTTTGTCCCTTGTCAGTGGAAATAACCGGTGGATAAAATTTTATCCCCTGCCCATGCTAGCCGGGCAGAATTAAAAAAAAGTATTTTGAAAAAGGGGGGATGGTTTTTTACCCCCTTTTTTTGGGTGGGAAATAATATCCCTTTGCCCGATTATGTATATATGTGCACTGTGTCTCGAAGTGGGAAAATAATTCCCTTTGCCTATTTAGGCAAAGGGAATTATGCCTAGTTTTGTTGTTATTCATATACTAGTATTTCACCTGGTTTCGCTTTTTCATTTTATTTTTTTTTTCACTAGATTTTTTTTCTTTATGAATATAGAAATAAAATGTAGTGAAATGCGTTACGAACTTTTATTTTATTTACCTATGAATATTATCATGCATGCTAAATAAAAAACGGTATTGCAATCGCATTTTTATTCTAATAATTAATATAGCTAATTACAAGTGAAGCTAACAGCGTGTTAAAAATATAATTATTCTTGGGGTGCAGCCTCGTGGAATAATTTAAAACATTTCTTTGCACATAGTGCAACTTGGCACGTGGAACATACTATTTTTGTTCTTTTCTCCTCTTTTTTTGTGCTACAAAATCGGCATCTTTTGTAAGAATTTCCTTCATCTGGAAGATGGACGCCGACATTGAGTAAACGTATCGCATCTGGAACTTCAAAGTTGGAGCCCTTTTTATTTTTGAAAACAATCTGGCGTTTTACCTTGTTAGAGTAATTTGATATAAGCTCACGAGCCAATCGTAATCGAAAATTTCTATGAGAATGAGTACTTGATACATGCACAGTGTTGTAGGTTATATAGCTGTTTATGATTGCCGCATCAAACATAAAGAAAAACAATCTCATCCAAAATTTCCTGCATTTTCTATTGATCGGATATGATGATCTGAAATGATCAAAGTGATCGACGCCTCCCATGGTAAGCGTATACTGAGCGATAGCTGTGGGGATGAGAATTTCTTTTTTAGTACCATCTTTTTGAGTTCTCTTTACAAATACTGTGTCAGTTGGATGGTGAGCTGTTGTGAGAAATTAACATCCCTTGTATCAAGCCACTTGATTGCTGTAATTGGTTTAGCAGTTACAGCTGCAAATTGGTTCCTTTCAAGTCTTAAATGTTTTGGTTGAGACTTTTTCAAAATTTCCGGAAGATCTTTTCTATTTACTCTAACTGTACCAACAGCAAAAATTTGATTTTCGTACAAATCTTCCATTAGGTTACAGCTAGTGAAAAAGTTATCAAACGCTATCAGAGTGTTCTCAGGAAGGCCGGCTGACAGCTTTTTAACCACATTGTACCCCAATCCCTCGTCTTCCATACTGTCTCCTTTCCCGGTATAAATTTCGAACTGGTACAGATAGCCGGTTGCAGAATCACAACGTGCCCAGATTTTGAAGCCACGCTTGATTGGCTTCTTTGGCATATACTGCTTTAAAGTTGATCTTCCTTTAAACTTCACCATGCATTCATCTATTGATTGTTTACTTGAATTACCTGTTTCCTGCTGGAACAATTTATTAAGCTCTTGAATCATTGGTCTCAACTTGTACATTTTATCGTATTCCGGTGAGTTCCTATTTGGTTCTTTTTCATTGTCATTTATGTGTAAATTTTCAGTTATTTTTTTAAATCTTTTGATAGGCATAATTTTTGAAATTTCTGCATTATTGTAAAAAGGGTCATTAGACCAATATAGCTCCATATCAGGCAATGGGTTTAACCCCATCATTATTAATATTCCAAGGTAAGCTTTCATTTCCTCTGATAATACTGGTGTAAAATTATTGCTTTTATTCTGAACCGCATATCTATTTGTTTGTTCCACTAGAACTTGTACTAAATATTCTGGGAAAAAGTTTTGAAAAACATCGATAGGCCGCGTTTTATGACTATATGTTGATTGTGGTTGAATTGAATTGGTAAATTCTGGAACATTGTGTATCTCTGTTTCAATTTTCCACTCCCTTGGTTGTCTTACTGTATTCATAGTTCTGTTTGATCTTGAGCGACGATCCGGTTCTGTTACAATAACATTACTGCTTGAAGGTCTTGCACTTAAGTCATCTGTGGATGTTGGAGTATAGTGGGAGTGTTCTTCACGGATATCATCTAAGCATTCCTCTATTTCAGTTTCTCGTTGGTTGCAATCCATAACAAAGCTTTCTTCATAAGTTGCAATATTTTCCTCTGTTGGAAGAACATCATATTGTCCTGTTGTCTCACCCACACTACCAATAGGTCTAGGACTATTTATTTCTAAAATATCTGTGAGTGCTTCTACTGAATATATTTATTGGCTTTCAATAGTTTCTTCCAAGTTATCAGATATACCAAACAACTCTTCAAGACGCCTTTCAACAATCACATCTTGAGACTCATTCTGGTAATCTGCCGGGCTGGTTACAGGGGCTGTTTGGTAATAGGTATCATCATCTGAGTCAAGATCGGATAAATCTGACAGGTTGTTCATGATATCTTCTAACTCCCGTTTCCCTAAATTTGTTTTCTTATTCATGGTGAATCCTACAAATAAATTATTACATGTAAATATCACATCTACATCCCCTAAGAAGCTTACTTTCATTCAAATTTCAGCATTCTATCATTATTTGTATTTTGTATTGACTTGTATATGAGTTCAAACTTTCATATATATAATAAGAAATAAATTCTTAACTCAATCGGGCCAAGGGAATAATTTTCCCACTTAGTATTTCGCAGATTTTAACGCTGTTATCAATGTTATACGCATAAAATCAACAAAAAACATAGCTAAAGTTGTCATTTCATATAAGATGGAAACATAATCTACTTACAAGATTTTTCGTTGAACAATAAAAGATTTTTTCTCGGAAGTAACCAAAAATCGACCGTTATTTTAGCACTTTTTCACGTCACTGAACTTTGACATTGACATTTCAATATAAGGTAGTGTGACACTCCTAGCCCGCGACGCCGCATCGCACGCGCACCTGTGTGCCTACTCCCTCGCACCGTGCCCCACTGCCGCGCCGCCACCTCCGCCGGTCGCGACTCGAGCGTATAAAAGGGGCCGCACGCCTCATTTTGGCAGTTCGGCTCGCACGGACACGCTTCCTACGGAACGGGTTACGGGCAGTCTAACGCTCTCCGACTTGCACGGTCGGCTTCCATCGCGGAACCGACATCGGGCGGTCTTACGTAATTTAGTATCTTGTTAGTTAGTGTATAGTTTTGGTAAACAATTGTAAAAGTGCTGTTTAAACGAACAATAAATACCGTCTGTTTATTTTACTGGTTTACGAGTGGTTTCATTCAAGAACTCCCCTACAAGTGGCGCCCAACGTGGGGCCGAAGATAAGAAATATTTAAGGCCACGGCCCACTCGTAGACCAGTGCGATTTGGAAGTCCGAGTCCTCCTGAAGAAATGGCTGTGAACATGTCAGATAGTCAGTTTAAGGAGCTCATCCTCGCCATAACTACCGGCACCCGAGGAAGGAGTACCTTCGCACAATGCCCGGCAAAGTTTGGAGGTTCAAAGGCGGAAGTTGAGGCGTTTTTGGCTGCAGTGACGGTATTCAAGGAGGTGGAAAAAGTTTCCGACGCGAACGCGCTTGAAGGCCTACCATTGGTCCTGGTCGGTGATGCAGCTATTTGGTGGCAAGGTGTGAAAAGCAGTGTGACGTCATGGTCACTCTTTAAGGAACGTCTGCGCCACACCTTTGCCCCAAAAAAACTCGATTACGTCATCTACCAAGAAGTAGTTGGTGTGAAGCAAGATGACCAGACCCCGACAGAAATTTTCATAGCCAAGAAACGGGCGCTTCTTGCTGAGATGACAGAACCTCATTCTGAACAGCAAGAAATCAACCTCATTTTTGGCCAGATCAGATTCGCCGTGAGGGAAAGAATTTGTAGGGAGTCAATAAAAACGTTCGACGAACTACTACAAAGGGCAAGGGACATTGAGAGAACATTACTGGAGAAAAATAATCAAAAGGAAGAATCGGAACCCAAACACAATAAAGATACAACAACACAACCTAAAAGTAACAAAAAACAAAGTAAGGTACGATGTGGGTACTGTCGTCTTCCCGGTCATGCAGCCGAGGTATGTCGAAAGAAGGCACGAGAGGAAGCGGAAAAAGAAAATGTTATTGTTAAGGCGGAAACCGCATCGAGTGCTCAAGGTGAGGACAAACCAAAGTTTGCCTGTTATGGTTGTGGTGAGCCAGGGGTAATACGGAGTCGCTGCCCAAAATGTAAAAGTAAGCAGTCTCTAACGGCTGTCGACTTTTGTTTCTGCTCAGCAAATATGACAGCAGATGTACGACCACGTCCCACGGTACCTGTTACCATCGAAGGAATGAGAGGGACGGCGTATATTGATACTTGCGCTAAATCCAGTATCGCCTCCTATCAACTTTATAAAGGGCTGGAACGAAAAGGTGTTAATTTAGAGAAGGAGGTTATGTACGTAACACTAGCCGACGGAGTACCAAAGAGGCAAGACGTACTTACGGCTAAGACGACTGTCAACCTCTATGGCCGAGATGTGGTTACATCATTTGTAATCTTTCCTGAAGCCCGAGAAAACAGGACACTACTCGGGGTAGGGTTCATAGAAGATGCAATGTTAGCCTTAGACCTACCCCAGCGAACCTGTAATTTCACAGATGAGCCACATAAACTGTACGACCTGATTGCAGAGAATCCGGAGGAGCCAAAAGATATTGCGGGTATTCTATCGAGTGTGTGCTTGCCTGCAGTGGAATCACCTATTATGGAAACACCCAGCCCGGTATTATCGCCTGTTGGTATAACGAAAGTAATTCCACAACAGCATCAGGAGCTGACTGACCACGTCATGATGACGCCTCCACACTCCCCACAAATAAGTGGATTCGTTATGCCCGAGGCAACGGAGCAAGCCTTGGAGCGACCATACGGACCACTGATACCCATAGGTTTCTCGACTCCACCAAAGAGACCACGAACGGTCCTCTTCGATGGGTACTCACCAGTTATTGATGCCCTTTACGAAGACGCACGTAGAAGTATCGAGAACGCGGACGTTGAACTGTCACCAGACTCTGCTAATTTATTCCCAGGAACTGAGATCTCTTCTGTTTCTGTGTGCAGCCCCGAGTGCCAGCTGACGGTAGAAGAGACCAAGCGCTTACAACATTTCCTTGACAGGAATGAAGCGGTGTTTATACCCAATGGCAAGCCAACAACGGAGACTGAGCACGTCATTGATACAGGATCACACAAGCCTGTTTCCGTGCCACCATATAGGCTATCACCTATTAAGACGCAGACCCTGAAGGGGGAAATACAGAAGATGTGTGAGCAGGGAGTAATTGTGCCATGTTCCTCACCTTGGTCGGCACCTGTCGTACTTGTTCCAAAGAAGGACGGAAGTACTCGAGTGTGTGTTGACTATCGTCAATTGAATGCGATTACGACTGCAGATGTCTACCCTCTGCCACGCATCGACGATGTCCTACATAGTGCCAAACCTACGCGCTACATGAGCACTATTGACCTTCGCGCCGGTTACTGGCAGATTCCTGTTAGAGAAGGCGACCAAGAAAAGACAGCCTTCATCACACCATTTGGTATGTACAAATTTTTAAGAATGCCTTTTGGTTTACGAAACGCTCCCGCTACTTTTCAGCGGCTTATGGATAGATTTCGCGTAACCCTTAGTCACATCAAGCTCCTTATATACTTAGATGACCTAATTGTCATGTCTGCCAGTCTAGATGATCATTTCAAAGACCTGCAAGACGTCTTCAATCGGCTGAATGAATACAATCTCACGGCCAACAAGGAAAAATGTGTTTTCTTTTGTTCTAAGGTCAAATACCTAGGTCATTATATAACGCCTGATGGCCTTCAAGTGGATCCAGACAAAATTGCTTCCATAGCGGACATGGCTGCACCGGCAAATTTAAAGCATTTGATCTCATTTTTACAAATGTGTTCATGGTATAGACGCTTTATCCCTAATTTCGCAAAGATCACCGAACCACTTTCTCGTCTGATGAAGAAAAATTCAGTTTGGTCTTGGGAAGATGATCAGAAAACGGCGTTTGACGAGTTGCGGAAACTATTAGCCAAGGCGCCAGTGTTGATCCAAGCAGATCATACCAAACCTTTTATAATAAAATCAGACGCGAGTAACTATGCGATCGGAGCTGTTTTGGTGCAGGGGGAGGGGGAAAATGAGCATCCAGTTGAGTACGCTAGTCGCCTCCTCACTCCTGCTGAAAGAAATTATTCAACCACAGAACGAGAAGCACTAGCCGTAATCTGGGCGGTGAACAAATTTCGTGGTTATATCGAGGGTACGGATGTTACTGTACTAACCGATCATCAAGCCCTGAAATGGCTTATGTCGTTAAAGTCCCCAACAGGTCGACTAGCACGATGGGCCCTGCAACTGCAACCTTATAACCTGACGATAAAATACATTAAAGGAAGAACAAATGTTGTCGCCGACACCTTGTCACGTCCTAATTGCGATCCTACAACGGAACAAGACTGTGGAGTATGCAGTTTAATAATTGACATGCCAAGGAAGAAATCAAAAGAAATCAGAGAGGAACAGTTAAAAGATAAAGACATAGAGAAAATAATTAGCGAACTAGAAGGAAATCAATATGAAAATGGAAGATACTGGAGTAAAAAGGGATATCTCATGAATCAGGGTCTACTCTACAGGTACAAATCCGAAAATGAAGAAGAAAACGCTCAACTAGTTGTTCCCAGTCATGAGCAAGAAAAAGTTATTAGTACGTATCATGATGAAGCCTCCGCTGGTCATTATGGAGTGGAGAAAACCATTGAACGCATTGCTAAGCGATATTTTTGGAAGGGGATGAGAACCCGAATTGAAAATTATATCCGGAACTGTATCCAATGTCAGCGGTACAAACCAAGCAATCTCAAACCAGCGGGCCTGCTCCAAACAACGGCTCTCAACCAAAGATTTGAAGTCATATCCTTCGATTTGTTCGGACCATTACCCAAAACAGCTAAAGAAGAAACATGCATCTTCATTGTAGAAGACATGGCTAGCCGATGGGTCGAGTTATTTGCATTAAAACAAGCAACCGCAGAAGAATGTGCTAGAGTATTATTGGATGAGATCATTCTACGGTATGGCACGCCAAGACGGTTCATTAGCGATAACGGATCTCAATTTGTCAGTAATGTGATGCAACAACTGACATTCTGTCTGGACATCGAACACGGTTTTACTCCTGTCTATCACCCTGAAACAAACCCAGTTGAAAGGCGCAACAGAGATTTAAAAACAATGTTGGCTATACTAGTGGGAGACAATCATAACAGATGGGCAGAACATTTACCAAGCATACGTTTCGCTATGAATACAGTTGTTTGTTCGTCTACGGGGTACACGCCAGCCTACTTAACTTTTGGCCGAGACCTTCGCACGATCGACGACGTAAATCATGATCTACGACAAATAGTACAAAATGAAAATTTTGTTCCCGAGATCACCCCAAAGTTATTGATGATGGCCTCTACATTGAAAAGAGCCCATGAAATACAAGAGATGAAAGAGGAGAAGCGAAAAGAATACGCTGATAAGAGACGCCAATCATGTCCTAACTATCAGCCTGGCGACCAAGTTATGGTTGATGTTCACGCCTTAAGCAAATCGTCACAAGGTTTCAGTGCTAAACTAGCACCTCGCCGAGATGGCCCATACATCATCAAAAACATTCATGGACCATCATCTTTTCAGATCGCTGATCCTGCCACCCCCAACCAGACTGCAGGGCTGTACCATGCCTCAGCCCTGCGTCCGTATCGAGGGTCGACGTCAGCCACCCTGCCCGAGCCGGTCTTGCCCTTACGCCGGCGGGGTCGGCCGCGGAAGAACAAGCAGACTCCACCTGAGGCCCTGGCAACCACTGCCAAGCCTCGACCCCGCGGAAGACCACCAAAGAAGAAGCCAACTTAAGTCCTGTCTCTCTCACCGGGTCGTCATCGGAGACAGAGGGGGAGACTGTGACACTCCTAGCCCGCGACGCCGCATCGCACGCGCACCTGTGTGCCTACTCCCTCGCACCGTGCCCCACTGCCGCGCCGCCACCTCCGCCGGTCGCGACTCGAGCGTATAAAAGGGGCCGCACGCCTCATTTTGGCAGTTCGGCTCGCACGGACACGCTTCCTACGGAACGGGTTACGGGCAGTCTAACGCTCTCCGACTTGCACGGTCGGCTTCCATCGCGGAACCGACATCGGGCGGTCTTACGTAATTTAGTATCTTGTTAGTTAGTGTATAGTTTTGGTAAACAATTGTAAAAGTGCTGTTTAAACGAACAATAAATACCGTCTGTTTATTTTACTGGTTTACGAGTGGTTTCATTCAAGAACTCCCCTACAGTAGTCATTTTTTGAAAAGTGTTGCAAATTATGAAATTTAAAATCTTCTAAAGAATAGTATATTTCGGTTGCGTTCATTCTATGGGCTATCTTTCATGTAAAATGAACATGTTTTTCAAAATAGTCTTGGTGGGAAACTATATCCCTTTGCCTTATTAAGGGTTAAGTTAATTTCGACTTTAAACAAAATGGGTAGGTTAGGTTAGGTTAAAACTGTGACCTCCTACGCCAGAAACGACTTGCATAAATAGAAAAAAGAGATTGTTTTTAGTAGGTTACCCGGAACTGAGCTATTTAGATTATGATAATTACTTATTTTAAAATAATGGTTAGGTTAGGTTAAACCTGTGACCAGGAACGACTACATAATATAGAAAAAAAAATGGAAAACTGACGATACAAAATATTTGGCTTATTTGATTTTGCGTAAAAACTCTTTTTCCAGTTGAAATATTTGACTAAATAAAAAATGTTAAAAGTACTAGTTGGTAAACAAGTTACTTATAGTTTAAACGTTAATTTCCCAAACATTAGGTTTGCGTTACAATTTTTTGTGAATAGATTTTTTGCTAAATAATAATTTGGCAAATGAAATAATGCGAAAAATTTTTTGGGAAGTGAAAATTTGTCAAATTCCTTTCGGTCAAACAACGAGACCCCCGATTTTTACGTCATCATTTGCCTAGACTTTTCCCAACTATGTTGGGGTCGGCTTCCAGTCTAACCGGATGCAGCTGAATACCAGTATTTTACATGGAGCGACTGCCTATCTGACCTCCACAACCCAGTTAATACTGGGAACTAAGATACCACTTGGAAAGACTGGTGTCAGACCTTTTGGGCCACTGACTACCTGTAACGACTGTCAAAGATTGACTAATGACAGCCGGGACCAACAGCTTAACGTGCTTTCCGAGGCACGGAGGAAACTCGGTAGGTAAGGGTGGTCACCCATCCACAGCCCAACCTAGGCAAGCATGGCTTAACCTAAAGATCGACCCGAGCGGCTGATATTATTTAGCCACGAGCTCCTCAAGTCCGATTTTTACGGAAAATGGTAAAATGATTTTTCACCACTCCCGCACGAAAGAAGTGTCTTTCCTCTACTAAAACAGTGAGGAAAGTTGGTTTTTCCTCACTGTTTGAACAGTGAGGAAAGTTGGTTTTTCCACACTTTTTGAACAGTGAGGAAATTAATGATCCCGTTCAGGAGCTAACCTTGCCTGATTTTTTTATGTTAAGTTTGAAAGATATTTTTAAAAAATAAATAATTTTATGCTAAGAATAGAAATACTTATAAGTTAAGATTAATGTTTTTTTATGAAATTTATCAAATTATTGTAAGTGTTCAGAAGTTAAGTTCAGAAACATTAAAAAAGTTTAATAAAATATTGAAAAAATTACATCGTCTTTAGGATTATAATTTATGCCTATGATGACTGAATACTTTCTTGCTAGGAGTGGTGAAAAGTTTTGTATGCAACATGTGAGCAAGTTCATTTGCTATTCGTTTTGTTGAGTCTTTCGCTTACTCAGGATTGGAATTTATAATCACTTGCTGCGCTCGTGATTCTATTTTTCACTCCTTCGTTCGCTCAAGACTCAAAATCAAAACTCATAGGAAAAACGAACTTTCCTCACATGTTGGATAAATAACTATTCCAGTCAGTGTGTTGGTAGTGTGGTTAACCCGAAACTACCTACTATCATGCAGTTCCTACTATAAAATAAAAGTCAAAATTCGCGTGAAAAGACAAGAAACCGGCCCCAACATAAAAATCCTGACTGATTTATCAATGCCCAGCTTTAACAAAGAGGGTTCTTTAAAGATGCAAAGGTGATTTAAAGACAAAGAAAAAACAGCAATCCCACGCAGTAGGAAATCATCGGGCGGAAGCTAGGTCGCTGAAAAAGTGCTAGTCTAAATTAATATTGTAAAGAGGAAAGATTTTATTTTTGTTTGTTATGATTTAACTGAAGAAGTACGAAAGCTACATCTTTACTGCTGATAATACTTTTGCGAACGAAGTTTGGGGCGAAGTGTTATACTCGTATATAAAAGTGATTTAAGTTGACGAAGATGGACCTATTGTTACTAAATAAATTATTATAAAGCAACATTTTGTAATAAATGGCTGAAACAACTATCTAGTCGGAATTGATGGATCGCGATAATTACGAATTATATTCAATGTACAGTGTACTGTATCATCGTATTAGGGTGGAAACATGATTTATTGATATTATAAAACGAATTACATTAAAAAATTGGAATGCATTTTATTTATTCGCAAGTACTATTATTACTTTGGTAAAGGAAAGTTGTATTTATTCAATTTGACATACCAGGAAAATCAGGAATGCTGATTTTTTTTTTTGCATTGTTGATTTATTTACGGAGGATAAGTTCAAACTTATGTCTCAAGTACTAATATTATCTATACCTATTTATTACAAAAATACCTATTTATCACAAAAACAAACCCTGTTTTCGTGTCTATTTGTAAAACTGCTTGGTTTCCCTAAACTTCACAATGATGAATTTGGTGTCATTTTCAACATCATGTGGAGCATTTCTTCCGAAAAGTCTAACTTTAAATTACATACATATTTAAGTAAGGTTTAACACGGACACCTCAATATTTGAGCACAATTAAACTTAAATGATTCATAAAATTCAGTAGACAAATATTGACGTTCTAAATTTTCGAGTACCACAAGACAAATTACAATCTCCGTTCCATTCGACACGATACGCCGAAGCTTGCCGTCTAAGTGCTCACTCCCACATGTACAATATTCAGCAAGCACTTAGCTCAACCAGGAATTCTGCATGGAATAACACCCATCCATTTACCTCTGGATACACTGTCAACTCTCTCCGTAACGAACACAGAGGCACTAGAGTGTCTCCTATATGCCTTTGCAACTTGGTCAAATTCAAGGAGGTATATGCTAATGATTCTCGATCCAAATTGATAATATAATGGGTAGGATTTTTTCTCATTTACGGTAATCGGAAGGTGTAAACCACCCTTATTAAAACGAAGCCCGTCAGTAACTGGCTCTATAACCGCGCCTTCACACACACAAGTAAACGCAGAGATACTTATGTCGCGCGATGGGTGGTTGTTCAATTACTTTCGTGTTATTTTGAAATATTGTGAAAAAAACAATTTAAAATAGCAGCTTTATTAATTATTTGACCGAAATACAAAGAAAAATGTAGCCAATGAAATTTCGATTGCACTCATACACATTATGCATAATAATGAAATTATGCAATAATGACTTGCGGCTTCATCCACGTGGAGTTCGGTACTTGTCCCACGAGATCGTTCTACCGAGACAAATAGTCTCCTATAAGCAAATGTTTGTGTGATAAGCATGGATGTTTATGTATATGTCACCGTAAAATTGTCAAATACGTTATATTGTAATATCTCTAGCGATATTGTAAAGTCTCGAATTATTGTCAAATGAACATACTGCTTACAATAAAACGCATTATTTTTCGTGAAATGCATGCGATGGTAGTAAACTCACGGTGTGGAGAGAAGGATGGGTCCCCCTTGCCCAGTGGTACCACTCTCATGATACTGTACCATTCCTGAGAAATATCGATTAATATAACCTAACCTTAAAACACTTTATATTCCCCTAAAAAGCGTCGTCGACGGACTATTTCCGAGTGCAGGGTTTAAAGGAACCTAACTAACCTAACGGGGGGGGGGGGGTGCCCCAAGTCCCGATTATGGGGGCAGAGATACTTTCGTATGTTCAGTTGACAATATTTCGAGACTTTACAATATCGCTAGAGAGAACAACACAACACAACACAAATACAATTACACGACACACAATACACAACAACACACAATTTTACGGTGACATATATACAAACAAAATAGTCTCTATGTAGTATATCAACTATCTGGGTCCACGACACAAGCCTCGTTGCTTAGTGTGGCATTAGATGGCGCTGATTGCCAGGGATATTAATTATTTATTAAAATCCTGGTGTGCCGAATTAAATTCAAATCTGCGCAGTAGTTTTTGCGTGAAAGAGTAACAAACATCCATCATAATAAACACATTTATAAAATAAAAGTAGAAAAAAAAAACAGCGATATTTCTCTACATCTCGACTGGTTATTTTACTACCCAATACGCCACACTTCCCAATCCGAACAGAATCTCTGTCGTCTGCAATTTATGTGCTAAGCAGTGCACATTAAAATTTATAACACCATCTAAACTTGTAATATGGCGGACAAGAATAAAGCGATCCCCCTATTCTTGGAAAATAACATCAAGTTATTTATAGTGTCTAGTCATTCCATTAAAGTTTTAGCTATTTTAAAAATAAAACAAAATGGTATCGCTAAGATTAACGCCAACTGTTTTGAAATTGAATTTGATTTGTTAAAAGTTTTTCTATTTGCGATAAACAATGAACAGCATTTTCTATAATGAGAATATTTTATTTTGAAAAGTTAAATTTAGTGACTGTGGACGATACATAAAACCTCTTTTTGATACTCTTTGGTTTTACTGTTTTATATGTTTTTTTGTCGTCATGTCACATTTTCTTTGTTCTTTCAGTGTACTCAAAAACAAAAAAACTTGAGAAGTGTCAAGGGACACCCGGATGGAACGAAGTTCTTTCGATTAACTAGTGAAGGAATTGTAATAAAATTTTATTTTTTAAAAGTTATAATAATATTTTTTTTATTATTAACAAAAATAATGTTCACTCAACAAAAATAATCGTCGCGACACCACACTGTTCAATGCGAAATAAAAATGAAACAAACGCATTGCAACCTTCATTTATTTTTAAAAAGAAAAAAAGTGTCGTGACAACTTTTTCGTAAGATTTTTTTGCGGCTAGCCCCCTTTCACAACGCGCGATAAGGAACTTCGTTCCAAAAAAAAATAGGCCAGGTTTTCTTGCTCAACAGCATTTAACCGTTCACAGTGACAGTGCCTCATTTTTCACCGAATTTACCGAGGAAATAAAATTTCTAGCATAACCCTAAACGACATAAACACACATTTAATTACCTTATGTTATCAGTTGCCATTACCTACTGAAAAACCTTCTCATTTCCAGGATTAATTTTCCACCAAGCACTCCATTTCGCTAATGAACTAGGCTGTCGCTTCTCTACGAAACGTGTTAAAAATGTATTTTTCCTTCATTTTCATTTTTTAACTCCTGTTATAAAATGGTAAAAGCATCCCTGTGATACTTCATTCGTGCACGGCGACTCATTACGCGGCGAACTCAATAGAATATTCTACATGCGGCGAACGTAGTACCGCTCTCCACAATACTCCCAGTTTTATTTGTATAGAAAATAAGAGAAAAACAGAAAATGAGTTGAGAAACTCGGTAAAAGTAGGTCCTGAATAATTGAAAACTTTTTATTTGAACGCTTATTGTGGTTTCTTGTTTGAAAGTGGGTTAGGATTATGTAAGTTAACAGGCATTGTTGTATTGTGAATAAAATGGGGGCCTTGTATTTAGCTAAAAATAAACAAAGCCAGCCATCGTAGCCGAAGTAGTTAGCCTCTATTGTATTCCTATACAGGGAGTAAACAGACTCAACCATGCATTATGTAAATCAAACTAATTAACTTTACGCAAATATTAAACGATTTTATTTTTGGGGTGACAAATCACGGTTTAGGTTAGGACTCAATGTAACGCACTGAAAACATTGTGCTAATGGATGGATTGAATATTGTGGAGTTGCGGAGGTGTTTAAGGTAAAAATCTTACGTTAAGGGGCCGGCGGGCCCCCACAACCAAGCTAGTACTGGTTGTCAGTCTTCTTGAGCTACTGACGACTTTTGTAACGACTGCCAAAGATGGACAAATGACAGCTGGGACCAACAGTTTAACGTGCTTTCCGAGGCACGGAGGAAACTCGGTACGTAAGGGCGGTCACCCATCCACAGACCAACCTAGACAAGCACGGCTTAACCTAAAGATCGACCCGAGCGGCTGTTATTATGTAGCCGCGAGCTCCTCCTTTTACCGGGTATCCTAAAACTTTTCAGGATACCCGGTGGATTCATGAATAAAAGGATTTTAAGTAAGTAAGCCCCTCAAGTTGCAACACCGGCTTAAAATCTACAAGTGCCTAATTCCTTAGAAAGTCTTCCGTCTTACCAGAATTTCAATGAGGATATTCCGAATTCGTTTACAAGGGGAGCCGTGTGATTGTCTCATTTACAATTCAAACTATAATGCCCCAAAAGGCTTTCACTGTATTAATTATATTAATTGAATAGCTCTCTCCCTTGAGTGGTTTCTGTTGTTTTAAATTGAAGAGAACCTGTCTACTGCTGTCGTACTTATTAAATTCACTTTGTTAATAGCCCCGGCAGGTGATACTTGAAAGGACTTAGTCCTTTCATTTGCTTGTGCATTTATATAAGAACTTGTGCTGGTTTTGTTTTGTTTTGCAAATTTTCTTGTGTTTATATTTATCAATTAACACTGTCACTGGGCCGCGACTTTGTCCGAAAAAATTGTTATTGCTCGGTTAATATGCATGATACCAATATAATTTTAGCCTATGTTAATCGGTAAAGATGTAGCTTTCTAATGGTGAAATATTTTTTTATAATCGGTTGAGCAGTTCTTGAGTTTAAGATGTTACAAACAAACAAACCAGAAATCAAGTCTTTCCTCTTAACTTAAGTTTAAATGTTTTGACAAAAATGCTAATAAGAGATTTTTTTTAAATATACTTACTGCCAAGTGCGAGTTGGACTCCCGCACCGATGGTTCCGTGTCAATTTGTAGGTATTTTGTCATTGAACTACATATTTAAGGTTTTTAAGATTTTTCCTTTAAATGTGCCAACACATTGTTTCCTGCCAAATTTCATGATTCTAGGTTAACAGGAAGTTCCCTATAGATCTTGATTCCGTTGTGAAATCGCATCGAATCGACTAACTGTCCAACGAAAAACTCAGTAACACTCCTTGCATTCTGAAAACATGGTATATTTTCATCAAAAAACCCTTTTATAACCATGCACGAATGGTCGTATACCGAGAAATCTCTGAAAATTTCCAATAAATTCTGTCAAAAATGATATTATTTTTCAAAACTACTTCATCTAGAGATATTCAATAAAACTTTTCTGTATCAAATATTGAAACACTAACAAAGGACCAATATTTTTCATTACTACAACACAAATTCGTATAAAACTTTAATATGATTTTACTACAAACTCGACGTTTGTAATAAATGAGGTTTTCAATGGTTGTTTGTCAAATAAAAACAACTGCTACAAAGGGACAGTAATATTAAAATGTCGCGTCGTTCCATCATTTTTAGAAAGTTCCGTTATATTGCACTTTTGTGTAACTTATTCGATTGTTGCCATGAATTATTTGAGTCTGGTCCGAATTGCTTTGTAGTTGCTGTTATTATGTGTAGGTAATAAGCTGGATTTTGTAGCATGGCTTTAAAATGAACTTTAAAAAAAAAATGACATTAATGATATCTACCAATCCGCACTGGACCCACATGGTGGATTATAGCCTATTCTCTTTCATTGAGAGGAGGCCGCGTGCCCCAGCAGTGGGAACATTATAGGATGATGATGACGATTACTGATTTATAAAATCCCAGACACCAATGCAATGGTCACTACATAACGCCATGTTTTGAAGCATATAAAACGAGCTACCGTAGAAAGAAAGCTGCCCCGAACGGATACAAACGCGGCTGAGCATCTGCCGAGGTACAGTCGACTACACTCAGATACACTCGAATGCACCCAGACGAGCTACGAGTATGCAGTGCATATTTATATAAATACAGGGTGTAAACCACCTCATCACGAAGCCACCAACCAAGCATTCTGTACATCAAACCAAGTAACTTTACGCAAAAATTATTGCTGGAAAACCAGGTTTTTTTTGGGGTGAAAAATCATGTTTTGTGGTAGAACTCAACATAAAGCACTCAAAACATTGTGCTGATGAATGGATTGAATAGTATTATTATAGTATTGGTCTTAGAGGTATTTTATGTAAAAAAACTTGTAATTAAAAAAAAAAGTTGTTAAAAAGTCGGAACTTTGACCCCCAATATCTCTCCGTAACTAGAAGGTTCCCAGGTATGGTGTAGAACAAAAAAGTGATCGCAATGACAAGAAGAACAAATGCCTTTCGGCTTGGTTAAGAGGTGTTTGACACCCTTTATAAACTTTCATAACGAGAGCACGGTGAGCACTCATGACAAGTAATATTTTTGCAAGCTAAGTTATAAATAACGTAACATAACGCCTGTAATATCCGAAAGGTTGGGTAGAACGAATGGATTTCTAGAAAAAAAAATCAAAAATGCTGTTGTGGTTTCTAGGAAGGCATAGAAATATTAAACTCTTTGAACACAATTTCCTTTTGGATAAGCCATCCGGTTGGTTTGGCAGACTGATAAAGAATGGAGAAGCGTTCCTGATAGTAAACCCACATTTCTTCACTTATGTTTTAGGATTAAATAAATAGGGGGCGCCCCTATTGCCATTATCCGGGCTATGAATAGATAAGTGTTAATAGTCCTCCTTACCATTTTGGCGAATAGCAACCAATCTCATCGAATAATAGCTATCGACGTGGGACACAGTCATTTTAGTTCCTGCACAAACACACTCCAATGCGATGAGAAGTCTCGGTCCTGAGCTGCAGGTGTAGTAAGATAGCGATGAATCGGATATCGGGCCACAACAGAGGAATGTAAGGTACCTACATGTCTGTGGGCGTTTTTGAGAATTTACTGTTTATCCGGAAGTACGTCTTAAGGGACCTTTTTGTTTTTTTGTTCCCATTCCTCCTTCTTTCTGATTAATTTCGTTGCAGGATCCACGGCAGTTAAATTGTTTCTTTGGGAATTCGTCGAGCTTCGTCGTCTTGGCGCTTTTCTGGTGGTCACTCTTGATTTTGGCGTTCAGGCGTTGCAGTGTATTGGAAAAAGGATGGCGAGGTTGTCACAAAAAATAAAATAAAAGTAGTTCATCACCATCTTCATTCAAACTCCGATCTTATCCCTTATTGGCAAGGCTTTTCTTTGTTTGTGTCAAAAATGCTCTTGTGACTCTAGCTCTAGTGATTTTTAGTGGAGTCATAAAAAGTACCTCAAAGTTGCACACACACTAACACAAACACACACATTACACTAACTTTTATCAATGGGAGTTTTAAGATCTAAGGCCTTATCTGGAACAGAAAAAAAAATAGAAGAAATCTGTAGCTGTCAGTAGAAGCCATAACTATTCAAGACTAAAATAGAAAATATAACATTTTTTTATTTTAAATAAAAGATAATTTTACAGAAATAGTTTTTCATTCAATAAAATTATCCGAAATGAAATTGATTGAAAGTTAATGCGTTGCGAGTATCAGTGTAGCGTAAAATTAAGTAAAATTGGAACGCAAAGGGAACCACGTGGATGCCACTTAAAAATAAATGCTTCAACAGCAATTATTTGTTAATTGATCGTGTAGCTGACATTCGACTGGCAATTAAAAATGATTTTATTTTTATCTTCCGGTGTTAACTTATTAAACTAATTAACTCGTTAACTAATTAAACTAAAAAATAATTTACTACTTAATTAAACGAAGGGATTTCTAGACTCAAAAATCAAAAATGCTGTTGCGGTTTCTAGGAAGGCGTAGAAATACAAAACTCTTTGAACACAATTTCCTTTTGTACAAACCATCTGGTTGGTTTAAGAGGCCCGCGGAGCATGCGAATTTCATACAAACGTAATACGAAAGTAATTTGTAAATCAAACATATTTGTCGGCGTCTCATTGTAAACAACACGTACATCAGGCCACGCTGTAGCACGCTACGTCATTCGAGGCGGAGCCAAGTGTGCGCTACGTCGTAGCGCTCTACGTCGTAGCGCTCTACGCTGTAGCACGCTACGTTGTCCTCCCACCTCCTCGTCGCGGGGCGGAGTTAATGCGCGCTACGGCGTAGCGCGCTGCGTTGTCACCCCGCTTCCAAAACTAGCGTATAAAAGGCGCCGCACAGCGGCGAAAGGTCAGCGGGGATACGCAGCTCCCCTGCGGCACCCCCGCTGAGATCGGCCGGGCGTCCGATAGGGCGCCGTCCACCCTCACTCGGTAAGTCCTGTTGGAGAGAAAGGATGCGACCACCTGTATCAAGCGGCGAGGCGCGTCTGTCCTCGACAGTTTGAACAGCAGACCGGCGTGCCACACGCGGTCAAATGCCTTTTCCATGTCGAGGAATACTGCAACCGCTTCCTCCTTCTTGTTCAATGTTGCCGTCAGCAGGTGCAGTACCCTCGACAGCTGGAGCGTCGTGGAATGTTCAGCGCGGAACCCGAATTGTTCTGCGCGCGGCGTGATGTGCTCCTTCAGGTGTCGCAGCAGGAGTTGTTCAAACACCTTGGAGGTGGTTGAGAGCAGTGTGACGGGGCGGTAGCTCTCTGGCTTCAGGATGTTCTTGTTCGCCTTGGGCAGCATTATAACGCGCCCTTCCTTCCACGAGGCCGGGAAGGCTCCGGTGCGCAGTATCCCCGTGAACAGGCGCGCCAGTGCCGCTACTGTGCGGTACGGCAAGTGGCGCAGCACTGTGTTCATGATACCGTCCGCACCAGGGGCCTTTCTCGGCTTGGCTTTCAATATGGCGCGCCGTACTGCGCAAGGCGAGAAGAAGATGGGGTTGTCCTCAGAGGCTAACGGAGCAGCGAAGTACTCTCCAAGGTGCCTCTCGACTGCTGCGATGTGCTCGGTTTCATTGGTCGGGTTCGGCTGAAACTGACGCTCCAGGTGCTCGGCGAAGATCTCTGCACGGTCTGCTGCAGTGTATCTTGGCGCCCCGTCGCTGTGTAGTAGTGGACGTACTGGAGCCGGGGTGTTCGTGAGCTGTCTGCACAGTTTGTGTATCGACGTCCAGTCCCCTTCCGCGGCGTCGATACGTTCCTCCCAGCTCGCAGTGTTGTGCTCCTGTAGCTTGGCCCCAACCTTCTCCGCGAGACGGTTAAGCTCCCTTTTATATGTAGGGCAGCCTGTGTCTTGCCACCGTTTGCGTAGGCGCCTCTTCTGGGCGATCAGCTGCTTCAGGTGGTTGGGCAGGGGCTTGTAAGCAAGTCCCTGCGGGTGCGTGTCGGTGGTTGTCGCCTCCTCCAGGGCGCGCTGGATGCAAACGGTGACCTCCTCCGCTAGCCTGTCCACGTCCGCGGCGGTGACTATGGGCCAAGTAGGAGTGGTGGCCTCCATCCTTTCTCTGAATTTTTCCCAGTCAGTCCTACGACGTGGCGCTGGTGGTGAGAGTCGGGTCGGCGTTTCTGAGAGGACGACGAGTACAGGGACGTGGTCCGACTGCATCTCGTCGTCGAGCACCTGTTGTGCCATCTGGCAGCTCAGGCCTCTGTGGATCACGATGTCCAGCACGTCCGGTGCGTGCGCCTGGGCATCAGGGTAGTGGGTCGGTGTGTCAGGGCCGGACACCGTGTATCCTCTGGCTTCTGCGTCCGCGAAGAGCCGCTTCCCCCCGGTGTTCGTGATCCTGCTGTTCCACGCCGGGTGCTTGACGTTCATGTCGCCCGCGAGGATTGTCGGGTGCGGAGATTGATTGAGGAGCGCCCGCAGCTCGGCCAGGTCTAGTGCAGCCGCGGGCGGGCAGTAGCAGGCGTAGATATCGATGTCCTCGCCGGCGACGTGCAGTTGGACACCTAACGCGTAGAAGGTGTTCAGTGGCGTCGGGGGGAGTGCCTGATGGACGACTCTTCTGTTCACCAGAACCGCCAGACCGCGGTAGGTGATGCCGAGCGCCGACTTCTCATCCTTCCTGTATACGTGGTAGCCCGGGAACCTGGGATGGTCCGCCGGTCCCAGGAGTGTTTCGCTGATCAGCGCCACGTCGATCCTCTGTTCCCTGAGGAGGAGGCGGAGTAGAGCAACCTTCTTCTGTAGGCCGCGGGCATTCCAGTGGAGGATCCTCAGTGGGCTAGCCATTGTAGAGGGTCAGTAGTCCGGCCAGTCCATCGAGGATTACAGTGCCCGCATCCTGTCCCTGTCTGATGGCTCTGATGAGCTCCATCAGGAGTTTTATGGTGCAGGCGGTGATCTCCTTCTGACGCTCCGCTGTTAGAGCGCCAGTCTGTGGTGCACGGCGCCGCTGCTGGTCACAGGCGTCGGCTTGCGATGGTCCGGTAGCTGGTGCCGCGGGGGGTGGGGCGGGCTTGCCCGCTGTCTTCCCCTTCTTCTTCTTGCCGGCGCCAGCAGCGGTGTTTGTCGGCTTCTGGTTGGTGCAGGTGGAGTCGATGTTGGCGGTGGCGACGGTAGCCTGCGCCTTGACAGGGACGGGTTCCTGCCCAGGTTGCTGCTGTTGTTGGTGTTGTTGCGCGGGGGGGGGGGTTCTTTCCCTTCCTCTTCTTCCCACCGCGCGGCCGCTTCCTCCGCCTCGAGGCTGTGGCGTCCTTCTCCGTGGGCCCGTTGGCTGCCGCCATCAGCGTGGCGCTGGGGGCCTCATGGTCTTCTGTGTTCGTCGGCCGCTCCTTGGGCCGACGCTGCTGCGTGATGGCGACAGTACCCGCTCGCTTGTTCCGTGCCTCCTTGCGTAGCACGGGACAGCTGTTGCTGCACGCCGGGTGTTCGCCTGCGCAGTTGGCGCAGGTCGCGGGTTCGGTTCTTGGTCGGGGGCAGTCGCGTGCGGCGTGTTCCTCCCCGCAGCGCACGCATGCGAGCGGGCGGTGGCACTGGTGCGAGCTGTGCCTAAATTTTTGGCACCGGTGACACTGCGCAGGCCCACGTTTACTTCTCCACGCCTCCACGCGCACCCCACGCATGCACAGGAACGTGGTGGTGTCGTATATGGCGCGGATGTCCGGTTGCCTCTTGAGGACCGCATGAAATATACAGCCGGGTCGTCCACCCCGTGCGTTAATGTTACGCACGTACTCCGGCTGGCATCCCATCGTCCTCAACTCCTCTTCTATTTCAGCTGGGTCGGTGTCGGCCGGCAGCCCCCTAATGGCCACCTTCAAGCTGCGCTCCGCTGGCAGCGAGTAGGCGAACCAAACTAGGCCGTCCGACTTTTCTTTGTCCGTGAGATATCTTTGGACCACCCTATATTCCTCCTCAGATTCGGGGATAAACCTTATCCCCCCTTGGAATGGTCGGGCATTGGGAGGGTGGCCCAACTTGGCCTTCAGCGTCCTAAAATGCGCGGCCCAGTCGGGGAATTTTTCTACTACCAGCGGAGGGTAGCGTGGTTTTTTCTTTGTTGCTCCTTTCGGTACCTGCGCAGCACTCGTGCCTTGGGCAGGGGCTGCGGCAACTGGTGTCGTATCCGAGAGCTGGTCTGGTCCGGTAGGTGGACGACGGGTTGCTTCGGCGAAGGTAGGCGACTCGGCTCCGGCTCGACCGCGCAGCGGGAGCGGGGAGTCGGTGCATACCCTCTTAGCCTCTTCTAAGGCCTCGTCGTCCGAGCTTCTAGGTCGGCGCTGGGCTCTGTTGTCGAGTTGGAACTCGAATCCGAACCCCAGCGACTCACTTTCCATCTCAATTTCATTTTCATCACCATCGTTAAAAGTGGAGGTAGTATTGATAAATGATAAATGATATTTATTCAGTAAGTAGGTTTTCTCAAACACTTTTACACGTCATGTTTTTAAACTAGATGGGGCCGGTGTTTCGTACCTGACTACTCTGAGAAGAAACAGCCGAAACAAACTCAGAGGTCATAGTCTCTTTTAAAGTCCAGACAATCTTGTTCAACTCACATGAGAACTATGCAGATTAGTGTCTGAGATGGTCTTTTGAAGAAAGAACCATACAGATTTGAGTGGACCTGTCCAATCAGTGCAAGCATTTGTCAGTTATCGTGTAGTTCGACTTTTAACTCAAGGAGCTCAACGAAACGACGAACAATACCAAAGAAAGGACATTTGGGTAGGTCGCTTATAGTACTCAAACTGCCAGACAGTCGTGGGAAAAAAAACAACAAAAAGTGATCCACAAGGTCCTCACATTCACAATAATTAAATTAAATAAATAATAATATTACAATTCAAATTCGAATGTCAATAAAAATACGAAATGTCAAACACACATAAAATAAACAAAAATAAAGTAAAAAATAATAAAATACTGAACTAAGTATTCATGTCAAATCATTAAATGTCATGACAGTCACAATTAAATATTCATGTCAAATAAACACACACATAAAAAAAAAAAATAAGTAAAGTAAAAAAAAAAAAAAAAATACTGAACTAAGTATTCATGTCAAATCATTCAATGTCACAGTGTATAAAATAAAGGAATAAATAATAAACAAGCGAAGCCCGAAATTTCAACCAATACTTATAGTGAAAGAACATATCTTTGTCTTGCGTTCAACACAGCGACCAACTATTCTTGTCATCTAAATAGTCGTTAATGGAATAGTATGCCTTCGAACAAAGGTTAGATTTTACTTGAGCTTTAAACGCATTGAAAGGCAAGTCCAAAAAGGAAAGGGGTAGCTTGTTATAAAAGCGGATACCGAGCCCCACAAACGAGTCATGCACCTTACGAAGACGGTGGGAAGGAGCATGTAGTTTGTGCTTGTTTCTGGTGTTTAAATTGTGAATATCACTGGTTTTGGGGTATAAATGTATATTTTGCCTGATATATAATATGTTGGCTAAGATGAATTGAGATGCCACCGTGAGAATACCAATGTCTTTGAAAAGTTCTCTTAAATTGTTAAACCTACCACTCACCTCGGAATTCCTTGGCGACGAGCAGGGCGACATCGCTGCTGGTGAGTCCTTAGCTGCACTCCGAGGTGGTGGTGGTGACGCCAGGTGAGCACTGGTTGCGGCGGCAGAGCCTGCCAGCAAGCGGCGGGGAGCGGGCGACGACGCACGCACAGCTTGGGTCGCGGCGGCGGGGCGCGGCGGGCGCGCGGCGGAGCGCGCGGGAGCGGTTGCGGTATGCGAGGGGCGCGCGGGGTGCGCGGGCGCTGCGCGGGGTGCGGGTGACGCGGTCGCTCGCACTGCCTGCGCCGCGGGGCGCGAGGAGGGAGCGGGGGCACGCGCGGGGGGTGCACGGTTGCATGAGCCGGCGGGCCCCGGGGCCTGGGTTGGCACGGGACGAAACGCCGGCGGGCGGATGGGCACTGCTGGTTGACTCAGCGGTGCTGGTGTCGGTGGTGATTCTTCCGTAGACGTCGGTGGTGGTGGGCGGTGGGCCCCCCTGCTGCTTTCTTCATCGGTGGCCAGCGCGGCACCGGGCGGCGAACCCCCGATGATTGGGAGCGATGCCGCTCGGCCCCCCAGTGGTCGGTCCGCTGGTGGTGACTGGCTCATCTTCTTCTACTCGGAGTCCCCCATGGAGTAGTCCTCCGCAGCCGCAACGGTGCTCAGCAGCACCGGGTGTCCAGCGGTACCCCGCTGTGAGCGCACCGGTGCTAGGCACCCGTACGATCACAGCGACGCACGGAAAAATACCGGCCTAGACGATCGTTATTTTTCAAACTGTGGAATATTCCACACACGGCTCGGGCGGAGTGTCGAATTAAAAGTTTTGTTAACGTGTAAACATCCACTACCGAACACGCGGTACGCCAGAGGTGGCGCAGGGTCTCGCAGGACGGCCAGCGGCGGCCTAGCGATGAGACACAAGTTAACGCGACGCGACACAGAGTTGGACTACTGGCGAATCCTTCCGATCGAAACCCGCTGTGCTACTCCGTGTACACCGACGACATCCCCACCACTGACGACACCACGCTCGCGCTGTACGCCGATGACGCCGCGTACATCGCCACCTCGCTGAACGCGAGACACGCGGCCGTCAAGATGCAGCGCGTGCTCGACCTGCTGCCTGAATGGCTGTCGAAATGGAGGTTGTCCGTGAACGTGAGCAAGACGCAAGCAATCGCCATGGGCGCCGCCCGCAGCCTCCCTCCCCCCCTGACGCTTCAAGACGCCGACGTCGCGTGGTCGCCCCAGGTGAAGTACCTAGGGGTCACCATTGACCGTCGGCTCACCATGGCAAGTCACGTCCGCAAGGCTGTCGCCAAGAGCAGAACGGCCCGCGCTCTGCTTTATCCAGTGCTCTCTTCCCGCCTCCCGCTGCGTGCCAAGCTGGGCGTGTACAAAACGTACATCCGCCCACTTCTCAGGTACGCCGCCCCAGCCTGGCTCGCCCTCACTAGCGAGGCCAACAAGAAGCTACTCCGCGCGCAGCAGAACCTGACGCTGCGGAAGATCGTCGCTGCCCCTCGCTACGTGAGGAACTCCGTCATTCTGCGGGATCTCAACATAGAGAGCCTGGATGACTTCTGCCGTCGACTTGCGACGAACATGTTCGCGCGCGCTGACGCGTCCGCCTGGCCGCATGTCAAGGACATAGCTCCGTGGCATGCACGGCCGCCCGACGCGAGGCGCCTACCGCGCGACCTGGTACCTGCGGACGATGACGACGCCAACCCACCGGACTGACCCCTGAGTATGTCGCTTTTATTTATTTACTTTATCATAGGCGGCACACTCAACAATATTACTCCACATTCACTACACACACCTGGTGAAACGCCGTGTGCTAAGTTAATATAGGCACGGCGTCCACCCCCCCACCTCATACCCTCACGACTCCCCATTCATCTATACTCACGCGATACATAGCGACGCGGGCGCGCTATCTATTCGCAAACATGAGCGGTGTTACTATTAACACAATACCGCTCACACATACATACCTGGCCCCTTAGCCCGGAGCGCATCGGCTAGCTTCGATAACGCTGTGGGCGGGGGCCCCTCTCCTGGTAGGGGGCAGCCCTAGCCGCCTCTGGCTGGTCATCATCGCTGGGCTTCACCCGGGGCACCGGGAGTTCCACCTGGCGGTGACAGACCGCCGAGGCGGCGTGAAGATACGGTTAACACCGAGGCGCCCTCTACCTACACAATTTGACACTAACTCACAGGTGAGCGGCTACGCGCGCTCGCCATTGGCTGAGGCCTACAAGGCCAACCGAACAGAGGGTGCCCGTACGTTTACGGGCACATAATTGAAACCGCGGGACCAAGGACATAGTCCAAAACCCGCCAGCCGCGCCCCCCTGCGGGGGCGTAGCGACTTCCAGTGTGTGCGAAAGGTCATTCTGACTTCAGGCGTGGCCCGGTGCACAGGTTGTATTACTCTTAAGACGCCTGCGGAGCATGCGTATTTCATACAAACGTAATACCAAAATAATTTGTAAATGAAACATATTCATAAGGTAGTGTGTATTTATTTCGATTGAATTACAGAATATCTAGGTTCCCAAATATATATTTTGATTAGACACTGATTTTAACAAGAGTTATAAGAAAAATAAGTTTTCTATAGAAATTTTAAATTCCCCATATCTCGTCTTTGTATCATTGTCCTCTCAAAAAATACATTTGGGAACATATATATTCTGTAATCCAATCGAAATAAATACACACAACCTTAAGAATATGTTTGATTTTCATATTATTTTGGTATTACGTTTGTATGAAAAACGCATGCTCCGCCGGCCCCTTAATTATTGTTACTCTGCTTCTCTGTATATTGTTGCTCTTTTGTCTGAACTAAGGTGTGACTGTATTATTGGAATTAATGTGTTACTGTATTATTGGGTGTCATTGCTATTATTGTAGGGTGTCATTTTAATTATCCCGTATAACATAAAGAATTGATTAACCGTAATTTCCTGTAGAATTAATTAAATAAGTTCTGCTATAATAAATCCTAATTTTGTTGAACGAACCTCTTTTATTTTCAATATGTCTGATCCTGTGCCGTCATATTCTTAAGGTATTTATTTTGATTGGATTACAGAATATATAGGTTCCCAAACATATATTTTGAATGTACACCGATTTAAACAAGAGCTATGAGAAAAATAAATTTTCTATTGAAATTTAAAATTCCTCATAATGTCGTCTTCATATCATTATCCTTTAAAAATATTTATTTGGGAACATAGATATTCTATAATACAATCGAAATATATACACACTACCTTAAGAATATGTTTGATTTTCATATTATTTTGGTATTACGTTTGTATGAAAAACGCATGCTCCGCCGGCCCCTTAACAAGGAATGCAAAAGCATTCCTGATATATTGATAGATAGATTATGCCACCTTGATGATAGAAACAGAACCCTTGTTGATGACAGAAGTTCATCCTTACTATCATCAACATGACATAATCTTTTTTTGATAGAAATAGAAGGGATTGGGAGGCCTTTGCCCAGCAGTGGGAAAGCGTAAGCCAAATGAAAATAAATAAAAAAAACTTTTTTTTTATTCACAATAAATGATGATGGTCTTTCTATCATCATCATCATCATCATTTCATCCGAAAGACATCCACTGCTGGACATAGCCCTCCCCCAAGTGTCGCCACATTGACCGATCCCGTGCGACTCTCATTCAACGGATTCCAGCAACCTTCACCAGGTCATCGGTCCACCTAGTGGGAGGTCTTGCAACGCATCGTCTTCCGGTTCCGGTCTTTCTATGCCCAGCTGTTATCTCATTGAAATTATGTACAAGTGTATGGAAATCGACTGATTAGAGCTTATTAATCGATTGAACATTGCGTATCAAGTTTTTTTTTATTATTTCTATGTACTTATTAGTTTCATGATTGGTTTACAGTAGACAAGACATCGTTTGGAGAAAATAACAGTTCCTTAGTTTTGCGACGTACGTGCAGTTTCAAAGAAAATTGTTATTTATTTATTTTATTTTACTGTGTTTGAGTGACCTAAAGCTAACAATACAAACATATTATTTGGTGAGGCAATCAACGAAAAGCCATTTACAAGCCTCCACAGTTAGCAATTAACTATTTCTGAATTTTGTCTGACAGACGCGCATAAGTGTTGATTTGACACTTGTCTCTGGTTTAAAATTTCGATTCTGAAAGCAGCCAGTCAGATCGTTGCAGCAAAAAAAAGAGGTGGTAATGAAACAGGTACCAACACCCAAAATAAAGTGCATACAAAATAAAAGTTACCACCGAACAGCAGCACACGAAGCGTCGTGTGTCAAACGGTATCTAACGTCCGGTTCCAGAATCGCCGGAACTCTACACCTTTTGGCTAAAATTTGTCCTACATTTTTTGTCGGTACCCTCGCCACAAAGGAATTAAAATTCAAGTTGGAACAAAGCTCCAAGCTAGAGTGGTTAGATTTTCGCCCTGTCGGGAATTTAACTACTCTTTAAACTGAAATTGTTCTTGATGGGGAGCTCAACAATTTCCTAAGCCTTTGAAGAGTAATGTCCGAACACTCGCGATACCTAAATTAAAGGTAAGAATTTTAGCTCTGAGCAGAGCATTGGAAATCCAACGGCGTGCTTTTGTTAAGGGGCCGGCGGAGCATGCATATTTCTACCTAAAGAATATGCTTGATTTTCATATTGTTTTGGTATTACGTTTGTATAAAATTCGCATGCTCCGCAGGCCTCTTAAGTCATTCGTTTACTTATCACCTAGAGGTAGTGGAAAGGTGTATTTTATAGTCAACTGCTTAAAACCTAATGAGTTTACATACATAACATCACACCTGTAATCCTCAAAGTGTTAGGCAGGGGTGTACATACCTATCCTGCTGGGGTTGCGGGACTGTTCGAAAGAGATACCGTGGCCCCGGAACATAAAGGGCGAGGAAGGAACATGGATGGGTTTTAGTCAGTAAAAGTCTGACACTCCATCCCGCTCCGCCCAGAGTGGGAGAAGTTATTTGATGATTTCCTATCATAAAAAAAATTATAAAAAAATACCTAATTGTACACCCACGTTTCGCCAGTTATGTTTTAAGTCCCATATAATAGCGAGCGAGCCTATTGCCATCAAACAAGCACAAATCCAGACTCCGTGGCTGTTACTGAGAAATTCCTGATGGAAAAACACAATAACACTATGAAATCCCGAAAATCGACCACAGAATCTCACGCTCAACAGTTGCAATTGCGACCACGGCTTACGAATATAATATGAGTCCAAAACAGCACTCTCATTCAATTTCGTGCTCATAGCAAAACTTACCCCTTGCTTATCTCTTAGTTTTACAGCTTACTCGCATGCATTTACGAGCACTATTAATGGAACGTAACAACACGAACTCGTGCACTAAAATAATGATATACTACCTCTAAATATTTTCATGATTCAGTAGCCGCGAAGTACCTACTTCCCTCTTATTTTTCTTGTTTTAAGTAGTAGGTGAAATACTCGTATTTATCATTTCTTCCCTGGTCATGGTCCGCTCACGTGCCAAGTATTTAACGATATCTATTAAGTTTTTTTAAAGTTATCGATAAGTTCGCTCTCATAATATTAGTATGATAATATTGTATTAAGGCGCCTATACGAGCTAAATTAGCAACTCTATTTGTGGTGGTTCAAACTTCGTTTGAAATGCTGTTAGAATAAAGTTCTAATCAGCTTGCACTACAAAGTGGTTGTTACGTCAGCCACTGCGGGCCAAATAGCGCGAAATGAGTGGTTTCGATCGATTTACAAAAAAACTATTGATTGGATTAAAAAACTAAAACAGTATCATGCTAATATATTGCTTGTAGAATTATTTGCCAAAAAATCAGAATGATCGCATGCATATTAGTATGTTTTCTATTGTTTGAAAGATATTTTAGAGGTAAGTTCGTGATTTCTTTTATCGAGCCAAATTAATTGTATTATGTTTTCAAAACAGTATCATGCTAGCATATATCTCGAAGAATATCATATATTTTTCTGGTCTTGTTTATAGCAGTGAGTCATATACTTTTAGTAATTATAAAACTCGCGTTTAGCTCGTGTAGTCGCCTTAAATATAAATCCAGGGAAATGTACCTTTCACCACGTTAACTCGCTGAAAACATTTACAACATGTTTTTTTTTAGAATAGAATATAATTTATTGTAAAAATGTGAGTATATATGTCACCGTAAAATTGTCAAATACGTTATAAAATATTACAATATAACGTGTATCTTTCTAGCGATATTGTAAAGTCTCGAATTATTGTCAACTGAACATACGGAAGTATCTCTTGCCCCCATAAACGGGACTTGGGGCACCCCCCCCGTTAGGTTAGTTAGGTTCCTTTAAACCCTGCACACGGAAATAGGGGCCCCGCGAAGCGGGGCTCCATCGACTACGCTTTTTAGGGGAATATAAAGTGTTTTAAGGTTAGGTTATATTAATCCATATTTCTCAGGAATGGTACAGTATCTTTTCATGAGAGTGGAACCACTGGGCAAGGGGGACCCCTCCTTCCCTCCACACCGCGTGCGCTGACTACCATAGCATGCATTTCACGAAAAAGAATGCGTTATAATGTAAGCAGTATGTTCGTTTGACAATAATTCGAGAGTTAACAATATCGCTAGAGAGATTACAATATAACGTATTTGACAATTTTACGTTGACATAATTATACATCTCATAATATGTGCAAGGTCTTAAATAACAGGTAGATCTGCATGTTTTGCCATTAATGGCGTACAAAATAACATATTTTTGGTTCAGAATAAACCATAATAAAACTTGAGTTTACATAGCTAATAAAATTAATAATAGTTATTTGATAAACAAGAGTGCAAAGTTGTTTTTTAACCGCGTGCTCAATTTTTTTCAAAACTTAGAGCGTTAGCGAGGGAATCAAAAGAGCTCGAGGTGAAAAATGTTTGCACTCGAGTGCAACACGTAACTTTTCATCCCACCTCAGCGAGGAAAAAAATTGCGCATTGTTAACAAATTCAGTTAATTCTGTTGGCGTCAAATAAACTTCCTCGTCGCTAGATCATGAGTGATCATTTTAGGTTTTTCACAAACAAGTTGGATTCCTTGTTTTTAACCTAAGGTGTTAACAATATGACGTGAAAAGAAAATGGCGCGCAAAACATATTAAAAAAAAAGTACACCAAGAAGGTTCCGAGTCTGAGTTCTTAACAAATAAAAAAAAAAACATGATAAATTCGGCACCATAGAGGTAGAAGTAAATAGGTTTAAATTCGGCCTAATTCGTTAACCTGCTAAGTCCATTTTTTGGCAAAATTTACTTTTTATAATAATCAAAAAATTCAGTCAAATATCTACCGTAACCCATAAGGAATAACAGCGATATTAGCTTATAAAAGTGACAAAAGCTATGCCCGAAAAACTGCTTTCAAACCACCACCCAATCTCCACAGCGAAAACCTGCTAAATCCTGTTGGGGCCTCAGTTTTGCACTGACAACGTTCCCAAACCAACGTGCCGTTTGCGGCGCGTCAAATTTTAAAGAAGACTGAATATTTAATTGTTAATAATAAATATTTTGATTACTGATTGCATTCGTTTCACTGTAAAATTAATTAATCAATACACCACACTAAATACACTCAAAAAGTGCTAAGTCCTCAAGCAAATCGAAACTTCTCCTCGAAAAACTGCTAAATAAGTGTTTTTCTGAATTTTATAAGATGTATATTATAAGTTATGGTACTAATTATATTGTTAAAATTACAAGAAAAATTATAGAAACCAACGGGATTTTCAGAATTTTGATTGCTAAATTAATGAAGAAATTATTCAGTTTTTTCTTCGTCCTGTAAACTATGAAAAAATGGACTTAGCAGGTTAACGAATTAGGTCGACGTAATGATGTTTTGAATTCACATGCTTAGTGCACACGATGTTCTAAATTCAAATTTACTTTACCCTCAAGACGATAAAAACGGCTTTTGCACTCAGATATCGAAGAGCAAAAATACTTTTTCCGAGACGGGGGGCTGAAAAATATATTCATAGTGCTAATTAAAATTTACAGACTAAAGGGTCAAATTCGTAAATTGGGTAAATGTCGTAACTAAAGGAATCTATTTAATTAATAACGTTCTAAAAGCATTTGCAGGCTATTAGATATTTTTATGTGTTTTTTTTTAATGTTATTATGCATAAGCTAAACAAACGTATCGACCAAGTCGAGGTCGACATGTTAATTAATTGCAAGTTTAATAATAATTATTGAACAATTAAACCTTCTAGAGTAAATTCTCTAAATTTATACTGAAGACAACCATCGTGCTAGTCTAAAGATAATCTCAATGAAATGTACATAACTTTAACTTACAAAATAATTTACCTCCCTAAAATGTCCATCCTTAAAGACAAGTTTAATAAACGTATTCTATTTAATTTTACTCGTATTATGTATCCATCAAACTCCATTATTTAATACTCACCACACCGCTACGTGTTACGACTCCTCAGGGCACAGACTGCCGGTCCTCAGACACTTGACCCGCCGCGTCTATTTAGGTCGACATTTTAATTAGTTCATACCACAAGTTTTATTGCTGCCCGTGACAATTTTATCAACGGTCCTACGAGTCTAGGATAATGGTTTACATATTTTATGAACACGTAGTTTCATAATTAACTAGCGGACGTCACGCGGTTTTACCCGCGTAGTTCCCGTTTCCGTGGAAGTACGTGGATAAAATGTTACTCAGGGTGAAAGTAGTTTTCCAATGGTGAAAGAATTTTTTTAATCGGCACAGTAGTTTTTGAGTTTTTTCATTACAAACGTGCACAATAATACAAATTTTTCCTTTTTATAATAGTAGTGTAGATGTAGATATCAGCTTACTATTTTCTACTACTGCAGGGCAAAAGCTTGAGCATTTAAATTATCACCACGCTTGCTTAAGGCGGTTAATTGTATTTTTTTTAATAACAAAATGGTTCTCGATTGGCTCTTGATCTCGATTACGCCTGATGGCAAGCGATGGATGAAGTCTATGATGGAACGAGCGTGCCCAGAAGCTGCCTGTTCACTCTTGCTTTGAAGGCAGGCGAGTTAAAAGTGAGTTAGAACACCATGCAGGCAGAGAGTTACACACTTTGGAAGTGCGCATTATAAAATGTGGAGGAGAAGCGCTTAGTACGACTCGTCGGAATATCTACCAAGTGGGAAAGGTACGCTGCAGTACTCTGTATAAATTAGTTTAATCTTATCTTCCCTTCGTCTTTACTAAAGAGCCCTGTGAAGCTCGACCGCATCGGTCTGGCGTCATTGTTTTACTATTGTGTCTCCTACGCTAACAAATGAAGGTCTAATATTATAAATGCGAAAGTTTATGGGGATGGATGGATGATTGTTTGTAACTCTTTCACTCAAAAACGACTAAACGGATTTGGATGGAATTAGGCACACAGATAGTTTATAACCTGGACAATATACATAGAATACTCTAAATCCCCGTAGGACAATTACCGAAACCACGCGGGCGAAGCCACGGGGCATAAGCTGGTTTAATAATAAATTATTGTGAGAGCTGTATTCTGGTGTACGATCTTGGCAAAAACTTACATGAATAAAATGTATGTGTGAATGAATAAATAAATAAAAAACATCGGTCAAATTCCATTTTTTTTTGTAGCTAAAACGTACGTGACTGCATTCTGTGTTCCAGAAATAAAGTATTTATTTAAAGCAGGACTTTAAAAAGTTAAAAGATTTTTTTTTCTGATATATAATATTATTTATTTAACTCAGACTAATTTATATTTACACTTTGTAACTCTGTAATAGTGTATTGTACAACGGTAGTAAAATATGTACATAAAAGTATCAAAAAGAGTTACAGGGCGTCGGAAAATTCGTCTACATCGCTGTCAACAGGAAAAGTGCCCTTCTGGGCACGTTTTTTTTAACCTTCTGGCTGGCAGCTTTGCCACGTTGGATAGAAAATACTGCTACGGTTCATAAGACCTGTCAGCTATTTGTTTTGAAACACATAGTTAATTCAGGTTCGTGAATATTTAACTCAGGGATTGAGAGTGAAATATACATTGGTTTTAAACCGCCCCGAAATATGCCGTCCATATTTTAGCTACGCTTTTTCATTTCGTTAAAAATATTGTGTATATCAGTCAACTGATGTAGTGAGGAAAATGTTGAGGATGAATGAAGATGTTTATCAGAGTGGAGTAAGACCAAATAAACGATAGACGGTATGTGTGAAGCGCGCGCTGCGTGATATGGCTACAAAGGAGCTGACTGCAGAGATGACGAGTTATAGAGTAGTATGGAAGAAAAGGACATGCTGCCAATCCTAAATTAATTGGGATAAGGGCAAGAGAATGATTAGGTTATCAGTCAACTTAAACAACTCAAAACTATAACGTCCTGTCTCCAATCCCTTACCAATAAAACAATCAAAACGCCCTTCATCTCTGAAGAACACAGATATTCACAAATTGCATAGCGCCAGGCCTCCAGGCCTATGTAGAAGATTGAATATAAATAATTCAGGCTTGAACCGTGCGGCTCATCAAACGATACTGCTTGGCCACGAGATATACGCTCAATTGACACGTGTTTCGGAGAAAAAACAAATAAAACAAGCGTATTGAAACAGGTTTTCGAATATTGGTGGGACGTTTTCGCATTCTTGTTAGCAAGCTTTATTGCCATGCTTTGTTTACCATATCATGAAGATGCATAAATACAATAAAAATAACTAGTTCGCCATCTATGCGAGTCAACCATTTTCAATTTAGAATGACGTTACCTAGCTAACCATTGTTATTCAAACTACACGTGTATGCAAAATTTCTACTTTACAGTCGGGATTTGTAGTTTTATAATTACTTTGGTTTTATTTCCAGACTGTTGAACACATTACCCTCCTTTGCGTCGCGCAGTCGGGTAATAATAAGTTGCTTACAACAATGCCACCACTCATGGTGACGCGACTTGGGGAGCGACGTGCGACGGCACTCACGCAAACAATCCTGTCCCTGTGTCCCTTGAAGCTGGCTGCATCATCATTCTGAGGTCGTGAACTGGGCATTACACAGCATTGATTTCATAGCCTTATGTAAGGGATTTTATTAGAAGTTCACGAAACCAATTTCGGTATATTGTCTTTTAAATATTTTATGTTACCGTCAGCGTGGCCTTAATCATTTTTGTGGATTGATATAAAACGTTGAGGCCTTGGAGTTTTATTGTATTGACGTAGGTTGAAAACTTAATAATTTATGAGTTGCATTCGTTGATTTTTATAAAAGCATCTGTATTATTTTTTTACACCATAAACTGAGTATCCACATTAATGTAAAAAAAAAATCACAGAACGTGCAAAGGTATAATATTAAAAAAAATATATATATGTCACCGTAAAATTGTCAAACACGTTATATTACAATTTATCGTGTTTCTCTCTAGCGATATTGTCAACTCTCGAATTATTGTCAACTGAACATACGGAATTAAAACCCTGCACTCGGAAATTGGGCCCCGCGAAGCGGGGCTCCGTCGACTACGCATTTTAGGGGAATATAAAGTGTTTTAAGGTTAGGTTATAATAATCGGTATTTCTCAGGAATGGTACAATATCTTTTCATGAGAGTTGTACCACTGGGCAAGGAGGACCCCTCCTTCCCTCCACACCGCTTGAGTTGACTACCATCGCATTCATTTCACGAAAAAGATATTGTCTCATTTCATTAGCTTATTCTTCGATTAAAGAAAACGACTTGGTTTTCCATCTTGCAGGTTCCAAAATAGTGTATGAACATAGAAGACATCTAGATTTTCACTTTTCACCCTTGCCAGTTATATACGAATACCGTATATTTTAACAGAGTTAATTATCACTACATCTACTATTTCTCAGTACATGCTTCATTTCAGCACATGAGTAGCTTGCAAATAATCTTTAACACCCCGACATTGTTTTAAGGGCCATGTTAGTTACTAAGAACTCTCTAAAATCTTAAAATCTTTGCTTGAAAACAATTCAAAGAAAATATTCTGTAAATTCTTGAGCTTCTTTTTTAACTATGGTATATTTTAATCCGATTAGGAAATCGTAGAAATAAATCTGAATGAATATTGTAAAACTCGAGGTGGTTCAAAGGTTTTTGAACCCGTATAGCTAGTTTTACCTTATAATCGGTTTGTGTTTGTAAGTGCATTTAATAAAATATTAAATTAATTTACATACATAAACTTGCGCCTTTTTCTCATGGGGGTAGGTAGAAACCACGTACTGCACTTTTACTTTTATCTACACCCATTTTTTAATTAAGTCAATCAAAGTCATTGTGATGTCTATAAAGATAAAACATGATGAAGAAATCTGCAAATTTCACGAAGTAAGTGATAATCAAAGCTTTTCTCTCATTTTCTCTGTTTCTTCAGCTCTGCAGCAAGATCAGCACAGGCTTTTTCAATAAATTGCCTATATTTGTGAGACTCGAATCTTAATCAATTCAATCGGCAAATGTAATTCAATATTTTTGGTAAATAAACACTCATTCGTATGAAATATGAAGAATATCACAATAAATGGATTTTCGTTGCAAATAATTTCGTAACATATTCGAGAATTACGTTTCAATATTTGATACATATTCGTTGATGTTCAATATTATAATGTTATATTATATTTCGAAGGATATTTGGAATTGGTGATATCTGTGCCAATTTTACTAATCAACACATGCTTGTTTTAAAATATGTATTTAAGCATCATTATCACCAGCCTATTAATGTTCCCAATGCTGGGACACAGGCCTCCTCTCTATGAGAGGGAATGGACTATAATTCACCCTGTGCGGATTGGTAGTATCACGTCTTTGAAATTCTTTTTTGGTTCTAGGACATTTCCTCATGATGTTTTCCTTCACCGTTTTGAGAGCATTTGTTTTAGGCTTATATTAATATATTTGGGTCATACTTATGGTGCCTGCTGCTTTCTTAAGTAGCCTATCAAAAAATATTCAGTTGTCGACTCAAAAACTGTTTGAATTAGCGTTACGACGTTTACCATGTTTGTGCCTAAAATGTGGACATTTTTAAGTGTTCCTTATATTGCTTCCTTTGGACATGAAGGAAGGTCACACATCCACCTCAACATCTCCGCTACATGCAATCTTTTGGATGTAGGGGGAGAGGAAGACCAAAGAAACGATGGATAGATTGTTTGAAGAATGATATGATAGAAAAAGGAGTAAATGATAGCGTGACGGTAGACAGAGGAGAACGGAAGAAGAAAACGTGTTGTGACGACCCCAAGATGATGGACATGATGATAGACATGAAAGAAGGTTTCGCTTTAATCCACACTTAGTACTTAAGAGTCCTGCGGAGCATGCGAATTTCATACAAACGTAATACCAAAATAGTATGAAAATCAAACATATTCTTAAGGTAGTGTGTATTTATTTCGATTGGATTACAGAATATCTATGTTCCCAAACAAACATTTTGAAAGGACAGTGATATAAAGGCGAGATATGAGGAATTTAAAATTTCTATAGAAAATTTATTTTTCTCATAACTCTTGTTTAAATCAATATCCATTCAAAATATGTCTTTGGGAACCTATATATTCTGTAATACAATCGAAATAAATACACACTACCTTAATAATATGTTTGATTTACAAATAATTTTGGTATTACGTTTGTATGAAAAACGCATGCTCCGCAGGCCTCTTAATAATTTGACGACCCGAATGGCGCTGCATTAGTGAGACTACCTTACGTTCTTAGGGTTCCGGGTTCAAATCCCGGTAGGAGCAAATGTTTGTGTGATGAGCATGTACATTTGTTTCCAAGTCATGGATGTTTATATGTATAATAAGTATGTATTTACAAACAATAAGTATATATGTAGGATATCAACTGTCTGGTGACCACGACACAAGCCTTGCTTAGTGTGACACTAGATGGCGCTGTGTGTAATGTCCAGCGATGTTTATTATTTGTTTAATATTTTAAATTCGAAACGAGAGTAACTCTGTTTATTTGTAACCTTTTCGCGACTAAACGGCTGTTCGAATTGTAATGAGATTTGGTAAATAGATAGCTTTTGGGGAAGGATATAGGCTACCTTTTTTTTCCACACATGCACATCAAAAATTGAACCAACACCTAGTTGCTAATAATAACTTAATGAAATGAAATTAACTTACTAAATATTTATTATATTCAGGGATGCAACCCCCAACATTGTATCCCGATTGTAATTCACCCACCAATATTATTAGAACAACAGCCGTTAGTAATATCGTATCTCACAGTTATTGAATCCCGGCAACAGCTTGGAATTTACGTAGTCTTGTCTTGCTAATACAAATTTCTACGATACATAATATCTATTCGGCAGCCGGTGTCATGATAAACCTTTTCATGCAAGCTTGTTAAAATGGTCGCTATAATAAAGATGTTAAGGTTCAAAAAGGCAGTGAGCCAAACATTGGTACGCATGGCGATTAATATGAAGCATGAAATGGTTATTATTTTGGAGCAGCTAATTTTATGACTTAAGTGTAATTTTAATTTCAGTTGACACATAATATTTCATGGCGATCTAACTGATGGAATAGATCGATAGACATCAGCATTTTGCTTATTATTTAAAAAAAAACCTGTACACGTCATAAATGTAAAATGAAACCAAATGGCTGCGTCAGCGAACTGTGGTAGGTAGCTAGGTTGGTAGGTGGTAGGTTTTGCTATTGACATGGTAAGAAGCAATAGCAAAAAATAACGACAAAAAATTTGATTGGCCACTTTATTCAGAAAAACAAGCACATGACGCTGCCGCAACCATTACGTCCTGAATTCCTGACGCGTGCAGGACATGGTGCAAGATGCAGAAGGGCCATGTCTGTGGGAAGACGCCACATATTCCCTCACATGTTGAGGTTGTCTTACTGATCCTGCGAACATATTATAGCGAAGCGAACATATTGTATAACCATTGAATTGGGATAAGAACATAAGAATGATGATGTCGCAGTGTTAGACGCCATAACAAACATGAATTGGCTTTACCAAGCTCAAAATTAACTATGTTCTATTCAGGACCTTTAGCCATGTGCGTGAAAATTTATAACAAGCTTCCAAATTCAATTAAGGACATAGAATACGAAAATAAATTTAAAAACAGTCTCCAAAAATACCTTATATTAAAATCGTATTATACTCTAAAGGAATTCTTTGACGATAAGTATATTTTGACATTGAAATTCATACCTATATACAATACTCACATTGCCTACAAATTTGACCTACTTATGTTATGTTATTTAATGATTATTATTATCGCTATTTTGCTTTGTTTGAATTTTTAATTTTGTTTTTATTTTATTTGTGAATGTAAATGATGACATTGTTCTTCTACTATTTATTATATTATGACAGCTACTTATTTAAATTACAAATGTTGGACACCTGTTAGACATGTTAAAATTAGTATTTTGTTTAGTTGTTTGTTATAATGTTGTGACACTTTAAACTACTTATATTGTTGTGCCCTAGCAGGGTGCATGTATAAAACCTACTTACTTTGTAACAACTTGTAAACTACATGAATGCAATAAATGATGTTTATGATAGTGATTATGATGATGTTAAATGTATAAACATTAGTACGGTCAAACAAGGTATTTGGTTTACAGTTTAACCCACAAACTACATTGTAAAATGTAAACCAAATAGCTCGTTCGACCGTTCATGGCCCTTTGAGGTACCAGTACCACTGAGAGATTGCTAATGAACAAACTTAATGACACTGCCCCGCCTCATGATGGAACCAAGGAGCTATAATACCTTAGTAGTCGCAGTTGATAATCAAAGCAAAATTACGATTAGATGATCCAGTTAATTGAACAAACTAAATGGGTGTAAACCAATACATAATTTATCATCGATATGAGAGCTCACTCTTAACAAAAAGTAATTTGCTAAATAGTACGTACGTCCTACTAGCTCAGCATGTAAATGTACAACATGAATAATGTATTTAGAACAAAGTATTCACGCTCAGGTGAAGGCTGTAAGTTAAAACTGCGCCTTTTTAGGCAACGTCAATGTTTGCGTAGCAGCTACGCTCGGAGACCCGCTCCGGCGTAGACATGCTACGGCGTAAATGGGGCTACAAGATCTTCGGTACTACGAATAGGGAGCCGAGAATTTAAAAGTGATTTGAAAAATGTTTAGTATCCCTTTTAGAGCATGTTGGTGTGTTTGGTGTAGGAATTTGTTTTTCAGGGTGTCATTGGACACTACTAGTAGTCTTGTTTTTAAATTCAGAAATAATTTTAACAGTGGAATTCTTAAATAAAACAGCAGTCTTTGTTTTGCTTTTGTTAATTAAATGCTAGCTATAATAATTTTATTATAGTAAGTAGTAAAAAAAAGCAGTTATAATGAAGCTAAATTACCACCTTGTCAGATTTAATACAGCAACAATTTTACCCTAAAACTCAATTTCTCCGTGATACTCTCAAGCAAACCTCATTACACCGTACTTATTATCTCTCTAAGTGAGTACGAGTACACTTCACGAGCTAACCTCAGGCAAAGAATAAAATGAATAGAAGTGGAACTCCCGATCGAATACCCTAAATTCTTACACGAATATGCAAGGTTGTCAGGAACATCACGTCAGAGAAATAATCCACGAGATTATAATGTAAACTTAAAAAAAGGGTAACATCACACCTGTTATCCCCAAAAGGTAAAGGGGAGGTGTATCTAATAGTACATCCACATGTTGCTGATTATTTTATTTTGGAACAAGCCACACAACACTATTCCCAAACCACTGTAACTCCTGAAAGCCAGAATCAACAGTGGCGACCACCAGAAAAGCGCCGAGACAATGAAGCTCGACGAAGTCCCAGAGAATTAATTTAACTGTCTTTGATCCCGCAACGTAATTAATCAGAAAGTATAGGGGAGGAGTAGGAAAACATTGTAATTTCCACTTCCCTCCATATCAGCAGGAGACGGAACGAAACAAGGCATTGGCCTATCCCAGTTGTAAACGTTCCTTTGTACCTATTGAGGCACAAAGGGACGTTTACAACTGGGATAGGCCCAGTTGCCTAGCACCACGGATAAATGTTAAGTTGAATGGGTCCTAAGTTTGCTGTTGTGTTGTGATATTTGATTCCAATGAGCGCACAGAAATTTGTTCTAGTTTCTACAAGGTCCGTATAGTAAATCACTCCGGATGTAACCTGTACACTATCCAACACAATGTTGCGTTAACTTTTCCAAAGACTGCACTCCCATAAAATGTGATATGCTGATTGTCGAACTTATGTGAACTGAGAAACTCCTGATGACGGAAAAACCCAATAACCCTTTGCCTGACCTGGGAATCGAACCCAGGACCCTATCCTCAGAACGAGGCTATCAAGTATCTTTTCTTTAGTCTTTACTCAATAAACATCGCTTCTACACATTTTCACTGCTCTTTGCCAAAACAGAATTGTGCTTAAGTGCTTTTATAGTATTAAAATTGCGTCAGTATTGCATCGAGCTCAGCTAATGTAATAACGTCGTACTAAAAGGTGTGAGCTTACCCGTATTACTGAAAGAGCTTTCCCACTAATAAAAATACAGAAAAAAATCCACGTTAAAGCACTTTCCTGTAATTTTTCAGTGTTCGGGCGTGGAAGATGTGACGTTGTTACGCTGTAATTTTATGTTTGCATGTTTTTTAGAGCATGAATTTATTTTTTTCTCGGGAAGGGTTTTATTTTTAGACTAATTCAACAAACATGACATATGTATATAACGCCTTTTTTCACCCAAATGAGTAAACAGCGGTGTTTAGTTCATCTACATTTTATGTTTCTTTATCTAGTTTGGAAATCAGGCGTCCATTTAGTTTTTGCAGCTTTCTATTTTTAGATCCTAAAATTTGAAAACGTTTTAGGCTATGTTGTACTGAGTCCAATAAACGATTATTTATTTATTGTGCTATAATGCTTTGTAATAAAGAGTTGGGCTCAGGCTAATTACCGGGAGTCATAAGCTATTTTAGCACAAATACAAAACGTGAAACGTGTTAATTATACTTATGTAAGCAAGGGTTTTTTTCTGTCGTAAGAAAATCTTTTAAACACACTCGTTCTACTAATATAATGATCCTGTACTATTTAATCAGCAATATTTGTATGAATATATTTGTAATCACGTTTTCGAAAATGGCTCTAACGTTTTTGGTCAAAGTTGCAGTATGTGTAGTTTACAAGGGCAAAAAACTCATATCTAGGGAAATTCGTTTTCTCTGTTTTCACCCAAGCAGAACTCGGTCACTCAGGTACTAGCAGCATTAAACAAAACACGACCCCGTGATATTATCATGACCACGTGTATTTCCATTCCGCAAATCTAGTACGCAATTCATGACGTCATTGCACCCAAAAACAGATCTACAGCTCATAACAATAGACCTAGATTTAACTCCAAACCAACGTCGTAATTATTTAAACTGACAGTTTAAATCCGCGTAGGCGACACATTCACGACGTACACAGATTTAATTGGATTCCTAGAACTAGTTACGCACCATTAATTGTAACTATAGTTCTTATAAATATAAAATGGTAAACTGACTGACTGACTGACTGACTGACTGACTGACTGGGTGATATATCAACGCAGAGCCCAAACCGCTCGGTCTACAGATTCCAAATTTGGCATGAAGGTTCCTTATGTGGTTTAGGGGTGCACTAAGAAAGGATTTTTCAAAATTCACCCTCTAAGGGAGTGAAACGGGCCCCCAAAGTTTGTATGGGGAAACAAGATTAGTTAGACTATTTTATTTGAAACTTCACAAGAGTACTCCTATTGATAAATGAGAAGAACAGGGTTACAGTTTTTTTCAAAATTCAACCCCTAAGAGGGGTAAATAGGGTGACAAAGTCTAAAAATCAACGCACAGCCCAAGCCGCTGGGTCTATAGATTACAAATTTGGCAAGTAGGTTCCTTATATAGTCTAGGGGTGCACTAAGAAATAATTTTTCAAAATTCACCCTCTAAAGGGTTGAAACAGGCCTCCAAAGTTTGTAAGGGGGAACAAGATTGGTTAGACTATTTCATTCGAAACTTGAAACAATGAGTAGAAACGGGTTTCAGGTTTTTTCAAAATTCAACCCCTAAGAGGGGTAAATAGGGTGACAAAGTCTAAAAATCAACGCACAGCCCAAGCCGCTGGGTCTATAGATTCCAAATTCGGCAAGTAGGTTCCTTATGTCGTCTAAGAGTGCACTAAGAAAACATTTTTCAAAATTCACCCTCTAAGGGGGTTAAACGGGCCTCCAAAGTTTGTATGGGGAAACAAGATTAGTTAGACTATTTCATTCGAAACTTCACAAGAGTACTCCTATTGATAAATGAGTAGAAACGGGTTTCAGGTTTTTTCAAAATTCAACCCCTAAGAGGGATGAAACGGGCCTCCAAAGTTTGTATGGGGAAACAAGATAAGTTAGACTATTTCATTAGAAACTTCACTAGAGTACTCTTATTGATAAATGAGTAGAAACGGGTTTCAGGTTTTTCAAAATTCAACCCCTAAGAGTGGTAAATGGGGTGACATAGTCTAAAAATCAACGCAGAGCCCAAACCGCTCGGTCTACAGATTCCAAATTTGGCATGAAGGTTCCTTATGTGGTTTAGGGGTGCACTAAGAAAGGATTTTTCAAAATTCACCCTCTAAGGGAGTGAAACGGGCCCCCAAAGTTTGTATGGGGAAACAAGATTAGTTAGACTATTTTATTTGAAACTTCACAAGAGTACTCCTATTGATAAATGAGAAGAACAGGGTTACAGTTTTTTTCAAAATTCAACCCCTAAGAGGGGTAAATAGGGTGACAAAGTCTAAAAATCAACGCACAGCCCAAGCCGCTGGGTCTATAGATTACAAATTTGGCAAGTAGGTTCCTTATATAGTCTAGGGGTGCACTAAGAAATAATTTTTCAAAATTCACCCTCTAAAGGGTTGAAACAGGCCTCCAAAGTTTGTAAGGGGGAACAAGATTGGTTAGACTATTTCATTCGAAACTTGAAACAATGAGTAGAAACGGGTTTCAGGTTTTTTCAAAATTCAACCCCTAAGAGGGGTAAATAGGGTGACAAAGTCTAAAAATCAACGCACAGCCCAAGCCGCTGGGTCTATAGATTCCAAATTCGGCAAGTAGGTTCCTTATGTCGTCTAAGAGTGCACTAAGAAAACATTTTTCAAAATTCACCCTCTAAGGGGGTTAAACGGGCCTCCAAAGTTTGTATGGGGAAACAAGATTAGTTAGACTATTTCATTCGAAACTTCACAAGAGTACTCCTATTGATAAATGAGTAGAAACGGGTTTCAGGTTTTTTCAAAATTCAACCCCTAAGAGGGATGAAACGGGCCTCCAAAGTTTGTATGGGGAAACAAGATAAGTTAGACTATTTCATTAGAAACTTCACTAGAGTACTCTTATTGATAAATGAGTAGAAACGGGTTTCAGGTTTTTCAAAATTCAACCCCTAAGAGTGGTAAATGGGGTGACATAGTCTAAAAATCAACGCACAGCCAAACCGCTGGGTCTACAGATTCCAAATTTGGCAAGTAGGTTCCTTATGTAGTCTAGGGTTGCACTAAGAAAGAATTTTTCAAAATTCACCCTCCAAGGGGTGAATCGGGCCTTTGTCAGGGGAAACAAGATTGGTAAGACTATTTCATTCGAAACTTCACAAGAGTACTCCTATTGATAAATACAAGATAGCGCCCAGGAAAAGTATTTGTTTTTCCATCTCTGGTGTCGTTTACATGGTTTTCGAGGTCGCTGATTACAAAAATGAGATCGAAATGAAAATCGAAATGGCGTTGAAGTAAATTATTCGTCATGTGTGTCGTTTTCATGTTTTTTGGGGTCGCTGATATCGAAAATGAGGTCAAAATGAAAATCCAAGATGCCGCCTAGGGTTTTTTTTAATATTTCCGTCATGGGTGTCGTTTGCGTGGTTTTCGGAGTCGTTGATAACAAAAATGAGGTCAAAATTAAAATCCAAGAAGGCACTAGGATTTTTTTCCGTTTTTCCTTCATGGGTGTCGTTTTCGTCGTTTTCACTGAACAAAAATCTATTTTTTTTTTGTCTTCGTAGCTACGTATTGTTATGTAATTTACCGGCCATAGTAATTTCATCCTAGACAATAATTTAAGATTTTACACAATACTTCTGCAAAGTTCCTCTGTTCTGCTTTGAAACCAACTAATTTATGAACAACCCAGATATGTATATCTTTAAAAGTCTGCTGGATCTTGAATTTTACTTACTCTTTGTTTTGAGCAATGAAATTCTCTCATTTTTTAATTAAAATTACTCTGAATTCAACGCGAGCAAAGCCGCAGACAAAGCTATCTAATACATAAAATAAAAATACCTCGTGTCACATTGTTTGTTATCGAAGTCCTCCGAAACGACTTCATCGATTATTTTTTTGTGTATATATGGTTGGTCAGAGAACAAGTCGAAGGCTACTTTTATTAACCCTATGTGACAAGGGTGGTTTACGCGGACGAAGTCGCGGGCAACAGCTAGTAGTTCTATAAATGGACTGAAATTAATTCCTGGAACGGAACTGTTGGCCATGTATTGGAATCAATTTAATTACCGCGTTATATAAGATATTACGACTATTTTCGCCGAAACCTTTGGCAGAGATGTATCCACCATCATTTTTACTGATCATGATGTAGTATCATGCTATAGGAAGCGAGTATTTTGCCAATTACTGGGTACTACTACTACTACACAAATTCAAACTTTTGGCTGTTACAGAGAATTTCATAATTCAATATCAATAAAACAAACTACGAGTATTTTGAAACACCGCGGTCGCAAGCTCCGGGCTGGTTTACTGACATAAACTCAAAGAAAATCTAATACAACCCCATAATTTGGATTCCTAACTTTTTGCACACTGAACTGTTAATAATTCAAACTATAACTTCGACGGTTATATATTTTACATCAATTGTTGGCAATTGATGTAAAATATCTTTTAAACTCGCAGAAATGTAAATGTGTGTAAAACGCTCCTTTCATCAATATCATTTGCCTAGCCTTTTGCCTGCTATGTTGGGGTCGGCTTCCAGTCCAATCGGATGCAGCTAAATACCAGTATTTTAGATGGAGCGACTGCCTATCTGACCTCCAAAACCTACCTTAGTATTGGGACATACGATACCCCTTGGTAAGACTGGTGGCCACTTTTTGGGCCACTGACTACCTGTAATGACTGTCAAAGATCTACAAATGACAGACAGGACCAACTGCTTAACGTGCTTTCCGAGGCACGGAGGAAACTCTGTATGTAATGGGGCAAGCAGGATTTAACCTAAAGATCGACCCGAGCGGCTGTTATTATTTAGCCTCAACACATGCCTCGAGCTCTTCCTAAACGCTCCTTATATAAGATAAATGAATTACCGCCCCTTTTAAAAGATACACCAGTATACTATTATTGAATGTTCTAGCAGTCACAAGTTCAGTAATTGAACACTCCTTAACTATTATCTTAAATCTACATACTTTGTCAGTCACTATTAAGTTGTTCTTAATTGAAGTGAACATTATGTTCTTATCTTAATGCGTTAAGGGGTGAACAGAATTCGATTATCTAAAAGGTTTAACGGGAGTTTAAACATTGTGTCAATTTTCATTATAGTTTTGACGGCGCTCTAAGTTTATTTACGCTTTGATACAATTTTGCGGAGCTAAATTTTTAATCGAATCACTGTTATGGAATTATAGTAATAGTATGAGGAGTTAAGGGGCCGGCGGAGCGTGCGTCTTTCATACAAACGTAATACCAAAATAATTTGTAAATCAGACACATTCTTAAGGTAGTGTGTATTTATTTCAATTGGATTACAGACTATCTATGTTTCCAAATACATATTTTGAAAGGACAATGATATGAAGACGAGATATGAGGAATTTAAATTTATATAGAAAACTTATTTTTCTGATAACTCTTGTTTAAATCAGTGTCCATTCAAAATGTATATTTGGGAACCTAGATATTCTGTAATCCAATCGAAATAAATACACACTTCGTTAAGAATTTCTTTGATGTACTAATTATTTCGGTATTGCGTTTGTATGAAAAACGCGTGCTTCGCCGGCCCCTTAAAGTTTTTGTTTTGAGAGCAACACCACTTCTGCCTTCGCGAATTATTATTATACAGGGCTAATATGACCTTCAAATACTTCTTGCTAGAAGTACACGTTAGTTAATTTATAAAACCGGCCAAGTGCAAATCGGATTCGCGCATGAAGAGTTCTGTACTATCGTAGGAGGGTTTCCCCTTGTTTTTTATATTTCTTTTTATTTTTGGTTTTTATAGCAGCTACAGAAATATATCATCTGTGAAAATTTCAACTGTCTAGCTACCACGGTTCATGAGATACAGCCTGCTGACAGACAGGCAGACGGACAGCGGAGTCGGTCATAATAGGGTCCCGTTTTTACCCTTTGGATATGGAACCCTAGAAACGTTTGATCTTAAAAATGGTCAGTTTCATGCAAGACTTTACACAACCAAACATTTTTAACTAGACGGAACATTAATTTCAACAATATTCAGAGCTTTAGATGAAAAGTAATGAAGCCCATTTATTCGATGTAACTAAATATATGTAGGCATATCATAGCTTCCCGATTATAATGGTGTATTCATTAGGAGAGCCGTCAACCACTGGCGTCACGTTTGCTCCATACTACACCGTCATCTCATTAAGTGTTAAATATGAGAGTTTTTAATCCGAATACCCCCAATCAAAGAAACTAAGGAGTAATAGGATAAATCGTTGTTTAATTATTGTGATCGTCTTGTGATAAAATAGTTATACTTTTTATCAGTTTGTTTGTATGCCTCTCACCTAACAAAGAAGTAAATCGTGGAATATGGGTGGAAACGCCAGTTATTCATAAGCGAATTCGTCGTAGGCTTTCACTCAAGGGCTGCGGGACTGTTCGAAAGAGATACTGTGGCCCCGGATCATAAAGGTTGAGGAAGGAACGGATAGGTTTTAGTCAGTAAAAGTCTGATACTCCCTCCCGCTCCGCCCAGAGTGGGAGAAGTCGTTTGATGATTTCCCATCCGAAAAAAAGGCTTTCACTCAAACAAGAATATACAGGGTGTAAACCACCTCATCAGAAAGCCGTTAACCAAGCATTCTGTACATCAAACTAAGTAACTTTACGCAAAAATTATTGCTGGGAAACAACTTTTTTTTTTGAGGTTATAAATCATGTTTTGTGGTAGAACTCAATGTAACGCACTTAAAACATTGTGCTGGTGGATGGATTGAATAGTACGGGGGTCGTGGAGGTGCTAAAAGTCAAAATCTTACAAAAAAAACTTGTGTTTAAAAAAAAACTTGTCAAAAAGTTGCAACTTTGACCCCCCATATCTCCGTAACTAGAAGGTTCCCAGGTATGGTGTAGAACAAAAAAATTATCGCAATGATGGGGAAAACAAGTGCCTTTCAGCTTCGTGAAGAGGTGTTTTACACCCTTTATAGGAAGTGTGTACTGGCTACAAATAACCGATCAGAAACATACGAGTACTTGTAATCAATTACAGAGCAGTATTCAGAAAAACTGCCTCATGCATGCAAGCATGACTGCTGGGCATGAGGTCCTCCTCATGCCCAGCAGTCATGCTTGCATGCATGTAACCCTAATGCAACCCATTAGGGTTCGATTCCCAGGTCGGGCAAAGAGTTATTTAGTTTGTCATCGGGGTTTTCCCCTCTGGGGAGTTCTGGATTTGCGGCCAGTTGATGGAAATAGGCATAACTGTTGTTTTTTTAAGTATCTTTCCTACTCCTCCGTTATACTTTCTGATTAATTTCATTGCGGGATGAAAGACAGTTAAATTCATTCTCTGGAACTTCGTCGAGCTTCATTGTATCGGCGCTTTTCAGGTGGTCGCCACTGTTCATTTTGGCTTTCAAGAGTTACAGTGGTTTGGGAATAGGGTGGCGGAATTGTCCCATAAAAAAAAAAACTTTTGAAATGTGGGTGTATTATTAGGCCCTAACCCTTTGAGGATTACAGGCGTGATATTATGTATTAATAAAATAAACATTTAACTTTACCTAACTAAAGGTTCACAGAATTTTCTTGCCTCTTCACACAAGATAATTAACTCACCTCAAATTCATTTACCAATAGTTTAATCCATCCACCTTTAAGCCTCCCACAAAGTGAATACCTCGAGTGGATTGTTCGACGTGACGCTGACGTGACGTTAACGTCATGAATTATTCATCGGCGCATAAATCACTTCATCTGCGACTCTGACGTCGAAGCCGCGTCGTAACGTGAACGATGCGATTTTAAAATTTACGTCACATTCATATGCTGATCGGTGATATGGTTGGTGAATATTGGATTAACTGAGTCTGTATTAACCCAGTTCATTAAATAGATGATTATGTAGATTCCTTCCTTCAAATATCTACCAAGTATTTTCTACATGAAAATAAGTAACTCCGGGGTTGCGGGACTGTTCGAAAGAGATACCGCGGCCCCGGAACGTAAAGGGCGAGGAAGGGACATGGATGGGTTTTAGTCAGTAAGAGTCTGACACTCCCTCCCGCTCCGCCCAGAGTGGGAGAAGTCATTTGATGATTTCCCATCCTAAAACAAAAAAAAAAAAAATAAGTAACTCTGCCCAAAATTACCATACGACTTTATGGAACGCATTTTAACATTGTACTGATGGATACATTGAGTAGTACCGGGGTCAGTGAGGTATTTAAAGTAAGGTTATAACATTAAAATCCGTACATCTTCAAAATGAACATCACATTTAACAGGTAGAGCTGGAAATAAATTAACAAAACGATTATACGTAATAACGGAGGCAACAAAATTTTATCAAAAACTCTATTCTGCACAAACAACATCGAATTTTGAACAAAACCGAACCGAAGAAAAAGTACCTTCAATGCTACTTTCAGAGATAGATTTTGCGACTGAAACCCAAAAAAATAATAAATCACCTAGAGAAGACAATATTACGAACGAGTTATTAAAATGTTTATTTGAACATCTACAGAGACCGCTAAAAACTATATTTAATAACATACTAGAAAAAAGATAGACTCCTAAACAATGGTCCAGAGCTACAACGACTCTACTACATAAAAAAGGGGATAGAGACAACTTAAACAATTACAGGCCAATTAGCCTTGTGAGCAATGTCTATAAAGTTTTCTCAAAAATCATTCTGAACAGGCTCTCCAAAATCTTAGATGAAAATCAACCACGTGAGCAAGCTGGATTCCGAAAACATTTTTCAACGATCGATCATATCCACGACATGACACAATTAATAGAGAAAAGTAAAGAATATGGGAAGACTGTACATATGCTTCACAAATTTCTACAAAACTTTCGACTCCTTGGAACACACAGCTATATGGAAAGCACTAATACAACAAAGCGTAGACATAGAGTACATTGAGCTCCTATACAGCGTATATTCTAAGAATTTGGCTAAAATACGACTGGAAAGAGACGGACCGGAATTTCGCATAGAAAAAGGCGTAAGACAGGGTGACCCCCTTTCACCCAAAATATTCTCAGCAGTCCTGGAGATGGTTTTTAGAAATATCAACTGAGAAAAACAAGGCGTCAAAATAGATGGGGAATACTTAAGCCACTTACGGTTCGCGGACGATAACGCTATATTTGCTGAGGAGAGTACTCAACTAGACAGCATGGTAAACGATTTAGTGAGAGAGAGCAGCAAGGTTGGTATATCGCTAAACGCTTCAAAAACAAAAATAATCACGAATGGTACTGTTCAAAACATTAGAGTGAACGGAGAAAGCATCGACTATGTTACGGAATACATTGACTGACATAGGTCAGCCAATTTCATTCCAAGATCTCAAAGAAAAAGAAATAAACAGACGAATTACAATTGCGTGGAAAAAGTACTGGAGCTTGAAGGAAATTATGAAAAATTGAGATATAAATATTGAAATAAAAAGGAAACTGTATGACACAGTAAACCTACCATGCCTAACATATTATGGTTGCCAAACATGGTCATTAAGGAAGATAGATGAATACAAATTAGCCATACACCAACGGAAAATGGAGAGAAGCATGTTAGGGTTACCATCGTATAAAATCAAAAACGAAACAATAAGAAGGAAAACCAAAGTAACTGACGTACGGTCGAACCAGCTATTTGGTTTACATTTTACAATGTAATTTGTGTGTTAAACTGTATACCAAATAGCTTGTTCGACCTTACTCGAAAAAATAAGGAATTTATAATGGAAATGGGCAGGCCACGTGTGCCGGATGACCAACGATACATGGACCAAAAAACTGACAGAATGGGTACCAAGAGAAGGGCAAAGAAGTAGAGGTAGAGCGAAAAAACGACGGGAGGATATATTTAAGGAAAGATGTGTACCAGACTGGAGAAGACTGACTAGAGACAGAGACAACTGGAGGAAGCTGGGGGAGGCCTACGCCGAAGAGGCGACTTCCACAAATTAGAAAAAGGAAAATAATAATTATAATTTGATAATAATGTACTAGAATGATAAGTTATATGTTTTGAATTGATAATGATGTTAATATTAATTTATGCATGAAATGATTTGAAACTGAAATTCAATTATACCTAATATATACATCAATTGTGATTATTTTGAAAGTTTTGTTAAATAACTGGTAAATTGTGGTAGAATAAAGGCTATTTTTATTTTATAACATTAAAAACTTGTGAAAACGTTGCATCATTGATCTCCAATAAATTTGTAACTATACTACGCGCCACGAGAAACTATAATTTTTGTAAACAAAGAAGTTCTACCAAATTACGTAGCGACAATTCAATTAACAAGAAATGCTCCCAAATTCAATCAACTATAATTATCATAAATACGAAACTAACGAACAATTTCACTTGGTCGGGTTATATTTTTGCACTAAAGGACTAAAGGAAGCACCGTCGTTTATGTGTTGTAGTACAGGAACGCGTAAGACTCAATAAAGAACCTAAACATTTTGAATTCGAAATTCGAATATGAGTTTCGAATGCGTCTAAGTATGTGTGTGCTGTTTTCACGGATTGTTGTTTTTGATTTGTTTATTTTGATATTATTTTCTAGAAAATTGTCGGTTTTGTTAATTATTGTATTATTGTTATTTTTTTACAACCTACAATAATGTATCTAGGACTCGGTACGTCCAATTACTCGTAAATTAATTCAAAATAATACACGGAATCGTCTGACAACAGTTAGCTGTGTCATCATGACGACCCGATTGGCGTAGTGGTAGTGACGCTGCCTTACGTTCTTAGGGTCCTGGGTTCGAATCCCGGTTGGAGCAAATGTTTGTGTGATGAGCACGGACATTTGTTTCCGAATCATGGATGTTTATATGTGTAATGTGTATTTACAAACAAAAAAGTATATATGTAGTATATCAAATATCTAGTGTCCACGACACAAGCTTTGCTTAATGTGGCACTAGGTGGCGCTGTGTGTTAATGTCCAGCGATATTTATTTATTTATTTATCATCAAGAGCCTTTTCCCAACTATGTTGGGGTCGGCTTTTGGATGTCAGACTTTTTGGGCCACTGACTACCTGTAATGACTAACAAAGATGGACAAATGACAGCCGGGACCAACAGCTTAACGTGCTTTCCGAGGCACGGAGGAAACTCGGTATGTAAGGGTGGTCACCCATCCACAGACCAACCTAGGCAAGCACGGCTTAACCTAAAGATCGGCCCGAGCGGCTGTTATTATTTTGTCACGAGCTTCTCAGTAATTAGATGTGTGTGTTAACATAACTATATCCTTGTATAAAATACAAAATCATTACAAAGCTGTTTTTAGGGTTCCGTTGCCAAATGGCAAAAAACGGAACTTATAAATTCGTCATGTCTGTCTGTCTGTCTGTCCGTCCTTCCGTATGTCACAGCCACTTTTTTCCGAAACTATAAGAACTATGCTGTTGAAACTTGGTAAGTAGATGTATTCTGTAAACCGCGTTAAGATTTGCACACAAAAGTAGAATAAAACAATAAATTTAGAGGGGGTTCCCCATACATAGAACTGAACCTCAAGTTTTCTTTTTTAATCAAACCCATACGTGTGGGGTTTGCGCGAGAGACACTTCCAATGTGGTAAAATGTGTGTACCCCCCCCCCCTGTAACTTCTAAAATAAGAGAATGATAAAACTAAAAAAAATAAAACCGGCCAAGAGCGTGTCGGGCCACGCTCACTGTAGGGTTCCGTAGCTTCCCAGACCATTAAAAATACCAACATTTTTCGTCAGCAAAAATAACTTTGTTTTTCATAGTATTTGTATGAAAAACAAAGTTATCATTTGCGTTTTTTTGAAAAAGTGCTATATAACTCAAAAACTATTCAACTCATCAAGTTGAAAATAATTTTCCTAGAAAGTTCATATAAAGGTCTACTTCTGTGATTTTTTTCATATTTTTTAAACTTATGGTTCAAAAGTTAGAGGGGGGGGGACACATTGTTTTTGACTTTCGGAGCGATTATTTCCTAAAATATTAATATTATCAAAAAATGATTTTAGAAAACCCCTATTCATTTTTAAATACCTATCCAACAATATATCACACGTCAGGGTCAAAATTAAAAAAAAAATCGCTCCCCACTTTACGTCTGGGGGAGGTACCCTAATAAAAATGTTTTTTTAAATTTTTATTTTTGCACTTTGTCGGCATGATTGATATACATATTGGTACCAAATTTCAGCTTTCTGGTGCTAACGGTCACTGAGATTATCCGCGGACAGACAGACAGACAGACAGACAGACAGACAGACATGGCGAAACTATAAGGGTTCCGTTTTTTGCCATTTGGCTACGGAACCCTAAAAATATGATGTAAACTACCACCCAAAATTGGTTTGAACGAGCTTCTCGTGGCGGAGACTATAGAAGGTTCCCAGGTATGTAGGAGGTATACTTTTAGGACCAGCCATTCATGGAAGCAATAAAAAATCCAAGAGATATAAACTTCAGCCATCTCCCAATGTCTAAAGATTTTCTTATATAAAAATATCCCGCCATCTGTTCTCATTGAAGAAAACAAAGTAAAGTCAGGTTTGAAGAGACAATAAAATTAAAACAACGCAACATTTCGTTCTCAATGCGGTTTCTAATGAATTATGTATGTGGGATTTGCGTTTCAGGTAGAGAAGATGTCGTTATGCTGCGACACGACGCTAGCCTTGTTTTGAGAGGCTGCTAAACCAGCGGTTATGATAGGCAACGTTTACCGAAGGTCTTTGAAGTGAAGAAGTTGCGAGGCGGATCTCGCGTCACCGCACCTAACGCTCCGTAGCACTCGTAGCCGATCCGCTACGGCGTAGCACCACTTTACGTCCGCAGGGCACAACCCGTAGCAGATATAGATTACTAAGTTTTCACTTCTATCGGCAGTCCCCAAATACTGTGCACACTACGCATGTTTTTTTTTTTTTTTGTCCTGTCGGGCTAATAAATGCTTTTTCTTGCTTTCTTTCGTTCTTTCTCAGCGTCATTTCGGTATACTGTCAAATCATTTATATTATAAAATAATTAAACTCTGCTTCATTGCACCTATGTGTCGAAATGGATGCAAAACCAAGGTCACGATGTGGCTCTTAACATTAACTTATAACGAAACTGAAGACTTACTACAGATATCGATCTATCTAAAAATAAAATAAGAAGGAAGACTGGACCGGAGAAGCTCGAAATTGATGCTGGTACAATTACAGATCAAACTGAAATATGTGAATGCTTTAATTCTTACTTTTCCACTGTAGGGTCATCGCTAGCAAATTTGATCGCCGACAGTTTAAAGAGGGACCAAGTTACAACAAACCCAGAAACAAATGGCTCAGACGAACTCAACTGCATAAGACCAGCAAGCATAGATGAAGTACTCAAAATAATTGACAACCTGGATCCAAATACTAGTTCTGGCATTGATGGCATAAGTACGAAATGTTTAAAATGTGTTAAAGGATTAATAGCTAAAAAACTAACGGAATGTATTAATTACTGTTTCGAAAAAGGTACCTTTCCTGATTGTTTAAAGGTTGCAAAAGTAGTCCCTATTTATAAATCTGGAAGTAAGTCCGACCCCTGTAACTACCGTCCAATATCAGTACTACCAGTGATATCAAAATTTTTTGAGAAAATTCTATACAATCGTTTGGAAAGCTTTCTTAGGTCAAAAAACTTCTTATATCATAAACAATACGGATTTCGACCACTTTCAAATACTCTTTCGGCAACAATTGATCTCATTACTAAAATTAAAAATAAAATCGATCAAAAACAGTCAGCACTGGGTATTTTTATCGACCTCAAAAAAGCTTTTGATACTATTAGTCCGGAGTTATTGCTGCAGAAATTGTCTGGCATCGGTATTGTGGGAAATGCCCTACAGATTTTTAGATCATACTTAGAAAATCGTAAGCAAGTAGTCAAAATAGGTCAGTATCAGAGCTCTTCTAGTCCTGTCACTTTCGGTGTGCCTCAAGGCTCAATTTTGGGACCGCTGTTATTCCTAATTTATATAAACAGTATATCGAAAATCGGTCTTACGGGAGATATTTCGCTTTATGCAGATGACACAAGTCTTTTTTACTTTGGAAATTCAGTCGAAGCTATGATACCTCATATTCAAAATGATTTAAACTTGTTAAATGATTGGTTCCGATCTAACCTTCTCACGATAAATACTGCAAAAACAAACTATGTGATATTGCTCCAAAAAACAAAAAAATCTGCGACAATATTCAATTAAAAATTAACAACGAAATAATCCAAAGGAAAACTAAGGAAAAATATCTAGGTTTAATTTTAGACAACTACCTGAGTTGGCAACCACACATTGAAAAAATTAGATGTAAACTAATTTCGCTTACTGGTGCTCTTCATAATATAAACAAATGTCTTCCCAAAAAAGTGCGATACATAATCTATAATTCTTTAGTTAAACCACACATTGACTACCTAATAGAAATCTGGGGGACCGCAGCTAAAACTAATCTAAAACCACTACAAACAGCACAAAACAGATTGATTAAAATTTTATTTAACTACAAATTTAGAACACCAACTCAAAAAATATACGAGGACACAAAAATAATGAACATCTTCCAAACTTATAAATACTACACGTGTATACTTATACGCAAAATATTACAAAAAGATATCCATACAACAATTAATTTCATTAAAAAACAACACAAAATTACCTTACGTAATCCTAGCTACTTAGTAACGCGACCCCCCAGAACAGTTAATTTCGGGAAAAAAAATATTGAATATGAAGGCGTCAACATGTATAATAAAATTCCAGTCGAGATAAGAGAAACAAAAAGTATGTCTAGTTTTAAAAAACTATTAAAACGTCACGTCACCGAATAACATTTCATTTAATTTCATTTACCTATTTATTTAAGACTCATCAATTAAAATTATAAAATAATAAAAAAAAAACATAAATACATACAATTACTTACTTTACCATAGATGCCACATCTAGTTATTATCACTTTTTAGATCCTTGTGTATTATGATCGCTTACCCGCTTATTTTTCGTTTTTGCAAATGTATCTTATTTTTGTACCCAAGTGTTTTAAACGTCTATTACTATGTATACGCTTACACATTTTATTCTTGTATTTAAACATGTTTTCTCAGTAAGTGAATTATTGTAAATTCTTTATGAGAAAAATAAAGTTCTTAAACCATATCGATCGCTTAACCTAATGTAGTTAGTAAAATAACATGTGTATACATATGTATACAGACTTACATAAACACAAGTTTTCACGACCCGAACAGGCGCAGCGGTAGTGAGGCTGGGGTCGTGTAATGAGCATGGACATTTGTTTCCGAGTCATGGATGTTTATACGTATAATAAGTATGTATTTAGAAACAAAAAGTATATAATGTAGTATATCAACTGTCTGGTGACCACGACACGAGCCTTGCTTAGTGTGGCACTAGATGGCGCTGTGTGTAATGTCCAGCGATATTTATTTATTTTATTTTATTTTATTTTATTTTATTTTATTTTATTTTAATTTTTTTTTTTTTTTTTTTTTTTTTTTTTTCATTTATTTATTTCACTATACTTATCTATCCCTGACACTCATTTACACAACTATACATAGACCATTGCATTAGCTAGTAAATATGGTATTGTAAGTAAATTATGATATACTGTGCTCGTCTTACAACTTCTGTTACATGTAGTATTATAATCGGTGTAAAAATGTCCTTAACGAACCCGAAATCAACTTGTTCTCCCCGTCATTTTGATTTTTTTTTTCTGTCCCATACGTGGGGAACCCTCTAGTTACGGAAATATTGTGGATCCAAGTTCTAAAATCTTCGATAGTGTTTAATGTTATTACTTTACCTTTACTTTATATACCTCTGCAGGGGTTTCCCTGTTCTATTGAATGCATTCATCACTACAATGTTATGAGTGCGTTATTTTGAGCCCTACCCCTTTAGTAGCCCTGTAGTCTAGTAGAGAGCAAAAGCAGGGGCTACCCCTGCTTTTGCTCTCTAGATCAGTAGTTACCCAGTAATAATTTGTACGTATTATACAGGGTGGAATTTTATAATGCCAACTGGAGGGAAAGTGCTCTAAATACAGGATATACGAGTAGTAAATTTTACTCAAAGGAGACATTTGTAAATTTTACTCAAAAGAAACAAATCTGCATTAATAGATTTTCAAAAATTATTTTGCCACACTCGGGCATCGAACCCGGGATGGATCGACTAAAGTTTGACAAAATAATATTTGGTCCCGGTAGTCCCAGTCTTCTTCCCAGTATTCCCGGTATTTCCGGTCTTATTCCCGGTCTTCCCGGTCTTCTTCCCGGTCTTCACGGTCTTCCCAGTCTTCTTGCCGGTATTCCCGGAATTCTTCCCCGTCTACTTCCCGGTCTTCTTCCCGGTCTTCCCGATATGTCAAAGTATAGGCGAGGACGCTGCCACTCAAACACAAGTTAAATCTTACATTGGGTGCCAGAGCTCATCGTAAACACTCTTTTCCCTAGTTGTAACGCTGCATAGTGCTAAGTGTTTCTTGTAAAATTATTGAAGGTAATAAATTTGTTTGTTTTTTAATCAGCTCCTACTGCCTTGTTGGTCCTGTGGTTGCAAGCTTTACTGCTGACCCTGAGGTCCGGTGTTTATGTTGTCCTGTTACTATATTTGGTATTTCCATCAAGAATTTCTCAGTAGTGGCAGTGGTCTGAAGTCTGAATTTGTGCCTGGACTAGGACTGGGCTTTAAACATAATTGGAGATGTATTATTATAGTATCTACACTTCAGCCTAACCCTACAAAGTTTACATGTAACAATAGCGTCATCGTTAATCATGACATTATCCGTTCACGCTGTGGCAAGCATTCCGCCATTACCGCTTATTTTTTACGCTGAATTAGTAGCCCAACAAGCCTTAGCCTACAACATCTCTTGGCTCATTACGACGCACATGCAAATGTAATAATAAATTACTTCGCACACCGCGGGTTTCGGGGACGTACCTGTAATCCATTTACACGGCATATAATCGCGTTTGAAATCGCTCCAAATGACTACGATTATTATTTCGATTTTCGAGCTCTTGGATGAAATGTATCTTGTTTTCTCTTGCGATTATTTTTAAGAACCGGGGAAAAGATTTTACGGATAGCTGTTACGGTGAAAATATAATTACTTTAACCCGAATAAAGCGCTATGTTTCAACATTTATTTGTGAACCGCCAGTCTGCAGGATTTATTGCCGGTTTCTCTGTTGTTTCGGTTTCTTCTAGTCAACCGCGCAATGCAAGCCAATTTAGTTTCAAAAAAATTAAATATCGTTTTTATTGTTGACTTATTTACTGTTCCTCCATGTCAAAACTGCCATTTGGATTTCCTACCACTCATTTACGCGGGATAAATGAAGTGTGCATATATTGTAATACGAAAACTCAATCGAGGCTCTTTTTAACACAACTTGATGCTTTTTATGCGTTTCAATACAATCCCAAAGAATAATAAACCACAATTCAAAGTCACAGTATTGTAAAGCGTATATAATGAGGTATGAAGCTCTACGTGGATATTGTACGCAATCAGATTTCTCCATTTGCTTCACAGTTTTCAAATAAAACTCTATTCGAATATCGAATATTTGGAAGTAGCAAATCGGCAGTCAATGTGGAATATCGAGTACGAATTTGATAAATAAATATTTTCAACATTCGAAATTTGAAACTTTGGAATGTTGATAAAGAATTTATTCTTTTGTTTTTATATGGCTTATAAGACCCATCAGAGTACGCAGATATGAAAGTATTCATGCACTAAACATGGCAGAATAACGCTTCCACCATTTCAATTAATTCAATCACTGCTGTCGAAATTGTGAAGGAAAACATTGTTAGGAAATCGGCATGTCCCAGAACCAAATATGCGAAGATAGGTAATTGTGACATCCACCTAACTGCACTGCAGAGAGAACGTTTTAGTACCTAATGTAAACTTTTTAGACTGACGATGCTTTTAAATGTAGGTATTATACAGAGTGTGAACAGACTTATCAGGAAACTGTCAACTAAGCATTATGTACCTACATCAAACTAAGTAACTTTACGCAAAAATTATTGCTTGGAAACGACTTTTTTTGTTGGGGTGAAAAATCATGATTTGTGGTAGCACTCAATGTAACGCACTCAAAACGTTGTACTGATGGATGGATTGAATAGTACGAGGCTAGTGGAGGTGTTTGAAGCAAAAGAACCTACAATAAAAACTGGCATTTAAATAAAAAAGTTAGAACTTTGACCCCCAATAACTCCGTAACTAGAAGGTTCTAGGTATGATGTAGAACAAGAAAATGATCGCAAGGACGAGGAGAACTAGTCCCTTTCGGCTTCGTTGAGAGGATTTTTACACCCTTTATATCTACTAGCTGACCCACGCAACTTCGTCTGCGTCACATAAGAGAGAAAAAAAACCCCGTATTTGCAACATTTTTCATTCCTGCTCCGCTCCTAATAATCGTAGCGTGATGTTATATAGCCTAAAGCCTTCCTCGATGAATGGACTATCCAACACAAAAGAATTTTTCAACTCGAGCCGGTAGTTCCTGAGATTAGCGCGTTCAACCAAACAAAGAAACAAACTCTTCTGCTTTAGAATATTAGTATATAGATAACCGAAAGATGGATGAAATTTTAGTTCGACTTCTGAACCAAAATACCACCTATAAGTCACAACATTCTCTTGCCCTTATCCGCATTTATTTGGGGTCGACGCAGCATGTGTTCTTCATCCAAGTATTCTCCATAAGTATTTAGACAATTTTTTTCCGACCCAATTTCTAATGATATAAAAAAAGTCCTTACCTCGGAAACCCACGGGTGAAAACTTGAATATTTTTAATGATATCCGAATACGTTATTCAAATGGCAACCCCTTACTGCACTGAAGACCGGCCATTGAGGCAATTCTGAAAAGTTTCTGTGCGCCACCCTCCGAATTTCAATTATGCCTGAAGGGTATACTTATAAAGCTACTATACTATGACTGAATACGCAATCATATTTATGTCGGTTTAGAAATTAATGTACATATAAAAGCGAACATAATGTCATTGTAGCTGAAGAAATATCCCAGATTGTAAGTTAATTTTACTTGAACCTAACCGCTATGGAGTTAGTTCTGTTTAACTACTAAATACCAAATAATATCGATCGGCCAATGGCAATAAGGTCGCCCCCTATTAAATGAAGTATACTAAAAGTACGTACTCATCTGTCTAACCCTATCTACTGTTTGTTGCTAGTTTCACAAATATATGGGAATATGGATCCAAAAGTTAAACTTGTGTTATGGAGGCTACTGGCTATAAAAAAAACCGTTCCCGTATTTTTTTTACCTGGATCCTGCTAAATATACTGTGTTACATTCACTGCAGTGTATCTGGTCACGTGCCACGGTATCCAGCGGTTAGCCATTACGCTTTTCTTGGCATCTTCCCTGTAATACAAGTGCACTAGACTATAGGGACTAATGCACCGTTTTAGACTTTCGTTTTTCACTACACTTAAAGTACTTACGGGATTATATCCGTGAAACACACACACACTCACACAGACACAGCACCAGCAGCGTCGACATATCGGGTGCTCAAAACAAAAGACAATCGCGGATATAATCCCGTAAGTACTTTAATTATAGGTAGGTACTAATTTTGTTGACAAAGTAGTTTTTGTTAAAATTACTTGGTTGAGGATAAAAAAAATAGTTATTCAGGTGTGTTTGTAGGATGTATCATCATCATCATCATCATTTCAGCCAAAAGACGTCGCAGTACTGGACAACGGCCTCCTCCAAGTGTCGCCACATTGACCGATCCAACTCGACTCGCATCCAACGAATTCAACGGTGGGATGGATATAACGGTAGGATGGTATAGGTATGATTGTGTTGGTCCTTTTATTTTATCTTTTATCTTGAAGTTTATAAGTACACTTCCTGTCCGTCTCTTGTTTATAAAACAGAACATAACGTCACGCCTATAATCCCTGAAGGGTAGGTAGAGGTGTACTTAATATTATAGTACACCTACTATTCACCAGTTATGTTTAAGTCCCATGTACGGTCGAACAAGCTACTTAGTTTACATTTTACAATGTAATTTGTGGGTTAATTAATCTGTAAAACAAATAGTTTGTTCGACCGTACTAGGGGCGAGGCTACTGCCATCGACCGGGCACAAATCCTAAGAAATTTTGCTTCAAATTTATTCTTACTTAAAGTTCAGTATTTTCTAAACATTACCACAACGATTTTATGATTGCTTTCAGAGCTTCTTCAAAATTTTCTCCGAAAATCGATAGCCTCAAAATCCCTTCCCTTTCTTCTTAATCCTTATCTTACAAAGTACTTGATTCAATCCAGATTTCTATTCCAACGTAATAAGGATTATATTTAGAACAAATTGGAAACAAATTCGATAGGGATCAACCGCAAATCTTGAAAGTCTTCTTCAATTAAGATTGTACAATAATCTCTTGCTGAGAAATCAGTTTTGTACCTCGTAGATCTCCTAGGGAGACGGAGAATACGAAATATTTACCTGAAATGTAAAAATGTTATGATCTCAAAGTAGAAAACGTGGGGACGTCACAAAGAAGAATTATTTGAATATCGCTGTTCAAAATCTTTTGTTAAATCTTGTTCATAGCTGACCCCTACGAGTATGTACTTGTATGTTGGTACCCTTACCATTTCTTTTATATCTATTTTGGTTTTACCATTTCAGCAGTACAAGTACGTAGGATTCGATAGGACTCGATTAGATAAATTTGACAGTTATTCTCGATAAAATGAGTTTTATGGGGTCAAAATCTAATTTTATCGAGAATAACTGTCAAATTTATCTAATCGAGTCCTATCGAATCTTACGTACTTGCACTGCTGAATCAGAAATTCAAAAACATGTGACATCCATTGTACTGACACCGCCTGGTAGTTTATCGCCCCACCCTCTCACAGAGTGGAGGATTACATCCCAGCCATGGGAACGTTATAAGGTTTGCGTGTTCATTTTTTCTATGGTACAATCGGAGTTTAAACGGTTCTTTCAAAAAATCAACTAGGTACCGTCTTTTACAACATATTTTAACCTCTGATTTTACCTCAATTTCAAAATAACAGTGACTTTTCTAGCAATGAAGTTACAATTAGTCTGCTATTACCTACTTCCCAAATTGAACAATTACTGACTGTCTTTATTCTAGGTTGATATTGGGTGACAGCTGTCAGTAGTAAAATAAATCTGAAAGCACTGCAAACCAAATCCGACATTATCAACGACCACACAGCCTATAGACGCCTAATACACGATCTAACGCACGAAAACTATTCTGTCAACTCGCTGAGGTACGAGGTACGCGAGGGGGACGGGGTACTGCTTTCTGATTGGCCAATTCAAGGTCATTGCATTTCACTAGGGTAGGGACAGTTTTAAATCAAACAAGTGAGTATCGATATTTTTTAACTGTAGGCATAATAAAATATGTTTTACATACTTTACTTGCATTAAATTACCTTCTTTGTTCTAATTACGATTGAATCATGTAGGTAAAATATCTGAACTTATATGAACTTAGTAGGCGGCGACGGTTTTTCACAGGGATAAAACAATCTTCGGTAAAATGACGTGAACATATTAATAAATAAATAAATGTTGTAATTTTTAATTATTAAAAATATATTTTTTGCATAAATAAATAGTTATAGGTTTTATTTTTTGCTTTATCGACAACAGAGGTGGTCGTACGATTTGGAACATCACTAATTATGCTAACGTAACATCGAGGAAAAGAGATAGAGAAAAAAGTTCTTTCAAAAGAAAGGGACGCAATCATAAAAGACATCAAGTATGACCAGTATAAGATGAACTCCGATAAATATTGTCAGAAAATTAATCTAATTTAGATTATGGAACTTTTAAATTACCGATGAAATGTGATACCGTCTTTCAGGAAACTTGAAGTCCGGCTTTCTTTATCACACCAACGTATTATACACGGGGCCATATTATGTCTATTTTCTCGATTTTTTAAAGGAGTAATGCGGAAGTGTTTGCGGCTCACAGGAGTGGTCGAAACTAATTCGAACTCGGTGAGTGACGACGGCTATAAGATTTATACCCCTTATGTGTTGACAGACATCGGTCGCCTGTTATTAGGAGTCTAGAGGCTGTATGGTCGTTGGACATTATACAGGCATTATTAAAATAATTTTACATTCTTGACATATTATTTCTTGGCGTACATCAACATTATGGACTTGCAAGATAATTCTGTTCACTTCAGTTTAGATGCGGGTATATTTCATGTTAAGTCGACAGAAGAATTAAAAAAAGGGACTTGGATTCCAGGTTATTTATGTGACACGAATAACCCAAGGAAAGAACTCACGATCATTCCGTCCGCGTACTTAGCAGCTGAACGTAATATGGGTGTTGGTAATAACGTTTTTAATAGCGCCATTAGTCGGGGATAAATTTTGCGTTATTAATTTCCAGGTAGCACTTGAGAAATATGTGCTATTATAATTGTTGAATCATAAATAAGGTTTATGGAAGCTTACAGATACTGTCAACTGTGTTTAGGTGGGGAAGGGTAAAACTAGTTTTATTCCAACATAATAAGACTTGGTTTTCTAAGCCACATCATTTATTGAAGGAGCTCTTGGCTAAATAATATCAGCCGCTCGGGTCGATCTTTAGGTTAAGCCATGCTTGCCTAGATTGGACTGTGGATGGGTGACCACCCTAACATACCGAGTTTCCTCCGTGCCTCAGAAAGCACGTTAAGCCGTTGGTCCCGGCTGTCATTTGTCAATCTTTGAAAGTCGTTACAGGTAGTCAGTGGCCCCAAAAGTCTGACACCAGTCTTACAAAGTGGTATCGTATTTCCCAGTATTAACTGGGTTGTGGAGGTCAGATAGGCAGTCGCTCCATGTAAAATACTGGTATTCAGCTGCATCCGGTTAGACTGGAAAAGGCTAGGCAGAAAACTTGTATCAGTTTTTAAATGTTAATTGTCTTTGTTATTGGAGGAAAATGTGAAGAAAGTTATGAGTATATGTGAATGGGTATAAGAGTAGATGAAGGCCAAGAAAACGATGGGTGGGCTTTGTAAAGAATTATATGACAAGATAGGAGGTGTCTCATGAGATGGCGAGTAATATAGAAGTATGGCAAAAGAAGACGTGCGGCGTCGTCCACAAATTAATTGGCACAAAAATAAGAGAATTACGAAGAATGATGATGTTTTTGTTGCAGCATTGTAACTTATGCCTAGTCTTTACGAGAGAGCCTAAGGCCTGTGGATTTCATGATTGGTCTAATCTTAGTTAAACTGCTAAGTTATTATTTGGACCAGGTTGGATTTGACACGTGTAACATTCTAATACCCGGTAACATCTAAAACACGGGACCCAAACACGGGGAAAATTTCCGAGTGAGGTAGGAGTAGAAAATAGTTGCGAATATTCTCTGTGGCTTCCTGTTGAAACCACAACCTACTTCTTCTCGGGCCTGTGGACGGTGAGCTATAGGCTAGTTTGCCGTCCATCCGTCTTATGATGACAGGCCGTGTCGACGGCGCCAGCGTGTTCCACGCGCGCCTCAAAGAGATGTCAGCATAATGGAGGGGCCCGCAAGGGCCGAAGCCTGCCGGGCCTGCGAGACTGTTCGAAAGAGATACCGTGGCCCCGGAACATAAAGGGCGAGATAATGAACATGAATGGGTTTTAGTCAGTAAAATTTTGACACTCCCTCCCGCTCCGCGCAGTGGGAGGAGTCATTTGATGATTTACCATCCGAAAAAAAGGGTACCTAGTTCTATCGGGACACCCGAGGCCTTGCATTTAGCTGAAATTATAACATCGAAAGCAGATTTTTTAAAAACGAATGAATGAATATTTCCGTAACTACACATTTTTTACAATATTTCAGTGCAGAAATGAAAGGCCTGAAAGCAATTACCATAATACATTGTCTGATTTGTGTGAGCCTGGATTTACAGAAACTAATGCCTATGTGTAATATTTGAATAACAACTATGCAAAATTATAAAATGTTTTAATTTCTTTTAATACGTACTTGTTTTTATTACACCTAATGCTAATACTAAACACCTAACCCAAAAAAAATATTGTGATTGATCGTTTGTTGTTTGTTTTTTCCGAGAATCATTTTAGGGGTTTTTGCAACTACACGCCTCAAATGCGGCTTTCTCAGAAAAAAGTAGTTACTTGGTTTCAACAGGGTAGTCGAGATCCTGAAAGGAGGTATTCCACGAAGCACACCCAAACGAAGCACACCCAGACGAAGCACACCTAAAGTATTCCACTTAGCACACCCGTAGGTGGGCTTCAAATTAAAAATTAAAATAATGAATTTCCTATTCCACGAAGCACACCTACGAATATCACTCGCATAGTGCTGGGACTAAGAAATAAAAATGTCGATAGAAGAAAATATTTATTTATTATTTAAAAGACAAACTTAATGGAGACAATTTTTTTTGTTCGGGGAATAGGCCACTCACATAAATTGTAGCATTTAATAATGAAACTTACATTGATTTCTTCCTTATAACCTCTAGATTCCAGTGGTTAAATTAGCTAAGCATTGTCTAACCGGAATAAATGCAAAAAATCTGCAAAAACACTTACAAAAACCAAAATAAACAGAAAAAGTAAATGTCACAATAATGAAGTTGTCTGTCAATCACTAAAAAAGTGCCACGTTGATTGTTTAAACCATCTATGCGATTTTGTGTAAACCTTTAAAAATAGCATTAAAATGCTCACAGTTTAATAATATTTATTTTTATATTCTTTCTGATTCTATAATAATTATAGCAGATATGATTACCAACGGGTACCGTACTTTTTCAGTAAACAAAAAAAAAACGCCCTTATTCACGTAAGTATTTGCTGTCAAATGACATTCACCACAACAGGAATGATTTGACTCGCAAAAAGATATCATAACATAGCTTATTTAATATGATTTTAAGGTTTCGTTTTCATTTCTACGTAATATTTCGTTTAATACCATAACACCAAAAAAAAGTAACCATTTTACAATGGTTACTTTTTTTTGGTGTTATTATGAATAGTAAATGCAACGACCAGGCGGGGCAAAAAAAATTATCTCCTTTCTAACATCATTCAGTTTCATTATAATAATGTGACACAATATTTGTCATTTTTGTAATCTTACTATTTAAAATCACAGATTGTTTCATAATATTATCTCTCAAAAAAAAACTTTTTTATATTTTTCTATTATTTTCCTTTTTTGTGCTCTTAATAAAATCACAGACTGTTTAAAACCACAAATCACAATCTTTAAGATTCTTAAATAATCTTGAAGAAATGGACAATTTAGTATTTAAACTTATCAATCAAATGAATTATTATTAATCAGTATCGTAATATCTCTAGACAATGTCCAACCGAACTTAAGCCATTCTTATAATCTTTTATTGTATTTTCTCTTATATTATTTTTTATTTCTGCATGTTTATCATGATTTGAATAACCCATTTTTACTCTAATTTCGGCATAATTATAGCAATTTTTTTGGAAGCAATCTAAACGTTTTGCCAGATTTATGGCTCTGTTTTTATCGAAAATTTTATTTATTTCAGAGTAATGAGACTGTATAATTATTAGTTTTACTTTTAACGTCACGACCGATTTGTCGTGCCATAACTTATGTCCGAGCCACTGAGTCATAATGTAATCGTTAAATCTAGAAATACTTTCTCCTTGAGGACATTCGCTCATGATGTAGAGCCAGGCCTCATCCAAGTCTTGCAGCGGTAAATGTGGCAAAACCGTACATAAGGCAACATGTTTTCTATGTATGCTATTTTTTTTAGAAAAAAAAATTTTTTTTTTGGAAATATAATTATGAAACAATCTGTGATTTTAAATAGTTATATTATAAAAAAGACGAATATTGTGTCACAATATTATAATGAATCTGAATGATGTTAGAAATTTAAGTTACTCTTTTAATTATTAAATATTTTCTTCTATCGATATTTTTATTTCTTAGTACCCGCACTATGCGAGTGATATTCGTAGGTGTGCTTCGTGGAATAGGAAATTAATTTCTTAAAAATTTTATTTGAAGCCCACCTACGGGTGTGCTTAGTGGAATACTTTAGGTGTGCTTCGTCTGGGTGTGCTTCGTTTGGGTGTGCTTCGTGGAATACCTCCCTGAAAGTAGGTACTTATCGACATACCAATGTTACTCTTTTATTGTTCATTCCTAAAATACCTTTTGAGGTGGAATAAGTGTTAAATTACTGCTTGAATTTCCGCTGGCGTTTATTGGGTTATATTCTTTTAGTGGTTGTTAAAAGAATTCTTGGCAAGGTATACGGTTACTGCATTAAAGCGATGTATTTTTTTTAAAATTAATTGTACTTAAATGATTAAACGTGCATTCATGCACAATAGGCTTGTTAACTGAAAAAATGTAATTAGTCCGTCACTTAGAGTTTCAAAAAATATTTGACCCATATTTTTTCTTTTGTCACATAAAACAAAATTGACGAAGATACGACGCTTTTAAAATTCCCAATACGTCACTGTTCGGTATGATTCTTAGTGAGTACTGACGTCACGAGCGCACACTCCCGAGTTTTTATGCGTTTTATCTTTGTCAATATTCGTTGATTTACAAAAACAAAAAATACGTGTCCATTATTTTCTAATACTCTAACTGACGGACTAAATAGATTTGCAATTTATTGATGGTGAGCGATGGTGGGCGGAAGACGCACCGGGCGTCGGGGTCCACGTGGTGGCTACCGGCCACCGTAGATGCGGGCCTGTGGACGGTTAGCTATGGGCTAGCTAGCCGTCCGTCCGTCTAGTGACGACAGGCCGTGTCGACGGCGCGTTCGTGTTCCACGCGCGCCTCAAAGAGATGTCAGCAGCAGAGAGGGGCCCGCAAGGGCCGAAGCCTGCCGGGGTTGCGGGACTGTTCGAAAGAGATACCGCGGCCCCGGAACGTAAAGGGCGAGGAAGGAACATGGATGGGTTTTAGTCAGTAAGAGTCTGACACTCCCTCCCGCTCCGCCCAGAGTGGGAGAAGTCATTTGATGATTTCCCATCCCAAAAAAAAAAAAAAAAAGGGGTGCCAACGTTAAAGGGCGAGGAAGGAACATGGATGGGTTTTTTTAGGGGTGCCAACGTTAAAGCGGTTACCACTTATTTATTACATCTCATAGGAAGCCGACCCCAACATAGTCGGGAAAAGGCTAGGCAGATGATGATGATATAAATTTTTCATATAGATAGGTAATGGATGTTTTTTTCGTCGAAAAAATTATATGTGATTCGTTCACAATAGGCTAGTTTCCACCATCAATAAATTGCAAATCTATTTAGTCCGTCAGTTAGAGTATTGGAAAATAAGACACGTATTTTTTGTTTTTGTAAATCAACGAATATTAAAAAAGATAAAACGCATCAAAACTCGGGAGTCCCCACTCCCGAGTTTTGATGCGTTTTACTCGGGAGTGGGGGCTCGTGACGTCAGAACTCACTAAGAATGATACCAAACAGTGACGTATCTTCGTCAATTTTGGTTTATGTGACAAAAGAAAAAATATGGGTCAATTTTTTTTTGATAATATAAGTGACGGACTAATTAGATTTTTTCAGTTAACAAGCACAGAATCCTGCACAGAATCCTTTTTCTTTCTTTCTTAAACTGTTTTAGCGTTGGTGTCCCTTCCACCATTAACACAAAAAAAAACAAATATACCTACTAAACTAGCTGATGACCGTAGCTTTGCCCGCGCATAAATTATTAAGTATTTAAACCTTCCCCGAAAACCACTATTTCTATTGGTCAAAACAGCATGAAAATTGGTTCCGTAGTTTTTGAGTTTATCGCGAACAAACAGACAGACAGACGCGGCAAAGGGCTTTGTTTTATAATATGTAGTGATACGCCATTATTACACTATATTTTTCTGAAAACAAAGCTATGCAACAGGTAGGTAATTATCTACAGGGCACGGGTGGGATGTCACTCACAAGCTTAGAGCGGATGTCCCTAACGATCACGTGTGCCCATTGCCATGGTAACTATGAACTGAGGATGTAAGAAAAATAACACGTGTCGCAGAAACAATCTATTTATTTCACAATTATTATAAATGCGGAAACCACTCTGTCCGACAGTCTGACCGATACTTTTTCACGCTTTGACGGCTGAAAGGATTTTGAAATTTGCAGTAGATCGTGACCCGAGTTAGAACATACATCATCATCATCTACCTAGCCTTTTCCCAACTATGTTGGGGTCGGCTTCCAGTCTAACCGGATGCAGCTGAATACCAGTATTTTACATGGAGCGACTGCCTAGCTTACCTCCACAACCCAGTTAATACTGGGTAATACGATACCACTTGGTAAGACTGGTGTCAGACTTTTGGGGCCACTGACTACCTGTAACGACTGTCAAAGATGGACAAATGACAGCCGGGATCAACGGCTTAACGTGCTTTCCGAGGCACGGAGGAAACTCGGTACGTAAGGGTGGACCCGAATGGCGCAGCGGTAGTGTGGCCGCCTTACGTTCTTAGGGTCCCGGGTTCGAATCCCGGTAGGAGCAAATGTTTGTGTGATGAGCATGGACATTTGTTTCCGAGTCATGGATGTTTATATGTATAATAAGCATGTATTTACAAACAAAAAGTATATAATATGTAATACATCAACTGTCTGGTGACCACGACACAAGCCTTGCTTAGTGTGGCACTAGACGGCGCTGTGTGTAATGTCCAGCGATATTTATTTATTTACAGACCAACCTAGGTAAGCACGGCTTAACCTAAAGATCAACCCGAGCAGCTGATATTATTTAGCCACGAGCGCTCCTCGAGTTAGAACATACATATAGGATACAATTTATGCAGCGTCCGCACGATCTTTGTAGGGCTACTCTGCAATGCCAACGACAATCTTTTTACGGTTCTCTGCAAGTAGCCAAATATCGTGTAAAATGAAGAGGTCAATGTTGTAAACTGCTGTAGGTTGAAAACAATATCCATTTTATTGCAGGATATACTGGAACCTAACCGAAACATCTTACAACCATTTTCAATAACTTACCAACCGGTATCGGTAGGTTCACAGAAATATTAAAAACAGTTATTATATCTATGGGTAGGTTGCTGTCTTCTGTTCGACATTTATTTTACCAACCGATAAACAAAACGTCACAAAAAGCTTGCTTTGATTTTTTAATTCTATGAACAAATTGGCAGGTAAGCACCGATTCCTGCCGGGGCTGTGGGACTGTTCGAAAGAGATACCGTGGCCCCGAAACATAAAGGGCGAGGAAGGAACATGGATGGGTTTTAGTCAGTTAATAATAATAATAACATACCATTTATTTCAGGTAACAAAGACCCATAGATAAATACCTTAACCTAAAAATACATACTAAAAAAAAAAGAAAAAAAGGAAAAGAAAAAAAAAAAAGTCTGACACTCCCTCCCGCTCCGCCCAGAGTGGGAGAAGTTATATGATGATTTCCCATCCAAAAAAAAGGTAAGAACCGATTATAGAAATACCAATAGTTACGAGAGTAGGTATATTAACTGATAGTAACACGTAAGTAAGGTGAAGAAAACAGCCGTAAATTATCTTATTAGTAGGCAATGCCTTGTTGCTTATTTTTTTCACTTTGACCTGTTAAATTCAAAAAATAAGAATAACAACTCAAAATTTTACCAATAGAAAATACACATCTATCACGACCATTCTTCATTTTAACACCTAACCCTTTTCAAAATACCTTTACCACAATAATCCTTACAAATGTGACATCAGTGGGGCCCGCAAATGATCCGTCTTTCAAAGTACTCGTGGACCATTTCCGTCGCTACCTGCAAAATGAGGTCGACTCTCTTCATTATCGATTTTTCTTTACTATCGGTTGGAGACCACCCCTATTTTTACAGTCCAATTCATTTCTCGTTCACGGGTAATGTACGGTTTTTACATGATAAAAGAACGTGTGGACGAAGGTGATTTAGTAATGGTTAGTTCAAGGGTAGTTTTCTATTCGTAGAATAATGAACTGAACTGAACATACATAAAACTTTTCTCTAAATTTAAAAATGAAATTATCAATATAAGTCCTAACCCTTGTCAGAGACTTGGGCCTTTGACTTGGCTTTACATGCCATCAAAAAATATATTTCAACACACTTGCTCAAAAAGTGCATTTACGAAGCCTGTATACACTGTTCGAAAGTTGAAAATTACGCACCAAACAACGGACCGTGCGGTAAAATAGGTACTCTCACCTTTGTACCTATTTTACCGCACTCCCCCTTGTATAGCACCGTGCGTATTCTTTACGGTTTTTTTTTTTTATTTTCAAAAAACAAAAGAGAAAGTATTACACCAAAGAGTTTCACATTACCAGAATAAATAGGCTGACTGATCCAACCTCCTTGGAAGTGCTTTTTCTCAATACGTTTGTCTCACTTTAATACAAAAGAGTAAGTGAGACGAAAGATGTAGTTCTAATTTTCACCACGTGCATGTGGCGCCATTTGCAAATTCGCGCCATTTTCGAAGAAACGTCAAAGATTTTTTTTTTGGGGTGGCACTAGTTGTACTTTGTGCCATTTTCATCAAAGATTGTTGCGACTATCTATGGTTGCGACATTCCGACTGATTAACAAAATAATAATATGAGTTCAAGCGAGGAATCGATGTTAATATGGAATCTATATTTTGAATGAGGTGCAAATTGCAGAAAACAGTTTCTTGCCACCAAAATCACGAGAGTGCTATTTAATGATTTACAAAAATTTTATAACGTGGTGTATAATTAATAATTTTCTCGCAAATGTGTTGAAAAACGTTGTGCACACGTGCAGAAATTGGTTTTTACAAACTCGTGACTATGGGAAGCCCTCGACTTCGTCTCGGGCTTCCATTCGTCTACTCGTTTGTAAAAACCAACTTACCGCACTAGTATCATAAATAACTATATCAGGCGTGTTGGTTTCCTCACGATGTTTCCTTCTCCGAAGCAAGTGATGATTATACAGTACGCACATGATCATGATCATGAATCCGAAAAATCAGAGGTGCGTGCCTTGGGTCTTACCATTAGGCTATCAATAAGTACTTACCTTCTTCATACATTTACACGATCTGGTGATTTTTTATTACTTTAAAGTAGCCAGTAGACCAGCATTCCTGAGAGATATTTCACGACGGCATGTAAGCCAAATGAGAGGTCCATGCGCGGCATGAAAACTGACACCAGGTTAATTAACCACACAAAAAAAAAAAGAAAAAACAATTTGAGCACTTTTTTATAAGAATCCTATAATGAAAAAAAAAAAGTATGAATTAACGCTATGCAATAAAAAGGTGAAATTGCATTTTTTGAAAATCGAAACTGGGATCCAAAATTTTCTCTAAAAGCAAACGTTAACAAAAAACAGTGTTCCTAAATCATCGTCAAAGTAAACAAAAACATTCCTAAACACATCCAATTGACACAAATAAAATGCCTCAGTCAGTTGACTCATGAAATCAGTCTACAAACAAACACGTTGCGTACAAAATGTTGAATAACGAACCATGCTGTCGATCGTGATGTACATACAAATGAACGGTAGAAGTTAGAACCGACTTTGTAAACAAACGAGAGGTAATCGTTCAGGTGCCTAAGGAAATAAGTACATTGTATTCTCTGAAAATATAAAAATAAAACATTCGGGGCAGTTTTTTGGAATTTCCAATAGAAGTAAAAACGAATTAAGTAATCTATATCTGCTGAGGTTTGTGCCCCGCGCACGCCTAGTGGTGCTATGCCGTAGCGGATCGGCTATGAGTGCTACGGTCACGCAAATCCCATGATTTTTGTTCACCCAAAAAGTGCTCAACGCGAAAGGAGGTTTTACTTAAAAAAAAAAAGTATCTAGTATGACGTCATGTTAAAATTTCAAGTATAGATGCGTGTTGGATCTGTTTCACCACGCACAACACACCATCATTATCATATCAGTCTGGAATTACTCCCTTCTGGGTACAGGCCTTCCCTTTCTTCTGTCACACTTCTCGGTTCTGTTTGTGGGTGTCCAGGTGTTTCGCGCTATTTTGACCTATACGAGCTTTAAGACGGACCTGGTTTCTTTGGTGTAACGTTCACCACTCGGTCAAAGCTCTGGACCTGAGCAGGATATCTGGCTAGACGCGGAGACGTCCGATGGTTTTGACAGAATGATGGCCAAGGTTGGGTCAAAGAAACCAGGACCCAACCCAACAGCGTGTGATTCCGGTCTGAAATGATGAATTGCATAAGGAAGAAAACACCCTGCAGAAATGTTCAACTTAGTGCAGATGATACAGTGTGGACCCGTGATGAGCAAATCTCCGTGAGCATCTGCATAAAAAGGGCCTTAGTAAATTTCAACATATCTTAGTCTAAAGGGTGTAAAACACCTCTTAACGAAGCCGAAAAGCACTTGTTCTCCCCGTCATCCCGATCATTTTTTTGTTCTACACCATACCTGGGAACCTTCTAGTTACGGAAATATTGGGGGTCAAAGTTACAACTTTTTGACAAGTTTTTTTATAAATGCTGGTTTTTATTGAAAGATTTTTACTTTAAACACCTTCATGACCCCCGTACGATTCAATCCATTCATCAGCACAATGTTTTGGGTATGTTACATTGATTTATACCACCAAATATGATTTTTCACCCCAAAAAAAAAGTAGTTTCCCAGCAATAATTTTTGCGTAAAGTTACTTAGTTTGATGTACAGAATGCTTGGTTGACGGCTTCGTGATGAGTTGGTTTACACCCTGTATATAAAAATCTAAATAAAAATCCGGAAACTATCGCCGTTCCCACTTAACGCATATATTTGACAATAACACACTCTTACTACCTATATATTACATTACAGTGTCGAGCACGACCTTGACCTCGCGTCCACATTGACCACCCCTAAAGCTGATCCCAAAATATTTACCCGCCGACCTTTTAGATATAAAGTGTTGATAATGTACCCTTTTCCACCAAAAGGAACTTAAGAATATAGTCGTATTAGTGTTGCTAAGAGGCTTTGGATGGGTTTAATGTCACCAGTCACATCTACCATATTGTTTACTTCCTAATATTATTATGATTTTATTTTTATTTCTGATTTTGACTAATGTTATGTGGTTTTACTTGATTATAACGGAACCCATAACTTGTATGAGTGGTGTAAACTGTAAATATAAGTTGGTCATAAATAAATAAACGTATTCAACTGATCTGAAGGTAAGCTGAGCTTGACTTGGTTATGTTGTGGATGGGTGATCACATTATTAACACATCGATACCGATCCCCGTACTCCACTATTTAATCGTAGTGGGAGCCAAAAGTATCACTATCACTACATATTATAAAACAAAGTCTCCCGCCGCGTCTGTCTGTCGCTATGTATGCTTAGATCTTTAAAACTGCGCAACGGATTTTGATGCGGGTTTTTTTAATAGATAGAGTGATTCAAGAGGAAGATTTTAGTATATAATTTTAAGCGGGCGAAGCCGCGGGCATCGGCTAGTTAAATACTAAATGCCTCGTCGCCGTCGGTCTATTGGTAGCATGCGCGACTGATGAGCATGAGTATTGAGTTTGATTACCGGGTCGGGCCTATGTTATTGAGTTCTTCCAACTGAAATTTCTTAGTAACAGCCACGGAGTCTAGATTTGTGTGTAATTTGTTGATGACAATAGGGTCGCCCTCTAATACATCGGACTTAGCCATAACTGGCGAAACATACGTGATGTTATGTCATCATCATCATCATCATTTCAGCCGAAAGAAGTCCACTGCTAGACATAGGCCTCCCCTAACTCGCATCCAACGTTCCCGCAATCTTCACCAGGTCATCGGTCCACCTAGTGGGAGGTCTTCCAACGCATCGTCTTCCGGTTTGCGGTCACCACTCCAGAAATTTTCGGCCCCATCGGCCATCCGTTCTGCGAGCAATGTGACCTGCCCACTGCCACTTAAGTTTGGCAATTCTTCGGGCTACGTCGGTGACCTTGGTTCTCTTGCGGATGTCTTCATTTCTGATTCGATCACGCAAGGAAACTCCGAGCATAGCCCTCTCCATTGCCCTTTGGGTGACTTTGAGCCTTTTGATAAGGCCCATTGTGAATGACCACGTCTCGGTCCCGTATGTAATCACTGGCAACATACACTGGTCATAGACTTTCGTCTTGAGACACTGCGGTAAGTTGGACGAGGAGATACCGCGCAGCTTCCCGAACGCTGCCCAGCCGAGTCGGATTCGACGATTGGCCTCTTAGTATGTCTTAATTATATTCTGTTACACAATAACCTGTTTTCTCTAAAATATAATACATTTCCTGTAGAATACCTATACATAGCGGTACCAATAAGAAAAGGTTCTAGAAACCCCGTTTTCTCATTAAAATACAAGATACCTGCCCTTTCCGAATTACATCACCAATATCGGTAGACGATGTCAAATATTCGTGAAATTATTCAGAAATCGTAATGAATATTAAGTAGATCGAATAATAAGATAAGGAAGAATTTCATTTTATGTGTGCCTTGCGTTTATTAATATTGGAGTCGTAACTGGTTGATGTGCGTTAGTACAGAAAAAAAAATGGATGCCGCATCACTTCTTTGAAAGAAAAAAATAAAACCGACTCCAAAAAACACAAAAAAGTGAAAAATAACTTTAGCTTCAGAAGTCAGTAACCTTTGTTTTATCGATTTACTTAGTTTTTTGTCACTGACTTCTGAAGCTAAAGTTATTTTTCACTTTTTTGTGTTATTTGGAGTCGGTTTTATTTTTAGCTTAAAAACTTATTATTTTTCACTTTTTAGTGGTTCACTTGTGTTTACCCCTTCACAGCGTAGAGGCGTGATGTTATGTTATGAACTGGTGTAAACAATAGATAGACATGAGATTTCAGCAATCCCAGTCCATTTGCTATCATTCCGTTGCTTATCTCCGAAGTTCTTCATCAGATCTTCAAAAAATTGAAATGGGATCACTTTAAAAAAAAAACCGGCCAAGAGCGTGTCGGGCCACGCTCACTGTAGGGTTCCGTAGCTTCCCAGACCATTAAAAATACCAACATTTTTCGTCAGCAAAAATAACTTTGTTTTTCATAGTATTTGTATGAAAAACAAAGTTATCATTTGCGTTTTTTTGAAAAAGTGCTATATAACTCAAAAACTATTCAACTCATCAAGTTGAAAATAATTTTCCTAGAAAGTTCATATAAAGGTCTACTTCTGTGATTTTTTTCATATTTTTTAAACTTATGGTTCAAAAGTTAGAGGGGGGGGGGACACATTGTTTTTGACTTTCGGAGCGATTATTCCCTAAAATATTAATATTATCAAAAAATGATTTTAGAAAACCCCTATTCATTTTTAAATACCTATCCAACAATATATCACACGTCAGGGTCAAAATTAAAAAAAAAATCGCTCCCCACTTTACGTCTGGGGGAGGTACCCTAATAAAAATGTTTTTTTTAATTTTTATTTTTGCACTTTGTCGGCATGATTGATATACATATTGGTACCAAATTTCAGCTTTCTGGTGCTAACGGTCACTGAGATTATCCGCGGACAGACAGACAGACAGACATGGCGAAACTATAAGGGTTCCGTTTTTTGCCATTTGGCTACGGAACCCTAAAAAGGTAGTTTTTGGAAGACTACTCTTCCAAAAACTACCCAAATCACATCAAATGTGCCTATAAAATTTTAAGAGTTCTCTCAATTTCTCCAGGATCCCATCATCAGATCCCGACTTAATGGTTATGGGACCACCTGGGAAGTATACCCTTTCAAACAAAAAAAGAATAATTCAAATCGTTCCAGCCATTTTCGAGTAAATGGGACAAAGGCAGAAAGATCACTTTTTTGCAGGTGAGAACAAAATAGCAAAAGCAAGTAACTTAAATCCTGATAGTCTAGGAACTAATAGGTATAAACTATTTACCTACATAGCATACAGTGTCAGGCTTCATTAATAATTTCAAGTGAGAACTAATCTATTTGAATACCACACCTCGCTGACTAATCACACAACTACTCATTAAAAATTAAACACATCGTCAAAACCGCTCGTTCATCATAATATAATAATACGTTTGGTAATATTATTAATGCTTATTAATATTATCATCATCCATCATTAATTAGTACTTAATCAAACACTACTACATCATTCGCACCTTACCTATATTAGTTAGGTCCAAATAACGATTTGCAGAAATATTTAACAACTAGCGTATGTCCTGCAGTTTCAGACGTATATTTTCCGTTTCCGTGGGAATACAGGGATAAAAAATAGCTTATTCTCATCCGGGGATAGTGTAGCTTCCCAACGGTGAAAGAATGTTTCAAATCGGTAAAGTAGTTTTTAAGTTCATTCGCTACATACAAAAATACAAATCTTTGCTCTTCATAAAATTAGTATAGATTAAAGCTTTCATTTTAATAATATGAAAATCAAACAGCAATATCTGAAACCACTTACTGTCCATCAGATTTAATTCCCTGTTGGTTTTAATGCAAAAATTAATATTCGGCCGTTCTGCGTTCGTCCACGGTTCGGCCATTCAAATAAAGGAGGGACTTGTGGAATCCATTAGCGATCACTTGTATGTACCAGCTTTTTTTATTAAGGCGATTACACGAGCTAAACGCGAGTTTTATAATTACTAAAAGTATATGATTCACTGCCATAAACAAGACCAGAAAAATATATGATATTCTTCAGGATATATGCTAGCATGATACTGTTTTGAAAACTTAATTTGGCTCGATAAAAAGAAATCACGAACTTAACTCTAAAAATATCTTTCAAACAATAAAAAACATACTAATATGCATGCGATCATTCTGATTTTTTGGCAAATAATTCTACGAGCAATATATTAGCATGATACTGTTTTAGTTTTTTGATCCAATCAATAGTTTTTTTGTAAATCGATCGAAACCACTCATTTCGCGCTATTTGGCCCGCAGTGGCTGGCGTCAGCCACTTTGTGGTGCAAGCTGATTAGAACTTTATTCTAACAGCATTTCAAACGAAATTTGAACCACCACAAATAGAGTTGCTAATTTAGCTCGTCTAAGCGCCTTAAGTATTTGAAAATCCTTATGGACGAAGACCTTTATAAATAATGGTATTATGAATGTACCTACTTTTGAAACAAGATAATGTATGATGCGGCTGGTGCACCTAACTAGGTAATAAATAAAGTTCATTTCAATATAAATCCATTTCTTTATAATCACAATCACTTTTTATTAACCAAAAAACATGTTTGTATTAAAAGTCTAGTGGAGATCTAGGAAGGGTTTCATGATATTCTTTAGCTTGGAAAATAGTTGAACTGAAGAGATAATCGGGTCAAATCGGATGGCTAGAAGCTCTTAGATTATAGTTATGACCAGCAATAGATTGTTATTCCTAAGATAACTATGAAATTCCCGTTTTCGCAAACTATCTATGAGATGTGGCAGTTCTTTATTGAGTTACCGTTTCCATTCCGAGTATCTGCAATCTATTCGTAATTTGGGACACAGCTTCATCAAATGCAATTGGTTTTCTGTTGAATTTACAAATTAACATTCGGAGAACTGCTGCAGGGTATTAAACGGGACTCGGATAGCGAGTATTCTGGCGACTTTTGAAATATTCGAGGTAAATCGCCAAAGTAGATTTGGAATCCATTAACAAAACCGTTATTTATTTCGCTCAGCATCAAAATGGACTTATCCGATTTCCCTCATTCTATGAAAATACATCGCATTCATCCGAAACTCTAAAGCCGTATAATATAAATTGAAAAATAGTTCAGTAGAGGAAAAATAAAAAGGACTAAAGAAAACGTTCCCCGGGCATAGGCGTGGGACCGAAAGGGTCCAACAGGGAATAAAATTGAGAGGCCTTAAGGACGGCCATGATACAACTGAATAAAGGTACGGAACCCTTTCGAGGGCTATTATTTGTATAGAGAATACCCAGACAGGGCAATTTATTATATTGAATGTATTGCTTATTGCTCCGGGCGAACATATTAAAGTTTACAGTAAATAGGGAGATATCTGTCTTGTTTGATGTGAAACGTATTATTTGGAATACTGAAAATACCCAGTACATTTTCAGGAAAACTATAAACGTCTTACTTTTGGTTTTCCATCCTAACCTTATTTTATACCGATTTTGTTACCAAGTGGTACTACGCCGTAGCGGATCGGCTACGAGTGCTACAAAGCGTTAGGTGGCGGTCACGCGAGTGCCATGATTTTTGTTCCCTCAAAAAGTGCTCAACGCGCCAAAAGAAGATTTCACTACAAAAACTGTTGGGAAAACGAACAAGAGTATCTGCGGTACACCCTAAAATTTGACATATTTTCAGTCGAACGGGCGAATACACTATTGAGTAGGCACCATGTTGTACTCTTATATCAAAACACTTTAAGGTTCTGCGTTGAAAAAGTGAGGAAAGTAAACAAAAATATTTCATAATTTACGATGTGAAAATTTTCAGGAGATTGAAAGGTGCAGTTTCGCCCCTGTTGTGCTAAAAATCCAATTTACCGCTGTCATCCCTTGTCAGAAAATATTGTCTGTGTCATCGTGTGGCTTAGTATATCCTAACTGAGTGAAACATGTTCATTTTCTGTAACTTGAGTTATTGTATTTTGTTTAGATTAAGTTTTACCTTACAGCTTCAACTCACGAGTCGTCGTCACGATCAAATCCAGGGTTAGTTTGTCAAAATAGTGAAGGAAAACATCGGAAATAAACCAGCATGATCTAAAGCCAAAAATTCGAAGACATGTGACATCTACCAACGCGCAGTGGGCGGTATTTGTTGATTTTATTTAATTACTGCTTAAATATTTTTCTGCACACTTTAATGACTAAATAAATCGAAATAACAAGCATTCGAGCGTATGAGGCAGTGAAAATGTTTTTCGAAACAGCGTCTTTCGTGACTACTTCATTCGTGTCCATGAGCTTTCAAACCTGTGAGGCAGTGGAAAAATAATTCGCAACAGCGTGTGTCGCAACAACGGCGTTCGAAACAACATAGGGGACCCGTGAAATACAGCCCAATCCCCCATGAAAGTCAAAGTTTCAAATGGTCAGTTCACTACTGGGTAAGTACTACAAATCTTTGCCTGAACAAAAACTTGCCACTGAGTACAATTACAATCTTAGTGTATAGCGCACATAATCTTACCTAAAAACCGGCCAAGAGCGTGTCGGGCCACGCTCACTGTAGGGTTCCGTAGCTTCCCAGACCATTAAAAATACCAACATTTTTCGTCAGCAAAAATAACTTTGTTTTTCATAGTATTTGTATGAAAAACAAAGTTATCATTTGCGTTTTTTTGAAAAAGTGCTATATAACTCAAAAACTATTCAACTCATCAAGTTGAAAATAATTTTCCTAGAAAGTTCATATAAAGGTCTACTTCTGTGATTTTTTTCATATTTTTTAAACTTATGGTTCAAAAGTTAGAGGGGGGGGGACACATTGTTTTTGACTTTCGGAGCGATTATTTCCTAAAATATTAATATTATCAAAAAATGATTTTAGAAAACCCCTATTCATTTTTAAATACCTATCCAACAATATATCACACGTCAGGGTCAAAATTAAAAAAAAAATCGCTCCCCACTTTACGTCTGGGGGAGGTACCCTAATAAAAATGTTTTTTTAAATTTTTATTTTTGCACTTTGTTGGCATGATTGATATACATATTGGTACCAAATTTCAGCTTTCTGGTGCTAACGGTCACTGAGATTATCCGCGGACAGACAGACAGACAGACATGGCGAAACTATAAGGGTTCCGTTTTTTGCCATTTGGCTACGGAACCCTAAAAACGGACAGTAACAGCAATGTCAGCATAATCGGCTGATAAAACTAAGTTTTGTTTGCCTCCTTCTTAGAATAGCTGTACCTATATATAGGTATAGCTTGCTGCCTAAGATGGCGGTCGCCTATATGTGGAGAGACAGCAGGGTTGCTATTTTCATTCTATCACATTGACAGTTTTCTCCTTCAAAGCTTTCTTAGTTTCGTCTATGTTAAAATTAAGAGTTAGGCCATAACAGCCATTTTCGAAATACCAATTTATTTTACCTGATTAACAACTTTCAGTTTTTTTATTCTTTTAAAACGTTTTGAATATTCTTAGATTGTTTGACAGTTTTGTTAATTTCATTCTTGCGTCGATGAGCTTTTCAAAAACCTATCTTACCCACATGGCATTACTGAGTAATGTTACTGAGTAAGTTTAACACCATCAACAAATAATTCCACAGTACTACACCATCGACAAACATAGTCGTTACACATAAAATGATTAATTGACTATACCTGCTTGTTATTAAAATACCGCTGGGAGTGTAATAATTCTCGTTTGATTGATGATGGAGTAAGCTCACCTGTCGAGAAGGATCTTATAATTTAGAGAGTTTTATTTTATTTGGTATGAACTCCAATATCAACAAAGTAGAAATAAAAGCTTATATTTTAAGAAAAAAAAATAGTTGCAACAGCTTTTATTACACCTACCAATTTTATTTTTCATAGTAGAACGAGTTTGACACCTACAGGCAAGATTGATACACACTAGCTCAAATTAAATGAAATAGGTTGCTATGCTGAAAAAATAGTAGTATTGGACCCAACACAGTCAAGCGTGAGTCAAGCTTTAAGGTGAACGCCGAAAGAGCGAAAGAGCCGAACGAATCAAATTTTAGAATGACTTGTATGAAATCCTGTAAAATCTCGTACACTTAGCCGCATCGGATCGGACCAATAGATAACGTTATACGGATGAGAAAATGTTTCTTTCGGGTCGGTTCTTTCGGCGCGGATAAGTGTGCGTTCACCTTTAACCTGCTTTGTGTTTTTACGCCGATCGGTTGCCATCTTGTTCAATAGATCTCGAATGACTGATAAGTAAACCCAGAGTCAGCTGACGCTCCCGCGGTGGGTGAAGGATAGGGAGGTTAGGTTAGGTTAGAATAAAAAATAAGATTTAGTTATAATACGCCGGCTGAAACTTGTCCCATAAATTCGTAAAGGAAATCGTAAGCTGCATGGTGCATGGGAGATTATGCGTCAGCCGCTCGCATGAACTTGTAAATGATACAAGTCTGGTGAAAAACTAAAAGTACTTTTAGCTTTTAGTTTTTTTAAGCTCGTTAAGATGTAAACTATTTATGAAAAATGTTTCAAACAGAGTTCTGCGATTTTTATTTTATTTTTACAACTTTCATAACCTCCCAATCCTACACCCACCGCTACTTGACCAGCTGAATGACGCGCGGTTGGTTCACTTATTGGTAATTTATAATCAACCTTCGATGACAATATCAGATGGCTTACTAGAGTCTGGCAAATGAAATTAGAGACTGAAAAAACGCCGCAAATTTAAAAATATTGAGCCTAGTAACCCCAAAATCTGCATGAAGTACCCGGAATAACCTGGCTTGATACTTTATAGTTATATTTGGTCCAAAAATAGGAACTTATGGTACTTTTTGTATGGAAAGTCGTTTTTTAAGGTGAACGCACACTTATCAGAGCCGAAAGAAGCGAAAGAGCCGAAAGAATCGAATTTTGAAATAACTTGTATGAAATCCTATAAAACCTCGCACACTTATCCGCGTCGAATCGGACGAATACATGACGTTATACGGATGAGAAAAATTCTTTCGGCGTGGATAAGTGTGCGTCCACCTTTAAACAGAGGAAGCAAACTGAAGCTTCGAGATGTAAATCATGTCTACCCATTATGATTAAAACCAAAGAGGCATTTCGTGCGTGACAATTCGAAAATCATGATAGGTATGTGATATTGTCTAAACTAAATATAAAACAACAACATTCTTCTGTATTTAATTTTAAAATTACGAATACGAACTTACTAACTTATGAAATCCAACACCACACGTAAACAATCTTGTTCCTGATGGAATTGGGCGTCTTTGTCCTGGTCAAATCAATACGAAATCATGCGAAACAACATCTTCCGCGCTCCACTTTTAATCGTTTTAATCATGTTTAAGTTGCAAAATGCTCTTTATAGGTCATAATAAATCAACAACAACACGTCATCCTAATTTGAGAAATTGTGATTGTGATTAAATTAAACATTGCCATATGAAAAGTTTGCAAATATTTCGAGCGACTTTCATTTGCCAGTCTATGACTTTTTTATTTGCAGCGGTACCTCCTGTACTTTCTCGTTTTTGAATACAGAACAGACATCTAATAAAAATGGCTTATTCAAAAACAATTGCCTGCCAGTGGTATTCATGGCATTCATGACCACAAAAAAAATAATATTCAAATTCCGAAGACAACCGTTTGAAAAACGAACGAAAGAGACCGCCAACATTTTTCATGAAATCAAAAAGTAATTTACGCTCGCTATCTATTATTACCCGGCGTATAATTCTTTCTTTCTAATACATTTGCCTCTGAAATTTAGATTCAAATTCTTAGATTTAGGTCGCAGCGTTCATTTTGCCATTTCTCTTTTGAATTGTAATGGTTCCTGAAGGGAGGAATTAGTTAAGAAGTCAGTCGCTTCCTACCCTTACTAATTTACTACTGTTTTATTGATCAGGCGTCGCGAAGTTTTTGGTGTTGTTGATAATTTATTTGCATAGTATTAGTTAGTTCCTGCCTTAATAATTTATATCTGGTAAAAAATTATCCATAAATTCTGCATTGAATGGCGTTGCTGACATTTTAATACAAGACAAACTGAATCAAATCCTTCTTAGGGAATTCATCCCGAAAGAGACTATACAGGGTTACTGGTTAAGTCGACCTAGATCCGTTAAGGGTTTGTAGTGTGCATCATTTCTGACTGATTTGACTGTCAAACATCATACCCCAAACTGAACCGTTTTTTAAGAAAGAATTTTAAAGTTTTTTCATAAAAAATACGATTTTTTGTCTATTGTTCAATGGGGATGCACACTGTGGAACTAATGACGCTATTATAGCTGGTTCCAAGCATCGCCATTGGTTGAAAATCAAGGAATGTCATTTCATATTTTAAAATACCTTGACCTCATTGGTCGGATTGAGACCAGCTATGGTAGCGCCATCTACAATTAGCTTTTAACGGTCTTCCCCATTATTTTGTAATTTGTGCCTCTAATTTGATTTATCAATTTTTGTGAAGTAGATAAGTTGCTTTATTATTCTCAACACATTTGCAGCATACCTGCGGTACACTTTTTTTTAAATATTCCTGAAATAATAAAATACTTTTTACGAATTGAATCCTTTTCTAACCTTCAATCTACGAGTACGACCCAGTTTGTTAAGTTTCTTGCGATTTTCGTGTTGCGAATAATAAAACAACTTAAAGTAGATTCACAAAAATTGATAAATCAAATAAATTAGAGGCACAAATTACAAAATAATTGAACAATAGACAAAATAATCGTCAATTTTATGAAAAAACTTTAAAATTATTTTTTTAAGAACGGTTCAGTTTGGGGTATGATGTTTGATAATCAAATCAGTCAGAAATTATGCACACTACAACCCCTCAACGGATCTAGGTCGACTTAACCAGTAACCCTGTATACACATACTTCCACGATTTTACTGCTGCTCAACATCAATGCATATATCTCAGTTTATCACCAAAGTAAAACTAACATTATTTAAGTGACTTGCATCAACATTCCTTTAGGCAACTCCTAATAACTTCGGTTCCCGTTTGTTTTAGCGACACGATGGGATTAGGGTGTCTCCATAATGAAAGACGCTACTGACAGTTATGAAATCGTGGGATAAAATAACTTAAATATTAATCATCACGCCTTGCGGAAGGGGAAGGCAGAAAAGTTATAATTGTGATTTTAAACATCTAGGAATCAAATCTAGACTCTGAATTGCTACTGAGATTTTTGAACTGTTGAATCCCAAGAAAGCGTTTACCGACCTTTTTTGAGGATCGAACAGCATTCGATCTTATAACCTCTGGACCACGCAAACCATACCAGTTAAAGGGGGTAAGACGTCTTGTATTTTGCACACATCTGAAAAATAAACACGTTTTACCTATACTAACCCGATTCATGACTCTATTTTTATTCTTTAATTCACTCTATTTTTATCTCTCTCCGGAGTACATCGGGGTACTATTTTTATCAAACTGATATACTCGTATTTCCTGTTTTATAATTGTATAAAGACCAATCTGTACCTGGCCTGCGTCAAGTGGTGTAACTCGTGTTATCATCCGGCATTATGGTGAGATTGAGTGAAACTTATAATGCCAAAACGACCGTCGTATTGGCATTATAAGTTTTGTTTGATTATTTTTTTTTCAATTCAATTCTCAATTCTTGATGGCGTACCATAATGTTTATGATGGAAAGAACATAAATTTCACACAATTATGGACCCTGTCGGGCACAGCATAGATTAATTAGGAGAAAGGAGGAAGAATGCTAGTTGTTTACTGCAGTTAGTTTATTTTGTTTAATTCAAAGGCGTTTTTGTTTTTAATAATGTCAAATAAACACAAGTTTCATTCTTTCTTTTCTGTACCGATTGAATGCACCCGATGACATCGACCTTTATGAAATCACCTTTATAAAGCTATCTTCGACAAAGGACATTACTCTGGCAAACCCGATCGTCTTTTGAACTTTCAAAACGACTCTTTAAGACTCCTTCGCAGTTTCCCAACCTGAGTCTCTGCAAATATATTGCAGCTCAACGTCGGAGAAGATTTAGCTAATCCCTCTCGTGGAAATTTGATTAGTAACTGGTACCGAGTCTCGGTACTGAGCCCTGCGGGGTTATTTTGTAACACATTCACTCCTCAAATCAATTTTTTTTGAATTATGTGTCGGAATATTATTTAAAAAAATATTAAAAATATATATTATTATTAAAAAAATTAAAGTAACATTATTTCTGGAAGTAAGTGGCTTTTTTTTGTTTTGTTGACTTTTTTGCCACCGATTTCCGGAGCTAAAGTCATTTTCCACTTTTAAATAATACAAAGTCTTGTCGAGTAGGTATTCATTTTTGATTTTTACCAGAAATAAAAAGAGAAAGAGAAAGACATTAGAAATAAAAAATATGTTACACAAAATAACTCATAAACTACCCAAGCCAAGAATTTTTTCTACCAAATGAACAATGAATCACGGAAATTGAACCAGTAATCAGGGAGTTGAGTGAATGGGTGAATAATAAACATTAAAAACATACACAACCGAATTGAGAACCTCCTGCGTTCTAAAAGTCGGCTAAAAATAGGTTACTCTTCATCATACATGTTTTGCAATTGGGGTGCTGCTCTTTGAGAACGTTGGTATTAGTTGATGTAATTTGGCATCCCATTAGCGTGTAGTGTTGGGAAATGGAGAAGACGTATTTTTGGTTGAATGAAATACCTAGATTTACATATTATACTTTTGCAAGCGTATTTCGGTGAGTGGAAGAGTTTTAATATACCTACAACCTGTCACTAACCTGTAAAGAAAATTTGAATTTACAATCGGTAGTCAAAGGAGTTTAAAATACAACTGTCTGACCAAAACCCTATGTCTACATTATTTTTCAAACAAACAACTACAAAGGATCAGTCCTATTACTGTTTTCAAACAATACTGTCGACTGTCGGCACAAGGATTTAATTAGCGCAGTCTTAAACAGTGCAAAAGTTGCGCCACAAGTGAACTACAAGGTACTAGTTCAACTTATAAGTAAAAAACTTTGAAATTAGTTCACCATGGTTAAGGCAAATGCAGTTGAAATGAATTCAGACTTTTTGTTATTGTTGAATAGAGCATCGTACCAGCCTGTATTTTTAACCGACTTCTAATTTTAAGTTAAGAGGCCTGCGGAGCATGCGAAGTTCATAAAATGTAATACCAAAATAATTTGTAAGTCAAACATATTCTTAAGGTAGTGTGTATTTATTTCGATTGGATTACAGAATAATAGGTTCCTAAACACATATTTTGCAGTACACTGATTTGAACAAGAGTTATGAGAAAAATATTTTTTCTATAGAAATTTTAAAGTGTTTCTATTTTTTTTATGTTTGTTCGCGCATATCTCCGTCGCTTGCCAACCGATTTGAAAAAACGAGATATGGGGAATTCAAAATTTCTATAGAAAAAAAACTTTTTTGTTTGAGAACATAGATATTCTGTAACCCAATCGAAATAAATACACACTACCTTAAGAATATGTTTGATTTACAAATTATTTTGGTATTACGTTTAAGTATGAAAAACGCATGCTCCGCCGGCCCCTTAAGAATACAGGCTGGTTAGTTTTTAAAGTAAGCAGGCAGTTTATGAAGTCAAGAGTTGCGCCAGTTACAGAAAACTTGAAAGGCAATCGACTGTCGTGGTATGGACATGTGATGAGGAGGGATGAATCGCATGTGAATAAAAAAGTGATGAATATAAATGTTGATGGATTGAGGGGGAGAGGAAGACCAAAGAAACGATGGATGGATTGTGTGAAGAATTGTATGAAAGTTAAAGGAGTAAATGATAGCCTGACGGTTGACAGAGGAGAATGGAAGAAGAAAACGTGTTGCGCTGACCTCAAGTTACATGGTATAAGGGCAGGAAGATAATGATGTGGTTCAGTGTTTTAGGCGTGAAATTATAAGAAACAAACAAACAAACTACTTTCGCATTTTTAACCGACTTCCAAAAAGGAGGAGGTTCTCAATTCGACTGTATGTATTTTTTTTTTATTTTTTTTTATGTATGTTCCCAGATTACTCGAAGACGCCTGAACCGATTTGAAAAATTCTTTTTTTGTTTGAAAGGGTATACTTCCAAGTTGGTCCCATAGTCGCCAAGTCGGGATCTGATGATGGAATCTTGGCGAAATCGAGGGAACTCTTCAAATTTTATAGGATGACGTACAGCAATTTTGGTATTTTCTACAACAAGTGAAGCATTTGCGTTTGATAAGAACCATTCTACCATCAGATCTGATGATGAAGCCAGCGATGAGACAATGTATCCTAGTCGTGTTTGGGCTTGTTGTAATTGTAACGGTATGCACTTTCCATGTGTACCAAGCACATGTGAACCACTAAAAAGTGAAAAATAAAAACTTTTTTGCAAAAAATAAAACCGACTCCAAAAAAAATACCAAAAAAGTGAAAAATAACTTTAGCTTCTGAAGTCGGTGACAAAAAAATTAAATCAATCATACAAACGTCACCGACTTCAGAAGCTAAAGTTATTTTTCACTTTTTTGGTATTTTTTTTGAAGTCGGTTTTTTTTAAATAATAATAAGCAAAATACTTACGTTCTTTCCCTACTCACCCTTATACAGTGCCGACCAGGGAGGTGAACTTCCATACATTGGCTTCAAACAAAATTTTCATATATTAGATAGTGCTGCCATCTGTGTGTTTGAGGACACCCACTTTTCAACTGTTTGACAGCTCACAACTGTCATAACGAGAACAGCTATTTTGGACAGATAGCCTTGCGGTGATAGCGACTGCTTTGTGAACTTGTGTTCACAAGTTCGATTCCTTAGTCAGGAATATCTTTTTGTATTTATTTTGTTGAACAAAAACTAACAGCGCCACCTAACAGCTTGGGTACACAGTTTTAAAAACGAAAATCACAGTTGCGCATCTATTTTGTATTACCTATATAGTGTATTATCTATGGTGCCGACTTCAGCCAAATCTTTTGTATTATCTAAACGAAAATACTATTTACTAAAAAAACAAATTGTAACAATATTCAAAATAATACTTCGCCTTAACATAGCGTTGTATCGGACAAGTCTCCACCGTCGAGGCTCGGTCGGAAACGGAAATGAATTCAGTATCGCTACGAAGGTATAATAGTAGATGTTTCGAATATCGAAATGTAAGCCAACCCGCCTCGGTATTGGTAAACTGGTATCTATAGTAATATTATAAATACGAAAGTATCTCTGTCTGTCTGTAACCTTTTCAAGCCATGGATTTCGAAACATAGGTAAGTACACCTGGACTACGATCTGGGTTGGAACATCCATACTACTTTAAATTATATACCTACATACATGGTGTTTGATGAATCGTTTGTTAAATTGAACTAGCTGAATGGAGAAAGAGACAGTAAATTACCCTCATTTACTATCTCTTCAGCCCCAATAACTCATGCTCTGCCCCTCCTATTTAGTATGAAAATGTTGGGTTTTAGAGGATATTTTCATTTTGATAAAACACTGTGAGAAAACCAAAAATTCGAAGACATTATGTGACATCTACCAATCCGCACTGGGCCCGCTTGGTGGTATAGCCCATTCCCTCTCATAGAGAGGAGGCCTGTGTCCCAGCAGTGGGAATACTAATAGGCTCATGATGATGAGTCCGTCTAATTACCAAGTCAATTAAGAATCTTTTGCCTGAGTTATTTGATTTAAATCAACATTCATCTGCCATGCCTTATCTTTATTTTGGGTCAGCACTGAATATTTTTTTCTTCCATTTTTAGTTTTAGTTGTCATTACCTTTTTAGCTGCATTACTTTTTCACACAGTCCATCCATCGCTTCTTTGGTCTTCCCCTACTTTATCAGCAATTCTCATTCTAAGTTTCATTTCATAATTAATTCAGTCATTAGTGTGATTGTTTTCACCGTGAAAATCCATGTTTCAAATGTATTGTAATAATGTAGAAACAAAGAATTTGCCTCAATCAAAGACATTTCACAATGTTATTTTATTCTTTAACATCTCCAAAAGAATACTCACAAGTCTCACAATGTCTGGATTTTCTCAAAAATATATAAATTCAGGGCTTGAATAAATATTCCAATTTCAGACAACTTATTCAAGTACTAACCCCGTTTAGCATTCTCCAATTTATCTTTAAGGTTTCAGTGATTTTATAAGAGATTTATGTTTGTTATTCAAATAACTAAACATAAAGGTGAATTTTAATTTTGTAGACAGAAAAACCGGCCAAGTGCGAGTCGGACTCGCGCACGAAAGGTTCCGTACCATGGCGGAGAAGCTCTCTTTAATTTTTATTATGCATTGCATAGCAGCAACAGAAATACACATTCTGTGAAAATTTCAAATGCACACAAACAAATTTCTATAACGGATCATGAGATACAGTCCGCTTTCAGACAGATGGACGGACGTATCGCCGGACGGACGGTCAGCGGGAGCTTAGTAGTAGGGTCCCGTAGGTTACCCTTCTGGCACAGAACCCTAAAAATGAACGCTGAGTCAGTATTGACAAGATAATAAGATAATAAAAAAAGAACTTAAAAAGTTATCTACGTAGAATAGAATTCGGATGCCTATAAAGGGTGTGAAAAAACCTCTTAACGAAGCTGAAAGGCTCTTGTTGTACCAGTCATTGCGATGTTTTTTTTTTTGATGCAGACCATATAGTTACAACTTTTTGACAAGTTTTTTTTAATATGAGTTTTTCATGTAAGATTTTCTCTTTAAACGCCTTCACGACCCCCGTACTATTCAATCCATCCAACACATCAATGTTACTGTGAGCCTGCATCATTCTACTGTTGTTGTTGGTTTTGTCCAGCTCGTCTCGCCATCTTCTGCGAGGTCTGTCGCGATGCCTTCTGGCTGTATCAGGGCTCCAGATAGTTTATAACCTGGATTCAAATATAGGATACTTTTTATCCTGGTAGTAAGGTCCCATGGGACAATTATCACACTCCAGGGCGAAGCCGCTGACAGAAACTAGTTTTTTTTTATTATTTTTCATTACTCGGAAAGTAGGTCTGAAGTTGCCTGATTAGCGGGTTGAAAGTAACACTTTTCAGCCCTAGGGAGAATCGCTTTCAACCGAACCCTGTCAAATTATTTAAAAAAAAAATCATTCTATTTTCAGATTTCTATTTCTGGAAACCCCTTCTCGGGACTATTTAAGTTTCTTTCATCCCTAGGGTAACAATGTACTATTTTGGCTATACTACTTTAAACTTTTTGTAAACATCAATACCATAGATTTTTCTCCACGTAAGTCTTCCCTCCGTCCTTGCGATGGACAGAGTAAGAGCGGTCGAGGTTGTCGCTGCTAGCAATTTTGGTTTTAATGACGGAAGACGTGACTTAAAGCAAAAAGCACGTTAAGACGTTGTTGGTCCCGGCTGTCATTTGTAGTTCTTTGACAGTCGTTAGAGGTAGTCAGTAACCCAAAAAGAAAACCAGTCTTACCAAGGCTATATAAAAAAAGAAATCCATATAATTCAGGTCATTGACCCATTTTAGACAAAAAACAATAATATACAAATCGTTTGCCAGCTGATTGATTAATTAAGTCACCCAAAGGGCAATGGAGAGGGCTATGCTCGGAGTTTCCTTGCGTGATCGAATCAGAAATGAAGACATCCGCAAGAGAACCAAAGTCACCGACGTAGCCCGAAGAATTGCTAAACTTAAGTGGCAGTGGGCAGGGCACATTGCTCACAGAACGGATGGCCGTTGAGGCCGAAAAGTTCTGGAGTGGCGACCGCGAACCGGAAGAAAATGCGTTGGAAGACCTCCCACTAGGTGGACCGTTGACCTGGTCAAGGTTGCGGGAATCCGGTGGATGCGAGTCGCAAAGGACCGGTCAATGTGGCGACACTTGGGGAAGGCCTATGTCCAGCAGTGGACGTCTTTCGGCTGAGATGATGATGATGATGATGTGCATAAATATACACTCCGTGGCTGCTACTGAAAAACTCCTGATGGAAAGTCGGAAAACCTATTATTGCCCAATCCGGGAATCGAACCCAGGACCTCATGCTCAACAGTCGCGATTGCGATCACTAGACATACTACATATAAATTCATAATATAAAGTGGAATTTTTCAATGCCACCACCTAGGCTGGAGGGAAATTGCTCTAAATACTGGAGATAGCAAATTTTACTCAAAGGAAACATTCCTTTATTTTTAAAAAGAAACAAATCTGCATTCACAGATTTTCGAATATTCGTTTGCCGCACTCGGGTTTCGAACCTGGTATGGTTCGACTAAAGTTCGAAAAAATAACATTCTGTACCTTTTTGACATTGTCAATCATATCTCTCTAAGAAACATGATAAATTAAATGAAGGGAAATCCATGAAATCTAAAGAACAGTTGTAAATTCAATGGAATAAATTCAATAAGATAGTGCCCTGATAATCCCCTATCGATTGATTTAAAAAAAAAGTACAGGATGTCATTTTTTCGAACTTTAGTCGGTTTTATTCCCAAGTGTGGCTAGCGAATTTTCGAAAATCTGTGAGTGCAGATTTGTTTCTTTAAAAAAATAAAGGAATGTTTCCTTTGAGTACAATTTGCTATCTCCAGTTTTTAAAGTACTTTCCCTCCAGGTGGCATTGAAAAATTCCATTCTGTATATTAGCCCACACTAGCACACTGAGGGGTAAAATCCACCTCCCTATAGGCCTTCCATTCTACACAGCTGTTGGCTGTTGTGAACTAATTTCCTAATAGCCGTCCAGTTCGTCTCGTTAACACCGCCTGGGTTTCCCACAGAGTCGTTTCCATTGAAAATTTTAGTAGGATGATCGTTTGCCTTTACGAGATCCGTGTCCAAGTCTCGTTTTTATTTTTCCATTCCACTACATCAATAATTTGCGTCAGCGTACACCAAGAGCAGAACAGAGCATTTTCTGAGACTACTGAAAAATTAACTTTATTTCAATTCCATTAGAACGAAAACATACTCGATCACGCATCTTGCAAGCTGTATGTTTAATTTTGCAATGTATGGAATTGTCATAAGATTGTTTTTAAGATTGTTTTTTCAGCAGTCTCAGAAAATGCTCTGCTCTTGGTGCGTGCTGACGCTCTCACGTCATAACACAACATTGAATTTCTTATACATAGAGTGATCAAAGGGTCAATAAATGAAACGATTATAACGTCGTATTATTTATTTTCGTGTGTGTTTCAGTCGCCCGGTACAGATACGGGCGGCGTTTACTCTTTACGTTAAGTTCACGTACGTAACGCTACTCTTTACCAAATTGTCGAAATACTGATATTATCAGAGGGACCATGGTCCCGCAACACAAACGTACAGCGGCATCAACTTTGAGAGAGTAACACTTGGCCATCTCTTCTTAATATGTCTGTAACATCATAAAATCTAACAATAGAGAAGATCTTTAGAATAGATATAGAAAAACCACGATAATCTAAATTTTAAAGTTATAGGTAGTCGTATCGAGTTTGTACGTAGGCCAAATTATACAGACAAGTCTCATTACAGAAGTTATTTCATAGTTTGACGCTATATAACCATCAGTTTGCATATAAAAACTCTATCACCGTGTATATATCAACAAACAAACATCAAAACAAACAATAATGAAATTGTTTATCTACATTAAAATATATCGCATCTATCAATTAAATCGTTATATTCATTTAATTTGGAATATATCTAGTTAAACTTTTAATTGTTATAATATACAAGATACATGGGCGGGCAGATACCAAGTCAATGAATATGTAACTCTAATCGTGTATAATAAGTTTTATTTTCAATAAATTAATTTATCTATAGATGGATTCTAACAAGTGCTAAAATTACAAAGACATGTAATAACTGTATTACAATGTAGTTTATCGGTACCTAGGTGTAACTTTTCAAACCTAGGCGAAACTTTTCGGAACCTAGTTGTAACATCTCATAACATAGGCGTAACTTTTCAAAACCTTTGTGTAACTTTTCAGAACCTATGTGTAACTTTTCAAAACCTAGGTGTAACTTTTCAGAACCTAAGTGTAACATTTCGGAACCTAAGTGTAATCTCTCAGAATTATTGCCCCATTGAAGCCAACTTAAGCTGTGCGCCGTAGTCACTACACACTACTATGGCTACAGCACTGTCGAGCGACACTTCAAGTCACTCACAACATTTAGAGCGTGTCTACATCACTAACGTTTTGATTTAGAGCTACAACTGTCACAATGTTCCAATATTCAACTTTTCAATAATGATACTTTCGGTAATCTTTTAGGCTTTCCAATAATTCGTTTTTTATCAATAACAATACTCTAAATCCTTGTTCGTCTGATCTGAATGATTACAAAACATTGTCATGTAAAAGTGACAGCAAAATAACTCGTATGACAAAACATCGGCCATGCAAACACCCGTACAGCTATATGCATCCAAACACCACGCCTTAGTCATGATAAATGTGAACAATACAAGTCATGATCAATCGTATCAAAGTCTAAAGTATTACATAATAATAGGCGAGAGACCTACGTCGATTATAATGTCTTATGATTACAAGTGTATATTTTAAATGAATTTTGTTAAGCTCATAATTTTACTAGGACGAGTAAGGCGCAGCGAATGGAAGCTATCAATTCTTATCACCGGACAACATCGTGATAACAGTCACAACTAGATTTTCGTCCTCCAGACCAAAAGGACATCAGAAAAGACTCAAATATCTTCAAAATATTCATATAAGATCTCCCATCGAATAAAGAACTTATGATTGTACTACACTAAACACTTAACTGATCAATATGATCCACTGCGATCATTCCCCATTTATCTAAATTGAGTGTTTATAACCCCTCTATTCTCTAATATTTATATATTTTGCAATATAAATTAGTATTCCACACGTATATAAACAACATCTAAAACATGAGTGTCCGGCGATACGAACCGACGAACAAAATCTTGATGAAGGCGACCGGTCGACTTAAACATGATAGATTAAAGTTATCGCTACATATTGTCATCGATATCAGCCTTCATACAAGATAATGTTACTACTATTCGTACACGAATTCCTTTACAGTAAAAGTTTTTGATGAACGCGTCAGAGGCCCCTGCGAAAGATGAACAAATGAATGAGGATAAAGGGAACTCGTGCACCAACATTGATATTATTTAAATTTATAGAGGTACAGAAAAGGCGAGGTTCTCCAACGAAGCCCTAGATCCATTATTACAAACGAGGAACAGGTACAAAAAGTAAAAAGTATCAAAAACATTTTGTGTCCCATATCAGTCGTGTTATTTGTGCAATGCTATTTTTATAAACAGTTTAATATTTAATAACAAAATTTCGTCTTGAAGTGTCGCTCAAAAGTAATAAGTAACCGTGTAGCCTCCGACAGACATATAAACAAGTGTATAATTATTATGCTTTCTAATATAAATGGACCAATCATGGCAGTGAAAGTTGGATCAGTGCTGTCATTGGTCGATTTCTCCCACTCTTATATGTCTAGCAGACGCTAGTTATAAGAACTGAGGTTATGTTTTCGAATTTCGAATGCTAACGTACGAGTACATTTTTAAATGCATATTTTTCTTTATTAAATTCATTTGACCGTATATCATCCGAATTTCGAACACAGCACCCCTGATCTTGAGAATGCGACCGATCCAAACGGATAAATTCCATTCCTTCATAGAATTAGCGACTCGTAAAAATGCTTTACTAACACTATATTTAATTAATATATTATGTCATATATTTATTACTTTATTAAAGAACGGGGATTATTTGAATAGTACATTAACATTCACAACAGCTTTGCGTTTGCTAGACGTTTCCAATATGCACGTAATCGCTCGTTCTACGACGGATAGCCTTCGAGTCTACGAGCTACTCTGATATGGTCTCAGTCTCAAGACAGTCCGTACGTCTGATCTATGATACACTCTCCCTACTCGAGCTACTGACTTGTGTGCGTCGTCGATACTACAATATTGTGATTTTGTAATGATTACTTGACTATCGTTAGTCTTATATTTGGAAGCTGCTTTGTTAGTGGTGTCTGTTAGTCAATAACTTGGACATTCTCTTACATGGTGTCGATTCCGTACACAAGTCTCTGATATGTGGGATGATGTGTGTAGCGCCGCGGGCCGCCCGCCGCGGTCCCACCCGAATGGTACAAAATTGGAGCGTACCTACATATACGTTTATTATATACAATGTACAATACAATACGATAAACACTATAGTGGCTACGGGGCGGGACGCCGGCGGCCGGCGAGGCGTGTCACCTCGCGCCTCAGCATGTATACATTCTCACAGTAATATACATCGTAACTCGCTCTATATATAACAAACATTACACGAACGCGCACCACGCTCGTCGAATAAACAACATAATATACAGCGGAATCGTAGCACTCTTTCGATTCGATTAAAAAAATTGACTAGAAAATCTCAATTCGCTACGAGCACTATGCGTGCGTGGAGGACGATGAGAATATGTCAGCGGCGCGCCACGCCTCGGCCTCCTCCTCCGCGTCGTACTGCTGCAGGAAGGGGTTGGTGGAGCTGTAGCGCGGAGACAGGCCGCCGCGGCCCGGCGAGTTCAGCGTCACGGCCAGCCCCGCCGACGTGCCCGGGATCACGGAGCGCGGAGACTCGCGGGACCCGGGCTCGCGCGGCGTGTGCTCGCGAGGAGTGTGCTCGCGGGGCGTGTGTTCACGTGAGTGGTCCCGCGACGTTTCCCGTGACTGGTGCTCCCTGTCCCGTGGCGTGCTAGTCCGCGGGGAATCCCTCGGGGAGGCTCTTGGTGACGCGCGCGGTGAGGACCTCGGCGACGACCGCGGAGATGCGGTGCGCTCCGGTTGCCTCAGTATGGAGGACACAGATCCTCCATGTTTAATTGTATCCGCAGGGCTGTGGCTCCCGGAGCTACTGCTGGGTGAACCGGGAGAGGATACTGTCACCTGTCGGGACCGAGGTGGCGCGGGCAGAGGGCCTCTGAGCGGCGACTGCGGACGATATTGGCCGCCCCTGACTGATGAGAGAACCTGCAATATAAGAAGGTCAGATAAATATTATAATCTGGTTATTTAGATTTGTGTGCTTTGCATAACTATGAAATGGTGATTACATGTGCGGGCGGCGAGCGGTCTGGCGCGGGCCGACCCGAGAGAGCTGGCGGCGGAGATGCTGCTGATGCTGCCACTTGAGGCCGATATGGACTGACTGAGGGCGGAACTCGGCCTGTGCAGAAATAAAAAGGTGTTTATGGTCTAACCATTTTCAAAAGCTGGAATGGAATAAAGTAAAATGAAATGGAAAATGGTAGAATGAAATATAAGAAAAGAGGTTTCATACTCAGTGTGTTAAAAAAGTTGAAAGTGTTAAAAGCCTGTTGGAAAACGATAATGATGGATATAGTGAAATTGAAAAGACTACTTAAAATGTTCAATATCATCACCAAAAATAGGAATAATCCATGCATAAAAGTTTTATGGCAATTACACTCTAACAGACAAGTTTTTCCTTTGTATAATATTTAAATCTAGAATTCTGGCATGTCAGCAGATTGTGTTTTGTTTCTTTTTCGTGTAAAGCTTCTACTGCCAGCTATCCCATCCCATCTTACTTACAAGTAAGGAGGTAGTATGTAATACCTTGGGGGAGTGTGAGTGAGGCCGCTGGCGACGCACTGACTCTGTTTCCACGCGGCCCGGTTACTGACTCGCCGCGCCGAACTGTCTACAAACATACATGCGTTAAGGGACCGCTTAGCCTTTAGACATTCAGTGTTCTTGTCTAGTGTATAAGTATAGTATAGAATCAGCTAGGGCATGCAGAAGGAGAGCTAGAGGGTATTCTAACGCGCTTTAGGGCTTTAACTGTCTAAGTTCTGGACCTACCTTCGCCGATTGGAATCAGTTCTATTTCCTTGTTTGACATTTAAAAGGGCCTTTCATTCGTCTGAAACGTAGGAAGTAGTTGGTTTGATTTTGAATTTGGAGAGACCCGAAGATCTCCAAAGAGGACGATGGCCAGTAACCATCGGCATGTAAATTCGTATTGAATTTTTGATGTCATCTAGGTAGCAGAGGTAGATCATTCTTGAGAATTTAAAAAAAAAAAGTTTTTTTAAACTGAATATTGCAATCTTAACTTTCTTCTAGAGAAATAGGAAAGTCAGCAAAATTACAACGCGGAATTTTCAAGCTGACAAAAATGATAACTTTTATAATTGTCATAGAGTTTCAGTTTTAAAGGAATTTGCCCGTGTGCGCGAAGAGTGAGAGATCATGAGATGAGTAGGTACAGCAACAGGTGAAGTTAGCTTGGTGAGGAGTGGAATGTTGTCTAGTGGTGTTGTTTGAATCTAACTTCTGGAGTATGCTAGTGGGTGACTATGTGCGTGCTTCTGCTACTAATTAGCATGGTGATGTAAAAAACAACATTGTGGATACTTTGTTAGTATTGCCAGACATGACTGAGTTTCCCCAGACTTTTACCAAGAGAGCTGCTTATCTGACCACCATTAGGTACAGGCAAATGCTTTGTTTGAGAGTCACTATCTAAACTAATCTTATTTTTGAAAGATTTGATTTTAAAATCAACATGTAATCAACTATTACATTTAAAAAAAAGGAATAATGATGCAGCATTTCCTTCGTCAAAGATTCAAGCAGTGAAATCAAGTATACAACCATGTTGTCTTTTACATCTCAATCAATCAATGTAGTCTAAAGATTGACACAAGAGGTGACATTACCGGAACGTTTAGGAGCAGGCCATATCTGGAGGAGGCACTGCAGAACATTTATGGACCTCTGGTAATCCATTTCTGTTGGTGGTTGCGAATGGAGCATCAATGGAGGTGCCAGAGCCACTGCCAGATGTTGAGGGGACATCTTGTTACGGTCCTGGGCAGCCACCACCAGGGCTAAATGGTCCAGTAGGAAGACCAGCGTGGCTCTTGATGCTCGAGGAAGCAATTCAACTACTGAGGCCATTAGGCGAGCGTTGCCTTCTCGGTCATCTGGGAGGCATATTCCTGAAACAGTAAGAGGAGATTAGAATGATGGACGAGTTGAGTAGACTGATTAATAAATGCTTTTAAGAAATACTGTGTGACACCAGATTTTTTGAGGATTCGTAACCGGCATTTTATCTTTTTAATAGTGTTAATTGTTAAATACGAGTATATTGTTTCTGAACACTGATGAGAAATAATTTTTGACATTTTAAGTATACTGGAAGTTCATCAATCATCTCAAAAACCATATATGCTCCTCATTTGGTATTTGACAGAATTTAAAACAAAAACCTTGGAATGAACTATTTCTGGATCTCTTTTTACTCAGTTCTATCAAAATATGATGATATACACAGGGAGATTGGTAATTTGGTGCAGGCCTTGAAATGGGTGATACCTACTAGACCTTATTTGCAATAATTTTGACCCGATAACTGGAGGTCCAAACTGGGTGGTTTCTGAGATATCGAGCTTTTAAAGATTTCTTTGAAATTTTCCACCTCTTCACCTTGATGTGCTGATTGTGAGAAATCTATGCCCGCCGTTCTGGTTTTCAAACTGATGCTTTTCTGTTAGCTCATGAAACAAGGAAGACGTGCTTCGAAAAAACTATACGAGCCAGTTGTTTTCTGGTTATTTATTTACTAAAAGAGGGTACTGTGGTACCATCTTGGAAAACTATTAAGACAGGAAAGTTGGTTCTGTAACTTGGACGACAAGTCTCATACATGTATTTTGAAAACCTGCCTTGAAAAACAAGGAAAGTTTCAAAAAAAATTCAGAGCATTACCTTTTTGGCCCTCTTTTTCCAAAGCCACTTGTGCTTTTTTGACAAATTGGTTTTCGAAAAATACATTCGTTCATGAGAAAAGTATTAGTTTAACATCCTGAACGGCGTAGATTTGTCATAATCAGCATATTATGGTGTAGAGGTGGAAATTTCAAAGAAATCTTTAAAAGGTCTGTTTCTCAGAAACCGCCCACTTTGGACCCCCAGTTATCAGGTCCAAATTGTTGCAAATAAGGTCTACTATCACCCATTTCCGCCGTATCCCAGTAGTTCCATTATGGGACTCCTGGGTTTTTTTTCTCCCAGTAATCCCATGGAACTGGCATTCTGTTTATGCAACATAAAATTAGTTTCAGTAGTTCCGGTACAGTTAACTCGATGGAGGTAATTATCAAATACAATTGGTTCCCTTCATAAGGGGTTCCTTTGCGTCGAGTCTGAGAGTTTATTTTATTTGCAAAATATTGTTTTGTCAGGACACCATGACGTTGCCGTTCAGTTAGTTACACCTTGTTGTGATACACTGTTACCCATTGGGAGAAAACATCCCGACAGGTAACACTCCAACTAAAATAAAAGAAAAGAAAGCCGAGACAATTTAGATGAGAAACAAGGATAGTAAAGTCTCACAAACTACCAGGAGACCAGAATCATGAAGTAGTATTAGATTGATTGTGAGATTCCTATTAACAATGTACAATACCTCCTTTATGATCTGGCCTCCTGGTAGTCTGCGAGAATATTATCCGTTTGTTAGCATTCAACTGTACGTAATGGAACCAGTGGGATTGGGTGAAAAAGTAGTTCCATGGAACTACTGGGAGAAAAAAATCCAAGTAGTTCCTTATTGGAACTAGACAATGGAACTACTGGGATACGGCGCCCATTTCAAGGCCTGCACGCAATTACCAACCACCTGTATAACATCTAGCAACCCGCACTGGGCCCGCGTGGTGTAATATACCCCATTCCCTCCATAGAGAAGAGGCTTGTGTCCCAGCAGTGGGAACATTAATAGGCTGATGATGATGATCAAAATAATTATGTAGTACCTTTGCATTTTAACCTAGTCCTCTTAAGCCACAGAATTCCATAAAATACTAACCCAGTGCATCAAGAGTCATCTGATACATGCAGCGACTGAACAGCGGCTGCGGCAGTTCCCTCAGGTAGTCCTTCAGTAGACCGGTGATGACGTTGATGTCAGGCACGGAGTCTGGGGCCAGTTCCACTCCTCGGGCGTTCCTTTCGAAGGCTTCTCGCAGGATGCGCTTTTTAATTGCTGAGCCGCATAGACGATACAGACCTGTGAAGACGAAATAGAGCGTGTTGTTTACACAAATACAAAAGTTAAAAAGTGTTAAAAAAAAAAAGTATGTAACAAAAAAAAGTTGACAGCCGAATATTATACATAACCATCTATTTCAGAAGTTGCAATGTCTTAAGGCGTAAATAAAAACAAAACAATTTAGTTCGATAATGATAGTACCTTATAACATTGACTAGAATACGTTCTAAATATCAAAAAACATAGTTCAACAACAAAGTTCTTTTTCATTCCAGCTTGCACTTACCAATAATATCCAAGCCACGTCTCTCAATCTCCTCGACACATCTCCTCACGATCATTGGCACGGGTGGAGCGTGTGGTGGTCTTGGCTCTCTTGCAACGACCGTGTCTAGCTCGGCACCGAACAGGGCGTTGCTTCGTGGAGGCGCCGGCCGTCTTCGGAAGAGATCATGCGGTTCCGCGTGACGTACGCGGATGTATAGCGTTCCACGGGGTTCCATCTGTGAATTAGAATAGGATTTAAATGTGATGTTCAGAAATCAAAAACACTGATGGCTCATACAAAGGTAAGTGATTACCGACGCCGATAGATATTTGCAATACCAACAGACTCACAAAAATAAAAAGCTGAACCTTCCACCTAGAACATTAATCAACGCTGCTTGGCGATGTTTGTTAATTTATTGTGGGTATGACCACAGAAAGTATCTTCAGTAATAGGTATACAAAATATGTCTTTCTTTTTTACTCTTCTTTGGTGTCTTTTGCAGAATCTGTTGTGTCTTCTATAGTTTCGTCTGTATTAAACTAACGTATTTTCTTTCTCTAACATAGTCTAAAGTTTACCTTGAGAGCCAGTTGATGCGAAGGTGCGCGCGAGAGCATGTCAGGCAGGGTCACAGCACTTCGGTAGCAGAGCTTGTGCCTATGCTGCGGGTCCCAGGAGTAGACCAGTACGTCCAGTTGTCTATTGTCTACTAGGTCCAGCTCGAATGACTCGTCCCAGTCGAAAGCTAGCTCGCCGGTGCGGACCTACGATTACGAAAGGAGATTGTAATTATTGGCATCAAATTATTTAAATACGTATAATTAAATGGTCAAAACAATAGTGTCCAGAGTGTCCGAGCGATAATATAAACCTGTTTTGCAGATATTTTTTCCAAATGTAGTCTACGCTATAACTGTATTAGTCTGCATCATCTAACTTCTGGACTAAGATAATATATTTAACTTCTGGACTACGATTTTCCTTATGATTCCCACTGATTTCGAGCTAGAGCTAATGTGGACCACTGATCTTGTTTGATGTTTCACTACATTTTGGCTATTTTGTCATTATACTGCACCTACAAATAATGTTACACTCACCACAGTACGAGCTTTATGCACACGATCACATTCTAGAACGCAATACAGGTCTCTAGGTGCAACTGCTGGCTGCGGAGGTGCCAGGGGGCCCGAGGGAGGGGAGCCTGGCGATGAACCCGACGCAGTAGGCCGAAGACCGCGGCCCGCCAACAGATGTACAAATAGCATGCCTGATACTCCGCCAGATAACCGTGATAGACCGGTCATGGACGCAGAAAGACCGCCCGTAGTTGGCTTTTCTGCTTTATATTTTAGGAACTCTGAAAGAAATTATATTATTTTGAAAAAAAACTGGTTAAAAAAAGGGAATGGCGAAATAGAGATTTTTGTCAAAACTTCGTCCAATTTTTAACCGACTTCAAAAAAAGTGGTTTCTCAATTCGACCGTATATTTTTTTTCACTACCATAATACTGTTGTTATTGTTACAACATCACAAAATTCTGCAGCATACTAACGCAATAATAAAATAAAGTAAAAAAAATCAGTTATAAAATAGCAGTTTTCAAAGAATAATTAATGAGCATTGTAAACTCTACCATTAGGATTAATATCAAGGTGTCTTTGATGACGAGATCCCGGTGTTGGAACCGGGCTGGGGTTGGGGCAGTTGAACCGTGACCCGAGTTCAAGTAGCTGGCGGACTCGACGGGCTGAAGGTGACCCTCCGGCCCCGGTTCCAAGCTGGTTGGTGGCACCTAGTTGCTGCGAAGAAACTGAGCGAGCAGGCAAGTGCCGTGGTCTTTCCACGCGACGACCTGCTAGACCTAATGACGATCCAAATCGGCTGGCACTTTCCATCTGAAAAGGAACGGTATTTATCGAGAGGAAAAATATCGATGAAACTGGGAAAAAACGAATACTGTATGATTTTCTTACGTTTTTGAGCGCGTCGTGTATATTTTCAGCTGAATAGTGCGTTGGAAGTCGTGGACGCAGCGTCTCATAGAGGGCGCTGGTAGAGGGCGCCCGCGACAGCCACGCCCTGTACTCGTCCGAAGTGAATACTGAAGGAGAGGACGGTAAACGACCTGTTAATCAAATGATCTTGGATGATGAATGAATGTCTTTTGATATGATTATAACAAATGAATCAATCGAATGTCTTTCAGTATGGTTATTAGAAGTTTTGTTTTTTTCTTTCTTACCTCTGGAAGAACGAAGATCTAAACGTGATGACAAAGGCTCCGGCTCATCTTGAAGAACACTTCCTGCTCGCCTGCTTAGTCCCAACCTATTTGGAACAACAAAATTCATAGATAGAACTGTTTTTGGATGCCAAACTGTGAGAGAAAGTGATGCTCACCTCTGTCCAGTTCCCCTAACATCTCTTGGCAACGAATTAAACTTCGATCCAATATCCCTGCCCAAAGTGCTACTCCTGTAACCACTGAGTCCAGAATAGTAAGGAGTTCTAGTAGGAGCCGTAGCCTCTGTGTCTGAAGAATAGTCCAGACTTCGGTTCCTTCTAGCTGTTCCAAATTTACTACTATACGATGGTAGACCAAGCCCAGTTGTTCCATATGCTCCTGACAGCGTGGAACCTAGGCCAGTTCCTCCTAAACCTGATCCTAGGCCAGAGCTTGTCAGGCCTGACCCGACGAGGCTTGAACCAGTGAGGCCACTGAGTCCTGTGCTTGAGAGTCCAGAAGGAAGCCCAGGGCCTAAACTAGTTCCTCCCAAGGCGGAGTCTGTCAATCCAGTCCCTGATAGGCCTGATCCGGGCATGCCCACGCCGCCGTACCGTTGATTGTATCTTAGACTTGTTGCTGAAAAAATATTACACAATATTAGATACACGCTCACGGATATTAAGGTCTATTTCTACATAAAACATTAATTCAATAGAAGGACCCTTACCTCCAGTTGCAGCAGAAGCCTTCAAGCTTGATCTGAGCAAGGAATGTCTACCGAAATCAGAATGAGTTTCAGCTCTAGGCAACTGCTGTTCTGATCCTGACCGTGGAACACGGCCTCCAAAACGCGTACTGAAAAAACCATGAATTAAATTAAGAAGCCCAAGAGATAAGAAAAGCAAAAGAAAGGCATTTGTCAAAGAACCATGAAAAATTAGTTGATTAGTAACTGATGGACGCTTTTGAAGGCACCAAACTAGTGACTCAGTTCTGGGCCGACCCAATAGGGTAGACGAAAAAAATATCTAATTAGTCCGTCATTTAGATTATCAAAAAATATTTGACCCGTATTTTTTCTTTCGTTACCAAAATTGTCGAAGATACGACGCTTTTAAAATTCTTCATACGTCACGCCCTGGTATAATTTTTAGTGAGTTCTGACGTCACGGACCACTCCCGAGTGAATCAATATTAATTGATTTACAAAAACAAAAAAAATACGTGTTCATTATTTTCCTATACTCTAACTGACGGACTACATAGATTTGCAATTTTGTTGATAATGTCGTCATACCTACTAACTCTCAACGACAACTTAGCTAGATTATGCCAGTCCCATTATTTCATTACTAACCCATCATTTGGTCTTATATGCAGCTCGTGAAACACGCCAAGAAGAATATAAAAGGCCACTTTTCTTACCCATCATATCTTCCGCTGTCAGCTGGGTAGAAGGAATGCACCTTCTCCGCCAAACTATCCAGTGTGTTCGGGTAAGATCGCTCGTATGGTACGAAATGCGTCGCTTGGGACTTTGGCTGCTCTGTTATCACCGGTGGTGGTGGACGGTAGCTGTGGATGGAAAAAAATAAAACTTGAAATAACATGCTGTGGTCGATTCTCGTCTATCTGCCTAATATAACAATAAATGACTGGTCATGAGTTTTTATTATCATCATTCACCAGATCATCTTCATCTGTCTTTGATGCTTTTGCTCAAGTGTGTTGGGTAAGTATCCAACTGCATTCGGTTAGACACCAATAATTTATACATATATTTTTTTATTCTTGTATTTCACCTTATTACTTATTTACATAAATATTAGGAATATTTATTTACTATGTTTGTACTTAAGACGCCTGCGGAGCATGCGTATTTCATACAAACGTAATACCAAAATAATTTGTAAATTAAACATATTCCTAAGGTAGTGTGTATTTATTTCGATTGAATTACAGAATATCTAGGTTTCCAAATATATATTTTGATTGGACACTGATTTTAACAAGAGTTATAAGAAAAACAAGTTTTCTATGGAAATTTTAAATTCCTCATATCTCGTCTTTGTATCATTGTCCTCTCAAAAAATATATTTGGGAACATAAATATTCTGTAATACAATCGAAATAAATACACGCTAGCATAAGAATATGTTTTATTTACAAATTATTTTGGTATTACGTTTGTATGAAATATGCATGCTCCGCCGGCCCCTTAATAGCAAGGGAATCATTGATTAAATATCTGCACCAAGCCACACAACTTCTTTGCAATCGTTGATGTGGGGTTTCCTAAAATGATTTGGATTAGCCCAACGTCCAGAATGTTTAATTTAAACTCTCTAATCAATGATTCCCTTTCATTCTTGTTCTTAACGCACTCCATCAGCAAATGTTGCACATCGTCAATTTGATTGCAAATTTCACAATTTGGGGATGCGACCTTTCGCATTAGGAAAGCAAACTTTGCCGATGGATAGTGTCCAGAACGTAGCCTTAGTGCTAACTTAACATAATTCCTTCCCAAACTTGTATCCTCGAACCAGAACACGCGAGGAGGCTCATTCTGAATGACCTTATACCAAATTCCTTTCGCTTTAGATATGTCATCAAAGTTATTCCTCCATCGGTCAAAACATGACAGCTTAACCTTGGAGCAATATTCCCAGTAATCTGGAATATACGAATTTTCGCTACCCATCTCTACTGCAAGCTCTGACAGACGACACACAAATAATAATCATTCCTATTTAGTTGCAGGCAGATTGTGAATCTTTCTATAGATGCTTAATGATTCAGGTAACCAATAGGTTTCTTTAAGACAGTCATGACGTTGTCTTCTGTATGTTGTAACATTTTACACATAACAACAACCTCTGTAACACACGAAGGGTTGGGCAGAGGTGTACCGAATACTACACTCACTCGCCAGTTATGCTTGAGTCTCATAAAATTGTGTGACCTTATTGCCACCATCATTATCATCATCATCATTTCAGCCGAAAGACGTCCACTGCTGGACATAGCCCTCCCCCAAGTGTCACCACATTGACCGGTCCCTTGTGACTCGCATCATTTACCAGGTCATCGGTCCACCTAGAAGGAGGTCTTCCAACGCATCGTCTTCCGGTTCGCAGTCGACACTCCAGAACTTTTCGGCCCCATCGGCCATCCATTCTGCGACCAATGTGACCTGCCCACTGCCACTTAAGTTTGGCAATTCTTCGGGCTACGTCGGTGACCTTGGTTCTCTTGCGGATGTCCTCATTTCTGATTCGATCAAGCAAGGAAATTGCCACCAACAGGTCACAAATCCAAACTCTGTGGCTACTACTGAAAAATCTTAAACAAAATAATAATAACAAATGCATACAATATATACCTCCATGTAGAATGATCAGACGGCGGTCTTGGATTGTAATATAAATCCAGAGCCGTAGAATCAGGAGACAAAGCACCAAGCTGCAGCCGACTTCTTTCTTCTCTGCCATCACCAACTGGACGAACACCTCCCCCTGGCCCCGCTGACCGCAGCGTACCGTGTCTGTTGAGATAACAAGAAATTAGGTACTTTAATTTTCAAGCCATAAAATCTTGGTAGTCCTATTTTGAAAGTAGGTATGATGTTTCAGGATAATTAATACATTGGTACGTCCGCATTCAACATCACGTAAGTGAATTTGAACATTACAAATAAATGTAATTTATTTTACTGGAGTAAATGATAGCGTGACGGTGGACAGACGAGAAAGGAAGAAAAAAACGTGTTGCGCTGTCCCCAAGTAACATATTATGGCACAAGGGCAAGAAATTGATGCTGAAATATATTTTTTATTGAAATCATCATTATCAAAGAAATTATGAAAGCATGTAAAGCAAAAAAAACGTGTTGCGCTGTCCCCAAGTAACATATTATGGCACAAGGGCAAGAAATTGATGCTGAAATAACAATTTTTATTGAAATCATCATTATCAAAGAAATTATGAATGCATGTAAAGCAAAAAAACGTGTTGCGCTGTCCCCAAGTAACATGGCACAAGGGCAAGAAATTGATGCTGAAATATCATTTTTTATTGAAATCATCATTATCAAAGAAATTATGAAAGCATGTAAAGCAAGAAAAGACTCTGCAAATTGCAAAACTTTAACACATTATTATTTTGATTACTAAGAAAAAAGTTAAACAAACAAGATTTAAAGTGTGATTGAAAAAGTCGGTTTACAATTTGAACTGTGTCTGTTGTTGCCTTATTGAGAAATTAAATTAAGAGAAAATAGGCAACCCTCTTCATTCTAGAATTGGTTTTCACTTTGAGCTTTAGTTTAATTTCGTACTTTTCATGACAGTGTAGGGCCAACCGAAAACATTCGTTACAGCCTTGATGATAAAGCGTTTAAAAAACCTCTTAACGAAGCCGATGGGCACTTGTTCTACTCGTCATGGCATTTTTTTTTTGTTCTACACCATACCTGAGAAATTTTGTAGTTACGGAGATATTGAGGGTCAAAGTTCCAACTTTTTTTTTTATTAAAAAACTTTCTTTGTTTTTTTTTTTAAATACAAGTTTTTATTGTATTTTTACTTTAAAGACCTCTACAACCCCCATACTATTCAATCCGCCCACCAGAACAATGTTTTAAGTGCGTTACATTGAATTATTGAGAGCAGCGGTGGCCCAGTGGTGGCGGCCCCGACTTACGTTCAGTAAGTCGTGGGTTCGAACCTAGGCAAGCGCATTACTTTGTGTAATTTATTACATCACCGCTGCTCTCAAAACGGTGAAGGAAAACAACGTGAGGAAACCGGCATGTCCTAGAACCATAAATTCGAAGACATGTGACATCTACCAATCCGCACTGGGCCCGCGTGGTTGATTATATAGCCCATTCCCTCTCATAGAGAGGAGGCCTGTCCCAGCAGTGGGAACATTAATAGGCCGATGATGATGATGATGACATTGAATTATACCACAAAACAGGATTTTTCACCCTATTAAAAAGAACCTCGTTTTCCAGTAATAATTTTTGCTAAAGTTATTAAGGTGCCGGCGGAGCATGCGTCGTTCATACAAACGTAATACCAAAATAATTTGTAAAACAAACACATTCATAAGGTAGTGTGTTTTTATTTCGATGGTTTTACAGAATAACTATGTTCCCAAATATATATTTTGAAAGAAAAATTATATAAAGATGAGATATATTATGAGGAATTTAAAATTTCTATAGAAAACTTATTTTTCTTATAACTCTTGTTTAAATCAGTGTCCAATCAAAATATATATTTGGGAACCTAGATATTCTGTAATCCAATCGAAATAAATACACACTACCTTAAAAAAAATATGTTTGACTTACAAATTATTTTGGTATTACGTTTGTACGAACTACGCATGCTTCGCAGGCCTCTTAAGTTTGATGTACAGAATGCTTGGTTGACGGTTTCGTGATGAGGTTGATTACACCATGTATAATTTCTACTGCTCCGATAGTCTCGTGGTTGCAAACCAACTACTGAGCGTGGGGTCCTGGGTTTAATTACCGGGTCGGGAAAAAACGTTTTTGCAGCCCAGTTTGGAAGTTGGCGTTGTGATACCCCCGTGCATTGGAAACCACGTTAAGTCTTTGGTCTTGCGCCAGATTTGTTTTCAGTTGAGGCGGATTGCCGTACCATATAGGGATAAGTGAAAAGAGAGAGCGCACCTGTACCTGCGCACACACTTGTACACTATAATATCTCCCGCCCCAATGGCTAATCTCCGGTGATATTGGCCTCCATGAACAAAAACGGTCTGGAAGACTATATCATATAACTATAATTTCATTTAAAATACTCACTGTGAATAAAGTCCATCAACTCGATCCCGTTCCCGCTCGTCATCATCTCGACAGTCCCTCTTGAGCACAACGACTGGCGGTGGCTTGTGCTCCGACCTCGGCATGGATGGCGAGCCTGGTCCTGATTTACCTAGTAAGTAGAATATAATTAATTAATGGCTAGAAGGAAACATGCGGAAAGCAAGATAAAATTAATAAAAGCAAATCCCGAAAGAAGTCCTATATCTGTTACTTTCACCGTTTTTCACTCCACTTAAGAGAAGAACTTACTACACTTTCCTCACGGACATTATAATCCCGTAAGTACTTTAAGTATAGTCCTATATCTGTTTTCTCTTGAACATTTCAGAGAGTCAGAAAGATTTTCTTCATGCAGAAACCATGGAAATATTGCTATGTTTTTACGGACGCTCAATTAATATAACAACAAAAGAGTTTTTTTGAGGTTTTTGGGTTTAAAGCAGACAAAGAAGTGTTGATTAATCGTCTTGTTTCTACAATTCCAGTCGCTTCCACTCTTTAGTTAGTGAATGATGCCTACTATTTTCCCGTAAAGTTTTGAAATTCTTCTAATAAAACCAACCTTTCCTCTGCCTCGTACACAACAACAGCCTCCTGGGTATCGACATGATAATGACGACATCATCCAGGGACATCCTCCTAACATCCACAAGGTTCACAGCCAAGATCTCATCCCCCACTTTGAGGCACCCACTGTTGTAGACGGCAGACTCCAGTGCTATCCGGGAGATGAACACCCCATCCGTCCGCGCGCCTCCGTCGCCTTCCCTGATGTACAGTCCCAGGGTCTGGCCGGGTCGCTTCACTATTTCCACTAGTTGGACTATGTGACGGGAATCCTGTGAATAGAAGGCAGAATTTTTAAAAATGTGTGCAGTGTTTCGTACCTCATTGGAGTATTTCTACTGAAACACTGGTCGTCTTTTTTACAGATTAATCGAAAAGCAGAAAGTGTTTTTAGTCTGAACAGGAACGCTTGGTCCAGTTCAGACTAAAAACCACTTTCTTCTTTACACTGTCAATATAATCATGTTTTGTGTTTACAAAACATGATTATATTAACAGTGTAACAAAATTGTCCGAATCAGCAGACGACAACCTCTCTACGTTGAACAGCGAGATGACATTCCGAAAAAAAATGACAAAATTATGAAGAATGTGTAATAACGTCTTATAAAACCTATATTATTATAACGACTCCAAGTTGTGTATTAAGACGACTCCAAGTTGATACTAAACGTAAAAACAATTTCAAAATCAACAGATGAAAAATGAACATAAAAAATCTCATTCAACAAAAAACGGTGCTTACAAATAAGCGCTTTCAATTCCCAACCAATCTGACGCCTTACGACAATACTATTGTATTGCACAAAGCACAACGCAATACAAGGAAACCGCAAATGGAATAAACCACAGAATCCATACCGAACAATATTACATAGCTGTGGTATGAACCGTACTGCACATCCCAACAATGCTGGGCTAAATTGCGTTCACATTCCCAACGATCTAGGCCATCCCAGCTCGAACAAAAGGGTTCACTGGAGTAGCGTTCTTTCACAGTGGGTCCCGTACTAGGCTACGAGCAGACTATTCGGGTCAATGGAGCGGGAAAATTACCTTAGAAGACTGGTGTTTTTCAAAAAAAAAAAGTAGTCTTAACACCGTCTCCAATCACTGTCTGACCTTTTTAATTACTGATGAGTACCTTTTGCCCGCAGCTTTGCTCGCATTAATTTAGAATTTGACAATCAATTTAGGTTGTACTCCTTGTATACTTAAATCATTATTCGAAAGACACGTGGCGCAAACTATTATCATAAGAACGATATTGATTTTTTCTTCGGGAACAGTACTTTTTTTCGGGAAGTCATATACTCTGTCTGTTTCTGTAAACATGGCAACGTATATGAAAAATTTTCGAATGATCGGCGCAGTGGTTTAAGCGAGAAAGGGTTACAAATTTACTTTTATCATAGTTAGGATTCGTCGGTTTTATAAAGAACAGTGACATCATTAGAGTAGTTATTCGATTATTCATGAGTTCAATGTTTTCTTTTACATTTTCCAAACACGATACTGGTTTCTACTTTACTTTCATAGAAGTTCGTGCCATAATCAGTATTCATTGCGCCCAACGATTTGTTTTCAATTTATTGTTGTTTGCTTTGCTATTGTGAATAACAAAAGACGCCAAGAGTTTCAGAAAATAACTTTTGAAACTCTTGGCGTCAGTGTAATCACTGACTTGAGTAAAATGCATTGTTATAACTTAAGATGGTTGCATAAAGCGAAAACGAATAGCAAACTCGTCTTCACAAAATGCAGCTATGTTGAGTAAATATTATAAAGCTTTAATACAAACATCAGGAGGTTCCATTTTGTTCCAGAAGTACTACTAACTTTATTAACTAAGGTTTCCGCGGTAACTTTAATAACAGGAGTTTATTAAATTCTGACCCTTTATAAGTTTAAACAGCGTTTTTAATTTGTGCATAAATTTTTTACAAAAAATAAAGTAGAGAGTTGTTACAATTTCATTCATCAATAAAGGGGACGAACTACCTACTAATTCAATCATTTTTAACCCCTTTAGACAAAAAAAAATCTAATTAGACCGTCAGATAGATAGATTTCCAAAAAAGGTACACAGTACAATCATATTTTTTACCTTTTCACGTAAACAAAAATTGTAAGATAGAAAGAAATGTGTCATCACTAGCTAGCACTCATCAAAAATCTTTGATGTGTTTTATCTTCGTCTTTGATAAAACAAAAAAAAACACGTGCTTATCCAATAATTTTCGATAATAAAAGAATGATATTTTTTTTTTGTAAGTCTTCATCCCTATTCATAAACACAGTCGTTTTTAGTACAACTTAAAGACATATATCATTATTGCACTTAATAAAATGCATTTATTAACCAAAGCAGAAGCCCTACTCCCTAACGTTTCGTCCGTATATTCGGATCTATCTGCGTCTCTCACTCGCACTCATCTCCAGACGTGCGCGAGAGAGACGGATAGACCCGAATATACGGACGAAGCGTTAGGAAGTAGGGCCTCAGGATTCGTTCTTCACCCTTTGGACCTCGTTGGTCTAAAAGTCGCAATCGCTACTCCTGAGCATGAGATCCTGGGTTTGGTTCCCGGGTCGGGCAAATTATGATTGGGACTTTCCATCAAGAATTTCTCAGTAGCAGTCACGTATTCTATCCGTACCCGGTTATTGGAAATAGGCTCACCTGACGAAAGGTTTGGGTGCCCTATTAGGTACACCTTTGCCCAATCCTTCGTAAATTAAAAGCGTAATGTTATGTTATATGTAACCAACGTAGTAATAGTTATTTATAATATTAGTTCGGTAAGTTGGTTTTTACAAACGATTAGACGAATGTAAGCCCGAAACGAAGTTGAGGGCTTACCATAGTCGCGAGTTTGTAAATACCAATTTCTGCACGTGTGTCATACAACGTTTTTCAACACATTTGCGCGAAAATTATTAATTAAATTATTAAACACGCTATAAAATTTTTGTAAATCATTAAATAGCGCTCTCGCGATTTTGGCGGCAAGAAACTGTTTTCTGCAATTTGCACCTCATTCAAAATATCAGTTGGAGTTTGGAGTAGATTTTATTCCTCGCTTGAACTCATATTATTATTTTGTATATCAGTCGAAAAGTCGCAACAATCTTTGACGTTTCTATGAAAATGGCGCGAATCTGCAAATGGCGCCACATGCACGTGGTGAAATTTAGAACTACATCTTTCGTCTCACTTACTCTTTTGTATTAAAGTGAGACAAACGTATTGAGCAAAAGCACTTCCAAGAAGGTTCGATCAGTCAGCCTATTTATTCTCGTAATGTAAAACTCCTTGATGGAATCCTTTTTATTTTTTTTTGGAAATAAAAAAAAACCGTAAAGAATACGCACGGTGCTACGAGTATACAAGGGGCAGTGTCCGTTGTATGGTGCGTAATTTTTAACTTTCGAACAATGTATACAGGCTTCGTAAATGCACTTTTTGAGCAAGTGTGTTGAAAACTCATTTACGACTAGCTGACCCACGCAATTTCGTCTGCGTCACATAGAGAGAAAAACGAAAGGAAAAAAAATCCCCGTTTTTGAAACACTTCTCATTCCTGCTCCGCTCCTAATAGTTGTAGCGTGATGTTATATAGCCTAAAGCCTTTCTCGATAAATGGATTATTCAACACAAAAATATTTTTTCAATTTGAACCAGTAGTTCCTGAGATTAGCGCGTTCAACCAAACAAACAAACTCTTCTGCTTTATAATATTAAGTATAGAAGTATGGATGTTGTCATAAGCAACGTGTTCAGGATATAAGTTAAAGCTACCGCCATTTTCTTACCTGTAATGAGAAAAATTTCTTGGCGGCTTCGATATTGTTACGGCCCACTTGTCTGATCTCCAGGATTCGTACAATCATCTCGCCGCGGCGCTCCACCGCCTGGAAACATTGAACACAATATATTGAACACGCTCGGTAAACTGCAGACGATAAAAAAAGGGTTTCGAGTTAAGCTACTTTCGTTTTTTTTGTCGTGAATATGATAAGCTTTTGAATGGCACATTTATACTGAGCACGTGTTTTGGCTTACACACGCTCCGGTTTTAATCTTACACTTGTAGTTTGGCAGTAGTGCAACAAGGAATATAGTGCAATAAAGAATAAACGCTTAGCTAAAGTAAGTTCATAAATCCCGGCATGAGAACATAATATATACTTATATTTTGCAAATATCTTCATAGTCGGAACCAATTTGATTAATAGCTATCACAGAGTGTGACATTCAAATAAACGTAGTGTGAACTTTAAGGTTTCGTGTTGACACTTATACCGGGCACTCCCTGCACTCACTCTTAAAGTAGTCATCTACTTACTTTGGGACAAGCCCGCCACACTACTTATTCCTAAACCACTGTAACTCCTGAAAGCCAGAATCAACAGTGGCGACCACCAGAAAAGCGCCGAGACAATGAAGCTCGACGAAGTCCCAGAGAATGAATTTAACTGTCTTGGATCCCGCAACGAAATTAATCAGAAAGTATAGCAGAGGAGTATAGAAAAAACCGTAATTTTATCTACTTACTTACAATTTGGTGGTTTTATTCTAAACCCTAACGTGTTTCTTGTGAACACCACAAAGATGGTTTGGTCTATATTGCAAATGAAGTACCATATCATTAACAAATGGTTTTTTAATAACTTATTAATGGAAACATTTGACAGAAATAAGTCGCCTCTCCTAATTAGGCCCAACATCAAAACGCGAACATTTCCAAAGATATGCTAAGTACGCAAATTATTTCAATACTTAGGGAATAAGTTACATATTTGGGTACTGACCTCGAGCGCCGCGGCGGTTGTTGAATCGTGGTCATTCTCAACCATTTCAATCTGCCTGAATATTTCATTGCTCACTCCTGATACCTGTGTAGTGGAAATAACAGTTGAAGAAAAAGAAGAAAAAGTTGAAAATAGTTAGCTTGTTATGATTAGGACAAAACGCTGTCCAATTTCACCATCACTAGTATAGATCATAAAAGTTACGATGACTAAAATTGGATATATTGATCTGTAAAGCACCAAAAACTGTTTGAGACAAAGGCTAATTTAATTTAAGTTACATTCTTGGACTGCGGAACTGTTCGAAAGAGACACCGCGGCCCGGGATCTCAAAGGGCTAAGGTACATGGATGGGTTTCAGTCAGTACAAGTCACTCCCTTTTGCTCCACCCAGAGCGGGAGAGGTCATTTGATGATTTGCTAAACGGAATAAAAAAATTTCATTTAAACATCTCATCAGTTAATGAAAATGCCCATGTCAGTTAAAAAACTTATATCTCTTGATTTTATGCAACGTTTATAAATAAACTTTTATGAAAACAATTCAGTTATTTTATTCCTGCCAGTTAATTGTAACTGACAGGAATAAAATACCACACTCGTATTTTGAAATAACACAGAAACTAAATAAAAAGTTTCGCCAAATTGATATGGCTTATTCCCGATATTCAAAAAACATTCCGATTCTGTTGTTGTGCTTATTTTTATTTGATTCTCATAAACACGTGCTTAAGAAACACGTTTTGGACTATTTCTCTGTTTGGACGCCATTTTGTAGCGATATAAAAGTCCAGTAATCTTCACTGTTAGAATACCTTCTTTTATTATCACAACTGTTATCTTTATTTTACAAATTATAAGTATTTTATCAGCGGCGAAGATAACTGGATTTTTATTTCGCTTATTGCCACGGGTGACAATTTCTACTCTTTTGTTGTAGTGCAACTTTAAAGGGTTTCAATCGTTCTTGGAATCTTTCAAAAGTAGAACTTGTAAGTCCCAATATATTTGTCGGGTTTTTATATAGCTTGTTGAAGTTGCACACTTCGTTTGTAATTCTAAAATGAAAAAGGGATCTCAGTTTTCTTGCACCTTTTTGAATGTTTTGGGAAGTTCATTATTTAAAAAGACTGTAAGTACAGTTTCCAAACAGGCACAGTTTTGTAAAACAGCGGCCGCTTAGAAAACTTAATAAAAGCTCTGGCGGCTCACAGGCGAATCGCGTTAGTTTGGACACCTCCGATCAAGTTATATTAAGAGCGGAAGGTTTAGAATAATTCCTCTGTTTAGACACATGCCTTCTCTTTCTATGGGACCGATTTCGACCTTACGAGCCCACGTAAGATTGTCTATTGTCAGTTTACCCACAACCGTATGGTATCACTGATTTCTTTTTCCTCAGTGTAATAATGGCACTATTTTATCACCACCGCTCTCAAAACGGCGAAGTAAAACTTTGTCAGGAAACCAACATGTCCTAGAACCAAAAATTCAAAGACATCTGACATCTACCAACCCACACAGGGCCCGCGTCGCGTCGTGAGTTACAGCCCATTCTCTCTAATAGAGAGGAGGCCTGTGTCCCAGCAGTGGGAACATTATAGGCTAATTATGCTTATGTTGTAATGGTTACCTTTCGGAAGTCTGGCTGCAGCACGCAGGGTGGTGCGTGGTTGGCGCGCGGCGGCTGCGGCGGTCCGGGCGGCGCGCGGCCCGGCGAGGCCGTAAGGTCCGGCGCCGCGCGCCCGTTCTCCTGTAACAACAGAAAAATACCATGGTTACCTATTTTTCGACATGAAATCGAACAATTTAAATAAAAGAGATCATGAAAAAGAGGATTGTGTGAGGAACAGAAAGAAAAGATTGTAAATAGTAATGTGCAGGGAGAGAAGGAGTAATATAAAGTGCTGCTCCGACCTCAGCATGGGAGAGAAGAATGAGGCAGAAGGACGATGATGATTTTTTTCACCGTGTGCGTAATTGTGATACTTAAAAGTGAAAGCCAGAAAAAAAGGCGATACTATGATTGTTTCATATCATTTTCTGCTTTTTCGCAGTCTCCTGATATCATCCAACCTGGCAATACCGAAATACAAACTAGATTGGAAAAAGAAAAATGGTTTATAGAAGCCCCACTTGAAATTGTAACAAAATGTTCGTAAGCACTTTTCCGACGGCATACCCTACAGGTGCCAGAAATAAACCCAAGCAAATAGATCTATAAATCCTTCGTAGTAACCTTCCCATAACTTAATGTCTTCTACGCAAGGCCTGTAAGTGACACTATTACTTATTATATTACTACGTAAACAGTCGACCAACTTGAAGCATATTGCGCGCCGGTTTCTAACATATTACCTCATTTTTCTCGGACTATTTAGTAGGAAAGTTGGCGGTGGGTTTATTTTTTATCAGCGCGCAGCGTGACGTATTGTATTGATGAGTTTATGACGTGTTTCGTATAAAACTTTACTAACAGCAAATTAGGTGAAGTATTACTAAAAGACGATAAGTAGACGAAACAGTTGTCATCGGGGGAAAAACCTGGATGAGGCTAGCAGAGGAGCGTGGAAATCTCCACGCTCCTCTGCTAGCCAAGAAAGGAGAGGCCTATACCCTGTACCTACTGGATGAATTAAGGCATGAATTACGAGGCATTTCCGAGGCACGGAGGAAACACGGCATGTAAGGGTGGTCATCCATCCACAGACCAACCCTGGTAAGCACTGCTTAACCTAAATATGGACCCGAGTGGCTGTTATTATTTACCAACGAGCTCCTCTAAGTCTTTGGTGTTCCAAAGAACTAAAAAAAACACAAAAATTGTTTGGATTGTATATCTTCGAAGAAGACTGTGACTTTCTATTGTAACTACACAAAATCTTTGCCGAAAATTGCACCTTTAGAAGGTCTAAACGCGCACGTAAAGGTAATAAGCAAACAACGATTATAATAATACAATACAATATTATGACATTCAATCACTGAAATTATTCAATCATTTCAAATAACCACGAATCGCGGATTCATGTCATTATTTGTATACTTCTACTTCTTCCTTCTCAAGGTTCATTGGAAGACCAGCGTCAGACAGCATCACCTGTCTGGCATGAATGCTGAAATGGACCTTTTTGGCGCAGCCGTGAGGCACACAGCACCTTTCTACTACGAGTGTGTTCTACTCATTGTTTTGTATCTTTTTTTATTATTGTGTGTGCTTTATTAACTGACGTCAAATAAATATTTTTCTTTCTTTCTTTCCTAATTAATTACTTTAAATATAATGAGAATTCTGTGAAATACTGGTATTCAGCTCCATCCGGTTAGACTGGAAGCCGACCCCAACATAATTGGGAAAAGGCTAGGCAGATCATGATAATAAGAATTCTGTTAGTTAAAATCCCTTAGAAGACCGACGATTACCTAATGCCTATAAGATTAATGAGATTGTCAGATGAATGGGAATGTCAGATACATAATTACAGGCATTTTGTAAGAGTTCCTTTATATCCTAGAACAAGAGAATACGAACAATACCTATACAGTATCTATCAAACTCCAGGCACGTGTAGCGGAGATAAGAAACTAATTAGCATAATATCGTATGCCTTCGATTTTCTCGTTCCAAGAACAAGGAAAGGGCCCTTTGAACGTCTTAATATGAAATTAACTACGTGCTCCGTCGGGGAACGACGAAGATATTATCATTTGTGTTGTGGAAGAGAAACATCAAATGATAATAAAGGAGGAAAAAATCTTCATTTTTTTTTTATTTGCCAGTTATACTGCGCAAAAACTATAATTAAACATAATCTTACGATGAAAGACCGTCTTTTAAGATCATTAAAACTTCTTCTACATCAAATAATCTCATCGTATTTATCAACAGTTTTCAACAAGTAACTTGGGATCACCAAGCATATCTTCTTGCTGCGGGACTGTTCGAAAGAGATACCGTGACCCCGGAACGTAAAGGGCGAGGAAGGAACATGGATGAGTTTTAGTCAGTAAAAGTCTGACACTCCCTCCCGCTTCGCCCAGAGAGGAAGAAGTCATTTGATGACTTCCCATCAAAAAAAAAAAAATGAAAAACATGTCTTCTTCCATATTTTTATTACTTGTCATCTCAGTAGCCAGGGAGAACCTGTCTACCCGTACCTATCATCTTTCAAACAGTTGATCCAAATAACAAATGTATGAACTAGTCAATCAATTTTAAATATCTCTATTTTACTATGGGTGTTGAAGAAAGGTTAGAAGCTAAAGTTACGAAATTGTACATTTCGTCAATATTTTGCATAAGATTGAACCATGTTTGGTAGTGACTACTCATAGCTTACAATTTATTAATATTATTTCAGTAGCAGCCACGCTGTCTGGATTTGTGTCCGATTGATGGCAATAGGCTCGCTCCATATTACATGTATAACTTAAAATATAACTGTCGAAAGGGTTAGGTAGAGGTATACGTAACAGTACAACTCTTAAGTACGCCTCCGCCTATGTCTTCAGGGATTGCAGGCGTGATGTTATTTAAACACTGTTTTAGGCTTTCACGGTTTAAAACTAAACTTATATCGGGAGCGCAAAACAATAAATAATCACGGAAGATATCCCGTAAGTGACAATATAAGTTTAGTGATGTTATTTGATTTTCGAGTATTGCATGGGATTTTAACATAACTGTCAAAATAAGGGTGCAGGACAGGTACAACCTCTGCTTAACCCATAGAGTAATACGAAAATTATATCATGTTCAAATATTTTGGTGTCAAAAGCCAAATGTAAATAAAAAAAAAAAACATTTCATTTTAAAAACCGAATACTTTCAAAATAACTTCGAACTAAAACATAATAATCTAACCACAGACAAACTCGAATTTCAAACAGACCGCCAAAGACCGAACATAACGTATCAAGCATTCGAAGTTCGAACCCTTTTCTCACTCAAATATGACGTCACAAACAAATATGGCCGGTATTCTTATTTCCTCCGTTCTTCCGTCGCGAGTAATATTGTCACTTCCTATTTGAATGTGGAATGCGAATGTGGTGCGAAGACGATAAGGAAAAACCATTTTAAAGATAAATAGAGATTAAATAGCTTTGCGGCTTTCGTTTGAAATGTACTGGGAATGGGAAGTGAAGTAAATATTTCATTTGAATGATTTAGACGCAAGCTTAAATTGGCGGTATTACTTTTATCAGATTTTTCAACGCTGTCTGTAAGAAGACGTCAGAGTTCAAGTTGATTCGCACAAGTTACGTCGTACCAAGGGGTATCGAGCAACCCTGCCGGGGTTGCGGGCCTGTTCGAAAGAGATACCGTGGCCCCGGAACATAAAGGGCGAGGAAGGAACATGGATGGGTTTCAGTCAGTAAAAGTCTGGCACTCCCTCCCGCTCCGCCCAGAGTGGGAGAAGTCATATGATGATTTCCCATCCTAAAAAAAAAAAGGGGTATCGAGCAATACAGTACGGGGTGGTGGAGGTCAGACAGGCAGTTGCTGCATGTAAAATACCAGTTTTTAGCTGCATCCGGTTAGACTGGTAGCCGATCCAACAAAATGGGAAAAGGCTACGCTGCTGACGGTAAATAATGACTTATATACATCCATCAAGATTTATAGAAAAAAAATTAATCCCATCTTTCCATGATGAAGCTGAACTAAAATGAGAAGTAGGCAATTACAACACATTACATTTACGTTGTCCAATCATCGATAGTATGGTTAAATATTTTTATTCATACCCCAATCTCGATTTCCTAAATCATATTATTACGCTTGTAACCTTCGAAGGGTCAGGCAGGCAGGTTACCTCTGCCTGTAGAACATTGCATTTCGCCAGTTATGTCAATCCCAAAATTCAATCCAGATTAAAGAATATATTTGATATGTTTTAAATAGATTTGTGAATGGAATCGGATTTATTATAAAATAAAAGAGGCAGATGTTCGAATAATTCAAACTAAAAAAATGGAATTCTAAATCACATATCAACGAGCATATCAATCAGATTCATGAATACATCTTTCTAAATAGAGTTTTGAATGAAAAACATGACGACTGACGTCACGTTGTAAAGTAGTAGGTTGTAGTAGACACGTCATATGAATGATGAATGAAGTGTGAGCAGAGAATCAAATACAACTTGCCAATTCATTGAAGTTTTAGTTTCGCAATATTTTTTTTCCAGTATTGCCGCTTACCTAAACAAAATTCATTTCTTCTCAATAATATTCTAGACATATAATTTACAAAACACAGTAATTGAGCTATATTATTTGTAACAAAAGGTAAACGTCAGGCACAGTCAAATTTTATTGAACTAAATACTCCATACTCAGTCTGTACCTACAGTACAATCGCGTACAACTCTACAATTTGAAACTTCCAACTGTGCTCGTCTGTACAAATCAAACAATGATTTGTCGGCCTATCATTGTGTCCTTCCTCTGATTTTCGTTTGTGTGAGCGTTAAAATTTTTGGCGGTCGATCGAGTGCGGGGAAAAGGGGGGGGGAGAGGAGTAAGGGGGCGGGTCCCTGACCTAGTTCCGTGTTCCCCCCCGCGCCCCGCTCGCGTACGCGTGAGGTCACTGTACTGCAGTTGCAAGCCCCCAAATACCGCAGGGTGACTGGACTCATCCCACAGTACGGACCAACGACTGTTGTAGTCACCCAGCATTGTATGCCAAAAAGTGGGAGAATTTCACCAAAAAATTGGCATGCATGAAAATTAATACTCGATTTTTCAGATGGAAAACGTTTTTTGATGTTTATCGAGAATAGTTCATAGCACGTGGTTCAGTGTTTTTAATGGCTTGATTTAAATATGATTTAAAATAAATTAATATAAAATCAAGTAAAATAATAATAGTGAAGTTAGCTTAATATTTACATTTACAATACTATTTTATTTCGAAAGTAAAAATTTCATGTCAGGCTTCATGAATGACATCGGAAAATATTACATTCTAGGAAATAGTCGCTATATCCACTAGGAGCATATGGGATGTCACTGCATCCGTATATCGGTACATTGTGGTTAGCTTTATACCCGCGCTACATGCAAATCTCTACGCTTCGTAGATGGTGCTACGCTGCTACGAATGACTACGAGTTTCGTAGCAGTGTCTATTTTTTAAATATTCCTTTGTTTTTTTATGTGTTTACACGACAATGTATTTGTGTGAGCTCAATTTGTTCAAGTTTGTGAATAACGGTGCACAATGGAGCAAATTGTGTGGAATAAAGAAATAAACATTTGTACAGGAACGTTGCGAGGTACACGAAATATTTCACGTTTTGTGTTGTTGTTATTTGAAGACTTTTTCGAGGTTTTCATGTTGGTTTCCGTTTCGAAAAAATGTTACTTAAAATGAATAAAGGTTCCTTTACCAGATAATTGACAGAAAAAGAAAAACAAAACTGATCCAGAATAAACCTAGAAATAACATTACAACTAAAAACAAAACCCTGTAGGTAAACTAAAAACCACTTTATCATGCTACCCAATATTTCACTTCAACAAATGTGCCATTGACTCACTCTGTATCCGCCCTAATGGCCTCTGCAAAAAAAAACCCAGTAACAAGTAACAAAAGATCCGATTAAACCCGATTCAGCAAACGGGCCGACTAACCTTCTGTTTGCATACCAATTACACGGCCGCCATGTATTCACAAGAAACCAACACACCCTGTGCAACAACGACATAACTACCTCAAAACCTGCCATTGAATAACAAGTCTTATTTTTTAGAAATAAGTCTCCTTTTCTTTTGACAGAAATTTTAATATTCTGCTCGAGGGATAATAGACTTCTGTTGGCTGTCATGCAATATCCAGTGCAATATGACTGCGGGATCTAATCTTGGAGTTTTATTAGGGCACTAGATCCAAGGCACTTTGACTGGTTTCCTCGTAATCTAGACTCTAACGATAGAGACTCAAAGGCTTTTTTAAATTGGTGTTAAGGATAAGAGTTTTATGTTTGTTCGGTTTATATTTATACGGAATAGGTTGAGTGATCGTCCATTTAATTAAGGCACCATAGAGCTCGTGGCTAAGTAATAACAGCCACTCGGGTCAATCTTTATTGCCTAGGTTGGTCTGTGAATGGGTGACCACCCTTACATACCGGGCTTCCTCCGTGCCTCAGAAAGCACGTTAAGCTGTTGTTCCCGGCTGTCATTTGTCCATCTTTGACAGTCGTTACAGGTAGTCGCTCCATGTAAAATACTGGTATTCAGCTGCATCCGGTTAGACTGGAAGCCGACCCCAACATAGTTGGGAAAAAGCTAGCCATGACGATGGTGATGGAAATGGATCCAGTTTTGTTAAAGTAAAAGGATTGACATACAGTCGAATTGAGAACCTTCTCGTTTTACAAGTCGATTAATATTAATTTCTAGTCGTATTTGTCCTTTGTTTATTTTTTTTCAATACATGTAAACATCATACATAAATCGTGACTTTGATCGCAAAACCCTTTTAGCCCTTTTAGGACACTTGGCAACCCGAAATGAAGCCAAGAAAATGTTTTATTACTTATTTTACTTGTAATGAACATCGACACGTGCCGGAGACTAACATCGTTCGAAATATGTTTTATGATAAATACCCATGTTTGTGGTTGTAAATCTGTTGTTATTCGTTTGAAAGGTAAGGTTTCTTTCAAATTATGAATGGCATTATAGGTAGTGGAATTTTTACTTGAATCAGTGTATGTATAGCGTTTCTGATGTATGTTTTCATGGGGTTACCTACATAATATCGACAGTAACTACATCGACGGTCACTGTATCGACAACTTTCCATCGACGGGTTAATGAGTCGACAGTACACTAAATCGACGGTACGCCACATCGACAGTACACCAAATCGATTATACGCTATATCGACAGTACGCTAAATCGACGGTACGCTACATCGACAGTACATCAAATCGATGGTAAGCTGCATCGATCACTGTAAGACTTCAAAACGAATGCCTATATAAATAAATACACTATTGGAACTTGAACTTGAACTTTCAACACTCAGCATTGATATATAATCAAATAGTGCAATAGTTATTGCAAAAAGGTTGCCCATACCTATGGGCACTCTAGTGAAAAAGAAAAAAAGCTAAGCCTAGACGGGAACCCACTACCTCACAGGAAAATGATTTTATTACGTATTTTTATTACGACTCATAAGATTACTGATTACTATGTACAATATTTACATACTACATCTAAAACTATATTTTATTTACATATATTGTAGGTAAATATGATTTTTAATTGTATTTTTTTAATACGTAAAGGGTGTTCAAGATAAAGTAGAAAGTGCATATGAATTGAAAAAGTCATATAAAGGGTGAAAAAAAACCTCTTAATGAAGCTGAAAGGCACTGGTTTTTCCCGTCATGTTCTATTAATTTTGGTGGGTTTATTTGTACTGGGTAATTTTACTTATTTTATATTATGTGTTTTTCTTCGTTCAAAATTTATGTTTTCTATATTGTATGTCTTATAGCATCGTATTGGAATAGTCTGTAAAGATACTATAATTGGTGGTGATTAAATAAATAAATAATAATAAATATTTTTTTGTTCTAGACTATACCCGGGAACCTTTTAGTTACGGAGAAAATGGGGGTCAAAGTTCCAACTTTTTGAAAAGTTTTTTTTTTAAGTACATGTTTTAGATATATGATTTTACTCTAAACACCTCCAAGACCCCCAAATTATTCAATCCATCCATCAGCACAATGTTTTGAGTGTGTTACATTGAGTTCTACCACTAAACATGATTTTTCACACCAAAAAAAGGCGTTACTCAGTTTAATGTGCAGAATTCTTGGTTGGCGGCTTCGGAAAGACTCTGTTTACACTCTGTATACATTTGTAATAATTTATAAAAATAATAATATTTTTAGTATGTAAATAGGTAAACGTATGTCTAAATCCGGCTCAAATTAACCTTTAAAAACCTAAAAGCTCACATCAATGTCGGAATTTTCTTTGAAATCCCACAAATAGATTGCTTACTAGAGTCTCTGAATAAATCATTTTGACGAACTACCTTCAAATGAGGCTAAACCTGTCACAGGCTGTCATGTTACTTTGGGAACAATTTTGATGGATGCTTAAGGGTAAGACATGGTATAGTAGGTTTAGTTACGTATTAAGGCCTCTTTGGGTGAATGGTCGCAAGCGCAGCTAAGCATGAGGTCCTGGGTTGGATTCCTGGGTCGGGCAGTGTGTGTTATTGGATTTTTCCGACAGGAAGTTCTCAGTAGTCCGGATATGTGCCCGGTTGATGGCAATAGGGTCGCCCCCTATTCCATGGGACTTAAAAATAACAAGCAAAATTTGGGTGTACAGTTGGGTACACCTCTGCCTAACCCTTCGGGTATTACAGGCGTGATGTTATGTTATGTAGTTACGTATTGCTATATTTTTAAAATCTTAGGTCATAGCGGTCGTCACTAAACATTGTAATTGAGTGAGACGATTTAGGTTCATGTTCACCAAAAAGATGACGGTCTGATTATCTAAAACAGCTGTATAAACACGTTTTTGGATGGGAACATGTCACATTGACAGCTTTTTTTAGATAATCAGACCGTTATCTTTTCGGTGAACATGGACCTTAGACCCGTTCCTGACAAACTGGCGGAGAAGAACCAAATACTAATTAAAAAAAACCCGAATGCGTAAAAATAACGTATAACTTTAAATGAAAACTGAAGAGAAAAAAACAAGTTCAGTAATAAATGAAACAAATAATAAATTCTAAAATTGGAACATACTGGCTGCAACAGGCAGGACCCTATCTTGTGTGTGTGTTGTATATTGTGTCTTATTTTTTTGAGCAGTCGTGCAAAAATCAGATTTCAATGGAAAGGTATGGGATCGCCCAGCAGTGAGATAGAATAATTCGATAATCTATATTATATAAAATGGTAAATTCTATATAAATGAAAGCTAGCGTTGGAAGACCTCCCACTAGGTGGACCGATGACCTGGTGAAGGTTGCGGGAATCCGGTGGATGCGAGTCGCAAGGGACCGGTCAATGTGGCGACACTTGGGGGAGGCCTATGTCCAGCAGTGGGCGTCTTTCGGCTGAGATGATGATGATGATGAAATGAAAGCTAGGGATTGAATATACATATTTCATACATAAGCGCATACAATAAACGAATTAGGAATTATCTGGATGAAGGTTTCAGTTGGTCCATATTTGTCGACGCTTTATGGGAAGCATATACGTCCAGAAAATAGTCAACTTTATATGAAACGCATATAGTGCTCTTGTTAATTAGTTATATACAGAATATTGGCTGTTACTTCTGAACACCAATTCAGTTTAAGACGCCTGCGGAGCATGCGTATTTCATACAAACATAATACCAAAACAATTTGTAAATTACACATATTCCTAAGGTAGTGTGTATTTATTTCGATTGAATTACAGAATATCTAGGTTCCTAAATATGTATTTTGATTGGACACTGATTTTAACAAGAGTTATAAGAAAAATAAGTTTTCTATAGAAATTTTAAATTCCTCATATCTCGTCTTTGTATCATTGTCCTCTCAAAAAATTTATTTGGGAACATAGATATTCTGTAATCCAATCGGAATAAATACACACTACCTTAAGAATATGTTTGATTTACAAATAATTTTGGTATTACGTTTGTATGAAATACGCATGCTCCGCCGGCCCCTTAATTTGTCACCTTTTACGCTCGGTCTTTTGGTTAAGCCGTGCTTGCGTAGGTTGGTCTGTGGATGGGTGACCAACCTTACATATGCAGTTTTCTCTGTTACTCGGAAAGAATGATAAGCTGTTGATCCCGGCTGTCATTTGTAGATCTTTGATAGTCGTTACAGGTAGTGGCCTAAAAAATGGGCTTTCCAAGTGGTATCGTATTACCCAGTACTAACTGGGTTGTGGAGGTCAGATAAGCAGTTGCTCCACGTAAAATACTTGTATTCAGCAGCTGATGTGGCTATCTAGCCCAACTGATCAGAAAAGTACCATCAACTCGATGGAACAAGAAGAACTTTATCTCAGTTTCTTCAATTCCAACTTTTCTAAAAAAATCACCCCCGCAAACATTAACATCTACCAGGCCATCAACACAACTATAAATCTAGGACATAAACGCGCATAGTTCCCATTCGTCTCCAACATAAAGTAATTTTCAGTAGCTGTCTCGGTGCGGAACCCGGCGCAGCTTGTAATCACCGGTCTTCGTAATAAAACTGTCGCCTGTTTCAGGAGTTGATTTATCATGAAGTGTTCTAGTTGCAACATCAATATTGTGATTTATTAATGGTGCGTTTTTTTCATTAAATGATACATGAATACAAATATATGTCAGACTATATGTTGACCCAACCTCTTAGTAATATTCATGCAAAATTTGAAGTAAATCCATGCCGTACTTTTTGAGTTTAGCCCGGACATACATTCAGACAAACGGACAAAACTTCTAAAAACTATATTTTTGGCTTCGATGTCGATCACGCCCCAAGTACTCTTTAAAAAAAAAATTCAATGTACAATTTTGACTTTCCTACGATTTTAGCATAATTATGTACATATTTAGATTAGAATCCCGGGACGAGATAAATGTTATATTGGATTTTTCTATCAGGAATTTCTCAGCATAGTTTGGATTTGTGGCCGGTTGATGGCAATAGGCTCGTCCCCTTTTAAATGGGGCTCAAACAAAACTAGCGAAATGGGTGTGTACTATTAGGTACACATTTGCCTTACCTGGGAATTATAGGCGTAACTGACCACTTCTATAAAATAATATCATCATAATCTAATTTTGATGATTGCATCATCTAAACTCAGCGAAGACCAGACTTACGCTAGAGAAATTTTAGAGTAAAATTGTGTGCTTAAAACAAAGATATCCTCTTTTCTCGCTGAAACAATAATATGCCTTCTTTCAGATGATGTAAACCACAAAAGAAGAATGAGATAAATAAAATTCACGGAATCGGTAATCTGGTTATTTTTAGCGAAGCGTAAATTGTCACACAAAAGTAAAAGTGACAAACACCAAAGTAACTCGCCTAATGATGACTGATTGAATGAAACGCTACGCCGTAGGCAGCGCGTAGCATTCTCGTAGCGGGTGATCAATGCTGCGTAGCTCAAGTGCTACGCGTGAGTGGTGCTACGCAGCAATTTTATATCCATTACTCGCTGTTTGGTACACACCTGACGCGTGAAGGGTGAATATTCGATGCATAATTCAATGATTTTACGGTAGGGGTTCCGATGTGTCTATCAGTGGATGGAAAAGCCTTTTAAAGTAACATTTTGTGTGATTTATTGGAACTTGCGTGTTTAAGTGGTTATAATTGAAGATTTATTATAGTCACTTCAGTAGACCAAGTAATTATTTGATTGAGTCCTAAAGTTTCAAAATTTATATAAAAGCCCCATAGCCCTGTACCAGTAAATTAAATATTTTCCATAAATCTGTTGTTTAGTAATGACTTTTGTAAAAGTTACAAGGTAAATTGTCACCAAAAACGTTTTGTAGTAACACTGATTGATATTATTTTATCGTTTCGAAATATCTAACAAAACTTTACTTATTAAAAATAATAATTGGACGTTTTTAGTATATCAGTGGAACATAACATAACATTGCACATGTTAGGTTAAGCAGAGGACATTCACATTGGAACTGTTTGCATAAATATGAATCACATGAATATGCATAACAGTCATTTCTTTTTTTAAATTACCCACAAGTTATTTCCGATGGGTAAAACTTCACATTCATTTTTTTTTATTTAATAAACCTTTTTATTTTTCCGTAAGATATTTTAGTCAATCCTCACATTATTATGTTCTTGGTTAAATCCTTACATTCCGTACAATAACGTATATAACCAAAAAAACATCAATCAAAACTCGATTTTAGTACTAAGTCATCATCCGCGTGTCCTATTCCTAACTACTTTGGGGTCGGCATCCAGTCTAACCGGATGCAGCTAACTAATACATACATAAAAAGTCATAGATGACAGAGATGTCGTCCTTTAAAGGGTGTAAAACACCCCTTAACGAAGCCGAAAGGCACTTGTTCTCCCCGTCATTGCAATCATTTTTTTTGTTCTACACCATACCTGGGAACCTTCAAGTTACGGAGATATTGGGGGTCAAATTTGCAACTTTTTGACAAGTTTTTTTTTTTAAATACACGTTTTTATTGTAAGATTTTTACTTTAAATACCTCCACGAACCCCATACATTCAATACATTCTTCAGCACAATGTTTTGAGTGCGTTACATTGAGTTTTACTACAAAACGTGATTTTTCATCCCAAAAAAAAAATTGTGTCCCAGCAATAATTTTTGCGTCAAGTTACTTAGTTTGAGTGTACAGAATGCTTGGTTGACGGCTTCGCGATGAGGTGTTTTACACCCTGTGAACACCTCCATTTAAATACACCACGCCACGACACTTAAAACTACATGATTATCTGTCGTCAAGACATGTGTGTAAGTGAGAGAGAGTGAGAACAGGGCCTAACACTTTGCCCTACCCGAGAATCGACCCAGGACCTCATGCACTTGCGACCAAAGAGGCAGACATAATGTAATCACTATCACTACATATTATAAAACAAAGTCTCCCGCCGCGTCTGTCTGTCCCTATGTATGCTTAGATCTTTAAAACTACGCAACGGATTTTGATACGGGTTTTTTTAATAGAAGTGATTCAAGAGGAAGGTTTTTGTATATAATTTTGCGCGGGCGAAGCCGCGAGCATCGGCTAGTAATAAATAAATATAAGCCACCAATACATGGTTGACATGACAAACTGCTGGTATTAATTACGGACTACAGCCTATAATGGCCCTGCGTTCATGTGAATTTACAATGTTGCGGTGAATCGTTGTAATTTGATAGCGATAACATGGCTTGTTTTCAAATGGAGCTGTTTTACATGTATTGGTGAAAAGGGAATACTGTTTGTATCTAATATGTTGGATAAATATTGTGTCGTGGAATAATATAACGCAATACCGACTATAAGTACTACTTGATGGGATAAATAGGGTGTACCACACAACAGATAAAAAAGTTTAGAAAGAAAATAGTTCCTGATTTGTATTAGAACGCGTGTCTCACTCTTTAACTCCACTACAAGCATGAGACCCATACGTACGTGTATTACGCACACAAATAAACTACTCACACTTAAATCGCGAGCTAGTTATTGATTGTCACAATAACGCAAAACTGTGCTTGACTTGCACTCACACACGTTTCGTACGGTATCACAATACGAGCGCGACTGTTGGTCGATTGACATATGATCGTTCACTTATATGAGCGACGCACCTGCCCCGCCCACAAGGCCATTCTAACTTCTTTTTTTCTTTCTGTGGTATAACTGGCCACTAGTATAATTTGATATGTAGCAAGAAACAATGGTCGAGTGGTCGCGCGACTATGGGACCACATAGTCGCGCTGAACTGGACTGAATTCCCGAGTCGGGCAAATTGTGGTAGGATATTTCTATCAGGAATTTCTCAGTAGCAGCCACGGAGACTGGATTTGTGCTCGTTTGATGGCAATAAGCTTGCCCCTTATTACAGGGGACTTAAAATATAACTGGCGGAATGTTGAAATGTTATTGTGCTTATTACTTGATGGGTTGACAGGGTTTACTTATATTAAAGTTACAATAGTTATGACGACTGACGAAAAAATATAAGATTCTGTTCAGTCCGTCAGTTAGGTTATCGAAAATATTGGATACGTGTTTTTTATTTTAACAAATTAATTAAAAATGACGATGATAAAACGCATCAAAGATCATAAGTGGGGGCTTGTAACGTCACTTTCCTGTAAAAAATTTACGAAACGTGACGTCACACGAGTCTCGACGCATTGTCGTCTTAAATTTTTGTGTGTCCAATATTTTTTTGAAAATCTATGATCTGGCAGACTAATTAGTATTATTTACCACTATTTAATGTCATAATAGATAAAATTGTGCTCAGTGATGGGACTCAAACATAACTGGTGAAACGCGGGTGTACTAAGTGTTAAGGGGCTGGCGGAGCGTGTGTCGTTCATACAAACGTAATACCAAACATATTCTTAAGGAAGTGTGTATTTCTTTCGATTGGATTACATAATATCTAGGTTCCCAAATATATATTATGAATGGAAATGGAATTACTATAAAGTTTTCGTTGCATACCTTCATCATCTGCCTAGCCTTTTCCCAACTACGAATACGAAGCGAATGGAAATACGAATGGAAGCCGACCCCAAGGTCGGGTTCCATTCTAACCAAATGCAGCTGAATACCAGTATTTTACATGGAACAACTTCACATGTTAAACAAACACATACATTTTTTAGTAGGTCACTATAGTGACAAACTTATATTTCTTGATATTAACACTTTTGTTGATAAACTTAGATCGACGCGGGGTAAAGTGTATCTACCTATTAGTTGTAGACACAAAATAGCTCGGCTATTAGCTTTTAATATTCACACAGACATAAGTAGTATGTCTAAGTTTAGTTCTATTATTGATACTGCGACTATTAGTACTAATACTAATGAACAGGTGGTGACCTTAAATAAATATAGCATTAGTGCTATTGATGTTTACAAACTTTGTACTGAGGAGGAACCATATGTCACCATGGAAACTTCTCAATTAGCTCTTAGGAATGATAGGATCATGTTGTCTGGCGATGGATCGGGAGTCTCGGGGCTCTCTCCAGATCTTAATATTAATTTAAACTAGGAAGTGAGACAACAGAAGGTACCATTAACAATATTGTTAATCCTACCAACAGCAAAGTATCTTCTGGCACTTCATTAGTTCGTAAAAAAGGGCCTCAGCAGAACTCTTTAAAATTATTCCACCAAAATATCCAAGGCATTTCTTCCAAATTATTAGAAATTGAATTGTATTTAGAGAAAAGTATGTTTGACATTGTTTGCTTTACTGAACATTGGTTAAAAGATTACCAAATGCTTATTAATTATGAGAATTATATGGTGGGTAGCTGCTTTAACCGTAAATCTATGCTGCGTGGAGGTTCCCTAATATTAGTGAAAAATTGTGTTAAATATAAGCAACGTGCTGACATAGTAGGTCTTTCGGTTGAACATTGCGTCGAACTGTCCTGTGTTGAGCTAGATAAGCATATAATTGTGTGTGTGTACAGACCCCCAAACTATCAAAACTTTTCCTTATTTGAATCAATAATGGAAGATGTTCTGGCAAAACTTACAGCCAGTAATAAATCTACGATTATTTGTGGTGACTTCAATATCAATATTTTGGAAGATAATTCAAATAGCAGTCGGTTATTAAATCTTTTTAAGTCATTTGACTTGACTAACGTTTTTATAGAACCCACTCGAGTCACGCCTTCTTCTGCTACTTGTATAGATAATGTTTTCTGCGATTGTGAATACTTAGATAGAGCCGTAGTAAATAGTCTGCCGTCTGACCATAGCGGACAAACTGTAACTTTCAGGTGTAATACACCATTGCAAAAAGTTGATATTAAATTTAGACCTATAACTTCTAGTAAATTAAATAGGTACAATATTTCCCTACAGAACAAGTTAAGTGTTATGAGCCATGACAATATTAATATAAATCAATTCTATGATCATTTCTTTTCAATTGTTCACACTGAATTCAATAAAACTTTTGAAAAGAAGACCAAAAGCATTTGCCCTAAATTTATATTTAGTGATTGGGCAACTAGAGGTATCAGGAAAAGTAGGGAAACACTATTTGAGCTTTATGGCCTTAAGCCTTATGTAAACACTGAAACTTTTAACAACTATGTTGCTAAGTATTCAAAAATTTTTAGAAATTCTTGCAAGATTGCCAAAGCCCTGCACATTAGCAACAAGATTAAAACAGCAGAAAATAAAATTAAGACAGTTTGGAAAGTCATAAATAGCGAGACTAACAGGAAGAAAGTACGTAATACTAGCTATACATTAGATACAGTATGTTGTCCTAAAAGCTCTAATCAGGAAGTAGCTCAGGAATTTGTAAATTTCTTTACCGATATACCGTTAAAAACTACGGAGGCTCTAAATTCCTCTTCTGAAGTCTCAATCAATTTATTGAAAGCGAATGTATCTGGATGCCAGGCTGAATTTAAATTTAAACACATAAACCCGATGACAGTTATTAAAGCTTTCCGGCAAATAAAAATCAAACTGACCGAAGATCTATGGGGAATGTCTATCAAAGTTTGTACTTCCATACTTGAGACTATAGCTCCATACTTAGCTTTAATTTTTAATTTGTGCGTAGACCAAGGAGTTTTCCCTGATTTAATGAAATACAGTAAAGTCATACCGCTTTTCAAATCCGGGGATAGTAAAGATACTAATAATTATAGACCTGTATCCGTGTTGCCAGTTTTTAGTAAGGTGTTCGAAAAGGTAATGCTTAATCAGATGCTCAATCATTTCAACACCAACGGAATCTTACACGATCAACAGTATGGCTTCACCAAGGGACGTTGTACAACTGACGCCGGTGTAACCTTATTAAAGCACATATTCATGGCGTGGGAAGAGTCCCAAGACGCTGTAGGAATATTTTGTGACCTCTCCAAAGCATTTGATTGTGTAAATCACGACACATTGCTTTTGAAACTTGAGCATTACGGACTAGGTAAACTTGCACTTAGTTTGGTAAAATCTTATTTATGTGATAGACTGCAATATGTTCAAATAAATGGTGTTAATTCACAGGGCTTGAAAGTAAAAATGGGGGTTCCGCAAGGCTCAATATTGGGTCCTTTCCTCTTTTTAGTATATATAAATGATCTACCCTATTTACTGAAAAACCAACCTCAAAATATGGTATTATTTGCCGATGACACTTCCTTAATTTTTAAGATAAATAGACGAGCCCAAAATCTAGATGACGTGAATAATGCCTTACTTGAAGTCCATAATTGGTTCACAGCAAACAATTTGGCATTAAATGAAAAAAAAACTAAATGCATAAGATTTGCTTTACCGAATGTTAAAAGTAGTGATTGTGAGATAATATTGAATAAAGAGAAACTCGAATTCGTAGATAAAACTGTTTTCCTGGGGCTTACGCTTGATTCAAGGCTTCAATGGGGTTCTCATTTAACATCTCTTGCGGGGCGCTTAAGTTCAGCAGCATATGCCATCAGGAAAATCCGTCAATTCACTGATGTAGATACCGCTAGACTAGTCTATTTTAGTTACTTCCATAGCATAATGTCTTACGGCATTTTGCTGTGGGGACGGGCTGCTGATATTGAGTCTATATTTATTCTGCAGAAAAGAGCCATCAGAGCCATATACAATCTTCGTAGGCGCGATTCTCTAAGGGAACTGTTTAAGGAAATTAACATCATGACTGTATATTGTCAATACATCTATGAAAACATAATGTATGTCAGGAAAAATCTGCATCTTTTTGGTAAAAGAGGTGACAGACACAATTACAGTACTAGAAATAGAGACCAATTAGTTCAGCCAGGCTTCAGACTCGCTAAAGTAGACTCGTCTTTCATGGGGTACTGTTTGAAATGCTATAATAAAATTCCACAAAGCATTCTTGAACTAAATGAAACCAAATTTAAAACATGCATTAAACGCACACTGTGTAAGCAAGCATATTACAAATTGGACGATTATATCGCTGATAAAAATGCTTGGCTCAATGCCGGTCCTGCTCCACAAGGACAGGGGCGCATAAAGGGATAACGCTAATTTGTGTTGTGGGAGCTGCTGAAGATTGTACAACTATCTTTGCATTGTATAAATTCAATATCTTTAGTATTATATAACCTCATATTCCATATTGTGTGAGTGCTATGTACTAGAATGCTATCATTCGCTGGAAACCTACGTTTTTATTTTATTTATTTTTTTGACTTGAATGTGCCCTGGCGGTTATGAGTATGTCATGCTCACTCAAATGTCTCGCTGATGGTGGCGCGTGTGTCGGACCATTTAGTTCCCTTCAAAATGGTTGAGCTGAATGGTGCTGATCCATGCGTCATGTTCGTGAACGGGCGCTGTCAGTTGTGACTGGTCATGTCTTAGTCGCCATGGTTTATTTGAATTAATTATTTTGTTTTTGGGTTGTATTTTGTTTTTGTTTTGCTATGGACACTTTTATCGTGCAAATCTTGCTACATTGTTCTCACATAATATACCATCTCAACATGATTGATGTAACCAAGATTTTGTAACAATATTTTGATTTAAAAGAGTGTCCATGGAGTTTCTTGCCCGTTCTTCTCCATAGAGATCTACGCTAGGGAATGGGCAACTACAGTACTTTCACAGTTTTTATGTCTTGTGACTGGAACTGTAGCTACATTAAATGTTCATTTTTGTTTCGACAATTCAAAAGTGCCTGTAACTGGCCTACTTGAAATAAATGCTTTGATTTTGATTTTGATTTTGAAACTGAGTATCTGATCTCCACAACCCAGTTAGTACTGGGTAATACAATATCCCTTGGTAAGACTGGTTGTCAGACTTTTGCTGCATATCATAAGTATCGTAAATGATGTCATAGCATATCGCTTCGATACTGTCAAACGTTAGCATGAAGCAAGCGCGCGAGAGCTACAATTAATAAGATTTTGGGTGTTCAAATATTGTAGCGCATATTATTTGAGTTGCTTCCTCGTATTGCTAGTTATATGTTCTAAATTTGAAGTACGCGAGACACTGAAGACACATTTCTTGTGAGTCTAATTGCAGTATTCAGTAAATATGGTTTTTGTACGAGTTTCCAACATTCATTGCCTCAACCTAAGGAGGTCGAGTGGTCGCAAACACAACTGCTAAGCATGAAGTCTTGGGTTCGATCGGTCGGGCAAAGTGTTACTGGTTTTTCCATCAGAAATTTATCAGTTACTGGATTCATTGTTTTGATTTGTGTCCGGTTGATGGCAATAGGCTCGCCCCTTATATTACATGGGACTTAAACATAACTGGCGAAATGCTGGTGTACTATCAGGAACAACTCTGCCTTAGTCTTTGGAGATTATAGGCGTGATGTTTTAAATATGCGTTTCTCTATTATTACTGTCTTGTTCAACTAAAAGTCGTGTCTATTTATTTATTTATTTATTAAGATAGGTTCACCAACAGCTTCTGTGTACAGCATTTAGATATAAAAATGTTTTAAGGTCTTGGAATCTTCATGAAAATCATTGCTTGCTCAACCTTTTGGCTAAAAAGAGGGTAGGTGTCAGAATGTAAAGAACTCATCTTGCAAAAGACAACAATGTTTAGTAAATATAGCGACACACCAAAAGAAAAAAAAGATTTTTTTCCCATGAAACCCATCGATTAATTAATACATTCCCAACAATTCGGAGTACTCTCTTAAATCAAATAACAAAGTTTATAAAACAAAATTAATAACGTATATTCCATTGTAAAGTTTAGTTAGTAACTTATTTTAATTAAATGAAATGTGAACTTCATTAACGCTTAGAACAAAGAAACAATTAATTTCATAAAACATTGCATTCAATTATATCTGTCTGGAATAATGATAGTCATTATCTAGATAAAATTAATGAATGGATACAGCCGAGCAAGAATGAGGTCAAATGAACTGTAATAAATTAAAAGTCATATAAAATAAAAACAGTTCATTTTCTGCTCGCTAAACAAAGTACAAGTTCGCGGTATGAATGAACAGCAATTTGTAAATCATTAAGTAACACATGAATGGGGTTGAATAGCTGTTTGCATTCTTCAATGTTTTATTTTTTTAATATCAAAAAGTCGAAGTCGAAGTTTAGCTTGAGAGTGGCCACTCCCAATGATCCCATACTCACACTCGTACAAATCAAAGCAACGGCGACGCCCTGTATACCCCACGTGTTCCGCTCTGTTCAATGGTGAAACGAATATACGTATTCCGTGTGGACATTATTTTCTTTGAACTATATAAGAAAGTGTCGACATAAAAAACTAAGAAAATACTAGCAAGAATTTAAAAGTCTCTGAAAAATAAACATTAATTTGGACAAAGCACACGATGTCCAATGTTTAATTAGTTAAAAAAATACCATAGACAAATCCAAGACGTACATTAAAAAGACGTTGTGGAGCACACAAGGGGCCACGGATCGATGGTCCGACGTACACCTAATCGATAGCGCCGTACTACTGGCTCAATGGGGTGCGCGCGCCGCCCGACTTACATAACGCGCAGAACACCACCTGTTGCTTAATACTACCACCCATTTATAACCCGACCACGCTGCAAAGGCCGTCTCACCTCCACGTAGAGTTGGTTCTCGCGTACTATTAAATTCGGGCGGGTAGCCGGAGTCAATGCACTTGGGCAACCTTCGGCGCTGCACTCAAGGGTGCATAGTAGGGTAGCGGTGTGTAGCTATGATAATGATCTTCGTTACCATTATTGGAAGGCGTAATGAAGAGTTTACGCTGTAAAGGGCATGGTAGTGCATAAAGTTGCTTGAGCGAAGTATCAACAAAACAGATTGTCCTTAAGTCCTAACAAAACAGATTTGTACTTGCAGATTTTTAAGCTTTAGTGCGGAATGCTGTTGTAAGCTTTATATGGAGGTTGGGTGCCTGCATAATGGAGTTATCTGAATATCTTTTACGTATTTTGTATAAACCTCTTTTTCTGAGCATATATTAAATGCACGATTTTTTCTCTTTTCTTTTCCAAGTAGAAGAGAATTACCGTTCGTCCGTAAATAACCGATAAAATTGTGCGAGTATCCGGTTTTCCGGATGGTCGCAGAGATCAGACGGCGCTACGCACGGGACCGGAAACTGTGCACGACACGGTTGAACGAATCGGTCGTGTGTGTCCACTTGTTTAAGTATGAAGTCCGCAATGAGGCGGGAATTACTTGGGCAAAACAATTGGATCATTTTTATTTAGTTTTCTCGACTATTTGAACGACTGTTTTTCTGTCGGTATTTTATTACTTTACAAACAAACGAGCATATATTGAGTGGCATATTCGTCTCTGCAGCACTTTTAGGCTGGTATAAAATGCCTCGGCCATTAAGCCTTTGAACAATTATTTCAACTGATCAAAAAAAAAACGAGGGTTGCTACTTTAAATGTCCAAAATGTAGCAGATATTAATGTAAATGGTAATGTCAAGTGGACTGGTAGAAAATGTCATTGGCATAAGGTCCGCCTCTGTACATTTAGTGTGCTTAAAGCATTAAATAAATAGGTAAATGTCAAATCCAGCGTCTTAATCTTGTTTACCAAGACCAAAATATTTTACAATTCATTTATTTTTCAAAGCGTATTGCAAAATTAAACCCACACTTTAAAATACTGCGTGGGTTTTCAAACGGATAGAATATCACGTTTCACTAGCAGGCGTGGGCTTAAAGATCAGAATCGCTGAAGCATTGACAGGTTTGTAAGTACCGCCCACGGCGCCGCAGTAGAATGATGCCCTTATATTGTGACGGGTGACATGACATATTGCTTGATGATTACAGGGTAATTTGTAGGTATACCGGCTGGGGTGTTATAACTAGGGGTGGTTTTTATGAATGCTTACGGTTTTAGTAAGAAATGTGATGGTTGATAGTTTTCTTTTCAAATCATTTTGTTAATCGAATAGAAGGAAAATGCATTGGCATGAAACTACTGCTGTACTAACCGTGTTTATGGACTTAAGTCGTTTTACTGTCATGTTATAACAGTGACACTTGCTTTTAAATCGTTTTGTATTCTTACAAAGACTTAAAACAGAATTGAAATAAGCATTTCGCTTGAATTTCTTAATGGGGCGATTAATAAGTTTTCTATAGATATTTTAAATTCCTCATATCTTGTCTTTATATCATTTTCCTTTCAAAATATATATTTGGGAACCTAGATATTCTGTAATCCAAACGAAATAAATACACGCTACCTTATGAATATGTTTGATTTACAAATTATTTTGGTATTACGTTTGTATGAACTACGCATACACCGCGGGCCTCTTTAGAAAATAAAATACAATTTTTACTCTTCCATCAGAATTATCTCTCTTTTTTCTCTATCCCGAACCGATGACTCAGATTTTAAACATCTACTACGTAGTGACCTGGACAGCTTTGTCGTTTGCCACATTTAAGTCCTGAAGGGTGCAATCGGGACAGTTGGCATATCCTGTGTTGGGACTTCACACTCGAATTGTGAGCGAGGTGGGTCGATAATAGTACCCCATCTAGCTAAAATTCGATCATCGACTGCCAACTTGAACCCGCAGAGATATCGCTGACATAAAGTCTATTTGTCTAGGTTCTCTGGGTTCTATTCTATCTATTATGGGGTTTAGGTTTCCGCACTTAGTCCCTAGAGTGGACCATAGTCTGTGTCAAATTCTCAGGGTTACACTTTACTGTGTATATGTAGCAACGAAATGATAACATAAGTCCTCTTCAATAAGTTAAACTTTCTTGTGAATTCATCCAGGCTATTATTGGTTAAGAAACATCAAAGTACTAAATAAATATTCGTCACAAAATTACTGTCACAAAAAATATGTAAATGCTAACAAGCAAATAAACTCACTGAACCTTGTGTGGGTCGAAAGAAATTGCGTATATTACTAACTACATTATTTACTCACTCTCATAACATTTAATTGGCATGTAAAATTATTATCCCCGGGCATAACCTTTCTGCCCACGACATAACTCTATTCCACGAACATAAATAAAATATCAGTTTGATATTTAACGAATATGTTTTAAATAATCGTTGACATTATGAAAACCAGTCACTCGTGGCTAATTGAATAATAATATCATTTATGTATGGTATGGTCGAATCGGTTGGAATGTCGTATCTCTTAGGTCCATGTTCACCGAGAAGATCATCCGAGGAGATCTGATTATCTAAAAACAGCTGTCAATGTGACATGTTCCCATATAAAAATGTGTTTTAAACAGCTGTTTTAGATAATCAGACCGTCATCTTTTTGGTGAACATGGACCTTCGTAATATATTTTATTTCTTTTTTAAACAGTTTGTCAAAATGGTCTGACAAGCGAAAGGTTACGAGTTCGATCCCTATTTCTTGTTCAAAGATGTTATGTTTAAGTTCTATGTACTAGGGAGCGAGCCTTTTGCCATCAATCAGGTACAAATCCAGACTCCATGGCTGCTACTAAGAAATCCAATAGAATGTAAAGAGAATGTTACAAGAACACAGTACTTTTATTTTGTAATTTTTGTGGAAGTGCCCCTTTATTTACCACGATCACGACTTATACGAGTATACTAATCTTTTCCCAAAATTGGTGCTTAATCTCCCCATGAATAAAGTAAACGTTCTTCCTAACTTCCGTAACTTAATTCGGCTAGCCGCGGTTCAAGCATTAATACCACTTAGATCGCCCTCACCCCATAAGAGAATTAGAGCGAAAAGATAAGACCATTCAGTTTAATTATCCCATTCCAAGGGAAACCATCAGATTGCCATGAAACTTGGCAGAATTGGATGATGAAAATTATTTATGGTTATGGCGTTGAGAACGTTAGAAGTGAGATTGGTGGTTTACAATAAGCAAGATGTGGTAAAGAAGTCTGCGAAATTGCATAATAAAGAATTATTGTATTTATGATTATTATTCTACACATAACATAATCCCCGGAGGTGATATACTCGTACAATATACCTGGGAACCTTACTGTTACGGAGATTTTGAGGGTCAATGTTCCAACTTACAAATGTAAGATTTTTATTTTTAACACCTCCAACGACCCTCGTTCTATTTAATCCATCAATCAGCACAATGTTTTGAATGCATAAAATTGAGTTCTACCACAAAACATGATTTGCTGAAAGTGTCACCCTTGCAAAATATTTTCCACCAATAATTTTTACGTAAAGTTACTTAGTTTCATGTACAGAATGCTTGGTTGACGGCTTCATGATGAGTCTGTTTACACCCTGTAGATAACAATCGCGGAGTACGTCCCGTATGGTAACTTTCCCATTGCCCCCTAAATCAGGACCCAAATAATTCCAGCATAAATGGCTCTTTTAGAGTATCCATGTACCCTTTTTGTTAAGTAAAGTCTAGACTCTAGCCAAACCTGCCAACGTTTGGCTAGACTACTCAAGTCAAAAAAGAATAAGTAATTTTCAAGGATAAAAAACACTGCAGATTTATTTCTTTAAGACAAAGATTAAGAAGCTTTTAAGACAAACTTGGCACAGCATCAAGTGAGTATGAATTTGTGCAGAAGAAATAATTTCAATACGTGGGCTGTGAACATCTATTTTCACCTTGTTTGGCATTTAATTTTACTTTGATATTACCCACACTGTCTACGCCTACGGAAAATCTGTCAAGGTTTAATTAATCCCTAGGGCTAGATGTTATAGCTAACTAAACTGTTAGGTAGTTAAATGTAACCATGGTAAAGGTTTGGGGTGACCTGTCTTGCTTTTTCTGAGTATATATGTCATCGTAAAATGGTCAAACATGTTAGATTGTAATCTCTCTAGCGATATTGTAAACTCTCGAAATATTGTCAAACGAACATAATGCTTACAATAAAACGCATTTTTTTTCGTGAAAAGCATGCGATGGTAGTCAACTCACGTGGTGTGGAGGGAAGGAGGGGTCCCCCTTGCCCAATGGTACCACTCTCATGAAAAGATAATGTACCATTCCTGAGAAATACCGATTAATATACGAGTAACCTAACCTTAAAAAACTTGATATTTCCCTAAAAAGCGTAGTCGACGGAGCCCCGCTTCGCCCCTATTTCCGAGTGCAGGGTTTAAAGGAACCTAACTAACCTAACGGGGGGTGCCCCATGTCCCGATTATGGGAGCAGAGATACTTCCGTATGTTCAGTTGACAATATTTCGAGAGTTTACAATATCGCTAGAGAGAAACACGTTATATTGTACTATAACGTGTTTGACAATTTTACGGTGACATATACATAAACTCCCGCCATTTTCCTATAGGACTAGGCAGAAACCACAGGACGCCATCTGCTACTTTCCTTCCATACTTCTCTTGTCTCGTCCACATTTATACATCTATTCATACAGGTACACTGGGCACGAAAAAGACGGGCTGCTATTAAATACGGATGATTTACACTTACCGATTTCCGTAATTAAGAAAAAACCTACCCGTTTATTATTAATGGAGGGGCCCGCAAAGGCCGAACGAAGCCTGCCGGGGCTGCGGGACTCTTCGAAAGAGATACCGCGGCCCCGGAACATAAAGGGCGAGGAAGGAACATGGATGGGTTTTAGTCAGTAAAAGTCTGACACTCCCTCCCGCTCCGCCCAGAGTGGGAAAAGAAACTTGTTGAATTCCTATCCGAAAAAAAAAACAGAATTACTAGCATAATTATATACCTCCATGAATTTGATCAGGATGCATAGCGATAGCTTGTAAATGTTTCTTGCAACCAGCAGATTTCCGCAGCCTTCACCAGGTCTTCGTTTAGCCAGTTAACCTAATATTTTGTACGTAATTGACAAACTTCTGCATTCGTAGGTTTCCGTCAGTACCTACTCATTTCTATGCAAACCCATGATTGCTTTATTTCGTTTACAACCTAATTTCCATTACCTTTTTTTCGACGTATGAATCTGGAGGTTCGTCACAAAAATTTTGATGGAATTTCCACGTGAAATACTTTTAGTGTACCCTTAGGTAGGAGTAAAGTGAAATTGCGAAAAACACACGCTACCTCCATAAAACATAGTCACATGAAATGGTGCAGTGTTTCCACAGACCCGTTAAATGGGGTTCCCTGGAATAGGCACTTCGGAATGCGATAAAGTTGTGACATCATTTGGACATCTTGGCTGAGAATGAGGAACTACGGTTTGAGGACCACGATTCTGATGCAGATGCAAGATAGGGATGGTTTATGGCTACGTTCTTTTGTTAGAGGGGCGCCTAAATCCGAAAAGTATCTATGGTATCGCAAATTGACAGTATTTGGCTCATCGTCGAGATCTTATCTGAATTTAAACCGAATACATTACGTACGATGAGACTATTTGGGAAAGGGTTAATACATGAGAGTTGTTTCCCATTAAGACTTTCTCGACTGATATACGCTTTGTATTCATTTTTTCAATAATTATTTTTTTAATAAATCTTTGCCCCACTCTAGGAATACCTCTTGTTTCATGGGTACGTTTAAAACATTTAAAGTAACATACACAAACAACCAGACTCGGATCAATTACCTGTAGGCCATACAAATATTTTATCCGTGCGAGAACCGAACCCGTGACACGCAGTGCATAAGCATCGCTCAGCCACTGCGCCGACCGTATCGGCTTGTTTAGGTTCCGTAGGTTTCATGAGTCTGTTGTATCAGGATAAGTGTACTACTCAAGTCACTGACGGTCAACCATTTTACACCCTTTAGTCCTGAGTGATAAGGTTGAAAAGTGGCCCTTCAGTTAGCATGGTTGAACATACCAGACTTCACAAATGCTACTTAGATTTACGCTTAAAAAAGGAAACCTATTCAATGGACACGAAAATACACATTGAATATTTGAATACTAAATAGTCTTCGATGTATGAACGAAAAATTCTCAGCAAAAACATTTGCAACTTTAAAATAAAAACAAAACAATATTATAAGCTGCTTTAAACCTTATAGCGTAACCACAAAATCAATTTTCTAGCCCCGCTTAGCAAGAAGGAGCGGAAAAAGCGCTTAAATAAAAAGCAATCAAGTTTTTCAATCAAAACTGCTGCATGTAATATCTGCAGCCTCGGGCTATGGGAGCGTCAACGCTATCTTCTAGTCGGGACACAGACGAACTGACGGGTCTGATAATGTCATTTGACCTATGGACAATTGCTTTTGGGCACGAAATGCAAACATAATGCAATGGATGGCAAAAATTGCGCAGTGGATGAACTTCTAGCCTTTGGTGAGCAAATGGAGTCTGCTTTTCTTTATTTAGAATTATTTTGTTTTAGGAAAAGGACCAAACTTATAAGGTGTCACGTGGTAAAGAAATTATACCTCAACATAAATAAAATGATTTCGATGAATTGAGATTATTTTCCTTTTTCTGAAGTTTTTGGGAGCCAAATATGGCCAGAGATCGGACAAGAAGAGAGATTTGGACAGACTTATAAAAATCAACGGTTTCAACCACAAACTGCATGTATGTGGGATATGATGGTTGTAAAGTATACCTACTAGAAATATATGAAGGTCTTCACTCTTTATTATATTTATCACTTGCTTCGGTTAAGGAAAACATCGTGAGGAAACCAGCATACCTTAGAGATATTTCTCGACGGCATGTAAAGCCAAGTTAAAGACCTTTGGGCGGCATAAAAGCTCTGTCACCAGGTTAAGCAGAAACCACACGCTAAACAATGAAATAAATACTTTTAAAAAAATTGGCTATATAACCTTGTCCTTTTTGACGCCGCCGATTTAAAATGAGATCAACATAGACAAGTGACGTAATTTCCTCTCAGTGTCTCCATGACATAATAGAAAATATATCAAAATCCCTTCTGTTAATATATGCTACCCCTTAGCATAAATCTAGTAGGGTAGCAGCTCAAGGATATCGTCTAGACAGGAGACAACCACCATTACTAATAATGTCTCTTGAAATATGTTCTATTGCTCTTCTATTTGGTTGGGAATTGAATTATGTCAATGTCAGACTCTGAGGAATGTATGGAGTTAGTTTAGTATTTAATAAAGAAGAAGTGGTGGGAAAGTCAATAATATTGGGGTATTCTGCATCATGCTTGGCGAGTAGAAGACTTTTCAGGTTTAGAGCCTGAGTTATTTACCATGTACAAACGTAGGAACCAACTTACGAGATGACGTAGGAGCTAACACGTCATCTATTAAACATGAAAATTGTTTGTTTATTTCCAAACTTCAACATTAATATCAGGAGAACTCAAAACGTAGGACCCAACCCAATTAAGGAGATAATGTAGGAGCCAACTCGTCATCCTTTAAACAAGAAAATGAAGTTTTTTATTTCCAATCTGACTTCCAAAATCAAAATCAAAGCTTTTATTTCAAGTTAATCAGTTACACACTTTTGAATTGTTGAAACAAAGATGCAAGTTAAATGTAGCTAGCTAGAAAGCTATGTAGCCCAGCCAAGACATAAAAACTTAAATGACTGCAGTTGGCCATTCCCTAACATAGATCGCTATGTAGAAAAACGGGCAAGAAACACAAAAATGCCTTGAGAACTCGTAAAACCAATCTTCCTATCCCATCTTTTCTCTTTAAAAATATATTACAAAACACCCCTACTAAAATCTTCCACTGTAACATCCCAGTTAACGCCGAGACAGGCGCCAGCCTCAACTAAACCCATTACAAGGCTGGTGACACCGTGACGTCATCACCATCGATAATTGACGCTCACGAGGACATGCCATGACCTTTCACAGATAACTGACACACTTTGCAGATGAGTTAGTGGTTTGTTTTCTGTCTAGGACGTTGTGAAGGGATTTATTTAAGTCCAGAGGAACTTTTGTCGGTCGAAAGATTCGATCAAACTTGGACGGACATATTTTGGACCGTCTACGGATACTAACAGATAACATAACATAACATCACGCCTGTAATCCCAGAGGGGTTAGGCAAAGGTGTACTTAACAGTATACCCATTCGCCAGTTATGTTCGCAATAATTGGAGGCGCATCGCGAGGGCTGCGTCATCCAAAGACAATGCATCGTCGTCAACGACGACCATTCTGCCAAGAATGAACTGAGGAGGAGGGGGAGTTATGTTTAAGTCTCATATAATAGCTGGTGAGCGTATTGAGATCTATGAGAGAGAATGGGCTATATAATCCACCACGCGGGCCCAGTGCGGATTGGTAGAGGTCACATGTCTTCGAATTTATGGTTCTAGGACATGCCGGTTTCCTCACGATGTTTTCCTTCACCGTTTTGAGAGCAGCGGTGATGTAATAAATTACACAAAGTAATGCGCCTGCCTGGGCTCGAACCCACGACTTACTGAACGTAAGTCGGGGCCGCCACCACTGGGCCACCGCTGCTCTCTGGGCCCGCGTGGTGGATTATATAGCCCATTCCCTCTCATAGAGAGGAGGCCTGTCCCAGCAGTGGGAACATTAATAGGCCGATGATGATGATGATGTATTGATATCTGGAGTGGGCGCAAATCCAGACACCTTTGCTGAAAAACCCAATAACACTTTGTCTGACCTGGGACTCGATCACAGAACTTCATGCTCGCGCTTGCGACCATTAGACTGACGAGGCAGTCACGTAATACAGTCCACTAACACACACGCACTATTTTTATATTTGACAGTGGCATCACTTTGGGCCATAGCAGAATACCAGCGCTGTGTTTTTTTTTTTTGTTAATGTCACAGCACCTTGCTGAGATAGGAGTTTTTTGGCCTTGCACAGGACCATTTTGATTGTTTTTTATTTTTCTTATGTTGACTTTTTTATAAAGGGTGTAAAACACCTCTTCACGAAGCTGAAAGGCACTTGTTCTTCCCATCATTGCGATCAATTTTTTTTCCACACCATACCTGGGAACCTTCTAGTTACGGAGATATGGGGGGTCAAAGTTGCAACTTTTTGACAAGTTTTTTTTAATACAAGTTTTTTTTGTAAGATTTTGACTTTTAACACCTCCACGGCCCCCGCACTATTCAATCCATCCAGCACAATGTTTTAAGTGCGTTACATTGAGTGTTACCACAAAACATAATTTATAACCTCAAAAAAAAAAGTTGTTTCCCAGCAATAATTTTTGCGTAAAGTTACTTAGTTTGATGTACAGAATGCTTGGATAACGGCTTTGTGATGAGGTGGTTTACACCCTGTATAATTTGGTCTTATTTTCTATTTTTTTTCTTTTTTCACCTGTGTGAGTTTAACAAATACTTTTTCTTTTTTCTTCAACATAAACTTCAGCACAATTTCTGTCGGTGCCCACTGCCAGTCAGCAATATATCAGGATCTGACTTTCGACTGAAACTTTATCGTGTGTGGGATGCGTGAATCCTGATTTGTAGCGGAATTTATGCGTTTTGCAGGTAATTAACACTTACTTGAGTAAAATAAAACGCCTGTATTTCACAAAGGGTCTCACAGATGTGTTGTATTCTATGGGCCTTAGTTGCCTGATAATAAAATGATTATTATCTCCTTTATTCAATTTTAAACAAACTCTTTACATTTTTAAATATTAATATAAAAAATATATAAAAAACATTTAAAAATATAAAAAAATTGTAGCCCACCGGTATCGGGAACAGGGTCCAAGCTACCGGCGGTCAGGGCTCCAGAGAGAGGAACCTCCTAACAATACGAGCCGTGTCCAGGAGTACCGCTTTCTGAATCAAGCCCTTGATCCAGCTGCCTAACGAGAGCCTCCTCAGGTATTGGTCGAGGCTCTTGGCAATTAAGCCATGGGCCGACACGACTATCGGTACAATGATTGCCGAGTCCACTTCCCACATGTCGACAACCTCGCGAGCCAAGTCAAGATACTTGATTTGTTTATCTTTCTCGGCTTTCACGAGGTTCTCATCATGCGGGACCGTTATGTCAACAATCATTGCACGCCGCTCTGATCGATCCATCACCACTATATCAGGCCTATTGGCTATAACAGTCCTGTCAGTGATGATGGATTGATCCCAGTACAGTGTGATACTGCCATTATCGAAAACTGGGTCGGGCACATACCTATAGTAGGGCACTTCCGATTCCACAAGATTGTATTTTAGAGCAAGTTGCTGATGGATAATCCTGGCTACAAGGTTGTGTCTGTGCAAGTATTCTCCGTTAGCTAGACGAGAACACCCGGAGATAATGTGACGGATTGATTCGCCTGGACGGTGGCATGCCCGACATATGTCAACCGTACCGTCCTTCACAATAAATCTCCGGTAGTTATTCGTCATCATAACTTCATCCATAATTGCACAGACAAAACCTTCGGTTTCTCCGAAGAGGTCCCCGGATCGTAGCCAGGACACGGACGCTAGAATGAAATTATGATTATTATTATTATTACTTACAACCACATTTCGTTGGTTGGTTATTTTTGTGGTCCTCAGACAAAATACCTACGTCTTGAGCAGTCCTTTAGTGGGTACTTTATTATATATTTGACCTTGAAAGGAGACTTATTATTGTTTTTCTCTATCTAGAAATAACCCTATTATTTTGTACGAGATAAAAGATGAAGAAAACTTCTTATTTGATTCAGACTCAAGCAATTTAAGCTATAAATGAAGTTGTCTTGTGAGAGGAGATTAACTTCATAAGTCTAAGCAAGATCACTTTTAAAGGAAGTTGATCGTTGATTGATCCATCTTTAGGGTTAGTTTTTTTTTATAGTGTAAGTACTTACTTAACAACCCTCTCAATAATTCACACTTTTTACAATAAAAGGAGGGACGAAATACGTCATAAAGGATATGACGTACAGGTTTTTATATGTATGTTTGTATGTATTGTATGAATTGTATGTTTTACTTTTTTTGTATGTATTGTGTACTAGTCACAGATCAGTTAAGTTTATAAAGTTATTTACGTTTTTTGAATGTACTGTTTATGCAAATAGGTATACCTTCTTTTAAGACCCAATTCTGGGAAAATCTCACCGATGTACTTAAATAATACTTAGATAAGCTTTATCATTACAATTTGTATATTTGTTTCTTATTTTTTGTGCAACAAATAATAAGAATAAAGTGTATTCTCTGATCTCTGGCATCGCTGCCATAGTGATCTATGTTAAAAGTTCCTGTTTGCTAAAAATTAATCAAAATGCTCGTTTTAAACAACATTAAGCGACACCTAAATAGAAGCTGAAACGACTTATAAATTATTTTGTATGTAAGAGGCCTGCGAAGCATGCGAGTTTCATACAAACGTAATACCAAAATAATTTGTAAATCAAACATATTCTCAAGGTAGTGTGTATTTATTTTGATTGGATTACATAATATCTAGGTTCCCAAATAAATATTTTGAATGGAAATTGATTTAAACAAGAGTTATGAGAAAAATAAGTTTTCTATAGAAATTTTAAATTCCTCATATCTCGTCTAAATAGCATTGTCCTTTCAAAATATTTATTTGGGAACCTAGATATTATGTAATCCTATCGAAATAAATACACACTTCCTTAAGAAAATGATTGGTTTACGTATAATTTTGGTAAAGCCAAGTTAAAGACCTTTGGGCGGCATAAAAGCTCTGTCACCAGGTTAAGCAGAAACCACACGCTAAACAATGAAATAAATACTTTTAAAAAAATTGGCTATATAACCTTGTCCTTTTTGACGCCGCCGATTTAAAATGAGATCAACATAGACAAGTGACGTAATTTCCTCTCAGTGTCTCCATGACATAATAGAAAATATATCAAAATCCCTTCTGTTAATATATGCTACCCCTTAGCATAAATCTAGTAGGGTAGCAGCTCAAGGATATCGTCTAGACAGGAGACAACCACCATTACTAATAATGTCTCTTGAAATATGTTCTATTGCTCTTCTATTTGGTTGGGAATTGAATTATGTCAATGTCAGACTCTGAGGAATGTATGGAGTTAGTTTAGTATTTAATAAAGAAGAAGTGGTGGGAAAGTCAATAATATTGGGGTATTCTGCATCATGCTTGGCGAGTAGAAGACTTTTCAGGTTTAGAGCCTGAGTTATTTACCATGTACAAACGTAGGAACCAACTTACGAGATGACGTAGGAGCTAACACGTCATCTATTAAACATGAAAATTGTTTGTTTATTTCCAAACTTCAACATTAATATCAGGAGAACTCAAAACGTAGGACCCAACCCAATTAAGGAGATAATGTAGGAGCCAACTCGTCATCCTTTAAACAAGAAAATGAAGTTTTTTATTTCCAATCTGACTTCCAAAATCAAAATCAAAGCTTTTATTTCAAGTTAATCAGTTACACACTTTTGAATTGTTGAAACAAAGATGCAAGTTAAATGTAGCTAGCTAGAAAGCTATGTAGCCCAGCCAAGACATAAAAACTTAAATGACTGCAGTTGGCCATTCCCTAACATAGATCGCTATGTAGAAAAACGGGCAAGAAACACAAAAATGCCTTGAGAACTCGTAAAACCAATCTTCCTATCCCATCTTTTCTCTTTAAAAATATATTACAAAACACCCCTACTAAAATCTTCCACTGTAACATCCCAGTTAACGCCGAGACAGGCGCCAGCCTCAACTAAACCCATTACAAGGCTGGTGACACCGTGACGTCATCACCATCGATAATTGACGCTCACGAGGACATGCCATGACCTTTCACAGATAACTGACACACTTTGCAGATGAGTTAGTGGTTTGTTTTCTGTCTAGGACGTTGTGAAGGGATTTATTTAAGTCCAGAGGAACTTTTGTCGGTCGAAAGATTCGATCAAACTTGGACGGACATATTTTGGACCGTCTACGGATACTAACAGATAACATAACATAACATCACGCCTGTAATCCCAGAGGGGTTAGGCAAAGGTGTACTTAACAGTATACCCATTCGCCAGTTATGTTCGCAATAATTGGAGGCGCATCGCGAGGGCTGCGTCATCCAAAGACAATGCATCGTCGTCAACGACGACCATTCTGCCAAGAATGAACTGAGGAGGAGGGGGAGTTATGTTTAAGTCTCATATAATAGCTGGTGAGCGTATTGAGATCTATGAGAGAGAATGGGCTATATAATCCACCACGCGGGCCCAGTGCGGATTGGTAGAGGTCACATGTCTTCGAATTTATGGTTCTAGGACATGCCGGTTTCCTCACGATGTTTTCCTTCACCGTTTTGAGAGCAGCGGTGATGTAATAAATTACACAAAGTAATGCGCCTGCCTGGGCTCGAACCCACGACTTACTGAACGTAAGTCGGGGCCGCCACCACTGGGCCACCGCTGCTCTCTGGGCCCGCGTGGTGGATTATATAGCCCATTCCCTCTCATAGAGAGGAGGCCTGTCCCAGCAGTGGGAACATTAATAGGCCGATGATGATGATGATGTATTGATATCTGGAGTGGGCGCAAATCCAGACACCTTTGCTGAAAAACCCAATAACACTTTGTCTGACCTGGGACTCGATCACAGAACTTCATGCTCGCGCTTGCGACCATTAGACTGACGAGGCAGTCACGTAATACAGTCCACTAACACACACGCACTATTTTTATATTTGACAGTGGCATCACTTTGGGCCATAGCAGAATACCAGCGCTGTGTTTTTTTTTTTTGTTAATGTCACAGCACCTTGCTGAGATAGGAGTTTTTTGGCCTTGCACAGGACCATTTTGATTGTTTTTTATTTTTCTTATGTTGACTTTTTTATAAAGGGTGTAAAACACCTCTTCACGAAGCTGAAAGGCACTTGTTCTTCCCATCATTGCGATCAATTTTTTTTCCACACCATACCTGGGAACCTTCTAGTTACGGAGATATGGGGGGTCAAAGTTGCAACTTTTTGACAAGTTTTTTTTAATACAAGTTTTTTTTGTAAGATTTTGACTTTTAACACCTCCACGGCCCCCGCACTATTCAATCCATCCAGCACAATGTTTTAAGTGCGTTACATTGAGTGTTACCACAAAACATAATTTATAACCTCAAAAAAAAAAGTTGTTTCCCAGCAATAATTTTTGCGTAAAGTTACTTAGTTTGATGTACAGAATGCTTGGATAACGGCTTTGTGATGAGGTGGTTTACACCCTGTATAATTTGGTCTTATTTTCTATTTTTTTTCTTTTTTCACCTGTGTGAGTTTAACAAATACTTTTTCTTTTTTCTTCAACATACAACAAATTATGATTATTATTATTATTACTTACAACCACATTTCGTTGGTTGGTTATTTTTGTGGTCCTCAGACAAAATACCTACGTCTTGAGCAGTCCTTTAGTGGGTACTTTATTATATATTTGACCTTGAAAGGAGACTTATTATTGTTTTTCTCTATCTAGAAATAACCCTATTATTTTGTACGAGATAAAAGATGAAGAAAACTTCTTATTTGATTCAGACTCAAGCAATTTAAGCTATAAATGAAGTTGTCTTGTGAGAGGAGATTAACTTCATAAGTCTAAGCAAGATCACTTTTAAAGGAAGTTGATCGTTGATTGATCCATCTTTAGGGTTAGTTTTTTTTTATAGTGTAAGTACTTACTTAACAACCCTCTCAATAATTCACACTTTTTACAATAAAAGGAGGGACGAAATACGTCATAAAGGATATGACGTACAGGTTTTTATATGTATGTTTGTATGTATTGTATGAATTGTATGTTTTACTTTTTTTGTATGTATTGTGTACTAGTCACAGATCAGTTAAGTTTATAAAGTTATTTACGTTTTTTGAATGTACTGTTTATGCAAATAGGTATACCTTCTTTTAAGACCCAATTCTGGGAAAATCTCACCGATGTACTTAAATAATACTTAGATAAGCTTTATCATTACAATTTGTATATTTGTTTCTTATTTTTTGTGCAACAAATAATAAGAATAAAGTGTATTCTCTGATCTCTGGCATCGCTGCCATAGTGATCTATGTTAAAAGTTCCTGTTTGCTAAAAATTAATCAAAATGCTCGTTTTAAACAACATTAAGCGACACCTAAATAGAAGCTGAAACGACTTATAAATTATTTTGTATGTAAGAGGCCTGCGAAGCATGCGAGTTTCATACAAACGTAATACCAAAATAATTTGTAAATCAAACATATTCTCAAGGTAGTGTGTATTTATTTTGATTGGATTACATAATATCTAGGTTCCCAAATAAATATTTTGAATGGAAATTGATTTAAACAAGAGTTATGAGAAAAATAAGTTTTCTATAGAAATTTTAAATTCCTCATATCTCGTCTAAATAGCATTGTCCTTTCAAAATATTTATTTGGGAACCTAGATATTATGTAATCCTATCGAAATAAATACACACTTCCTTAAGAAAATGATTGGTTTACGTATAATTATGGTATTACGTTTGTATGAACGACGCACGCTCCGCCGGCCCCTTAAGCATGTTAGTACGATAACGTCTGTAGTAACTTTAATAGATTTACTGCCATTACTCTCAATTAAGTCTGTCATTTATACTCTGTAAGCAGTATTTTATCTTCTCACAATTTCTTTTGTGTTCACATAATTAAATCACAGGTCAGCCAGCAGACACATTTGATGATAATATTTTCTATAATTCTCATTAATGTGTCTGGGACCTGTCTGAGCCTTTTATTACTAGCTAGATTTCATTATTAGTAGATTATTTTTTTACCAGCTGTTGCCTGATACTAAATGAAAAAAAATAATTATTAAAATAAAATTACTTCACTATTTAAATAGGATTTTGTGACCAATTTCAAGTCGTTTTCTCATCCTTTTTCTAAAATAGTAGCCTATTTTACTCCTTATAACTTCAGCTACATGCTAGTAAAAGTATGACCAAAATCTGTGCACCCATTTCGGAGATAAGTCGTAACAAACAGACCAAACAAAAACGAGTCACAGACAAAAAAAAAGTTTGGTTGTTACAAGTAAATACCGTATATACTTTCATTTGCATTCAGTAAAAAACTGTTATTTGGACACTACTCACAGACACTTAAATTTTATTTAATACTGAGATTCGTAGATAAACCTCAACGTGAACAATTTTTGGAGCAAACTACTAGGATGATGTACTCAGTAATTAGTTTAGCATATAACTAGTGGGTATGTAAATGTGAACAAATAAAGATGACGCGTCGCTCCAAATGTTTATATTAATCTCGGTAATTACTGGTCTGGGAATAGTGGCGTGTGAGTCGAGTAATAAATAATATTTGTGATGGCTGGAATCTATTTCATTTTCTTTATTTTTGAAGTGAAAACTGCTATAGGCACGTTGAGCTCCTTTTGGGTGAACAAAAACCATGGAACTCGCGTGACCGTCATCTAATGCTTCGTAGCACTCGTAGCCGATCCGCAACGGCGTAGCACCACTTAGGCGTGCGCGGGGCACAACCTGTAGCAGATATAGATTACCTACTTAGTTTTCACTTCTAGTCTTTCAGTAGTCTGGGCAGGCCCCGCAGAAGTTGTCAGGATCAGCAGGACGAATCTAACTCCCAGTAACTCGATTATTGTAACACCCGTATTTAAAGTCCAGTTAAAGTTTTTACTTAAGTTTAAGTTATTAGTACTTATACAAACAAATGGCAAAAGACAAGAATTTGAACGAAGCCGAAGTGAGAACCGTCAAAGAAAGCAAAGCTAAGAATTCTAACTGTTGACAGTTCTTACTTCAAGCAATTACTCAACTACATAATAAAAATCCCTCCGGCAAGCCGCAGGAGGAGGTAGATTTCGAAGAAGGTGCTGGAGCGTCCGACTATTGAAAATTTGTATAAAGAGTTGTACTTATGTGTACAATCTACCTAAAAAAAAACATGATTTCAAAATCGTTGTCCTGTAATGGAAAGTTTACACTTTTTAAATTCTCTCATAAGAGTTTAGCATGGAAACGTCCTCAAATGTTTAGTTATAATTTTTTATTTCGAAAACTATAAGTTTTATCGCTAAACTTTGAAGGTAACAATTGTAAAGTAAACAATTTGCTTTCAAAAAAAAATATTTGCGACGCTCAAAATGTTTACTGTTTCGGAGATATGATTTTTTTTCGCAAAAAATTTGGAATTTTCAAACCCCTCCCCAATTTAGGGGTTGCATCAAAAAAGTTTTAATTTAAAGATGTCCGTATTCGTACTCAGAATGATAAAAATGAAAAATGGTTCAAAAATTTTCCATAGGAAAAAAGTTATGGCCAAAAAACTGATTTTAGAAAAACCGCCCCCCCGCCGCCCCCCATGGACGAATTCCGCCCATTCACGAACTTAGCCTAAGTTTTGACCGTTTCGATTTTTTGGCCAAGTTTGAAAGCAATCGGTTCATAATTGCGACCTGTAGAGTGTGGCTAAATTTTGCTTGTCACCCATATACATACGTATTCATATATATCCCCGTAGGTGAGAGACCAATAGGTAGATTTTTTTTTTTTCAAAAAAAGGAAATCTACCTAAAATTGTTTCTTAAATAAAAAAGTTTTACTTACGTTATTATGCTTTGTGTCTGTGACTGTAGCTTTGATTTTTCTTTGTATTTTTGATATTCAAAAGTGCCGCAATGGTCTAATTTATTGAAATAAATGCTTTGAGTTTGAGTAAAGTGTGGTCTATGAAAATAAAGTGCAAAAAAAAGAACCCACTAACAGTAAGCTGTGTTAGCTAAAGTAATTGCATCGACAAACATTTTTTATTACTAAGTAACAAAGTTTCCCACTGCCCACTGACTCGTAACTAACTCAATTAAAACTGCGTCCGTACACTAATTATACCCAGAGACTTCGCCTTAGTAAATGTCAAGAAGCTACTGAAAATAAAAAACATTAAATATTCCACTTGAACCATAAATAGCCCAGTCTTTCTTGGATGTATCGTGGGAGGTACCTAAAAATATTCCAAAAGAATAATTGGGTGACGGATTCCGCCTGTGCGTTCTGCAAGGAGATGTGGTTTTTTAGAATGACTGTAGAACTGGTCGATAGAGATTTGATGTGGTCAAATATTATGTGAATGGCAGTGACAGCTCAGTGGTGTGACAGATAGACTGGCAAGTCATGGGTCCCAAGTTCGAATCCCAGACGCACGTATGATTTTTTGGATTCATGTGCATATTGTATAATTATCACTTGCTTCAGTGAACGAAAACATCGTGAGGAAAGTACCACTATGCCTGAAAGATATTTCTCGATGGCATGTAAAGCCAAGTGAGAGGGCCATGGACGGCATAGAAACTCTGACACCATGTACTAAATACACTATATAGAAGAACATCAAAGAACGTGAACAGAATTCAAATCATTTAAAAATACTGCTATCACATACAAAAGTGATCACTCCCTCTGATTTCCTTTAGCGACAAGAAATTTCATGGACACGTTATTGATATGCACAGAAGTTGACAATAATATGTCTTACAATCGACATTTGATTAAAATTCATTATAAAACAATCAAAAACCAAGTTCCCATCAATAAACAATTTAACTGATACCAAGAGAATTGATCAAACGGAGAGCCTCCGGCACCAAAACGTTTCAAATAATTGTTTCACACTACCAACGTTTGAAAGTTCTCTTTGAAACGGTTAATTTATTCCTAACGTGTATATATATACTTACATAACAAAAGGTTGCTTTGTAAACAATGCCTTCAGAGGAATTCCTTTCACGAATAAAAGCTTTATCATACATCCCTTAACTTGTTGTAATCTCAAGTATTACAGCATAAGTTGAAAATAAGTTGGATTTTCGTTTGTTCCAAGTTTAGTGTAAAATGTGATAAACAACATATGGTTAGTGTTGCTAAAGTTCTTGAGTTAAAATTACGGCTTAGTTTGCAAAAATAATGGCGCTCAAGGATTTAATTCGTTAAACGAGACGTGAAAAAGTAGTACTACGGTGATACGAGAAATTCCCAATAGAAAAACCCAATAATACTTTGCCCGACCAACAATCGAACTCAGGACTTCATGCTTAGTAGTCACGCTTATGACTACTAGACCAACGTGGCACTTAATATTTCCTATTAAGTACTTTACAACGGGTAACGTTAAATGCGCAAAACCTCAGACACCCCAAATGATTTTTCATTCGACTGACCTAATTCAGAGAGAAAAAAAAAACATTCATAAAAATTTAAAGGTTTTATGTGCTGTTTTAGTTTTACTGGCAAGAACTATTAATATCCCGCATAAGAGACAATTTAAATTGAACGACAACCATTTGCGTTTGTTTTTTTACCTATTTTGGCGGGTTTGCGCACGTGATGGCTTGACCTATTAATAAATAGACGGCAAAATTTTGAATGAAGATTTTTTTGAAAAATGTCACCCGTATCAAAAAGTGGTTCAATTGGTTCTGCCCGTGATTCTGATTAAACTATTTTCAAGTTGTATTTGCTATAACATTTCTATGGCTATAACTCTAACGTACGTAATTGCTTGATATTGAAAGCGTCAACAGAGCAGTGAAAAGGCACCACACACACACAGAAGGGAGAGCAAGTGTCATACGAGTAAGTCAATAGTTCAGTGTCCTAGTTGTTGATACAAGCTAACCACGGAACATTGAAGCGAAGCAAGCATGCGGGCGTTTCAAACAGATTGCTTGTGTGTAACTGTAGGTTTGTGGACAGTTTCTATCACTTAATAGGTGGAGAAGAACTATTTTATACACATGCGAAAAAGAATATATTGAAACTTGGTTAAGTGGGACCTGGAAAAGTGAGAAACCTCCATAGCTGGAACTCATGCTGAGGTCTCGACATTTTTGCCTGGATATCTGTGACACTAGGTAAGTAGAATACCTCTTGTGAAATTAATTTGCAGGTCCCAGTTATCCAGGTTTCACTTACATTTGTTAAATGAAATCTACGACTTTAAGAATCATTCCCCCTGCGTCGAATCCCTTTACGTCGACTCGTGATTTTTAGGGTTCCGTTGCCAAATGGCAAAAAACGGAACCCTTATAGATTCGTCATGTCTGTCTGTCTGTCGGTCCGTCCGTATGTCACAGCCACTTTTTTCTGAAACTATAAGAACTATACTGTTGAAACTTGGCAAGTAGATGTATTATGTGAACCGCATTAAAATTTTAACACAAAAATAGAAAAAAAAAAACAGTAAATTTTGGGGTTCCCCATACTTCAAACTGAAACTCAATTTTTTTTTCTTCAAACCCGTACGTGTGCGATATCTATGAATAGATCTTCAAAAATGATATTGAGGTTTCCAATATCATTTTTATCTAAACTGAATAGTTTGCGCGAGAGACACTTCCAAAGTGATAAAATGTGTGTCCCCACCCCCTGTAACTTCTTAAATAAGAGAATGATAATACTAAAAAAACTATGTGATGTACATTATCATGTAAACTTCCACCGAAAATTGGTTGGAACGAAATCTAGTAAGTATTTTTTTAATACGTCATAAATCGTGAAATCGTAACTTATTTATATAACATAACCTATCTTACTTTCTGCCACGGAACCCTTCATGGGCGAGTCCGACTCGCACTTGGCCACTCTTTTTTTCGAGTTCTCTATAGGTAGGTAGGTTGGTTTTGATGCATTGTCTTTTGTTTCGTCTCAACATGGCCGTCACAGAGTACAATCACATTAAAAACGAAATACGACTTTTTATTTAATAAAGTTTCTTTGGTAATCTAGTGATCCGTATTTCAAATAATACATTGATATCTCACCAAAAGTACTAGGGTAGCATAAGTTCAAGTAGTTGTATTTAATATTATCACAGAATAAAGAGTAAATGAATAAAAAATAATTTCATCAAGACATAACTAATGACCGCGAACCGGAAGACGATGCGTTGGAAGACCTCCCACTCGGTGGACCGATGACCTGGTGAAGGTTGTGGGAATCCGGTGGATGCGAGTCGCAAGGGACCGGTCAATGTGGCGACACTTGGGGGAGGCCTATGTCCAGCAGTGGGCGTCTTTCGGCTGAGATCATGATGATGATGATGATAACTAATGAAAAGTGGGTTTACTGTTCATTAGGTACACCTCTGGCTAACCATTCTGGGATTACAAGTGTGATGTTTCATGTTATGTAATTCCTTGACTCACTCTCACCCCTCTGCAAATGATTGCGAGACATTTTACTCGACGTCATCATCTGCCCAGACTTTTCTCAACTATATTGGGGTCGGCCTTCAGTCCAAACGGATGTAGCTGTATACCAGTATTTTACATGGAGCGACTGCCCATCTGACCTCCACAAATCAGTTGAAACCGGGTAATACGATACCACTTGGTAAGACTGGTTGCCAGACTTTTTGGGCCCCTGACCTGTAACGACTGCCACAGATGGACAAATGGCGACCCGAATAGCGTAGTGGCAGTGAGGCTGCCTTACGTTCTTAGGGTCCTGGGTTCGAATCCCGATAGGAGCAAATGTTTGTGTGATGAGCATGGACATTTGTTTCTGAGTCATGGATGTTTATATGTATAATAAGTATGTATTTACAAACAAAAAGTATATACGTAGTATATCAACTATCTGGTGTCGACGACACAAGCCTTGCTTAGTGTGGCACTAGGTGGCGCTGTGTGTTAATGTCCAGCGATATATTTTTTATTTATATTTATTAATGTCAGCCAACAGCTTAACGTGCTTTTCCGAGGCACGGAGGAAACTCGATTATGTAAAGGTGGTCACTCATCCACAGACCAACCTAGGCAAGCACGGTTTAACCTAAAGATCGACCCGAGCGGCTGTTATTATTTAGCCACGAGCTCCTTCACATTTTACTCGACGTAATTACCACTAAATGTTAATGACAAACATTTATTTGATTTTTTTACGAGACTTCCGGAGTATGGATGTGTGTGCGGTTAAGGATTAAAGGCCCATCCCCTATTATTTAGTAGTTAAAGTTACCATGCAAAATATGGGTGTCAGTACTAAACATAACATACCTCTGCCTATGCCTTTTGGAAAAGTAGGCGTGATGGTAGGTTGTGTTTATTGGATCATCTGATATAACAAACTAATTATCATGTATGTTTTGTGTCAAACATGTGAGAAAAGCCGCAGACGCACACAATCAAAGCTTATATGATTCATACCTGTACTATTTTCATAGAAAATGGAACCTTATCTTATACTATCCTATCGATCTATTTTGTGATTACAATATTGTGTCTATCATCAGTCTATGTAAAGTTTTCATGCATATAAAATGAAGACTCACTCACAATACTGCGCGAGTATAGATGTGAAGTTTTAATCCAAGATGGCGTCGAAACAATGCATTTTATTACGTACATTGTTACGTATACCTTTAGATTGAAGCTATGACCTACAATCACCAGTACCTCAAGTTACCACACACTGATTTTAAACCGTAAAATGATGAAGGTTGAGATCTAAATCGAATGAGAACATTTGACAGTTTGTAGTTACATGATGCGATAGCGGCTTCACATATATGACGAGTATTTGTAAACATTTGCTCACTATAATGTAATATTCATTGTCTTGGAAATCACCAATTTCAGTAGGACACAAAACCAGTAACTTTGATCTTAGTAAAAGTCCTAAGGAATACCAAGGTGAAGCTGTAAATTTCACTCTTAATAATAAATGACTTTATTCAGTCTGCACCGTTTATCACCAGATCTAGTCCCAGACATTTTACTTCTAAATAAGACATTAAATCAATCGGAGTTTATTTATTGATACTGCTTCAATATTAAAATCCAATACATTAACGATGCAAGTTACTTCAAGTGAACCGATACGTCCTAATGCTATCTCAACAAGTTTATTTACTGAGAGAGCAAAGAATTAAGTACCTACCTAATAAATTGTTAAATATCGATCAAGTTTTTACAATTTAAAAAATACGTTATTTCTGTCTTTAAGTAATAATTTAAATATTCGACTTTTTAGAAAACGGTACTTATTAGATTGTTGGTTTATTTTGTTTTTTTTTTTCGTCATTTACCTATTGACTTAGATATTTTATTATGTACAATATTTACATACTACATCTAAAACTATATATAATTACAAAAATAAAACTAAAAGTAAAACTAGTTTTAGATTGTTTAGTGAAAAAAATATACCACCTCGTTGGTCTAGTGCCCGCAATCGCAACTGCGGCGCATAAGATACTGGGTTCAATTCTCGATTCAGGCAAATTTTTATTGGGTTTTTTTCCATCAGGAATTTCTCTAGCGACCACGGAGTCTGGATTTGTGCTCGGTGAATGTCAATTGGCTCGCTGGGATATTACATGGGCCTTAAACATAACTGGGGAAATGTCACTGTACTAATAAGTACATATCTACCTAAACGTTCGAGCATTGCAAGCGTGATGGTACGTGTTATGTGAAAATAATACACGAAAGCCACAGACAACAAATTTCTATTATAACTGCCCTTAATTAGTGTTCACAGTAGGTCGGTCCTAGGTGGACCGATGACCTGGTGAAGGTTGCGGGAGTCCGTTGGATGCGAGTCGCAAGGGACCGGTCAATGTGGCGACACTTGGGGGAGCTATGTCCAGCAGTGGACGTCTTTCGGCTGAAATGATGATGATGATGAGTGTTCACAGTAAGCTGACAGTTGTGAAGAAAATTACTGACAATCCCTCCCCCTTAAAATAAATTCTTAGGTCAAAATTAAATAAATAAATAATAAAATAAATATCGCTGAACATTAACACACAGCGCCACCTAGTGCCACACTAAGCAAAGCTTGTGTCGTGGACACTAGATATAGTTGATATACTACATAATTATAACCTTTTTGTTTCTAAATCCATACTTATTATACATATAAACATCCATGACTCGGAAACACATGTCCATGCTCATCACACAAACATTTGCTCCTACCGGTGTTCGAACCCAGGACTCTAAGAACGTAAGGTACTCGTAGCGTCACTACCACTACGCCATTCGGAATTGTGGAACCATTATCAATCTTGACTTTCAATGTAAAGCTAAATTTGAGCAAAGATTAGATACTATTAAATCTGTCAGTTTTAAAACTAGATTTGTGACCGAACATTGTTTTACAAAGTACCTAAATCGTTTAAGACATTGGTGTCGATTCTGTTGTGCACAAATTTAACTTAATTTAGGCCATAGCTATCTTTCGCTCAAAGGTATTGCGAGAAAAGGACGGCTTTAGCTATGAACTAAGTTAGAGATGTCAAACTAGTTTATGCCTTGCGCGTCACCGTGTTTTTAGTCGACATGTTTTTACGTGCACCCTTCATTTGTATTGAAACGTAAGTTCCAATTAAATTTGACAGCTCTAAATTACGTCCGTCTCCTTCTTGTTTTATTAGAAAAAAAAAGATAGCAATAGCCTAAATTAAGTTTAGTTTGTGAACAACAGAATCGGCACCAGTATCTAGCTGGCTCAAACATCAAGGAAAAAAGAAATAAATACATCTGTTGGGTCTAAAATACTCTAATACTCCTTACATTCTTTTTTTGCTAGCCTGTTGAGTGTCCCATTGCTGGGCAAAGGCCTTTTATTTATTTATTTATTTATTTAAACTTCATGTACAAGAGTGGTACATAGGCGGACTTAATGCCACAAGGCATTCTCTACCAGTCAACCATTGGGTAAAATAGGGTCTCCCTTGTTTGACCGAAAGGAATTTGACAAATTTTCACTTCCCAAAAAATGTTTCGCATAATTTCATTTGCCAAATTATTATTTAGCAAAAAATCTATTCACAAAAAATTGTAACGCAAACCTAATGTTTGGGAAATTAACGTTTAAACTATAACTTGTTTACCAACTAGTACTTTTAACATTTTTATTTAGTCAAATGTTTCAGTTGGAAAAAGAGTTTTTACGCAAAATCAAATAAGCCAAATATTTTGTATCGTCAGTTTTCCATTTTTTTTTTCTATATAATGTAGTCGTTCCTGGTCACAGGTTTAACCTAACCTAATTACCCATTATTTTAAAATAATTAATTATCCTAATCTAAATAGCTCAGTTCCGGGTAACCTACTAAAAACAATCTCTTTTTTCTATTTATGCAAGTCGTTTCTGGCACTCGCCGGCCGCTGCCGCGGCACCGCTCGCTCCGCTCGCTCGGCTCGTGCGTAGGAGGTCACAGTTTTAACCTAACCTAACCTACCCATTTTGTTTCAATACGAAACTAACCAAATCTAAATAGTTGAGTTCCGGGTAACCTACTAAAAACAATATCTTTTTTTCTATTATTAAAAGTCGTTTTGCCCAAATTTTTTTTTTCTTAACAAATCATTTCACCAAACGTTTATTGTCTGAAGATTGTTTGCTGTAATAAATCATTTGATTAAAGACCAAATGCCATAATGACATTATACTTGGTAATATTTTGCCAAGTAAAAATTTGACCAGATAAAAATATGCGTGCTAAAATCATTCGAAATATTGCAATGGTATAAAAAAAGGTTTCTAAAATTTGTTTGGGTAATGAAATTTTGGCAAAATATTTTTGGCAAAACGGCAGGATCCCGGTAAAATATGACAGCATTGTAGTAGAGTACAAAAATCAATGAGAACAATGCCATTTTGTTAACAAATCGAAATAAGTACATAAATAGTATACATACTATACACATATATTACAGATAAGATGAAATAAACTAATACATATTAAAATACATACAAATAGTTCAAAATACGAGAAACCTCATAATAATAACTACGACTAACTTGTGAGTAATTTAGTCTGACTTCAAATAGTACTTCCGAACTGTTCGTTTGAAAGCCATTTTGCTTTCAGTTTTTTAATGCCAAGGGGTAGCGCGTTCCATAGCTTTATAGTTGAGACAGCATAAGAAGCGGACATAAAACCAGTGCGATGCGAACCTTTTCCTTCCAAACCCCTCTATCTTCTGCGATTGATCTACACACTTACACTTATTCGTTAAAAAAGTTAATAATATTGTTTCCGGGTTCTATCTGTAGTGTATCCTCTTAATAGGATAAGTAATGTAAAAAAAAACGTAGAATTGTTATTGTAAATTATAAGGAATAAAGGCTTTTATTATTTTATCTGTGCTTGACACACATTCATTGACTGCTAGACTCACAGCCCTTGACTAATGGCTACCATTTCGTAAAGCGTAAAAAATATTAACTAAATAAAACTAGTTGTTCAACGACAAATCGTTTAAAGCATCCCCAATCCCATATATTGCACAATACGCTTGTGTCCTGAAAAAATCTAATTAGTCCGTCAGTTAGATTATCAAAAAATATTTGACACGTTTTTTTTTCTTTTGTTACGTAGACCAAAATTGACGAAGATACGACGGTTTTAAAATTCTCAATACGTCACGCCGTGCTATAGTTTTGAGTGCGTTGTGACGTCATGAGCTCCCACTCCTGAGTTTTGATGCGTTCTAACTTTGTCAATATTCATTGATTTACAAAAACATAAAATACGTGTCCATTATTTTACAATACTCCAACTGACGGACTAAATAGATTTGCAATTTATTGATGGTGGAAACTAGCCAATTTGTAGTTGTTTGTTTGTAGTATATTGTACAATTTGTAGTTTTTCTAACATTTTTCTTCCTCAATTAATTTTACTTAATACAACTTCCTTTCTACTTGAACAAGTGGGTAGTACTAAGGAAACCTTAGACATAGTGTGGGATTACCGGGAGACGCCTACATCACCCCCTAAGGCTTTGTGAGTCACCGGCTAAATTAATTCCTTTCTTTGTCGAGTTTGTATGTACTTTAGTACTATAGGGATGATTCAGAGTTTAAGGGTATGGTTGAGACAATGGTGGGATGTGCTTGGTGAGATCATGTGGGCTTGGTTGTGATGTATTGCTTCTTGTAATAATATCTATTACACAGTAAGATGTGAATAAGCATTACTTCAGTTTTTAATAAATTTGACAATTGATAGAGAAAAATAAAATGTGAAATTTACTTTGATTTTCAGAGATAAAAAACGCTGATAAAACCTAGGTAGTAAAAAACGAACGAAGCAAGAGATTTGCAAAATTGGCACGTAGTATTCGGAGGTTTTGTCTTGTGTTAGACAAGCTGTTCTTGTGATATTGTACAATTTCTCCCTCTCTAATTTTTATTGATTTAAACTAATATTATAAAGAGGAAAGATTGATTAATTCTTTGTTTATCACAATTTAACTCAATAACTTTCACCATTAGAAAGCTACAGCTTTACCAAGCAACATAGACATAGTAAATTACATTGATAAAATGCAAATTAGCCAAGCTGTCACAATTTTCACGGACGAAGTCGCGGGCAAAGTGCTAGTGTCCAATAAAATAATAAGAATACACCTATTCTCAGACGCTGAAACGATTTGAGAGAACTTCAACTCAGAAATAAAATAAGCTACCAACTATCTGACTCTACTGTCATTACTACCGTCTAAAAATTACATCATTTCGAAGGCCTATGTAAATATTTACGACACAACATTCACCAACTTTTGTACTAAAAGCTTCACGCTGCTGCCGAAATTTTTAAGCGGGACGTATTCGCAAGTCGCCTAATGTCCCGTGGCGCTATTAAAGGCACTTCGTCCTTGCCCCACGTACGACCCATTAAAAACTTTGTAGGTACCATATTACCCTCTACGTCTTGGGCCGAAAATTGAGGCTATTTTAAAAGGATTGATTTTTTTTTATGTGTTTTGTAATTTTTGTTACATCGGTGATGGTTCTGCAGTTTTAAGAAGATAATCGATTGGTTGCAATACTATGGTTTTGCCTTCGCCCGTTTTTTTTTAAAAGAAAACACTATTTTACGTACATAATTATGACACAGTTAAATCAAATCAAAAATGTTGACTTGCAAGAAAATACATACAAAAACTTACTTAATATACTTTTTTTTAATTATACTAATTTATATTTTCCTTTTAATACTAACATACTTATATTTTTAATTAAATTGATGATTTAAAATTTTATAATAGTAAATTTTGAAATGAATCAAAATAAGTGTAAATAATGATATTAATAATTTCAAATGTTTGCACACCGATTGGTAAAATGTGGCTGAGCTAAATGTAATCTTAAGAACTATTGTATTACCCATATTTGCAAAATAAAATTCTATTCTATTCTATTCTAAAGTATCTTTTGTTCTAACAACAACTTCACAATTTTAATTTTAGCTATCTTATTACCTACACTTCTCCACGTCTTTCTAAACTTACATTTAATTAATTACATGTTTTTGAAAATTATGCTATAATGCAATAAACTCTCGCTTCGAACCAAAACACCGAAAAAAAAACGAAACTCAAACCGCGTCTATTAATCTCGCTAAGTTTATTTACCGTCTTCACATTTTGATAATGGAAAATAATCGTTGCCGCTTTGTAAATAAAGGTCAAGTTAGATTGTGGGATGTCACAGCTCATTAAGGACGCCTACACGTCTCTATCCAGACGCGGCGGTCACGACCTCTTAAGGTCTACACGCACTCTAGACATATTTAATGGTATGAGAATCGGAACGATTCGCGCATGAGAGAGTGCAAAAAGTTCACGAAATTCTAGAAATCGTTAGAGAATTTGAAGATGCATGATGCATGCAAGAAATGGGAGTGCAGTGATTATACGTACAAAATGTACCCGGGCATCAATAAGATACTTCAAGCTTTCATCATCATCATCAGCCTTTAATGTTCCCACTGCTGGGACAGGCCTCCTCTCGATGAGAGGGAATGGGCTATTATCCACCACGCGGGCCCATTGGTAGATGTCGCATGTCTTCGAATGTTTGGTTCTAGGACATGACGATTTCCTCACGATGTTTTCATTCACCGTTTTGAGAGTAGTGGCGATGGAATAAATTACACAAAGTAATGCGCCTTGCTTGCTTGTAAGTCGGGAACGACACCAAAGGGCCACCGCTGCTGAAACGACGCTCTTGCCGATTTTTTTTCTTTTTTAAAGGAATCTCACTGGTTATTCTATGAGGCTGCTTAACCGGACTATCCTGTGAGTGCCATAAATGTAAGGCCTCCAGCCAGGGTTTTTTTTAAATTAATATTCCATATACACGGCAGCGCATTGGAAAATGCATAGTGTACTGCATATATTGATCGGTGATTTTAAAAAAACACCGATCAGAACATGAAACTAATTCATTTTATCAGAATTGCACGACTGTACCTACGTGCAATCTGATACAATGATTTAGTTCCACGTTCAAATTGAACGTACAGTCGTGCAATCTGCACAACAGCCTATAAAATAAACCCCGATTCAGTTACAAGCCAATTTGCAACTACACAGTAAATTGTAACGTAATAGCTGGAAAATTAATCACGGACGCTAAATACAGCGCTGTTTTAAAATAAAAGCCATTAATTACTGTAGCACACATTAAATTACTCCTTTAATTGCTTGATAAGTGAATGGTGACCGAAGCTTTTAAGCGCTTCCCGCCACAGGTGTAGTGGACCATAGGCGAAAACTATTTATGTTGTACTTGCGTTTATATTTTTCGCCAGCACATCAAATAACGACCAATTGCCTAATTTCTTCAATTTTTTAAACCATAAAATGTTGATGGTAAACTGTCATATTTTCTCGTTTAATTTTGAACTTAAGTTCAAAATTAAACGAGAAAATATGACAGTTTGGGGTAATTTGATGCGCTAGTGACTATATATTTTTTGTGTCAACTACACAAGGATTTATTCCTGCTTTCTTAAACATTTTATTAGGGAGGGCGTTGTGCAAGTCACCCATAAAATTTAAAATTGACCCAAAAAAATAAACCATGCCAAGCAAAGAAGTTTATCAAACAACATTTTTAACGTTCACATTTTTGACGTTAAATTAGATTTACTAATCGTAAATAATGTTGTAAATTATTGCTTTAATTTCATGTTCGCAGTACTTAACGCCTAACGTTTTTATTTCAACCGTAAATTATAAGTTACGAAGTAATGAAACAACTTGTAATCATGGTTATTTATTAGTTTTGTCTCACGACGAGTTTTTGGGAACCTTCAACAACTTTTCGCGTTGTTTTTCAAGAGAATCCTACGCATCAAAAGTGCGCTAATATCAGTAAGTGAGACTGTGTAAGTATATGTATGTATGGTAGATATCTAAAGAGTAGAGGAACAAAACGCTTCGTCTTAACGTACAATGGTCCTCCCGGTCTGACGCCATGCCTATACCTCCCCCTCTCCGCCTCCCCGCGCATCACACCCCTCGCCCGCCTGTCTCTATGAGCGGCGCCTAATGAGAAGCGTTGAAACCTAAAATTTGGTGCCAACTCGAACTCTGAAGTGCTCTAGACAGTCGAGAGCTGAAACGTCGACAACTGGAGCAAAACTCCCCCCCATCAGGGACAAAGAAAAGTAACCCCTATCTCTTCGCGATAAAGATAGAAGTGGATGCAGTAAATAAATTTGTCAGTCTCAAGTGGCAAATGGCGGTATTGATAGAATTTTTACGGTTCTATTTTTAGGAGCTTTTAAGTCCGCTGTAACCTGATTTTTCACTTGGCAAATACGATTGCTTTTACATGTACTTTGGGCCTGCATTTTTGAAACATTCCTTTGCTTTACGTTAAACATCTTCTGACGAAAATATTTACATTTTTCTTTAATGTATTTTCGATTGTTTATCTTGGTATTTTCTACCACCATTAACACAAAATCGATACGAAAACAGGGTCGGAATGATTACTTAACAACCCTTACAAACCGTTCGTCCTACCAATCGTTACGTTGATGTATAATTAATTAGAAAGACATAACACATAATTACGGCATACCTACAAACAGTAATTTGTGTCCCTAAAACAAAACGATAAATCATCACGTAAATAAAATTCACGACGATAAGACTATCGAAAAATATATTCAACATAAAAAAAACTCATTTTGAGGCAAACAATGAGATTCATCAAATAACAAACACTTTGTCTTGCTAACAAAAGCTTTTGCAGGAAATTCCTCAATATTCTTATGAACCTGCAAAACAGTATTTTAAAAGCTACCAACGCGTACTACCAACGGGACTATACAGTGAAAAGTATTTTTCTTATATTAACGTAAGTTATTATCTAGAAGGAAATTAATAAGCTTTTATCAAAAGAACTTCTAACAAAGAAAACATTTAGATCCTTTAGAGCTTATTAACACTTTCTAAGTTGTTTGTAACAAAGAATAGTTTTTCAGCGTAGCCGCTCGTAGCGAGAGCTCGTAGCGTTACGAGAGTTCGTAGCTCACCCGTAGCGTACACTAATAAACTGTTAGTATCGACATGTTTGTAATAATATTTTGTATTTTCTTGTGTTGATAACAAATCTAGGAAGGTTATAGCAATACGACATAGAGGAATAACGGCTGGTTAAGGAGTTCTAAGAACCAACTTGCAAATTACGAAAATAGTTATCATATTTTCCTTGAAAAAACAATGTTTATGTAATGCTAAGCCGTTCCAAACTGCATTGGAGTATACATATACCTATTTTGTTCAACGACTTACTAATGAAAGCCTAGTATTTCATAAATAAATTGAATGAATTTTCAGGTGTATACTAACAAAAATTACTTGTCATAATTTATGCAACATGAACGAAAAAACACGAAATCTAATGGGTTAATAATTGCATTGGGTTTCCGTATCTATCGACCGCCAGTAATTCCTTTGAAAGATAACAATCGAAATGGATTAACGTCGGGTGTTTCTGTGACCACTTCCTTCAATAACGTTTTTTTGTTTGTTTATTATAATATCAATGTTTGAATGGAGAACACTGTGTTGCATATTTTCAGTTTAATGGACCCGGTTTTGAAATGGATAGTTCGATAATTGTCTCATTCATGTTATAATTTAATTTTATTTATTTAGCTTACAATTCTTAAAAAAAATGAGTAACGTAATCAAAATTCCAACTAACAGAAAAGAGAAGAACAGGGGGTCCCAAATTAGGGAAAACCTGTATCTTGGTAACCCTAAAACAACAGTAATAATTAAATATGTTCTCTTGGCGCGAATTCTCATTGATTGAACATTAACTCTTATCACCGACACCATAGAGTTTATAAAGAAACTGCCATAACTGAAAGTCATAACGATGGACTTATCAGATTTAGGAACAATATGTACAACATCGATGAAAAAAGTCTACCTTATCTTTCTGGTTCACTTGAGAGGTTACATCTCGATAAACATAATAAATCTAAATGATGTACATGTTATTCTGGTCCAAATAACATCACTTCGCTATGGCAAACAGCCAAAGAGGTCTATGACAGAAAAAGGAGTTTTAAAAACTGGTTCATAAGGTCTTAGCGAATATTTTTATCATCCATACAACAAATATAGTTGGCACAGTCTATATGTTAGAGATGAACCAGATAGGTACTAAGATGCTGTGTCCACTGTAGTTAAGTTTAGGTCATTGATATTCGAATTATGTGAAGTCAACTGTGATTAACTTACTTTGATTAAATTCATATTTTTACATTCAATATTGTTTTATTGGTGGTAAGTGGTACCAACCATAAAATGTGAAATGCAGGTATTCAGCTGCATTCGATTTGACTGGAAACCAACCCCAACACAGTTGGGAAAAGGCTTGGCAGATGATGAAGTGGTACCAACCAACAAATAATGGTAACGGCTCGAACTTACAAGTTCTATGTCGTGGGTTCGAAACTAGGCAGGCGCAATACTTTGTTTAATTTATTTCATCACCACTGCTCGATCATTAGCACTGAAAACATGATAGTGACGTGACTGACCGTGACTGTTAAAAAACTTATATCTCCACAGCTCTCAAAACGGGAATAGAAAAAACATCGTGAGGGAACCGGTATGTCCTAGAACACTCAAATTGTCAGACATATGACCTCTACCAACGCGCACTAGGCTCGCGTGATGTATTACGGCCTACCCTCTCCTAGAGAAGGGGCTTATGTACCAGCAGTTGGGACATTATTGGCTGATCATGCTGAGATACAAGAGCTAGTGGACAAAAATTTAAAACTCAATTAAGATAAATGTAATATCATTCTAAAGTACATTAATGACAATACAATCATTAAACATAAAAGCTCAGATAAGCTGATAATACGTAATTAGATTAAGGAAATCCATTGTTAAAAAGATTTACAGGAAAAATCTTCTGTTACCATTGTTGACGTCTTCCCCATTATCCCGGATACATCTCTTGTAGGAAAATGTGTACAAATAATGTTATCATTTAGATTATTTCCTTATATTTTCTATATGATCCTTTTGAACTTCCTTTGTGACCTTCCAGTCAGGTGGCTAAGAGATTACCGAAAAGTGGAATACACAAATATTATTTGCTTAATATTATTAATCTCCTTGAACTCCAGCATAAGTAATTTTCCCACAGCTGGGACACAAACCTACTCACGGTAACGTGGGAGTGGACCAAAATCTACCACGTAGCCCAGTGCGGGTTGGTTGATGGCCGCTGGGCAACCGCCTTGGTAGGACCACTAGCTACAATTGTCATAATATATTTATTTTTCCCTAAGAGATTTGTGGCGACGTAAATTACAAATGAAACTGACAGCTAACTTTTGCAAAATAAAATGGATTCAATGTCAGCAGCCCGGCCCCACAGTAAAATACCTTACGACATAATGCTGTCAAAGAAGCTAAAATATGCCAAACGCGCCGTTTCTACATCTGTTTAGTGTCTTATCTTTATAACACCATAAGCGTCCATGACGTCAAAACGTGGTTACGTAGATATTTTAAGCCCACCTACGCCAGTCACCATCTGCACAAAGATTCAGTTTTCCTAGAACCGTGTATAATGAGTTTTTCATGTCAACCCACGATATGTTCTTTCTCATTATATTTATTTTCATTCACATAAACACTCTTAACTTACTAAGAGTACACATTAACAAATAACCGAATAATCAACTAAACAATGGCACTAAAAACTGTTCTCACTCATTATAATTATGGTCTCAAATGACATTCGAATGTCTACACCAAAAATAAAAAAATATATCATTGCAAATGTCTACGCAAAAAAAAATACTATAATTTAAGTAGACTTTTATCAAGCAACGCCAGCTCTCGAACATGGCTATGTCATTACACAACAACTAGACTCGACACGTGTAACTCCACAGACACACGTACGCACGTGTACAATTTCCTTGTCAACACTACACAATACATCATCAAGCCTGTAACCACGCGGAACACCTCGTACTCACGCATTAAATGCGACAACATAGGTATTATTATAGCACAACATAATGCCTGATATCCCTCGGACACCAACAAATCATTAGTTATATTTAGGTCGTCCCTCATAATAGGGACGAGCCAACTACCATCAACTATGTTCAAATCTAGACTCCAGAACTGCTACTGAGAAATTCATGACAGAAAAACTCAATAACGGCCAAGGATTCAACAAAAAGTATTAAAGAGTTTTGCTTTTCAAACAAGGTAACTCTGAATCTGTTGTACGTAACATGGCGTACTTCATTACAGAACGACGAGCCTCGGCACGTGTAACTCCACAGGTACACGTGTACAACATATCGGCTGGTCTGTAATCCATTAGCCTCGAATAAGTAACCAGAAACGAAGCTATAAACATCTACATTATCACCAGCTTAGAACCGTCCACTGTTGTACAGACCTACAGACGTACCGTGAAAAGAGTTACTAGGGAAACTTCCATACCATAATATAAATGCGAAAGTAACTCTGTTTGTCTGTCTGTCTGCTACCTTTTCACGACAAAACGGCTGATCGGATCGTAATGAAAATTGGCAAGGAGATGTATTTCAACCTAGGGAAGGACATAGGCTATATATTATCACGCTAATTAGTTACGGGGGTGAGCAATATGCATTTCGTCTATATTTGTCAACTGTTTGACAACTGACAACCGTCATAACATGCATTGTAATAGAATAACTATTTTTAACCGATTGTCATTAGAACGAATAGCCCATCGGTGACGGCTACCGCCTTTCGAACAATGAGTCGCAAGTTCAAACCTCAGTAAAGACATGCAACATTTTGATTTTGTTTATTGCTGTAAGATTTCCGATAGTAACTTTGGTTCGCACGTTCAAAACCCACACGGTTTTCACATTTTGTAACAAAGTATTTTGTTTTTTTTTAAAGCCTTATGATTTCCAAATCATTGTTTAAATAAATACTTTTTTAACACTTAAACGACAGTTTGGGAATCACTCATTTCAAATAATAAATCTGTAAATATGGCAATTAGGCTGTTAAAAGATCACACACGGAACCCTTTTTCTACTATTTCATAAATTTTCGTCTATGTCTGTGTGTCTCTACGTAGCCTTTTTGTTATAGCATCATGTGTAAATTATAAAACCAATGTGGTTCGATTCAATGCACAAATTAATATTGTGCATAACTTAGAGAAGGTTTCAATTTTTGTTTCTTTGTAATCGGTGCTCTCCATCAAAAGATATATTATAACTTTAAAGTTTTTTTAAGGAGAACTTATCATCATGATCTAAGGATACATGCAGTGACATCTATTGAATAAAAATGGTACTAATGAATAAAAATCACAAGATAGAGAAGCAGAAAATAGTCAACATGACCCTGCTTTAAAAATCTGCATAGCCGGTAGAGTATCTGTTCGACCGCTTTCCATGCATATGTTCTAGCAGTTTAACTTCGTGCTCTATAGTTAATGGCGTTGTTCATTTGACTCCATTTTCTGAATCACGGTGTTATGATTTTCCGTGAAAGAATTATACTGACATTCGCCCGTTTCAGGTGTCTCAAGTTTGGTTTTTTAGAAGAGGTTTTCAATCCAATGCCTGTTTTTCTTTATGTATATATTATGGCTAAGCAATACTTAAATGACGTGATGAAAGTTGTAAGAATCCGCTGGATGTGAGTCGTACATACAAGACCGGTCAATGTGGTGACACATGTCCACCATTAGACGTCTTTCGGCTGAAATAATGATGAATGATGATAATTCAAATGGAGTAGGGCAGGTCACCTAGCAGGACGCAGTGATGTCAGTTGGAGTAAAGCTGTGACCAAGTGGCGTTCTAGAAATCGAAACAGAAGTTTTGGTCGTCCAGAGGTGAGATAAGCAGACGATATTGTTGCCATTACGATATCCTTGATGAGACTGGCACACGAGCGTGGAGCTTGGCACAAACAAAGAGAGGCCTGTACCCAGCTGTGGGTGAAGTCGGACTATGGATGATGACGCATAACTTTTTCTAGAGAAGTCCGATTTTCATGATTATTTTTTATTGATAGCGTGTATCGCAAAGTTTGTCCCATTTTATAAAAATAAAAATAGAAAAAAAATTGAATTGAATTTGATTGAAAATAGTCGTGTTCAAATCAAAGTCACGCACTTCTGATTTTTCAGATTCATGTGCGTATTGGCAGAGCGGCGGTGGCCCAGTGGTGGCGGTCCGGTGTGAATGAGTGAACATTGTAGGCCTTTTAGATTCCCGGATGCTGTTTAACTTTTGTTAAATATTCCTTTTGTTTAACATTTTTTGTATAGCAACGACCTATTGTCGGGCCTACGCTGTCCCCCCATACTTTAGTACCAATGCTGTAATGAAACATAATAATATTGTAATACCAAATGATTTGAAAAGAGTAACCATGGAGTTTCTTGCCGGTTCTTCTCCATGGAATCGACCAACGCGAACCGTGCACCTTTTTGGACGTTTTATAAGTGCCCATCTAGGCCTATGTGAAATAAAATATTTTGATTTTGATTTTGCCCCGACTTACGTTCAGTAAATCGTGGGTTCGAACCCAGGCAGGCGCATTACTTTGTGTAATTTATTACATCACCGCTGCTCTCAAATCGGTGAAGGAAAACATCGTGAGGAAACCGGCATGTCATAGAACCATAAATTCGAAGACATGTGACATCTACCAATCCGCACTGGGCCCGCGAGGTGGATTATATAGCCCATTCCATCTCATAGAGAGGAGGCCTGTCCCAGCAATGGGAACATTAATAGGCCGATGATGATGTGCGTATTGTATAATCATCGCATGCTGAAACATCGTGAGGAAACCAGCATGCCTGAGAGATATTTGATCGACGGCATGTAAAGCCAAGACTGAGGACCTTGGGCGGGATAAAAACTCTGACACCAGGTTAGGCACTAAACCACACGATAAGGAAGAAGATCGTGTTGGGGCTTATTTCATAAACCTTTTTGACAACTTTAGACCTGGCTGAAGTTTAACTGTGATCGAAGGTCTAGCGATGGAGACGTAAGACAGTCACAAGAGGTCCGAAACAGTTTACAGCAGCTATATAGTGTGTCGGCTCATTTCATGCACCTTGATATAAACTTGCGACCTAGCTGGAGTATGAGTATCATCGAAGGTCTAACGATGGACACGAAAGGCAGTCACAAGAGGTCCGCAACACTTCAAATCTGCTCTATCGTGTTTAAGGTTCATTTCGTACACCTTGATGAGAACTTTTAAACCTAGCTGGAGTATGACTGTCATCGATGGTCTAATGATGGAGGCTTGGAGACGAAAACATTTGCAAAAGGTTTTCAAGAGTTTACAGCATCTAAATCTACGTGTTGTGTTCAACTGCTTGGAGTGTGACTAACATCAAAGGTCTGACTTTGGAGAAGGAAGGCAGATGCGTGAGGTCCGCAACAGTTTAAAGCAGCTTTAACGTGTCGCGGCTCATGCCATGCCACTTGATGAGAACTTTCGACCTAGCTGGAGTATGATATCGTCGAGTGCCCAAGGATAGAAATGTAAGGCAGTCGAAGGAAGAGCCCATAATTGGAAAAACAAAAGTAGAATATTTTGGCGATTAATGTAAACCTATTCGAGAAAAAATGAATTGTTACTTACTTGAATCTGTACTAATATTATAAAGCTGCAGAGTTTGTTTGTTTGGTTGGTTGAACGCGCTAATTTTAGGAACTGTTGGTTCGTCTTACGCAAACGAAGTTGCGCGGGTCAGCTAGTTAAAAATAAATGAATTATTGTTCTCTTCGATCGCGCGCTTTTAAATATAATTATTCCAGCCTATTACCATCCCACTGATGGGCAAAGGCCTCTTGTCATACAGAGAAGGCACGAGCATTGATCACCACGCTTGCTCAAGACGAAGAGGATAAATTAAGGGTTGATGATTTCAAACTTATAGTAGTTTGAAGTGCAGGTTTCCTCGCGATGTTTTCCGTCACCGTTGTCAGTGATGTCCAAGATAAACTTAGAAAGTACCAAGTACGTACTAAGTTCATTGAAAATCCAAAACCGAATTTGAACCAATCAAGTACCAATGTAACTTTTGCAAGTCACACGCCTATGAACTCAATTTTTGGCCACTTTCATTCCACTTCTGCCAGCCGCCCTGCAAAAATAATCGGATTTTCTAACTACTTTAGTACCATATCACACGCGACTACCTACATATGCATTTTAAATGCGACCTATTGCTATAGCGATTCACAACGGTTAGCAAAGATCATTAATAAGTAAAGCGTTGAAAATGAAACGATCTATTTATTCCCCTAAAATAAATTTACAGCCATGGATCAAAAGGCTGAGACAAAGAGCGAAATACAATTTTTCTTCAGAAGCAACTTATACAAAGTTCTAAATTGGTTAAACGGCTGACAAAGTCGAGAAAGTCGACGGACGATTGAATTTATTATCCTAAGCTATTGTGGATTGAGTCGCTTGATTTATTTAAATTGAGCTGCTTTAATGGAAACAGTCGGTAGCTGCCAGCAATGATACTTTCAATTTATTTTAAGAATTTCGTTTTTAACTATTGTTGTTGAAATTTTGCATGTTGTTATATCATTTTTGTGAAATTGCAATAGATTGTTTAATGATACCACTTTTACAAAAAGTTCTTCAGTCAATAAAAAAACACCCATTTTTTAATATATTTAATGTTCAGGCTGCTTTTCCTTGCTTTCGAGTATTTAGTGAATATAACATTATTACGTCACCTAAATGGTTTAGCCCTATTGCAATTGGTGGCTACACCAATCGCAGCATTGGTATGCTGTATGTAAAGTGCTTAAGAAGTGTAGGAGTTTGGACTCAATGCAGACTTATGAGCATATCTTAATCATTACAAACATTACAATTTTATCTTTGCAATGATATCAAACACAACTCAAGGAAAAGCTGAGAAATTTGTCAATTTCAATTAAAGGTATTTCAAAATGTACCAAGTAATATCTCATTGAAACCCCATCGTGCATTAAACCACAATTTAAATCGAAGCAGTAACAATAACCATCAATAAACAAAAGCAAACAATATTCGAATCAGACAGCAAATTGATGGCTCAGTAAATAACAGTTAATGCACCATTACAGTAATCGAATGAAATATCGATACTATTCCGAATAAAATTATTGAAGCATAGAAGTCTTTCAACTTTTCAATTGTTTTGTAAGAACCCTTGCACACACTACACATTAACTTGATAGACCATCTATGGCAGCGAACAACAGAGACGGCGCGGCAGGGCTTTTTATCTATTACCAACGTAAATTATGATGGTTACAAGATACAAATTTCAACGTTTAGATATCGACCTCAAGGCACCAAAGTGGATTTCTCTTCGCAACATTGAAAATTGGAATCTGTATCTTGTTACGAATAGCTACGGATGAGTTTATGTTGGGTAAACATAACCTTGCTGTGACCGATTTGCGCTGGCCTTTACAGGGCCAAGACCAAGTGACAGCGATGATGATGTTGCAAGAGTCAAAAATATATGAGACTGACATAAGCTATCGTAAAGCTTTTGTCTACACTTCAACCAACTTAACTCTGCAGGTGGGAACACCCAGAACTAAAATAATTATACCAACTTTGACACATCGCATTTTTGTTTGACAAGCAGCACCAGCTTGGACTGTACACTTAAAGTGGTCATACCCTGGTGGAAATCGTTGTGGTAATCGAAACCCTTTGTTAGCGATCGCTTCTTGTCTGGGCAACGTTTCAGATATATTGCAATGAAATGATTAACAAACATCTGAGAGGCTACCTTTTATCAAGTACTGTCTTTGGCCAGCGGCTTCGCCCGCGTGATGGTTGATAACTGTCCCAAGGGATCTTATTACCAGGATAAAAGTATCCTATAGTTTAATCCAGGTTATAAACTATCTGTGTGCAAAATTTCATTAAAATATGTTCAGTAATTTTTGCATGAAAGAGTAACAAACATACATCCCTACTCACTCAGTAGGATGGGCATCTTAGGATGCAAGTTAAGCACCCAAACTGCACAAAACATCGATCCTCAATGCACAACAGTCCATGAACTTTACCACTAGGCTTTGTACCCATTCATGAAGCATGTTTGCCTTCAGCAGTTGTCCGCCCACGAATGACGTCATAGGCTGCAATATTGTTTGCCGGGACAATAGATAGTGGAAAACTTCGGGCTGATAAACAGAACGCACTAAGCCTATTAGCGCGCTTCACTTAATTCTTATCGCGTCACGTGCTTTTTCAGGGTTGTGTGCGGTAAACGAGGAAAATGGAGCTTTATTTTGAGTTGCCAGTAAGTCTGTTTCTGATTTTTTCCAGCAGACGCTACAGAATGTAAATTATTTTGTGATAATGTTTAAATGGGACCATACTTGTATCAAAATATACTATTCGAACGAGAACAAGTGAGCCCCTCAACCCAATTACTACTAGTTAAGTACGATATCCCTAGGTGAGATAGGGTTGTCAGACTTTCGGGCTACTAACTATCTGTAACGGAAGATCTATAAATTACAGCCGGGACTAACGGCTCAACGTGCTTTCCTAGCAAAGGTATAAAACCAAGATGGGGTCAGATTTACTTGCACCGAAGATGTTTATTTAATGTTCAATAACATACAATAACAACAAAAAGTCAGTTAAAAACAAATAAGTTTTCACTGCATGTGCCGATGAATATAATCTGCGGAACCTTTCAACATGCGTTAGGCATCAAAGTTTTTAACAAATGTGTCACGCTCAGGGTTGACGCGGTTTGGTTAAACCCATATTTTCTGCAGCAAACTCTTATCAGTTTTTGAAACTAACAAAGTGTTGCGATAAAAAACTACGGTAACAAATTGCATGCTTCCAATATTGAACCCACCGACTGTTGTGATAACATTTTTTATTTGGAATATGCTAATATTGTTACCACGTCTATCAAGCTGCCTCGCTGGTTTGTTGGTCGCAAATGTGACTGTCGAGTGTGAGGTCCTGAGTTCGATTCTCAGGTCGGGTATGTTTTATCGGGTTTTTACATCAGGTTTTTATAGGCTGGATTTGTCCTCAGTTTATGGCGATTCGAACATACATAACTGGCGATATCTAAGTATTATATTGGCTAGAACTATGCCTAGTCACGCGTGGATGTCAACAAAACTTTTTTAAAACGTTTTTTGAAAAACGTACTAAAACATAATTGGTTAAACGGCCCTTCTTAACTTCCACGAAAGTGTTAACTTAGCGGTATTTAAACTCCTTAACATAATTACCGTAACTATGCAAATCAACCCTAAACTGCGCAAGATACTTCATCATCAAGTTGTGTCAACAAATAGTTGTCAAGTGTCCAACAAACCCCATGGAAACTAAGTTACTTATTCAAAGGGCGTAGTACTTTGATTATTGTAATTTGACGTAAGCCACGCCCTTGTCGGGGTACTCAACCCTCGGTAAAGGTTGAATGGAGTGGAGTCACTTCACATCACAATATTGTACTGTGGGTGTTGATTATCTCTGACGTTCTCGAGTTGAATGTGAACACGAATGAAATTGTCATGTGGGAAAAGGATGGAAGAGAGCGGTGGAACTTCTTTAAAAGTAAGACTGTTCACTGATGTTGTTGTTCAGTGGATATTCTTTGAGCTAGTCTTTAAGTTACCAAATGGGTCATTGTGAGTAAACTGCTAGTGGTCTTCTAAATACTAAAGTGAAACGTTTATTTATTTGCAACCATATTGAATTGGTGCAAATATGTGTTTAAATATCCTTTAATCATCTTTTACGTTCATTACATTCTTATTTATTTATTTACTTATGTACACACAAAATACTTAATAGGACATTACATTAACGATAGGAGAGCACAAAGGTACTGCTTATTTCATAAGAAATCTCTTCCAGCAGACCTGTGAGAGGAAAGTTGACATATTTCTTAAATAATACTAACTAGGTAGTAGTCCGCCGGTGTCGGGAGCAGGGTCCAAGCTACTGGTGGCTCTGGAGTCCTAACTCCAGAGACAGTAAGCTCTTCACAATTGTTATCGTCACCAGAATAAAGTATGAATCATCATTATCATCATCATCAGCATATTAATGTTCCCACTGCTGGGACAGGCCTCCTCTCTATGAGAGGGAATGGGCTATAATCCACCACGCAGGCTTAGTGCGGATTGGTAGGTGTCACATGTGTTAATTTTTTTTGGTTCTAGGACATGCCAGTTTCCTCACGATGTTTTCCTTCAAAATTTTGAGAGCAATGGTGATGAAATAAATTACACAAAGTAATGCGCCTGTCTGGGTTCGAAGCCACGACGTACTGTACTGCCTCACATTTCCAGATTCAAGTGAGTTCCAAACTTCACCCGTTCATTCTGAATTCCCAGAATATACAAAATCGGTGTTATCCACATTTAGATGGAATGGAAAATACGCTGCCCGCCGTTGCAAGGTTATATGAAATATGAGGACCTCACATTACGTCATAAGCATAAAAAGAGAACGAATGTCAAATGTAGATGAGAGCGATCAGTTGAATGTGAAAAAGTGTGACACTGAAGAAGAGGAATCGAAACAATGTGAATATTTAAGTTAGAACCATATAACCGTACAGAATCTTACTAATCTACACCAATATTATAAAAAAGGAAAAATTTGTATTTTTGTGTGTGTTTGTAATGAATAAGCTCAAAAACTACTGTGTCGATTTCAAAAATTCTTTCACGATTGGAAAGCTACATTCACCTTGAGTAACATAGGCTACATTAATTTATCCTCGTACTGCCACGGGAACGGGAACTACGCGGGTGAAACCGCGTGACGTCCGCTAGTTACTAAGGTGACCTGTTTCATGTTCACCAAAAAGATGACAGTCTGATTATCTAAAACAGCTGTTTAGCACGCATTTTTGTATGGGAACATGTCACACTGACAGCTGTTTTTAGATAAACAGACGGTTATCTTTTCGGTGAACATGGACCTAACAGTGAAAGTTGGTTATGTGGGACCTGGATAAGTGAGAAACCTTCATAACTGGAACTCGTGCTGAGGTCCCGACCTTTATACCTGGATATCTGAGACTCTGGGTAAGTGGAATACGTCTTTTAGTGAGACTTTGCAGGTCCCTAAATGTCTCAGTTATCCACTGTATTACAAATGCGAAAGTTTGTGAGCATGGATAAATGTCTGTTACTCTTTCACGCAATCAATGTTTTTACTTCAATGTTTTTACGTGCACCCTTCATTTCTATGGAAATATTAGTGTCAATTAAATTTGACAGCTCTAAATTACGTCCATCTCTTTCTCGTTTTATTGGAGAGAAAAAGATAGCAATAGCTTAAATTAAGTTTAGTTTGTGCACAACATAATCGACACCAATCTCTATTTATTCTATATGTCACCGTAAAATTGTAAAACCCGTTATTTTGTAAGATAACTAGCGAGATTGAAACTCTCGAAAGATTGTCAAACGAAATACTGCTTACAATATAACGCATTATTTTTCAGTAGCTTGTAATCTATCGAAGTGAAACCGATTGTGAACTGTATGCGATGGAAGTCAACTCGCGCGGTGTGGAGGAGGGAGAGGCAAGGAGAGGTCCCCCTTGTTTCATGGTACCACTCTCATGAAAACATATTATACCATTCCTGAGAAGTACTGATTAATATAACCTAACTTCAAAACACTTTATATTCCCCTAAAAAGCGTAGTCGACGGAGCCCCGCCACGGGCCCTTATTTCTGTCTGGAGGGTTTAAAGGAACCTAACTAACCTAATGTGGGGGTGCCCCAAATCCTGATTATGGGGGCAGAGATGCTTCCGTCGCATGCATTTCACAGTATTACGGTTTCACTTCGATAGATTACAATCTACCGAAAAATAATGCGATATATTGTAAACAATGTGTTCAGTTGACAATATTTCGAGAGTTTATAATTTCGCTAGAGAGATTACAATCTAACGTGTATGACAATTTTACGGTGACATATACAGGGTTATTTGTAAAACACCAAAAACCTCGCAGGAGTAGATTACTAACATCATAAACAACAACATTTGTTCTACGACTTTTTCGAAAACAGGCAAAAAAAAAACGACTTTTCATACAAAACTCGATCAGCTGTTCGGACATATGTATGAAGAGTTGAATTTTTTTTTGTCTGTTTTCGGAAAAGTCGTAGAACAAATGTTGTTGTTTATGGTGTTAGTAATCTACTCCTGCGAGGTTGTTGGTGTTTTACAAATAACCCTGTATATATTGTCTTTACTCCGGCCGACTTGGGTAAAGACGAAATCAATAAAATGGCTACTTATAAGGAACAATAGCAAGTTAAAGATATCCTGGAGTTTCCTTTAGGTTTCCTGTTTCGTCATGTAAAGCAAATGCTGGTTTTCAGTGTGGTTTTCAGTATCAAATTAATAGTGTCTCATGGGGACATTACCAGATGACAGCGTTGAGGAGGAGTTTTTATTGTTAGTTACTTTAGGTTATTTTAATTTGTAAATGTAAACATTTGATAAATTTAATAGAATTCTATGATCAAGGTTGAAGTTATTAAAAACACCGCTGTAAAACTGAATAAAAAACAGTTTTCAGCCCCAATTTAAACCATATATCTTTTTAATTGACTAATCACTCTGTATAATACGAGTATTAAAAACAAATTATTTTTCATCTCAATCAAACATTTTTCAATATTGACCATCGCAGGCTGCGATGGTCAATATTGAAAAATGTTTGATCGCAGCAGTAAAAAAATAAAGCAGTTAAATGAGGGTTGAAAAACTGTTTGTGTTATTTTGTGGGCTTTGCATTTACCCCATTCAACCCCATGCTGTAGACATATGGGGTTTGATTGACCTACATTAGCCGTGACCAAACGTGGTTTGATGTTATGTTAATTATTAACCCTAGAAACGAGTTTAATCGGTAGCTATTCTGTTTATCCAAATCAAGGATGATGGATCATGAGGGGCATAAATTTCAGAATGAAAGGTAAATTTGGCGGTTACCTGTTTTACCACCTACGATTAAGTTCCCGCACTTTCCAACTTAATTGGCAGATAATTTTATACAAACTCTGTTCCATTTTTCAGGTATTAAGTAAGAAGTGACTATTGGGACGTAAAGTAGGTCCTATGGCAATTTAATAATAAACATAACAGTACAGATTTGATTGCGACGTCAAATGCGGCACTAATGTTCTTTATTTTGACTGAATATAAACGCTACTAGTATTTGAGATTACAAGTAAAACAGACATATGGGTGCAAATTGGCAGAACCTAAGGTACAATCTAGATTATATTTTGTTTATGAAGAGGTAGCAAAGACACTGAGGGGTTGTTTCTTTAGCAATATTTTTGACCTTCTTCTTCTTCTTCTTCGTCGTGTCGATGATTTCTTTTTTTAACCCCCGACGCAAAAACGACGGGGTGTTATAAGTTTGACGTGGCTGTGTGTGTTGTCTGTCTGTGGTATCGTTGTGCCGGAACGGATGATCCGATTTGGATTTTGTTTGAAACGTGAATTAATTATTAAAAGGGCTTGACTAGTAGAATATTATACGCTATGATAAATTATAAATTCAAGATGGCCGCCACCACAAAATGGTGAATTAAATATTTTTTCACAACTCCCTCAATATGGGTATCAAATGAAACGGCTTGACTAGTAAAATAATATACACTATATTGAAAGGGACTGAGTTCCAAAAAAAATACCTCAAAATTATGACCCTGTTGGGGGTCTTTTAAATTTTTAATTTAATGTCACTTGTTTTTACTGTAGATACTGGATACTTGCTAATAAGTTTATTCTCTGTAATCCTTACCCTGAGCTAAGTTGGTTTCATCTATTGAGACATCTTAATCCTCACGGTTAACCCTGACAGGTATCTTATGTCAGCCATGATTTGACCTACATAAGTTCTGTGGGACTTATGTTGAAGTTACGCCCGTTTTTAATTACACAAAGCGACACTTAAGTGAACGCCTAAATGTTATACAGGGTGTAAACAGATTTATCACAAAGCCGTTAACCAAGCGTTCGGTACATCAAACTAAGTAACTTTAATTACTCCAAAATTATTGCTTGGAAATGACTTTTTTTGTGGTGTAAAATCATGTTTTGTTGTAGAACTCAATGTATCGCACTCAAAACATTGTGTTTATGGATGGATTGAATAGTACGGGGGTCGTGGAGGTGTTTAAAGTAAAAATCTAACAGTAAAAACTATTTTGAAAAAAACTTGTTAAAAAAATGGAATTGGACCCCCAATATCTCCGTAAGTAGAAGGTTCCCAGGTATGGTGTAGAACAAAAAAAATATCCCAATGATGGGGAAATCAAGTTACTTTCGGCTTCGTTAAGAAGTATTTTACACCCTTTGTACAGTCACAAGTAATGAAATGAATATTTATAGTGAAAACCATTATGAAGTTAAAATGCGTTTTCTGCATTAAAAATATGTTGTCTTAGAACGCCTCAGTTGTAATAATCTAGTCCTAGAATTATATGATGTTTTTCAAAGAGTCATAAAAATAACCTCACAACCTATAAGTTCCAAAGTAAAAGTTTGTTATTGTGAAAATAGTTTTCACTGATTAACAGTTTTGACGGTAACATTATACATCAAGCAAAATTTAAAAGAGTTTAAAAAATGTAGTAATATATACGAAAAAGAGTATCATATTTCTTGCCCCTAACCGAAAAAAGTACCGTCACCCATAAATGTCCCCTCAAACAAACCTAAATCTAGATACCCAAACAGTCCTATAACTGTAGATAGGTAAGTATCTTTAAAAACAGCACCAACTCGGATTCGTGACATGAATCATTACAACCATGTCACAATAAAACGCGACGAATAAAAGTCGAACATCATGTCTGGGCGGCACAAATTATTGTTCATATTTCTGACATTACTCTTTGAATATTAAAACAATTCTTCTTCAGGTAAAATGTCTGCCGTTGTAATCGAGAGGGTAGTAAGTCAAATTTTTAGTAAAAAATGTCCCGAAACGGACACAACATAACAACACGCCTTTTATCCCCAAAGGAGACGAGGAGAGGTTAGGCAGAGGTGGACCGAAGGGCCTTTTATCACACGCTCGCTAGTGTTATGAGCCCCTAATAGTGCACCCACCTTTCACCAGTCCCATGTAATTGGGGGTGATCATATTGCCATCAATCTAGTTAGCTGTGAAAATTCTTTTGAATTCCTGATGGAAAATCCCAACAACACTTTGCCCGACCCGGAATCCGAGCTCAGGACCTCAAGATCAGCAGCTACACCAACGAGGCTGTCTATGTTAATTAGTTTATTTTTATTGATCTATAAAAAGCAGAAAAAGAAGATCAAATAGACTATTATTTTATAAGTATTCTCGAAATCGTAATTTTTACTTAGTGCCTTCTTACTTATTTTAGGTCTTACGACATAATGTTCTCCTTCTTCGTCTACTTGTAACTTAAATCCCTTTCAGTGTTCAGCGAACTGCCCGAAACCGTTGGTCGCAAATGCGACTGCTTTTTTCATTCGCAGGTATTCCTCAGCCATATCAAGTTGTTCCATGGAACAACATTTTGAAAACGGAGGTGTCTTAAACACCAACAAACAGACTGCTGATTGTTACTGAAAAACATAACTAGAAAAAGCACGAAAATCCGTTTATCTTGCGCTTTATATGTCAGGTCATATCGGATAGCTCCCATCCTCCAAGGAAAACTTCAGTAACTTCTCCAGGTGTTATGTTTCTATGTACTGTAATAGAGGTTATTTCACATAACATAACATTACGCCTGTTAACTCCGAGGGGTTTTGCAGTGGTTTACCTAATAGTACATCCACATCTCGCCAGTTATGTTTAAGTCCCCTGCGAGGACCGAATACTGCGGGGACTGCGGTGCCTGTTAGGGGGCGAAGAGGAGATCGTGGCTAACAGCGGCTAAGGCTAAGTCGTGCTTGCCTAGGTTGATATGTGGATGGGTGACCTCCCATTATATACCGATTTTCCTCCGTGCCTCGGAAAGCACGTTAAGCCGTTTGGTCCCGACTGTCATTTGTAGATCTTTGACAGTCGTTGCAGGTAGTCAGTGCAGGCCCAAAAGTCTGACAACCAGTCTTACCAAAGGTTATCTTATAACCCAGTACTAACTGAGTTGTGGAGGTCAGAAAGTCGCTCCATGTAAAATACTGATATTCAGCTGCATCCGGTTAGACTGGAAGCCGACCCCAACATAGTTGGGTAAAGGCTGGAATGGCAGATTATGATGAGCAGGGGGCGAGCCTATTGCCACAAATCGGGCGCAAATCCAGACACTGTGGCTGCTAATGAGAAATTCCTGATAGAAAAACTGAATAATACTTTGTTCGTGCCGGGAATCGAACCTACACAAAGCCAATGAGGCTTACTGCCTTGGTTCGCAGAGGTGATTATTACAATTGTTTTCAGACGAACTCTTTCACAAGATGTTCCACCATTGGAAAGGTTTAACTCATGCTATAATTATGTAGTACAACATACCACTGAAAAGAGGCGTCCTAATGTTATAAGTACAACTTAATAAGTAGATGGTACAGCTTGGACTTAAACGGCACTTAAGTGACAACGATCACACGTCAACGTGTAATTATGGTTCAAAGTTTCAGTAGCTTTTAACTCTTGGTCAATAAGTCGGTATACTCCTTAAATGTTGTTGGTACAAAAATGTAACTACTCATTAACGTAAGTATTTAATCAAAATCATTGAGAAAGTACGTTATTTTCAGTTTGGAAAATTCCAATCGTTAGGTCCAGTTAATTGACATAAGAACTTAAAAATGTTGTCAATGATTGCTGAAAACGTATGAGAAAAAAACAGTATTCAAATCCTTTAGTCGATTAAATAACAGTAATGTCCCAACACTATGAACTGCCAAACTAATAGTAACGACCAAAACTACCCACAGATGCTCTATAAGTGTAGCTCAGTACCTACCGATGTCTTTGCACAAGATGGCGAGATGCTGCGAGTACCTAAGGCGTTACAGCGCTGGCAACCATTATCGTAACTACTAACGGTTTACTATTTAAAATACATTGATTTCACTGAAAATTACAGTATTTTATTTGAAATAGTTCGATATAGAAATATGGGGGCAGGGGCTAGGTACGTCTGGCTCGCTCCAAGTTTAAAATAGAGCAGCACCACATTCTATTTTCTACGATCATCGCACCACAATTGTCGATAGCTCTAAATAATGATCGATTCAGCGGCCCACATTCATATGACCTACAGATTGATTACCCGCCCTTTAACGAAACTTCACTAATTGCTTAGAAAACGTAAACTTTTCAAGCGTTCAGCTTCTTTGGTAAATTAAACTGTCACGATACTTTATAATTGTTCACAAATATAGATAGTTAAGTAATTAACTACATGAAAAGCGGTTAAGCACTTAGCGCCCTGAAACATAAGGCAAGGATCAGATGAAATTAACTACAGCATGGTTGCAACTGAATTATTTGATAAATGAACTCGATGATGGATTTTCATGACACGAACTTAGGCTAAGGAAAGATGAGAGTCAAGAAGAAGCATGATTTAGTGAGGCATTAGTGAGCGGGGTCGTCGAACGGCGTCGGCGTCCGGGCCGGGAGGGGCGACGGTTTCGGCGCGCGCTATCGATCGGATCGCATACCTTCCTGCGGCCGCAGCAGAGCATCCTCCGAGCGCGCGACTGTCCGCCCGGCGAAGACTTCAACCTGGTAAGTTTTCGCCACTGCATGGGTACAGGTTAGCGCGGCGCTTGCGGGAGCGGCCGCGGGGCCGGCTGCTCGCGCATCGCGACGCCGCGTGTGGACGCGGCCGGAGCGCGCGAGCCTTAATCGCGAAGTGCCCGCCGCACGCCCGCGCCTGCGCGCCGCGCCCACCCCGCCACCCTCGCTCACCCTCCGCCCCCCTCGCGCCCCCTTACTCCTCGCGATTAATAATTCCGGCTACGCTGCCAGTGCGTATGTGGGTTAGTTTTTTGGCGATCGATGCGATTATTCGGTGCGAGCCGCTTCCGGTCGCCAGACCATCGCGGTGCACCCCGAGACGCCAGACGACCTATTAATCGCTTTCTGACATCACCCCTTTAAGTGTCGCGTTGACGCTATAGGTGTCCTTAATCCAGAATATAGGTCAGACGCATAAGTAGTATAAAATCACTTAACATGCAAGGAAAGATTATGTGCCCTACTGAACTATATTGGCAGCTTTCATTGTAATGAACTTAATATTTAAGAAGCTCACGGAGGCTCGATTGATTTTAAAGTAGATAAGGGAGCTTAATAATTAATGAATTTGATTCTAGACCTGGGTAGCTACGCTAAGTGATGTTACGTAAAACGTCAGTATAACTTCAACAGGTAATAAAAATAGCATCACAGCTCTACTTACCATAGTAAAACAACCCACCGAAAGGCCGGCAAAGCCTAAAACTGTAAATAAACCCATCGCATCCCATTCGAGCATAATAAATTCATCGCAAACGTCCTAAAGCGCCAATAATTAAGGGTATAATAATTACGTAGAAGGGCTAAAAGTCAAACGTGTTTGGACTGATATTAGGCTACAATACAACGGCGAGGGTTACATCCGACCGCGCAGAGACCGGTCCAAACCACACGAGGCCCTCCTCCGCCCTCCGAGAGGAATCCAAGGCCCAAAAACCGCCCAAGTGTGAGTCGAGACTCGCTAAGCACGGGTTCTGTTCCATCAATATGATCATAGTATTTACCTTTCTTTTTGAGTCATAATAGAGAGCATAGTAACACGTATTTGATCTGGTTACCCCAGCCCTGTGATAACAGATGAATGTCCAGCGCTTGAATGACATTGTCAGGAGGGCGCTATTTGTAAACATTTGTGAAACTTTCAGTGGATAAAGTATTGAAAAAACAAGATGGTTGCCTTAGTTCCGATTAAGGCCACGCGCCAATGAATACGAAATAAACTAAGATGTAGTTCCGATCTCGGTACGGAATCCTAAACCGGGCTTTGAAACGCCCGGACGGATCACTTTCGTACTTAGGAGCAAATTAATGAAATTTTACTAACGTTTTTCCCGTACGCTGTTTTCCTTATATGGGACCCGTTATCGTGGACTGGGAAATCTCTTTTCAGGGAAACTTGAGGAAATGACTTGATAGCTTTGTGTGTTGTACTTTGAAGTGGGTATTGTAGCTCTGTACCTTCATAACTTAATACTAGCGTAGGTATTTGCTTCTGATTTAACGTGCAACGCACTTTAAATCTACTTTTCCAGCTCTAAGATGAACATTTTGTTACCTTCAAGGCAGGTCTTAAAGTAAAAACAATACAGTTGACTATTAAAGTATAGGAAACTGTATTTTTTTCACTTGAAGACTTAAATATTAATTTTTGAAGTGAAAATTTCTTAAGACGCATTGAGTACTTTTTGGATGAACAAAAATCACCGACGACGTGATGACGTCACCTAACGCTTCGTAGCACCCGTAGCCGATCTGCTACGGCGTAGCACCACTTAGGCGTGCGCGGGTGCACAACCCGCAGCAGATATAGATTACTTAGTTTTCACTTCTATCAGTCCCCAAAGACTACCCCGCATGTTCTTTTTTTTTTTCATAATTACTTCAAAGTATCAGTGCTACGTTTTGCAAGGTAACTAATACAAACGGCACGAATATAATTGGATCAGGATTGGTTGGGTCTAGTTAGTAGATACAGTCAGCAAAACAGTTAGGTTTACAGGCTAGCAACCTTCTTACTACTATTATAAGTGAAAAAGGGTTATAATCAATCTGTTTGCAATTTCATCCAAATCTTCTCAGTAGTTTCTACGTGAAAGATTAACAAAAAACGATGTTTACAGACTTTTACATTTATAATAGTCGTAAGAAGATTGCTAGCCTGCATACCTAACTGTTTTGTTGACTGTACCTACTTAAACAAGCCAACAGTCCTTAGGATCTCGGTATCAGGTGGCGTACCATGACGTCTTAAAGCAAGATTGTTTTAATCTTATTCCAGAGTGAGAAAGAGATGGCGCTAGACGTTCTCTATAGCTCCGTCTCTTTCCCACTCTGGAATAAGATTAAAACAATCTTGCTTTAAGACGTCATGGTTACCCCCCAGGAACAGCAACAACAAAATCTCTCCACTGATTGCTGTCACATTTTCATGATGATTTCATTAATTCCAGATGGATACTGCCCACTGTCTGATATAGAGGTCCGATTATTACTTCTAAGGATATCATCGACTCATTAATTCTTTTACCTAACTAGCTGAAGCTTGCGGCTTTGCTCGCGTTCAAATTATATACGTAAACCTTACTCAAGAACCACTGTATCCAATGGTGAAAACAGCATGAAAATCGGTACAGTAGTTTTTTAGTTTATCGCAAACAGACAGACAGACGGACGTGGCGGAGGACTTTGTTTTAAAATACGAGTATGTAGTGATGCTAACCTAACATTACTTAACACTACCTTCCTTCAAATAGCTAAAAAAGCAAGTCCGATGTCTGTAAGACTAAGCATTCAACCGAATAACGTCTATTGGATTAACTGCTTACACCCACTTAGCAGTAGACACGCTTCATACATACTTACACACTAGGAATGCATTTCTATTTGTCCATTGCGTGATCTTAGACAATGTCTTTTGTATACTGCTGTCCATGATCAAAGGAAACAAGGTTCCAGAAAACATAATGCTTCATTAGTATTGTTACGAGCTGGGTATGAGATAAATTAATTACTACCGATTAAACAACACAATAACTTTATTAATCACAAAACAATTTAAACTTAATCACAAGTACACTACAGTACACTACTGTTCACTATTCGCTTAGATATCGCACTTCAAGTTCACTTCGATTCTCTTCGCTGTGAAGCCAAAACAAGACTGACTGTCGCGGCCTTGAGCGGTCTATTTATACTCGCCAACAGACACACAAAAATAACCAAGAATATTCTAGAGGGTCATAGAAAACACTAACAAAAGAGTAGGTAGGTAGGTAATAAAAGTAGTAGGTATAAGGTCGTGGAAAACAAACAAATATGAACCGTATGCCCTCGGCGTACGGTCGACATTCTAATGTCTTTTTATAAATAGGTCGCGAATTTGTAGGTACCTACCTAACTTTAAAAGTAATAATAATGGAAAGCTCTCGAAATTCCAACGTACACATACTGTAATCACGTGCTTTCTCGAATGTTCTAGAAGGTCCGATGTAACAGTATCATCATCATCTGCCTGCCTGTTCCCAAAGATATGTTGGGGTCGGCTTCCAGTCTAGCCGGATGCAGCTGAATACCTACCTATATAAATTAACATATTATAACATAAGCTATGTCAGAGGTTTAAAAGCGGCATTTCATCTCTGACACCTGGTTTGCCACTAACCACACGATGAAGAAAATGTATTTAACATGGAGCGACTGGCTACCTGACCTCCACAACCCAGTCAGCAGTACTGAATAATAGGAAACCCCTTAGTAGCCCTACTAACGGGTTTCCTAGTTGCTAGTTGCCAGACTTTCGGGCAACTGACCACCTGTAACGACTGTCAAAGATCTACAATTGACAGTCGGGACTAACTGCTTTACGTGCTTTCCGAGGCACGGAGATAACTCAGTATTGTTACGTCGTACGAGAAAATTCTAGATTACGAGTCTCGAAAGATCCACTATGGAATTGTCTAGAACGTTCGAGTAAGTTCTGGAACCTTCTTTATGGACGCGTCCCTGTCCCATAGTCAACACCGTCCGGACGGTGTATACTATGGGACTGTGAAGAATGTTCGAGAAAGTCTTGGATCATTCTCGAAGGATCGGTTGCCATATAAATAGCCGACGTGTTTGCGGGAGCAGTCATTCTGATTTTGGCTACACAACGAAGCGAATCGAAGTGAAGTAGAAGTGCGATATCTAAGCGAATAGTGATCAGTAATGTTTTTGTAATTGAGTTTTAATTGTTTTGTAATTAATAAAGTTATTGAGTTGTTTAATATTTAATATATCAATAATGTGTCATATACTTACATACCAACTTGGTCAAGCGCTCGTCTGTGAAGCCGGACCGAATCGGTCTGACGCCATTCTTTAAGGCGATTACATGAGCTAAACGCGAGATTTATAATTTCTAAAAGTAAATGATTCACTGCTATAAACAAAACCAAAAAAATATATGATATTCTTCAGGATAATGCTAGCATGATAGTGTTTTGAAAACATGATACAATTAATATGAATCGATAAAAAAAAATCACGAACTTATCTCTAAAAATATTGTTCAAACAAAAAAAAAACATACTAACATACATGCGATCATTCTGATTTTTTGGCATATAATTCTACAAGCAATATATTAACATGATAGTGTTTTAGTTTTTTAATCCAATCAGTAGTTTTTTTGTAAATCGATCGAAACCACTCGTTACGCGCTATTTGGCCCGCAGTGACTGACGTAACAACCACTTTGTAGTGCAAGCTGATTAGAACTTTATTCTAACAGCATTTCAAACGACGTTTGAACCACCAGTTTTTTTTTTTTTTGTTTAGCCTACAAATACATTGATTTATACTTTCCAACACAATAAAATACGTATTTCTTATTATTTTTTATTTTTTTTTCTCTATCCGTACTCGTTAATACACATTCAATTAATTTACTCGTTATCTATTTATTCTTATCAACCATTTGTTTATTTGTTTTTAAATTGTTTGAAACCGTTTATTCTGTAACGTACCCTCTCAAGGTTCATTGGAAGACCAGCGTCAGACAGCTTCATCACCTGTCTGGCATGAATGCTGAAATGGACCTTTTTGGCGCAGCCGTGAGGCACACAGCACATTTCTACTATGTCCTACTCATTGTTTTGTACTTATCTTTTTTTATTATTGTGTGTGTGCTTTATTAACTGACGTCAAATAAATATTTTTCTTTCTTTCTTTCTTTCTCACCACAAATAGAGTTGCTAATTTAGCTCATCTTGTCGCCTTAACTAGATTATGATAAAGTAGATTGATTCGACCGGCTGTTATTATTAAGCCACAAGCTCCTCAAAATAACTGCTTCATTTTCGAAAGGTTAAATTCAGCGCTCTAGTGTTTCAAAACGGTCTACGATCGATCTGACATTGCCCTTTACTTAAAGACTTCGTTTATGCAGACAAATTACTCGAGTTTGTAAAATGCCTCATGCACTAGACCTAATAGACACTCGAAACCATTATCTATTATAGGTCAATTCTGTTTCATCGAAGTATTCATCCTCGTATTGACCACGAAAGCGTTTATGTGTCAAGTACAGTGGACTACCTGCGACACTTATTTTTGCTTTTAACTACCACTGGATCCTTCTTATAATTTGGGAGTATGATGAACAGGATGTAAAGTTCCCCATCCTGGTGGATTTGGGAGTATGATGAACAGGATGTAAAATTCTTCATCCACCAAATCACACACTACACTAATCTATGGTTAGAAAAGAGAGGATCCTCCAACCAGCCAAGGGTGGCTTCTTACTTATATATTATGTCAGCGTCACATTCTAAAATCCGTTAGATTGAAATGTAACTAGCAAGAATGTAAACTCTCGAAAGATTTTCAAACGAACATACTGCTTACAATATAACGCATTATTTTTCGGTACATAATAATCTGGAAGTCAACTCGCGTGGTGTGGAGGGCCGGAGGGAAGAGAGGGTCGCCCTTTTTTTTTTTTTTTTTTTTTTTTTTTTTTTAGGATGGGAAATCATCAAATGACTTCTCCCGTTGCCGTTGAGGCAATCCAGCTGCTAGACAACACAGACTTAGTGCGTAGGCTAAAAAGAACTAAACCTTTTGAATTAGTGTAGTGTACAAAGTGAATGAGTAATAGTAACAATGTTGTGCTATACATAATAACACATGAACATAGTGTTTTATAAATTATATTAGACTCTAAGAAAGTGCTACGGACTTGTGTAAAAGTGCAAATGAACACTATTCTTAGTTTTAACATATTCTATCACGTAACATATTAAGTTAGAGTTAAATTACTTATTAGTCTTTTAGGCTAGATCGTAATTAATTATTAAGAATTTTGTTCTTAGTAATAAAGCACAAAAAAAACAAAAAAAAAATGACTTCTCCCACTCTGGGCGGAGCGGGAGGGAGTGTCAGACTCTTACTGACTAAAACCCATCCATGTTCCTTCCTCGCCCTTTACGTTCCGGGGCCGCGGTATCTCTTTCGAACAGTCCCGCAACCCCGGCAGGCTTCGGCCCTTGCGGGCCCCTCTCTGCTGCTGACATCTCTTTGAGGCGCGCGTGGAACACGAACGCGCCGTCGACATGGCCTGTCGTCACTAGACGGACGGACGGCTAGCTAGCCCATAGCTAACCGTCCACAGGCCCGCATCTACGGTGGCCGGTAGCCACCACGTGGCCCCCGACGCCCGGTGCGTCTCCCGCGGCGGCCGGGAAGAGAGGCTCTCTCCCTCTCTCGTTCCGCCACCTCCTTCGCTAGCATGACTGCTTCGCAGAAGGAGGTGACGGCTTCCCATTCCGTCTCGCTCCGGACCATGGATTGAACCAAGGCCGGACGCGAGAGGTTGCCGCCGCCGATCGCACGATACTACTCCTATGAAAAGATAATGCACCATTCCTGAGAAAACGGATGAATGTAACCTAACCGCAAAACACTTTATATTCCCCTAAAAAGCGTGGTCGACGGAGCTCTTATTTCTGTCTGCAGGGTTTTAAGGGACCTAACGAACCTAAAGTCGGGGTGCCCCATGTAACGTCGGGGTGCCGCATGTGCACACAGTATGTTCGTTCGACAATCTTTCGAGACTTTATAATCTTGCTAGATAGATTACAATCTAACGGGTTTTACATTCTTACGGTAACATACAACTTTAACTAAACGATTTAGGATTTTTAATGTTAGTTCTTCATTTATGTCGTAGATGGCGCTATAGTACCTTTTGTTCTATGTTGCTATAGTACCTTTTGTTCTATGTTGCTGTAGTACTTTTTGTAGTGCCACTACAATAGTTATTAGAAGGATTAGGTTGAAATGGTCTGCCTGTTCTTCTTTTTTCTGTGTCGTTTGATAGCTACTCCTATTTCCGGAGAAACGAGAGAGACTTGACAAATCTTTTGTTCATCTGTCATTGAATCGACAAAACTCTGTCGTGTCTGCGGTGGTCATGCCACCGGGCGGGACAGCTCTGTCATCCGCCTCGTGAGAATTCTGGAATGTGAAGTGACGTGGTTGTGCAGGATGGGTAGGAAAGAAGATGAGTCATGTCTTGTGAACAGTATTTCCTCTCAAAGCATGCTGTCTGTCACATACCTCTTCTAGAGATCAATCTTTTAACACTGTTTTGTTGTCATATTTCGGACTCAAGCGCGGGCATTGAGCTATATATCTATGAGCGCGGGTGTACCCTCGGTTCAGCTCGGTATTTCTATTCTATGACATGATCACACGAGCGACCGTCAAATGTTTTTTTATTATGGGTTTTTATAATAACTAATGTCTATTCTACACCGTATTCGAATGGTTTGTTACTTTAAGTTTGTTTTACAATACACAACATAACATCCATTCGATGCGGCAGGGACGCGCCAGTAATAGACGCATATCCAAACTTTGCGCTGAGAAATTCTTAAAGGCTCTCAAGGTAGCCCGCCTAATTCAAATTTTCTTGGGTTTTTTGCAATTTGCAGGGCAGTGATAAGTTGTTTATTGATAAAAATATCGGTCGCGGCTGTAAGACGTATGTAGTTACTGAATAATAATCATCGAAATCATCAATACAACCCTCAAAGTTCATAAAAGCCAAGGAACGACTTTGACCGTGAAAAATTCATTCCTCGACTCTTATGAACTTGGTATTGAACCAAGACCTCATACTCAGCTACTACAACTTGACTAGACCGAAGCAGTCATAATAATAAAGTTGTCATCCTAAAATGATAATTTTCAACCAAAACGAAAAAACTGAAAATATCGTCCTATACTCCGAAAAACCGCTTTATAAACCAACAATCAACCGAAAAACATTGGAATCTGCATAACAAGGTCACGGCTCCATAATTTCGGAATGGCGTGGTCCTCAACAGAATTGATTGGGGCAATTTCGTAAATTATATTTATTTTAGTTCCATCGGTGCGATGTGGCGAAAACCTCCGTATCGAATGTTGACTCTGTTGAAATAATAAATGAGATATAGAGGGAGATCGTCTTTTGTTTATTTTGACTTTGGTTCTTGGCTCTTTATTTACGCTTGATTTACATTGGTCAAGTGTTTAGCGAAGATAATTACAGTGGTGTCGTCTTTTCCTTTTTTTCATGAGGTGAGTGCCTAACCTGGTGTCAGAGTTTTTATGCCTCTGGCCTCTGACTTGGCTTCACATGCCATCGAGAAATCTCTCAGGCATGCTGATTCAGTTTCCCCACGACCGAAGCAAGAGTGATATTTATATCTACATACACATAATAAAACAGTAAGAAAACTGTGTCTGTACATTGAATATTTATTAAAAAAAAATTGTGGGGGGTTTAGAAACAGTAATAGAGCACGTAACCAAAAAAAAAACTGTCTTTTTGTCTGTTTGTACACGCTAATCTTTGGAACTACTGGACCGATTTGAATGTTTTTTTTTACTGTTGTATAGATAATAAGTCTGAGCAACATATAGGCTCTAATTTATCTTGGAAACTTGAACACCTGATGCAGAACCGCGACAGACCAGCTAAACTATAAGAGATACAAAAATGGTTCCATAGCAAAAGTTGTTCCACGTGATAAGCATTTTCTGCTGAGAGAATAATTATCGAACACCTGATGTGGAACAGCTACACCATAACACATATAGGAATAGCGTTAATCTGATGAGCACTCTCTGTTGACTTATAAAAATCGAAGATCTGGTACACCTGTTGTGGAACTCCAAAAGCCCAGCTACACCATTACACATATAGGAATGACGTCTTAGCAAAAGTTGTTCGGTCTGATGGGCATTTCCTGTTGACTTATGAAAAACGAAGATCAGAAACATCTGATGTGGAAATCAAAGCTATCACTTATTTCACTGTATAATTATAAAATAACATAAGCTTGGAGTACCTCCACGCGGTGAAAGCAGTAATAGTTTAGAACTGATTTACGATGACGATGGTATATCATTGAAAATTTGACTCTACTGGCCAAAACTCCCATTTATTTTTTTATTTTATCGTATAAATATGCCTTCGGGATTATGTTATTTGAGTGTTTAATTTCCTTTTCCATTTATTTTCGTGATACGGTAGCCTATCCGGTAATGCAGGGGAGCAGTCACTTAGATTTTAATTGATCAGGTATCTTCACAATAAAACTATAACCATGCCTAGAAAGAGATCAAATCTATCCCAATGTTCCAAAGGAGCTAAAAGATTGAGGATCATAAGATCCCAATAATCTACCGAAGAGCGTCAGGAGAGACTCGATGCTGTTCGAGAATATCAGGCTGTAACTCGCTCCGTGGAAACCTCTTCGAATCGCGAAGCACGCCTGCCTTCTCAGCGTATTTACGCATCTATATCCAGGTCTTTAGAGACCAGTGAAGAATATGATGCGCGACTGACCGCTGATCGTCAATGCCATGCATTGTCTTGCGAGTCGGAGACGTTCACGGATAGAGAATTGCGCTTGAGTTCTCAGCGTATCTATACGCATCGACTTCTAGGTCTCTAGAGACAAGTGGGGAACGTGATGCGCGACTGACTGCTGATCGTCAACGTCACGCATTGTTCACGGATATAGAATTGCGCTTGAGTTCTCAGCGTATCACGCTCATCTGCTTCGAGGTCTCTAGAGACGAGTGCGAAACGTGATGCGCGACTGTTCGCTGATCGTGAGCGCATCCCATTGTTTTCCCGTCCCCGGGCTCTTAGAATTCGACATCAGACGTTTCAGATCTTCGATTTTGACGACCTCGTTGTCGCTGGCATAAGCAACAGGATCCGCGTACGAAGTCGCAGGCAGAAGCTAGTAATACAATAACATTCTTGGGTTCCAACTTAAAATTCAGTTCCAGCTTAAAATGTCACTTACGGGATGTCGAGATTCGGTAGAGCGCGTAGCAAAAGACAAAGAAAGAGGGTAAACAGATTTGTCACCTCCTAACAAGGTTTTCCATCAACCATTCTCCAGTCGTAGCCGCGATTATGGCGCTTGCAACAGCGTCGAAATATCAGGACCTCAAAAACAATAACAATCACGGAAGATATCCAGTAATTGACATTTTCAGTTTAGTTGTGAAAGGTGATAGCTTAAAACAGTGTTCGAGACCTTGACTTGGCATTCCGACGGTTACAGCACTAGGCACTGCTGATAACAAAATCTAGTGCATTCGTAATTCATCTTAAAATTCTGAAGTCAAATTAGAGCACATATTTTGGAGTACATACGACTTACCTAGCCCATTGTGTTCCATGGTTCTGGGCTGATTTAAGATGACGCCTATATTCAATTTGTTTCAAAAGATACTTACTGTGGGTGACAATAATTCTTTATAAATTCAGTGAACGAGAAAGAACTATGATTGCTGTAGACGGCAGGCTATTAGACGATTATTTGTCGTCGTTTCCCCGGCGTTTTTCTCGACAGGCCACTCGGCAAGAGTATTGAACGGTCGAACTAGGCTTTACAGGAAAATGTTTTATTTTAAGTAGCTATCATTATTATTTATCATAACTACGCTTTGTGTCTGTTCCATATGACTTAATTCTTCAAGGCTAATATGGACTTTGATGTTCTTAATTTTCAGTAAAATAATAATAGTAATAGTAATAGTAGTAGTAGTAGTAATAGTAATAGTAATTGACATCAGATATCCGGGTGTTTATTTCACCAATTGCTATTGAGGTTTTTGTTAAAATGGTATCTCGCAAGTCAACCTATGGAGACTGACATCTGCTTAACCGGACTATGACAGAAGACAGGAGTAGCCAAGCAGATGGCCACATACCGTCTTATTACAAAACGTGGTCTTAAAATAGTACCGGGTTTAGTACTAGGTCTAAACCATGAACATGAAAAAACGTTATTACAAAACGAAGTTTATCGCTAGTCCTAGAACTATCTATGGTACCAAAGTTAGACCATCGCGACCCCTAGTTTAACTATGGTACTAAATTGTCAAACGTCAAATTCAGTCAAATTCTTAACTTTGAGGTTACCAAATTATCTTTCGGAAAGTATTATTTTGTGAAAAAACCAAAAATGGATATTAATAATAATTAATAATCTTGATGTTTTTCTTGTCTTGAGTTTACTTTTAAGTTGTAACATAGACATTTCGATAACATTACTCGAATTACGCGCGCCGCCAAGTTCACTTCGTTATACGCTCGATAGTTGTTCCAAACCAGAACAATTTAAAATAATTGTGAACATGCATTGAAAAAAAATGCAAGTCGAAATATGTATATACCTTTAAATAACAAAGCTATAATTTTTATAAAAATAAAAAATAAAAAATTTAAAAAAATATTTAAACCATTCATTCATTCGTTCAGCGTTCCGTGTGCCGCTCCTTTTTACACAATGTTGTTACGTAAATTAAAGAAAAACTATTTTATAAATTGTTATTTGTAGTGAATAACAATTTATAAAATAGTTTTTCTTTAATTTACGTAACAACATTGTGTAAAAAGGAGCGGCACACGGAACGCTGAACGAATGAATGAATGGTTTAAATATTTTTTTGCTTATAATCTGTGGATAATATTTGAACTAGGGACTGTCTTTGGTACTAAGTAGTCCTCTGTTGGTCTACAATTTGTAATACGAATGTAAGAACTAACGTTAGTACCGTACTATACCTAGACCTTTTAGTTCTGGTTTAAACCTGGTACTTACGGAAGTTTTTATAATAAGACGGATTAAGTTTAAATATAGGTACTATAACAGGGGGGGGGGGGGAACTGCAAATGTTTTTTTTTTAATTAATCTATTTTATTTACTGCTTTATAATGATTTTCTAATGTAATTATGATTTCTATTGTACCTAATTCTTTTATTATTATATGATTGAGTGTAATTTTTCGATACAATGTAAAAATTGTTACTGAAATAAATGAAATGAATGAAATAATAAGAATAAAAACATTCGTTTTCTTCTATTTAGGAACCTTTTAGTGTAGCCATCTAACCACGACTTAAATAATACACTAAGCAAAATAAAACGTAAGTACCTACGTACTATGGTGGTCGATTTTTCGAAGCACAGTATGAGCTACGCCGCGCCGTGGTTGGCTCGTAGCATGAACACTCAGGAAAAAGGTGCGCGGGCGCAACGCCTCAACTTCATCTACACGGCTTTCTTCCTTTCAAATCAGTAGGTACGGTCGAACAAGCTATTCGGTTGACAGTTTAACCCACAATTTACATTGTAAAATGTAAACCAAATAGCTTCTTCGACCGTACACCAGTTTGAAGCTGTGTATTACTAGCATGCAACGATCGGACATGTTGAATGTCCCATGATTCAAAATTTAATATTTTACTACCGCGTTCACTGGTCGAAAACAAAGTAGTACCTATTAGTAGTACTTTAAAGTTTCACGACATCCTGTTTAGCTCCTATCAAATCAAACTTCGATCAAAATCAATTCGATGAGCGCCTGCAAGCAACATAATGCAATAATGCTGCTCATAGTAATCGCATTGTTCAAACATTATCAATGTGGGCAGCTTGTAATAAAAAACGTTAATAGAAAGCTTGCCATTTTTTGCTGTAAGAATAGAACGAAGCATTTTACACCCTAGTGTGATAGAGCAATTACGTACGAGTATTGGTGTGTCTCAATAATTGGTCTATTCCAATCCAATTTCATTTGATCTACGTTGATAAACGTTGATCGACTTTTGAATGAAGTTGCAAGAACTACTATAGAATATAAACTAAATTGTTATTGATGACTTTGACGTGTACTTAGAAGGTGTTGTTTTATTTGATAGATGTGTAAGTTATACAGCTATTTTTGTTTTTACTATTTGTATGATAGTTTATCTACTAGCTACGTATATTTAAGAGCAATATAGCAAAATATGTCAATTGACATTCATCTATCTGTTTAACTAACGAGTTATTGAATCAAAGACAACCTACTTTTTAGATTTGACGACAACAGTAACCACAAACATCAGGTAATAAAATTGTCATTAAACTGATGACGTCCACCAAGCAGAATTAGGCCCGCTTGATGGCTTAAGGTACACTCTCTCTGACAGAGAGGTGGCCTTTGTGCCAGCAGTGGGAGCATTGTAAGCCGTTTGTGAATTAAACCAATGACGTCATCAAATCCTTGATCAGACAACGATCTCGAACAGTGGCGAAGGTTCCAAACAAGCCGATTCCTTTCGGATTCCCTTTGATAAATGACACAGTCAATATTCTATAGGCAAATACTATATTCACATTAATGATATGTATGCCTCCAACAAAAATTCCCCTTTGCTACTGATCTCGAATCTATCATGAGCTCAGGACAGCCACTGTTAACTCTGACGTAAACCTTCACGATCTCCAGACGAAAACACATACCCAGGATTTCAACCCAGAGATAAAAACATGATAATATACAGTACAGTTGCACGAAAGCACGTAAAGCCGTTGGTCCCGACTGTCATTTGTGTGTGGCCCAAAAAGTCTGACAACCAGTCTTACCAAGTGGTATTGTATTACCCAGTACTAACTGCGTTGTGGAGGCCAGATAGGCAGTCACTCCATGTAGAATACAGGTATTCAGCTGCATCCCGTTAGACTGAAAGCCGACCCCAACAAAGGGAAAAGGCTACGCAGATGATCATACAGTAGTTTGATCGCCACTTGCTTGTAAGTTGCAATAGGCTGCTAAATTAAAGAGGAAAATGCATGCTCAATTGTTTCCCTGCCTCATACTTTTCTACTTACATGCAGTGGGTAATAATGACAAATTCGAATTAACTACGCATCAATATCTACATAATGTATAAAGGTCAACGCTCACCTCACCTTACATGCTTCTGCTCGTCGTCAATCAGGCGGCAATCCAATGCATGGCGATTTACCGACAAGATTTGGCTCGCTGTGCCGAGTGGCCGAGTGGCCCGGCCCGAGGCTGCCTCGAATGGATCCAGCTTTAGACGTAGCTAGCAGCACTTAGACCCGGACTCCACCAAAGCGGATACAAGCGGGAGGAAGCTAGTTACGGAGATATTGGGGGTCAAAGTTCCAAAATTTTTTTGAAGTGAAAACTTCTTTAGGCGCGTTGAGGGGAACAATAATCAAGAAATTTGCGTGACCGTCACCTAACGCTTTGTAGCACTCGTAGCCGATCCGCTACGGCGTAGCACGCGTAGGCGTTCGCGGGCCATAACCCGTAGCAGATACAGATTTCTTAGTTTCCACTTATGTCGCTAGTCCCCAAAGACTGCCCCTTTTTTATTAAAGTTTAAAGTAATAAATAATTAAATAGGTCCGTTTACACTTTTTTTCATTTAAGTGTATAACTGAGTTTCATGGAAGAATCCTGAACAGTCCGATTTGGGGCGATTCTGGTCCAATAGCAAGTTCCAGAAGCTTTACTGTTGATGCACCGCTGATCCCGTTTAGTGCTTATACGTATCCGTTGACCTTTACTCTGACACGAGTTATTTATTGACGTGACATAAGTAGATAGCGTCTGTAAAAATAAATATTATGTTCAGTCTGACACATATTATAGGTACATTATCCAGGTCAAAGATAAGAATGTAAATCGAATTGACCTCATTTCTATAATATTGTTCGTGGGTCTCTCCGTCCATGTTAAAATAACACAGCGTTTAATTTTCCCACTGCTAGGACATATGTTTTCTGTCTATGAGAGGGAGGGGAGGGGGCCGTAATCCTCAACACGAGCCCGCTAAGGATTAGTGGATGAGGTGCGATGTGACCATTTATCTTCGATTTTTTTTTTCCTGGGTTCGAATCTCGGTAGGAGCAAATGTTTGTGTGATGAGCATGGACATTTGTTTCCGAGTCATGGATGTTTAGATGTATACTAAGTATGTATTTACAAACAAAAAAGCATATAATTATGTTTGTCCACGACACAAGCCTTGCGTAGTGTGGCACTAGATGGCGCTGTGTGTTAATGTCCAGCGATATATATTTATATATATATATTTTTATTCAACGACATGTCCGTTTTTCTTCAACGTTTTGAGAGTAGTGGTGATAGGTTATTTGGACTAAGTGCCTCCTGAATTTAATCCTACGACCTATAAGTCTTAAGTGGCGGCCATTTTCACTGGATTACTACTCTCGTTCACGTTACACCATTCATGTAAAATAAAAAGGGTGTAGAAAACCTCTTAACGAAGCCGAAAGGCACTTGTTCTCCCCGTCATTGCGATCATTGTTTTGTTCTACACCATAACTGGAGGTCAAAGTTCCAACTTTTGGGGCCACGTGGTGACCCCCAGCCACCGTAGGCGCAGGCCTGTGGACGGTGGGCAATGGTCTAGTTCGAAAAAAAGGCCCCTTTTACCCAGCTACCGCCAATCAAATAAAAAAAAGACACCAGTACGCCATAGCAGTAAAGGCGACTTTTGTAATGAATATACTTTTAGGTACTTATATTCAACAAACACCTCACGACTTCGAAATTCCCCATTTTTTACACTAACCAATCTGAGAGCTGCTACAGAAATACGAATATTATATACCTACAGCTAATTGAGGTGTTGTTGTTTTCTGAGATGTGATACCTCGGAAAACATAACATAACGTCATATCATCATGCTTATAATGCTCAGTCAGAAACAATACACAACGGAAAACAGCTACACCTATTAAATTAAAACACAATACTTACTTCACATATTTATTAAATAACTTAAGTAACCACAACATCAACTGGACTTCGGTAACCACGGATTACTAATCGGTGGACACGTCTCAACGCACTCATTGGTGAGGGAATCTCTCACTGTACCAGGGTTACACCAGCAGTCACAGTAGTGTCTTCTAGCTGAATGGGCGCTGGGTAGACCGCAGATGATCTCGAAGGAGCAGTCGGGACCAGGGTTGTATTGGCCAGGTGGACAATCGGCTGAAATGATTTGAAACGATTGTGAACATTTAGATGGAGATAAGTGATTGTGAAACTGCCAACAGTAGTGGGCCGAGTACAGTGTAGCTTTCAAGTAATGGAAGTATTAGCCCTTCCAAAAGTTTTAGTTTTGTATACCATCTCCAGTAGACTGTACACGCCAACAATCCAGAGGTACTTACATGGCATACAATAAAAAGATGGAGGCAAGAGTCCCTCAGTGAAATTCTGCTGGCTGATAGAAAAATGTATTTTGACAGCAATGTGGGGTCATGTGTAAATAGACATTTCTGAAATAGGGCGCTACTATGGTATTTATGATAACGTTAAAAAAGTCACTTTTAAAATATTACTTGGCGTGGCATCTCTGACTAGTTCTGTGTTTTAAAAAAACATAGGTAAGCTAGACTTCACAATAAAGTAACAAACAACAAAACAAATATCCATAATGTCTTGTTCTTTGCATTAATAATTATCTAGCTCGATATCATTCATCATTACTGGTCACGAGTTTATAACAAAGCGTATAAAATTATCTAAATACCGCGATCTCTTCAGAACCTAGCTCCTTGAGTAAAACCTTCACCATAAATTACTGCTACTTAAATAATTATTAAAATACTCACCGACTGACTGCTGGAAACTAATAACAGACACAAACAATACAACTGTCCAGAGTTTCATGTTGACGCGACACACAAACAAACACGAATGCAATTTATCGGCACACATCACTGTTTAAATAACTTCTTCACCTTGATTATCTACACCACTAATTTGTACTAGTAACTCGTCTTACAAATTCAATGTTTTAAACCAAGATTTCTCTGAAACGCAGCAGAATTTTAGGGCCCCTGAACAATTTACTTTAGCTAAGGTATTATCTGAGGTCACTTTTATTGATTGATTTACTTCTAACTTTGATTATTCTCTCGTAAACAAATGACGCACACGTTCACATTTAATATCAAATAGTGTCAAAACGATTAATATTTCTACTGATAAACTAAAATGACTGGCAGCAGACAACCTTTTAGAGACGACACCACGAATTGTAAGTATACAGAAAACTAATTTGAAAACGATTAACTCCGAGCGAGCAGATGATACTAATTGACGGCAACAAGTTTCTCACGTGTTACCTATATGCAAACGAAACATAACAATAGAAGTATATTAGGTACCTACTCATAAGTTTAGTATATAATTAACGCTCACGTTCACAAATGTAAGTACACAAACATCTGTATTTAGAAAATCAACTATAATAGATACACATTAGGTTCAGTTACAGCTACCACTTCTGATAAATATGATGATATCAAACAACCAGTGTACCTAGTGGTACCAATTTTCTAAAAAAAATACTTAAGAGGGGGGGACAGGGCCTGCGAGGAGTTTGAAAAATAAGTACCTAAGTATTTGAAAAAAGTAGAGTAGAGTAACGTAGTGACCGATTATGTCACAAAAATTATGACACGATCGACGTTCCTTAGTACCCTTTTTTTCTTCTCGAAAACTCAGCCGATTTAATTATTTTTGACATAAATACTTTAAGAAAGAGCACTAGCCGGGCTACGTCGACTACGCTTTATTACACTTTGATATTTATCTTTTAATTTGATTTTATTCTAACTTTTATGTTAAAAACTTTTCGAATTTGTTTGGTAGACCTCCAATCAGGGGAGTAAAAATGGGGCATTTTGAGAGTCTTAATATTTTCTTCCTACATATTAGTTGCTAAAAAAAAGGAAACGATTGAACGTGTCTACGGTTGACATCGATTTTATGAAAAAAATAAATTATTGCTCTAGAGGCATTATTCTGGAAGAAAAAAGGGGAATACGAAACGTCGATTTCGCTAAAATTTGTATGGAGAATCGCAGCCCATGTTTCCTCTTAATTTACACTGTTCTTTAATTGATATTTGTTTGTGTGGAGATGACATCAATTTGGAATCAAGGATTTCAATAGACTTTACCTACATTGTGTGGAGCCATTTACAGCGCTCCATAATTTGATATAAAAACACTGGTGATGTATGTTCTTGAGGAAACAGTAAAAAAAACACTAGTACATATTGGAGATCTTCGCCATTGTATTATATGTATAACATTCAAATGAGTTCATTAGCGATAACAACCGTCACGGTCTGCAAGATGATGCTTAAGTTTTAATTTGCGCTTCAGTCACAAACATGCTTAGTTGTAGAGGCAATTGTTTTTTTTTTAGTTTCGTGGCTAATTATTTCTGCCAGGCAGTACAAAGCCCACAAAAGATTTGATGAATAGGTGTTTTTTTTTTGTAATGACTACCTCGTGTGTTTTTGATGTTTGATAAAAAATTTGAAGATTCCGTAGGTCAGTAAGATTAAAAAATTGTAAAGGATACATTTTTGTTTCGTGTTTTAATTTTTCAGCAGTTTCTCCGCGAACTTTGTGGTGGATTTGTCACGGTCTTATGAATAGTACCTACTTAAAGGTACCAAAGGTAGGCCACTTTTAGGTAAATACTTAGGTATTTACATATACTTATTGTATAGGCTTAAAGAAAAAGGTATCTACCTAGAGATCTACCTAATATTAATTTATGTGATTGCTGTTACGATTAGCTCAAAGGAAACCTAATAACCACCTAATTACTTAGTAACCGAGAGGGGTAACTGATAAATAGGTACCTACTCATTTCATAATTGAGAGAGCGAGTATATTTATGTACAATTATTATACATACCTACCTAGAGTTACTGACAGTAACTTCCAGACGTACCTACCTAAGACTTCATAGTTATAATTTCTGAATTGTGAAGTCTCCTAGAAGAAGGTAGGAATGGGAACCATTTCTTTCCTTCAATGTATTTTCTTTAACTGTCGTTATGGAAAATCATAAACCCGAAATTCTGACAGCCAGTTCAACCAGGGGAATCGTACTAGATTAGCCAGTCACTGAATTTTGGAGGTCAGATAAGCAGTCCCTTCATGTAAAATACGTAGTGTATTCAGTTGCATCAGGTTAGTCTGTGGTTCCCAACCTGTGGTCCGCGGACCACCGGGGTGGTCCGTAAGAGCTTCGAATATGGTCCGCGAAAGGTTAAAATACTTAGCTTGTACAGAAGATGCAAGCTCAACCCAACCTAATTGAAAACCTATCGGAGGTCATGTGGTTTTTTTTTAGGTTGCTGCGCTCGGTCTTGCAAGATGCATATTATTATGCTATATATATATTTCTACAAAATCTACGTATTTATTCCTATTTCTGCATGAGTGGCGAGATTTTTTTTTTGTAGAGTTCACTTTAATTGCTCTTGTATCAAGGTTCTCATCACATTTAAAAATATTTTGCATTGTGCGAGTTAAAGATTCACCCCCTAGATATACCTAATCATGTCGGTGTCCATGTTTATCTAGGACCTTATTGTCCCTGCTAACAATAAAGACACCAAAGTGGTCCCTGGTCCAAGAAAAGTTGGGAGCCACTGGGTTATACTACTAAAAACCGACCCCGATATAGTTGAGAAAAGGCTAGATAGATGATGAATGTCATCAAGTTGTTGGAAAAGTAGTAATACCTAACCACTCAAAGCGTTATAACCCCATGCAGAACACAATAATGTAGATACTTAAGTTCAAATTAATAATGTGGGTGTGGGCACTCAGAGTGTGATATACCTATCTTAAACAAATAATAAAAATCGCTGGACATTACACACAGTGCCATCTAGTGCCACACTAAACAACGAGGCTGAAGTACTACTTTTAAGTAAGTAATACAATTTTCACGAGCGGATGGACGCTACTGATAGTGAAAAACTCAGTCAATTTTGGGCTGATTCAGTTTGAATTTTGAATGGTCATCAACACGCTATGAAGAAGTAGGTAAGACAACACAAAATCAAACTCACTTTCATATAACAATATCATTTAATCATAGCAATCGCGAAGATCCACACAGGCATCAGTATCCAGTCTTCTATAAGTGCCAGGTTTGCACCAACAATCGCAGGTATGTTTCGGATATGCGTGTGAGCTCTTGGTTGAACAGGAAGGCTCTAGGCCGCAGTTAGGGCCTGGATTGTATTCACCATCGGGGCAGGCTCCTGAAAAGAAGGCATTTTCTGGTTATAGATATCTACTATGAAGGTATTTATCATCTTGGCCGGTAGGAATGACAACGGCCGTAACCTGTTCTTTGGCTAGGTGAGTCTATGGCAGTTCATGGTCTACCTAGCTAAAGAACAGGAGCAGTCCTCGTTGATCAGGAGGTGGCAAGCATTGTCTACTCTTGAGCATGATGTCTTCGATTAGTTACCCAGTGTTGTTGGGTTTTTCGATCAGAAAGACATAAGCAGTCTGGGAACTGGATTTGTACCCTGCTGTACGTAAACGCCCTGCTATTACAAAAGCAGGACCAAAATCCGCCTATCAAATTGAGATTAGAATCGGACCAGCTATCAAACGTAATATGGCCTAATTGGCCTAGTAATTTCCAAGCGTTTCCTACTTATTTCTTTAAAACTTATAATAGGATTCACGTAATCTTTTTGGTAACAGGTAGGTAAGCCAATCATAGTATATTTTATAACGAGGGACTAAACGAAGCTATTATGTAGGGACCCTAGGTGGTTTTAAAGCGAGGGTATACCGTATATTAAATTGCCGTTTAGTCTCGAGGTGCAAACTGTACCTACTTTTCACTTCGAGTGCGAGAAAAATAGTAATTTAAAGGTGGACGCACACCTATCCGCGCCGAAGGAATCGACCGCGCCGAAAGAATCGAATTTTAGAATTACTTGTATCAAATCCTACTAAACCTCGCACACTTATCCGCGTCGAATCGGACGAATAGATGACGTCATACGTATGAGAAAAAATTCTTTCGGCGCGGTCGATTCCTTCGGCGCGGATAAGTGTGCGTCCACCTTTAAACCGAACAAATTTAAACTCGACAAAAATTCTGAACTGAGCGGTCAGCAAAAGTTCCTTGGCGGTCAGTTTTTTCTTCAATCAGGTCAGCCACAGATTAACAATTTAAAACACAACACAAGCTCTCAACATTTTCATGACATTTTCGCAATGAAGATGATCCACACTCCACAGATACCTAATAGTAAGTACCCAAATTACTGCCATTGCACATACTTACTTTTCAAAATCAACGATGCACACAAACAACAATAATTTTTCTCGCGTTGAAGAGTTCATTTGTTTTTTTTTTCATTAATAGACCGCTTTCTATTTGCAAGCTAATTCGAAATTTAAATAAAACCTTTGATAAGTTACTCTTTTGTTACCATGTTTCAGAGTAAAAGATCGTTCCATTTTTAATAGTACATTGTTATCATAGCACAATACTACACTCCATGTACTTACACGCGCTAATCACCTACCGAGCGCCGGGTAACCGGTAACCCATAGCGCAGTGGGTTGTCAACAGCCGCGCGACGCGTACGTACCTACGCATATTCCCCAAAGATAACTGATTAAAACAATTTGACCGATTTCGAATATTCTCTACGTTAACAATCGGGAATTTAAAGAAGGGAAAAAATATTAATCATTACATCAAAATAAACACCTCTACGCAATTTTTTTTAACAATTCTTTTTATATATTTCGCTATTAAACTTATTTTTAAAACAATTAAAAATTCTGATACATTATAAAACATGTTATATTTTTTAACGTACCTATACTAAAAATCCCTACTAACATCTTCGTCGACAGAGGCAGCCCTATCGATCTACAAAGCAATACCCACTTTACGTTTGCAAGGTTAGGTACATTTTCGTTCGCAGCGTCTATTGACTTGAAAGTGTAGGCTATTATAGCGGTAGGTATTGAACATTTTGTATGGAGTGAGTTTTCTGGTAATCTGTGATCATAGGGCTGAAAGTAACTTATTTAGTCCCGAGACGGGGTTTGGCGCCCAAGCGTAGCGCAGGCGCTAATAGTTCGAGGGACTAAATAAGTCTTTTCCAAACCCCGTCTCGAGACTAAATAAGTTACTTTCACCCCTGGGGTAACAATGTACTATTTACTCCCTAGGGAATAAATGTTCACTTTAATCCCGCTTAGCAGGGCTATATTGGCGTACTTTTAGAGCATGAGAAATGAAAAATACATTTTGATCATCCATCCACATCGGTGATGAAACTTCACTGGTTTTCAGTTTTCGCAGAATCTCACATACAAATTAGCCAGAACCACGCGCGATCGAGAAGCGAGAACCCGATCGCGCAACCACTGGACCAGAGACGCGAGAAGCTAAATACCTACGTACTAGGTATCTATAGGTACCGGCAAGTTTATTCCAGTAAGTAATAAAATTAGGTCAGCAAGATAGGTAAGTAGGTAGGTAACTAAGTAGATGTATTATGAGCTGTCGTAAATTTTATGAGAATTTTAACCGGTCTTGTGGAAACCAGTAACTTTAATGCTCTTTTGGAAACTGGTATACCTACCTATCTACTGAAAGCCGGATATTACTGATACGTATGGCACCTACCTACTTACTTATCTAAGGAGGTAAGACAAGTACCTATGTACCTACCACCATCCTACCACCTAATTACTGACATAAGTGCCTATGTTTATTGCAAAATCAATGTCAAATTTAATGCTACTTCTTTTACGAATTCACGTTAGACCTAGATAACAGTTTCGTTGAGCAAACCAAAACCAGGTAAGAACTTGGGTACCTACCGACTTCTATGCTGAACAGTGGGTAAATAGTAGAGTAGGTAAGGCAAACCGCAGTTTAACGAAACTTCTGTGCCTTCCAGTAGTTAGTAACTACTGTTATAAGTTTGTCAGCAAGTTCTTAGTTAAAGTGGGTAGGTGCACCGCAGGAACAATAGTTCTGTATAAGCAAGTAAAAGGTAGGGTATTTAAGTACTGCTGGCAAAATGACTATTATCGTGTGTGTCAGAATGGCTGGTTGCCTGTGGCTTTGGTCTATGAGAGTTGATTAGAGTATTTGCGGCTTCTTGTAAATCATTAATGTTTGAATTTATATCAAGAATCGCATTACTTACCTACGCTGTTGCCAGAGCCTAAACGATTAAACCGATTCAACATAACTAAGTATTTGCCTTTATTGTTTTATCAGGTACTTTTCCTTGGGATAATAAAATTAAAATAATTGCCACATCCTTTATTTAACATACTTATGTTTGAAGATACAACTAAATTAGATAAATGAAGCAAATATGTAGCAATTTGACGCAATACATTTCGGGAAACTCTGCATGCTTGGCTTTAAACTAGGAGGCGACCAGCCAACCAAACGTCAGGATGGCTGTACAAAAAAAATATGTTATTTCTAAATATATATAGTATGTAGCAATATTTGTTAAATGTAGCAAATATAAGCAATTATGTAGCAATTTTCTAATCAACTCTCATAGACCAAAGCCACAGGCAACCAGCCATTCTGACACACATCTATTATCAATAACCTACACACTTTACTATCACTATCACTAATTATTATAAAACAAAATCCTCCGACGCGTCTATCTGCCTGTCTGTTAGAAGCTCCGCCATAAACTCAAAAACTAATACTGCACTGATTTTCATGATGTTTTCAGCAATGGATAGAGTGGTTCTCGAGGAAGGTTTTAGTATATCATTTGTACACGGACGAAGCCGCGGGCATCAGCTAGTATCTAGATACTATAATTAAGTCGAATGATAAAGGTAGTACTGCTTCGTTGGTCTAGTAGTCGCAGGCCCGACTGTTGAGCATGAGGTCCTGAGTTCGATTCCCAGGTCGGGCAAAGTGTTATTGGGTTTTTCCATCAGGAATTTCTCAGTTGATGGCAATAAGCTCGCCCCTATTACCTGGGACTTAAACATAATTGGCGAAATGTGGGTGAACTACTAGATAGATACAACTCTGCCTAACTCTTCGGGGATTACAGACTTGATGTTTTTACCTACCTATTATGTTATGATGAAGGTACCTAAACATTAAGGCAATAAAACTTCACACCTGTCTTTCCAGAAGAGGTAGATAGACTAAAATGTATCTATCTCTAGCAATCCATTTACCTTAACCGTGCACAAATCCAGAATAGACTGAAATTCACCACCTTAGCTCAGTCCGAGTTGGTGGACGTAACGTTTCTGATATTCCAGTTTATGAATAGACTCTTAAAGATCTATAAAACTAAGAGTAAATTGTAACTCACCCAAAGCCAACGCCATATTGACGAGCACAACACAAAACACTAGCGACCAAAACTTCATCATGTCTTTGAATCAGAGTTGTATGCAAATACACAGAGTCACCGAGCGAAGTACCTTTATACTGCACTATCGATAGAAAAAAGACGACCACGACCTGTCTGGTCACTCTCCATTGGGAATCTGGTTTGTTTTATTTTAATGCGTACACGATAAAAGGGTAAAGGACGTGTGTTTATTGAGTTCGTAGTGGTAGCAACATAAGTGGGTGACCTTTGGTCAATATTGATCCTTGGTCAACCAGCAACCGGCTTAATGAGTTTTTAAAAGAAAGTTATAATTATGCACGCGTTAATAAGGACTTTTAGCAAAGAAAGTTAATTAACACGGCTGTTTTATTAATATAAATTTAATTGACCTAAAATTAATAACTTGTTCGGTAGTTACAGTGTTTTCGGCGCAGATTTTGTACTATGCAGGTTAACATGTCTTAATTAATTTTCAGACGTCATACATTTTTGTTGCCAACCGTATTATTGTGTTGTTTATTTGTTTATACCGACTAAAGCTTCTGTGACAAAGAAACTTATGCTAAATACGGAAGACGTACCTAAGTACCTAAGTCAGTGTTGCAAATCTCCCTCAAAAATTGCAGTTCACTTATAATGCTGACTGTACCTACCGAGGTACTTGTGATATTATTATGCACCCATTTTAGTACAACTAGTAGGTACCTACTTATATCGTGTATTTAGTACAAATATTTACACTTTGAGTAGTAGGTAGGTTAAATTGGTACCTAATTAAATAGAACTTAATGAGTCCTTATCTAAATAATTTGAAGGTACTTAGGAATGAATGGCGCCATTCATTCGATATTTATTCACATTCCATTTTTGTTTCTAGCTTACAAAAATATTTGATGTTCACACACCTTAATGAAATTACAGATGACCTCCATCATTTTAAAAATATAATAACAAAATTAAATAATTTGCGGTAAGTACCTACAATATTTAAAATATGACTTTTGCTTTTGACTTTTAAATAGTTGTAGTCATTCTAAAATCAGTTTAATTTACACCAGCTTAATGTTTATATTTACCTACTAACGTTTAAATGGAAATTAATAACATGATGTGGAATTAAGGACTTGAATAGACTTCATAATATATTAACTATAAAATTAAATAGCAAAAGGTGTCATGTGGTAGGTTGCCTTTATTACCTGTAGGTATCCAAGGATCTTAAGGGGGCTATCACAACAAAATTTTTCATGTGACTCAGGCTGGCTGGACAAATCTTCAAAATAGCTCGCATTTAACTAGATCAACAGGGCACTTTATGTGACGGCTAAACACCCTTATTATGAGAATTTGTGACGCTACAGAATCTTAGATAATCGATCGAAAACGTGTCCAGCCAGCTTGAAAAACCACTTTTCGCTGGTCTCTCAATCTCGGTAACGGAAGTGATTTTGACGACTTTTTGCATATCAACGGGCGTCACATAAATTTGTGACAGGCATCGAGCTAAAAGTTTTGTGATACGTACAGTGGTTTAGTAGGAAAATGCAAAAATCTGTGTCCAGCTTGGATTTACGTATAAAATTTCTAACTGACACTTACGAATCTCAATAACGGTAGCGTTTTCGAATATGACTCCTTTACTAACATTTAGTGACGCAATGTGCAACAGTAATAACGTTTGATTTATGGCGTCACATGTAAGGGTTTACAAGAAATCATATATAAAAACTTAATGTCCAGCCAACCTGAGTTCAAGCTGGCTGGACACATGTACCTATCTCCGCTGCCTGATGATCTACGACCGTCAAAATGTGTTCAAAATTTTGTGACGGGGACGATAATGATAACCTGAATTTGTGACAGAGAAACTTTGCGTAGTTTCAAAGATATTGATCATTTAAATTTTCAATTGAAATAAGGGTGTTTAGCCGTCACATAAAGTGCCCTATTGACCTAGTTGAATGCGAGCTATTTTGATGATTTGTCCAGCCAGCCTGAGTCACGTTTTTCTTGTATTTGAGTGTTCTAAGAGTCTAACACTAATACAAGAAAATTGTGATATTTATTTAGAACACTAGGCCATACCTAATTATCCAAACCATAACCACACATAAACACTGAGAATTTAGACAGTTTAGATACAGCCACAATATTTTAAAAAATATTATGCCCGAGAAAGCTTGATTATTTCTCTCGGGAGTATTCTAAACAATATATCACATTTTTTCTGATAGCCCTCATAAAGGTCATGTCGTGCATTGGAATGTTTATTATTTTGTTTCCTACAACACAATATAAATAGTGCAATAATCTGGCATTAAACAAACCTGATCAGACTATACAAGTAGTCTTGTTTGAATAAAATCTTCATTTGATATTGCAGTTCAAAAATCTCATATTTTTTATTAGTTAACAATATTGAAACTTGTATAGTACCTACACTTCTTACTTGTCTATTGGTTTTGTATCATCTGGCAGATTTTTTTGTGCAGAAAACATGTTCAGGAAAGTTTAAAAAAATGGGATAAGGGCAGAAGAATAATCATGATGTTATATTAATACAATTCTAAATTTAATTGTTCCGATATCTGACTTTTAAAAATAAAATATATAATTTTTTAATTATTTTTTTATTGAAATAAATAACAGAAGCCTTGCATGTAATATTATTGGGTAACCTTGTAGTAAATACGGGTAACCCCCTATGGGTTCCCTACTTGATACCGAATGACGCGAGGTCGAATAACACTTGCTCGAAAACGTTTACTCAAAAATACTTGAAATCGATAAATTATGAGTTCGACGGTTCAATACCTCGATGCATCAAAATCTCGAAACATCATTTCTCGACCGACCATCTAATCGATTTACACAACAGTACCTAATAATGATTTTCATTTGAGTGCCTACAATACAGGGTGATTGTGTCTGGATCCGCCATAGCAAATGCGCGAATAGAGGAAGTCATTTGCTAATTATTGAAAACTACTTTGCCTAGCGAAAGTTTTTTAGTTTGGGAGATATATGTATATCGATTACAATGTATTGAGATTTTTATATACTTAAATGACCTCCTCTATATGCGAATTCATTTACCACACCTACTTAACTACACACACCTAGTCATGAAAAATAATCAACTATATGAATATATAGTTGATTTATATTTCAGCGCATGTAATGTTTCATTATATTGTAGGTACTCAAATAAAAATCCTTGCATGTCACCTTAAAAATTGTCAAACACGTTAGATTGTAATCTCACCAGCACTTGGCACTTGGGGCACCCCCACGTTAGGTTAGATAAGTTCCTTTCGCAGTATGTTCGTTTGACAATCTTTCGAGAGTTTACAATCTCTCTAGTTACAATCTAACGGGTTTTACAATTTTACGGTGACATATTATGTAGGTACCTATCTATATTCTGTAAATCGATTAGATGTCGGTCGAGAAATGATGTTTCAAGATAATGAGCCTTCGCACTGCTGATGATTCGAGGTTATAGTTATTCGAGATTTTGATGCATCGAGGTATTGAACTGTCGATCTCATAATTTATCGAATTCAAGTACTGTCGAGTAAACGTTTTCGAGCAAGTGTTATTCGACCTCGCGTCATTCGACTTCAAGTAGGGAACCCAGTAAATACTCGTACAAGTGCCTGAGTTAAAACACTTAATCTTAAAGTTTAACTTAAAAACTTATAATTCATTTAATCTATGAAATACATTAAAATTCAATGGAAAAGGCAAATAGAAACCAGACTTAAAATACCCTAAGGGTTAAAACTATGAATTCATATGTAGGTACCTACTACCAAGTTCACTGACAGTCTGCACTTCTTTCCACCCCTAAGCCCTTAGCAATTGGGTTAAAAATTGGTCCACCCTTAGTGAACATGGTGGAACATAAATAATTATTAGACTAAAATGTTATTACAGAATAAAAACATGTGCAGAAAGTCAGGGTCAGCTTTATCATTTAGATATGTTGTGTTGTACATACTTTTAATAAAAACTACAATTTACGTACAAGTACGTAACTAATAGTTCTAAGATGCAAGTTCAAAAATATGACTTAAAAGATGAGTAACAATGATTGCTAGCTTCTTTAATAGGTTACTTTCAACCAAGAAAATTAAAAATAAAAAAATAAAAAAAAATAAAAAAATTAAATTAATTAAATTATACTTCTGTAGAAGTATAATTTTCTTGGTTGGTTGGTACTACTGTAGTAGTAATAAAATATTACACAAGGGACATTGTTACACAATCTATTAGCCAAGTTATTTAAACAGATAAAAGTTTGTGTTTGTGGTTGTACTTGATATCTGCCAGTTTCTGATAGTCTGAGTTTGCCAGGTCCTTCACTTACTTCCAATGACTCATTCAGATATCAGCAAAATGTCCCTTACATTGTGTATTCAGGGTGGAATAAACACCAATGCATAAAAAGGATTACCTCATAATCAGTAACTTCATCATTCTGAACCTCCCCACATAGAAATTTTTCATTAGAAATAAAAAAAAACAGCTAGAATACCTTCATCGCTAAATGTACAGAAAAGCGTTTGTTTTTATTTTTTAAAGACATTCTTATAAAAATTTTCGATGTGTTCAGAACAATGTCTGAATATGTGGTAACCCTTTGTGTGTGAGCGGCCCTTTCAGCCTTTACAGATAGAATTTTCTTTCGTGATCCAATTATGTGGCTAATCAAAAAATCAAAGCTATTATTTGATTATGGAAATGGGGATGGCAACTGTGGAACTAATGGCGCTAGCATAGTTTGCTCCAAGCATCGTCATTGGTAGAAAATCTGGTAATGTCATTTTAAATTTCAAAATGGCTTGACCTCATTGGTCTTATTGGGAACAAGCTATGCTAGCGCCATCTGATTTAAGCTTTCACCGGCCAACCCCATTCAAAAAGGACAGTATCTGAGGTGGTGGTAAGCTAATCTAATAAATACCACTCAATAGGATTAATCACAAAAAAAATCTAGTTAGTCCGTCAGATCGATTTCCAAAAAATATTGGACACATAGGTATAAAAACATAAAACTTGTGTGACGTCACATTTGAGTAAGTACATTTTTTACCAGAAAGTGACATCACAAGCCCCCACTAATGATCTTTGACGCATTTAATCTTCGTCAAATATAAAACATGTTTCCAATATTTTTTGATAAACTAACTGACATTCTTTTTAGTAAGGAACAATCCATATTATCCGGTTCTGCTTTACAAAATACTTATACCTAAGTAACATAGTACAATTATGTACTGCTATTATGTCTGCTGGCATTATATTGCCGTAGACTGGCCCACGGGTCTTGCAGCATTGAGGGGTGTAAGTAAGCATCTATGTTGTATCTTTCTTGATAGCTGTTATTGCTTGAGTTGCTCTGTAAAAGAGTATATTGATAACATTAGTAAGTACTCAAGTGGTGGGTGGTTACAGGTAGTCAGTGGCCCGAAAAGTCTGACAACCAGACATACCAAGGGATATTGTATTACCCAGTACTAATTGGGTTGTGGAGGTCAGATAGGCAGTCTCTCCATGTAAAATACTGGTATTCAGCTGAATCCAGTAATCCTGTTAGACTGGAAGCCAACCTCAACATATTTGGGTAAAGGCTAGGTAGATGATGATTAGTAAATATGCACAACAAATCACTCTATGAAAAACCAGCATGATGCTGATCTCTCATTGTACACGAAGCTCACACCAAGCAAGGCCAGTTTATACTGAATATGTTTAACTTGAGGTGTCACCATCAAAAAGAGGGCTGCATCTAGCATTGGGTGAGTTTAGGCTGTGTTCACGTAGGAAAACTACTCCCGAGCCCGTAATATTGTGTCCTAGCTTAAAGGAACTGTTGCAAGATCTTTCAAATGGAACTGCAACAAGAAATTTAAGTATAAAAACTTCTCTGCTACCCAACTTTGGTGGAGCTCAAAAGGAGGGCAATGTTTTTGGTTGGTTTATATTTTTAAGTGGTCATTGTTTTCACATGTTAATACTCTTTGTTTGGAAGAGAGGCGCTTAAATGTTGCATAGTTGACATACTACTTACTCCATAGCTACTATTCCGCGAGTTATTCCAGTTATTATGGCCACCACCTCGCCATTTATCACCATGACCGTGTTGTCGATTGTTGAATCTTTGCTGCTGACTTTTATCTTGTTGCTGCCATCTGTTTTGAACTGGCGTGCTCTGGTTTAAGGGTATGAAATTATCGGACATTTTTAACTTGTACGTGTTATTTGATTGTTTTTAAATTGCCTCAAATTTTCTTATTATTATTGATATTTTTTTAGCAACTTTAAGTACCTATCTGTATCTAACGTCACTTAACGTCAGTGACCACAGAGTATATAATCACTACGTTTAGTCAGTGACAAAACAAAAGTCAAAAGTGACATTAGTTGTGTTGCGAATAAACACGGATACACTGTCAAATTAATAGTCGAGTTAAAATGTGAGTTTAAAGTTAAAGGTTTAATATTCAGAAACTTTAACATAAACTGTGATTATAAATATGATTCCATGGTACCTTTGCGAATAATAAAGAAGCGCAACGAAGCATGTTTCTTGAAATGGTTTACAGTCCAAAATTCCCGGCATCTCCGAGTGGCGAGCGCCGCTACTGAAACAGTTTGTGTTTGGGGGCCCGGAAGGGTAAAGATTTCCAACAAAAGAAAAAAAAGTGTTTTCATAAAATTAAAACAAGTATTTATTCATCATAATTAGCTATGTCACTTTTTGATTTTTTTACAAACAATACAAGGTCTCTCCTTTCCATTTTTCCGCAAACTGATTTATTAAATCATTATTAGCTGATGATGACTTTAGTTTTTCTAAAGTTTCTGCCTCTGGACATTAATGACAGGTCTGACAGGCGTTTATGTCCCATCGAAGTTCATAATTTATTTTTTATCAGTTTTAATTTTGGATAACTCAGCAGTTGCGGTTGTAACTGGAAGGGTCAAGAATAAAAAACCATGTTGTTATTACCTCCGAAAACTGGATGTAAGACTATTGAATTTTATCAGCAATAATTCAAAGAGTTCCTTAGCGCGACTCCCAAAAGTTGGCAACGTCGCAAATAGCTGTCAAATATTTACATGTTTTAATTAATTTGGCAATTTTACTGTGTGAAAATAAGAAATATGGCTCTGTAGTGCACAAAAAAATTGAATATGAATTGCAATAACTCTAAATTTGATGTTGTAAACGTTTCAGGTGTAAAAAAGGCATTTGGCAAGTTCCCAAATACTTTTTTTACATCTTAAAACTATATATTCGGTGTTACGATATTAATTTATTGCATTCCCTTATCAATTTTTTAGTCCACTACAGCAGAGCCATATTTCTTATTTTCATACAGTAAAATTGCCAAACTAATTAAAACGTGTAAATATTTGACAGCTATTTGCAACATTGCCAACTCTTGGGGTATCCCAAGAGTTGGCAACTTGGCGCTCGGTAACCATACCTACGTCTCAGAGGCGCACGATATTTGATGCTAAATTTCAAAGGTTTATTTTAGTTTCAATATTTTTTTCACAATTATAGTAAAGTGTGTGTCCTAACAAACTAGAACAAAATTTTCATTCATAACTCTTTTTTTTCAGCGATTATAATCACTTTTAACGTGCTTTCCGAGGCATGGAGGACACTCGGTATGTAAGGGTGGTCACTCATCCACAGACCAACCTAGGCAAGCACGGCTTAACCTAAAGATCGGCCCGAGCGGCTGTTATTATTTAGCCACGAGCTTTAATTGAAATACAAATTAAAAATACTGTATCGCAAGTGATATAAATACAAACTAGAAAATATCTGGAAGTAAGATATTTTGATAATTCAAATACAAAATAAGTAATCTAGACCAGCACGGACTGAAAAGTTGAGGACAACAAGATTACACACAACAGTAAAACCAAAGTTTTCTTTCATGAACATTAAAGTTTTAAATGTATTTTGAAGCTTCAAGTATTTTAAATACGGATTACAAATTATATTAGAAGGAAGTAATTGAAATACGAATACCAAATGCGTATTTGTATTTCAACTACGTACTTAATTTCAAGTAATTCAAATACTGCCCAATCCTGCTTGTAGTAAACTACAAAGTTGATGCAGGAACTCGACTAACAGAATTATGAAACAATATGTTATCTATATCGTTAATTTATAGTTTCTTTTCTTCCATCACTGCTGTCAAAAAATTTGATCGAACGCTGGTTTTGTTCGGAATTGATTATCTATTTTCGGATGAAAATAACAATTCTTCAATAATGATTCAGTGAATGTTGTGTATAAAATTCGTTGAAGCTGGCAGCGTTTGGTGTGAAAATGTGGATTCCTACGAAGTCACCAAAGCTAGCTGTTGGTAAGTTGTATTTTTTTTAATCAATCAGCATTACCGCGGTCCGTATACATCCTGCCAATTACAGCGGAAACGTAATAACATGTTATGAATTTTAACTATTTTATGTGAGTTATGAGAAGGCAACTAGATAGGCCCATGATCTGTTGATAACATCCCATGCAACTTGCTTTACCACTGAGTCCATTGTTTGTCAACCATGTCTGTTTTTCCTTACTTTCCGGCCTTGTTTTTGAAATCAAGGTGTTTTTTTATGCCTATTTATAGAATAAGTATGACTTAAACTACTACTTCAATATTGATATGTATCATTAGAGATTATGGAGTACTGAATCACTTTTATAGTAAATGAAAGCAATTCTTGAACCAATAGCTTACATAGATTCCCACATTACTTACTTAATTATTGAGTAATAAAAATAGGTTGAGATTCTAAAACAGTTCTAGATCAAACATTTGAAAAAATTATAGTTTAGGTCCTTAAAATATAAAATAAGAATTTATAGGTACTTACTTGAATAAGAATAAGGAAAACCATCAGTTTTTTAGTTAGATAAAAAAAAGTATCTGCAGATCTCAGCTCTTGTAAACTATCTTATCTGCCTTCGCTCAAGATTTTACTCACTTCCCATTGAAGAGATATTTACAACACATAAATAAAACATTGGCAATTCATTCTGATTCATTGACAGCCACCATTATGCTGAATGAAAAAACTCTATGCATGTCTGACCACGGGCAGGAAAATTAACAAAACATATATCCTGTTTGTGGTCAAGAATATGTTATACATAACAATACCAGCTGTTCCAAAATTGGAGGACAAATACTTCTTCTCAAATAGTGAACCAATACTTATTGTGTTTTCTTTCATATTTTCGGCTGCGGTTGATGCGGCACAGCCAGGCATATAAATCAAATAGCACACAGCTATGTAAACTGATCATGATTTTGCTATGGTGGATGCTAAACATAATTAGCTAATTGGCGCTTGCCAAATGACACCCAGTCATCTGCCTAGCCTTTTTCCAACTATGTTGGGGTCGGATTCCAGTCTGAATGGATGCAGCTGTATTTTACATGGACTGCTTCTCTGACCAAATAACTCAAAATATGTATAGTAATTGGTACAGGTCAGCTTTATTGTCCATCAAATACCCCCAGAAACCAGGTCTGCACACCATGTTATATTAAACCAACACGTGGTTTTCTAACATGTTTTGTGAAAAAATTGACACTGGACCCAGCTTTACCTGAATAATTATGTCAATCTCAATAAGTGTGAAGTCTGCAGACCCTCACATTTTAAATGTATACATTTTAATAATGTAAATATTTTAATTTCAGCTGTTTATAACTGGAAGGGAGATGTCAGATCAGGACTGCCATTGGAAATTGGAGAGACAGTCCAGATATTGGAGGAGAATGGAGGTAACTTATATTGTTCTCTAATTAAATAAATCTCTTGATGCAGCAGTAGGAGTGAAAGGCACTCCAGGCGAATGATTGGTTTTTTATTATGTAAACAAAAACATTTCCTTATACTCAGATAATTTAGCTGTAAAAATTGAAAGTGGATACTGATTTCTATTATGAAACTGAAGTTATAGAACACATGACTAGTTTATTACATCATTCTGTGTTAATATTCATTAATGTACAGACAGACATTGACACAAAAACACAATCTGAAATTCAAATTAGTTACAAATTCTAGTTCTCTTTATATTACTGCTTATCTGTAATGAAATACATACTTTGTTATGTACTACAGTATCTATTTATTATCTTCCCACACAGTCCAGGCAATTGACCCATAGGAAGAGACCTAGCTCTATTAATTTAACTATAATTAGTGTCAATCATGGATAATACTAAAATTGCTAAAATAATGAGGCCCACTTGCGTCACCTATAACTTGTATCTGTGGTTATGGCGAGCTGAACTGCAACTGCCAAGTGACATTTCATAGAAGTCTCCAAAACTCACAAGAAAGCATCTTCATTCAACACTTTTTGGGAACCTACATATAATTTAACGCTAAACATATTTGAATCATCATTCTATTTCAGTCAATTGTTTAACATTAACAGTAATTAATTAGTGGTTTGGGTAATCCCCTGGTGCAGTAAAGATATGATAAGTCGATGATATTTTGGTCATCCAATCTTAAAATTGTATTATTGTTAGCCTATACTGTGACTTTTAGGGAAAATACTTTTACACTCTTCTGTGCTAATCTTTTTTAAGCTCTGGTCCAGTCCAGGCTCATTCTGCCATCTACATCTGGGTCTGGATGTGGACCCATTGTTAATTGCAGATTTTCAATTTTCTTTTGAAGGCCACTGCACAGCTTCACAAAGACTGAGTGTTTATATCTAAAGCCTTTTGTTTTTTTTTTTTTTTTAGGATGGGAAATCATCAAATAACTTCTCTCACTCTTGGCGGAGCGGGAGGGAGTGTCAGACTTTTACTGACTAAATACCCATCCATGTTCCTTCCTCGCCCTTTACGTTCCGGGGCCACGGTATCTCTTTCGAACAGTCCCGCAACCCCGGCAGGTTCTATCTAAAGCCTTAGGTGATGAAAATGGTTCTTCTCCATTTTAACAGTGTTACCCGTCATTTTACTATTAGGCTTGGTATAATTTTCAAGAATATTTAAAAATAAATATCGCCGGACATTGCACACAGTGCCATCTAGTGCCACACATATATACTTTTTGTTTGTAAATACATACTTATTATACATATAAACATCCATGACTCGGAAACAAATGTCCATGCTCATCACACAAACATTTGCTTCTACCGGGATTCGAACCCGGGACCCTAAGAACGTAAGGCAGCCTCACTACCGCTGCGCCATTCGGGTCGAATGAATAAGAATGTTTATTTAAAGATATTAATCAACAATTTATTCCTTCTAGTCTGGTACCGAGGCTTCAGCTCCAAGAACAGATCATCGTGGGGCATATTCCCGTCGTGCGTGGTGACGATCCGGCCATGCATCGTGAAAGGATCAGGAGCTACTGCTATTGCTGAGCTGAAAGATGATCCACTGGTCCGGGAGATTGCTTGCGTCTTGAGAGAATGGGCAAGATTATGGAAGAAGCTTTATGTGGTAAGTAGTAAATGTAGTATTTAGGCTGCAACGGCTCGTCTAAAGCGCTCATATTGCGTTTGGGTGGAAAGAATTGATGATTCGATCCACCGCAACTCCCCAAGAAAGCCCATTTGATGTGATAATTGGCAGTGGAAAAGTCACATTGTCGATGGGGCCGGAAAATCGACTGGAACCGGAAAATGTAGCGTTGGTAACCTTCCACAAGGAAGACCAATAACCAGGTTTCGATTGCGAAAATTCCGTAGTATACAACAAAGCGCTAGGCCGATTGGTGTGACGACTTGTGCGAGGCCTACATCTAGCTGTGGATGTCTTTGATGACCTAAAGTTGTAGAAAGATGTAAAATGTCTGAATACATGAATTACTACACAGCATTCTCAGAAAACATTCTGAAGTGGCTCAAAAGAACGGAAACTGCTGCAATAGTTGCATATAATCACTTGACTTGATATTGAAATTATATAAATTGAGTACAATCATTATACTATCATCAATATTTATATTATCAGAAGTGTTGTTTAGTCTGCTGTTCTGAGCTGTCTGGGAAAAAATGAGGTTCTCATTTATAATACTCGTAGCACACTTGTTACTTGTGGAAATCATGTTAAACCGTTGGTCCCAGATTGTCTTTAATAGATTTTTGGCAGTTGTTACAGGTAGTCAGTAACCTAAAAGTCTCACAACCAGTCTTACCAAGGGGTATCGTATTACCTAGTACTAATTGGGTTATGGAGGTTAGAAAGGCAGTCGCTTCATGTAAAATACTGGTATTCAACTGCGTCCGGTTAGTGTGGAAGCCGACCCAAACATAGTTGGGAAAAGGCTAGGCATATGATGGATGAGTCATTACTTACACATACTTACACGCTCTTACTATGTAAGAATAATCATTTTTTCCACCTAGAACGTCGCTTCTGTACGGGGGCACAGGTCTGTGAGAAGGAACCGGCCGTGACCCACCACGTGGGCCCAGTGCGGGTTGTGGACATGTCTTTTTCGTCACCATGTTTTACTTTACTGTATCGAAAGCAGCATGCATGGTGCAGTTATTGAATACTAACTAGGATAAGAACCAATGACCTAGTGTAAGTTGCGGGAATCCGCTGGATGAGAGTCGCACGGGACCCATTGACGGGGCCGGTTAATGTGGCGACACTTGGGAGAGGCCTTTGTCCAACAGTGTACCTACGTCTTTCGGCTGAAATGTTGATGATGAGGATAAGAATAAAATGTACAAAACTAAATAACGTACCCATTATCCACATAATTATAGTAATGCTGAACGTCTCTGACCTATGCGTCTAACGCATACAGCAGTGTTTATGTCTAGGCCAGTAAAGCTGCAATTAAAGTATGGTTCACTGGTCCGATCAATATACTGTCCTGTAGTGAATCATACTGCACAATAAAAAGCATCGCCTTTGTTTTGATGTTAAAGCGTTTCAGTAGGGACTTCTGTTTTGCCTGATATGAGCTATGTTTTTAAAATTACTAGGTTCTGTCGCAACTTCGCTCTCGTATTATTTTTTTTTTGTTTGACATAATAAATAGGATATTACTTCCTACATATAAACTAACAAACTTTGCTTCTTTATAATATCAGTGTAAACTGCTAAAAAATTATAGTAGGTACTTAACTATCTTAAAAAAATACAAGTATATTTTTTTCTTTTATTTATTAAACAAGCTGTAGCCCGCGACTTCGTTCGCGTAGATATTTTGATCTGTATGTGTGAGAAAAAAAAAGTAGCATTAGTTCTATTAAGTACAGACAAACTATAATCTATCTGTGTCAAATTTAATCCAGATCCGTTCAGCCGTTCCGACGCGTGATTGAGTAACGAACATCCGTCTAATAATATTAAGGATGAAGAAATTATCTTTAAAGTTAAAAATAATGGTTGAAAAAAAATTAACAACAAAAAATATTTTATTGTGTATTATTAAATGCAATTAACAAATCCTTTCGCTACAAACAAAGTTAATTGTCGACTTATGCAGCAACGGCACACCACTGGCAGGACAGGAAACGAATCACGCGGATAGAATTTCTAGCACTTTACTACGAGTATAAGGCATCTGTCCCACCGCACGCGAGGAAGCGAATAGCCAACGACTATATTTTCTTGCTCAAGTAACGTACAAAAAGTTGTAGGTCAAAAATCACTCAAAATATTGTGCTGGTGATTGCATTGAATAGTACAGAACCCATGGAAGTAATTAATCTAAAGTTGTAACATTAAAAACAGGTTTTATTTAAAAAGACGAGAGATATTTGTGAAGAAGTTGCAACTTTGACCTCCAATATCTCCGTAACTAGAAGTTTACCAGACCTATGGCCTAGAACAAAAGAAAACTATCGCAAATACGGGGAAAACAAATGCCTTTCAGCTTCGTTAAGGTTATTTAATTTTATGGAGTCTCGCACTCGCCCTGCCTCGGAGTGTCTTGGCGACATTGTTCAGCCAACATTACCTATATGTTTATTATGTATTTAAACTCTGACTATTCACACATTCGCCGGCAAGGCGTAGTCTCGGCATAGTCGCGCAACTCTCGTTAGGCGCAGTGACAATAGAGTAGAGATCAAAGATAGTACTCGCTCAGCGTAGCTTACTTGGCAGGCAGAACGCTCGCTTAGTTTTTTGTACATACATATGCCAGCGAGTATTCGCCAGTCGTTTGCTCGCTGCTCGTTAGGTAGTAGCACAACTCGCTAATCGCCGGCAGTAGGGTAGGACACGGTGCTTTAAGATTGAACTTTAATTGCTATTTATACGTTTATATTTTATATTAACTTTTCCGTTTTCCGGTACAGATAGTGTACCAGTAGCAATGAATTGTTTTATTGGTACACAATTATTATTTAATGAAAATGAATCATCGGCATGAATGTAATGTGCGATGTATTAAGATAGTTTTTACATAGTAAATGCTACTGTTACTGTTCGTTTTACGAACTGTGAGTGACATCTAATTGTATGCATAAATATTATTTCACTCTTCGATCAATATATTGGTCTAAGGTCCATGTTCACCAAAAAGATGACAGGCTGATTATCCAAAACAGTTTAAAACAGATTTTTGTATGGTAATATGTCACAGTGACAGCTGTTTTTAGCTAATCAGGCTGTTAACTTTTCGGTGAACATGGACCTAAGAGAACTGAACTGCGCTTGAAAAATCTAACAGTGCATAGTGTTAACAGATATCAGTCCTTTAAAGTCAATTATTGTACATAGAATTATCTTTTACAAAAGGAAATGTTTAACTTACTGCAATGCTTAGCGGATAACCGGAGATCTGATTATTTTGCACTGCTGACTCATCGTAGTATTCGTAGTAAATAAATACTTAGTTGAAGGATGTATAAATAAAGTTTTTTTTTTTGTTTTGCGTCATCTTCTGCAGGCGTGTATTTCAAAACAAGGCGGGCGGAAATTACTACCGGGACAAAAGCCTACTTATATCTTAAGGGGACAACAGGAGCTAAATTAGCAACTCTATTTGTGGTGGTTCAAACTTCTTTTGAAATTCTGTTAGAATAAAGTTCTAATCAGCTTGCACTACAAAGTGGTTGTTACGTCAGTCACTGCGGGCCGAATAGTGCGAAATCAGTGGTTTCGATCAATTTACAAAAAATATATTGATTGGACTAAAAAAATAAAACAAGGTGATGCTAAAATGTTGCTTGTAGAATTATTTGCCAAAAAATTAGAATAATCGCATGTATTTTAACTCGTTAAAAGAAAATTTTAGAATTAAGATCGTGATTTTATTGTATCGAGGAAAATTAATTGTATTATGTCTTCATACCAGTATCACACTAGCATATATCCTGAAGAATATCATATATTTTTCTGGTTTTGTTTATTGCAGTGAATCATATACTTTCAGGCATTATAAAACTCGCGTTTAGCTCCTGTAGTCGCCTTAACCTTAGGTCCCATGTTCACCAAAAAGATGACGCTCTGATTATCTAAAACAGCTGTTTAAAACGCATTTTTGTATGGGAACATGTCACAGTGACAGCTGTTTTTAGATAATCAGACGGTTATCTTTTCGGTGAACATGGACCTAATTCACTTTATCGTATACTAGCGGACGTCACGCGGTTTCACCGGCCTAGTTCCCATTCCCGTGGGATAACGGGGACAATATATAGCCTAAGTTACTCAGTAAATACGTGGCTTTCTAATGGTGAAAGAATTTTTAAAATCGGTCGAATAGTTTTAGAATTAAATCGTAACACACAAACAAACAAAAAAACAACTTTCCTCTGTATAATATTAGTTTAGACAAAACATCCAAATCCGTCCAACCATTACTTATGATACATTCAGTCAAAAAAGTGTCGGGAATGGATGATTTGTTTATGGTTCCAAATTTAAATTTTTGGTTTCTTTTATTTGTTGTTAGATTGGCACAACTGTTTTTCATTTTGGCGCGGAGTTTGAGTTGCATCTGTTAAGTAAATTAAATACAGTGCTGTTTTTAGTTAGGTATATCATATCTAGTGTGTATAGCGAATTTCATCATGGACAAAAACATCAAAGAGTTTCGTCTTAAATTATGCATCGCCAATAGAATTTCGTGTTCGGAGTCACTGAAAATCTTACAGAAGGCTTACGGTGAATCGACTTTATCAAAAACACGTGCTTATGAGTGGTACAAAGCGTTCAAAAGCGGTCGAGATGTGATGGAAGATTTTCTCGCTCTGGTAGGCAATCAACGTCTGCAACTGAAGTTAACATCGCAAAAGTGAAGGATAATAGTACCTAACTGAAAATCCTCATTCAAATTTGAGAGATAGCCGCTGAACTGTCTGTATCTCACGAGGTGATCCGTACCATTTTAACTAATCATTTGGGTATGAAACATGTTACCGCTCGGCTAGAGTCCCAAAAGATCTGAATTTTCTCCAAAAACTCAATCGCATGAGAGTCGATGAGGACATGCTAGAACGAGTCAATTCCGACCCCACATTCATGAAACGCATTGTTACTGGTGACGAGACGTGGGTTTACGAGTTTGACGTGCAAACTAGTCAACAAGCTTCGGAGTGGCGCCTTCCAACTGAACCAAAACCGAAAAAGAACGCGGCGAGAACTGCGCGCCTAAAATGGAAGCTTTAGCAGAACATAATATGAATCACGATAAAAAAATTAAATTCTAAAAATGGACTTTATGGTCGATTTTAAGGATTTTAAATTTAAACGTGAGTCATATTATGTTCTGCTAAAGCTTTCATTTTAGACCCCCTGAACTCAATTCCGGAAACAGCATTTAAAAAATGTTTTAATGATTGGATTATTCGTTGGCGTAAGTGTATCGTTTCTGAAGGAACATACTTTGAAGGTGTTAGATTAATTTTGGATGAATAACAAACATTTTGTGTATTATTGATCTTTTCCCGTTACTTTCTTGACAGAGCAGTATGATACACAGTGTATAGGTATAAGATAGACATACCGACAGACAGACAAAAGTACTTTCTCATTAAATCATATTGTCATATTTTTGTTCAGCATAGCAACATACTTAAGAAGTTTTCATCTCGCCGTATTTGAACAAAAGTGGACATACTATGGCAGTTATTCAGCATAATATTTCTACAAGGCGTAAGATTTGTCATTTAAATAGCCTGTTCACAGTTTCCTTTGTCATTTATGAGTCATTGTTTGTCGTGTTCCGTGTGAAGCCTTTTCTTACAGTTTAGAATAATGTAAATACTTGCTACTAACATTCCGAGAACCATCAATTGTGATGACCTGGACGAGACTCACATAGACAAGGTATGCACCGTATGCATAGCACAAAGGTCTAAGTTCAGCAGTTGTAAGAAGCTGCCAATAACGTATAAAGATGGTTATATCATTACGTTGATCATCAACATCATTATAGCAGCCGAAAGACGTACACTGCTGGACATAGGCCTCCTCCAAGTGTCCGCCACATTGACCGGTCCCATGAGTCTCGCATCCAGCGGATCCTCGCAACCTTCACCATGTCACAGGTCTACTTTGTGGGAGGCCTTCCAATGTTTAATGTCTTATTACTTCTTCACACGCTTTATAAAGATTCAATGTACTTGAAAAATCAATGTAGGTACTTAAATACATAGGTACTTAATTACCACCAAGTTGGTCAGCAATAAGAACCAATGAAGTCATGAATGAGCTCAACCTGTCACTCATCATCAAATCATTTGTCAGCTGATTTTCATTGGGCAATTCTGAAGTTCCGTACACATTGTTATGTACAATTCTATTGCTGTAAGTATACATAATATGTATAACAAATAACAATAGTAGGTAACTTTTCGGTCAGTTCACAATAACAATGTGTGCAAAATAAGGCACCATGATATGCGTGTGAGTGCGTTATTTCAGACAACAGTAATTGTTCCAAAATGTTGACTATTTTGTGGTCGTTCACTTCTTAGTGTGTGATCCCAAAGAAAACAAATTGCATAATGTGGATTTGCTATAAACACCTGCTTACCTCCTTCAGAAAATACAGATGTGATGCATTAAGTATGTAAATATGACGCGATACACGAAACCAAGACCCAACCTTTTATTTTGCCTGTTACTAATAATAAAATCATTATTAAATACTTTATTTAGAAACCTATGAATCGTGCACGTGAAATTGTTTTCAGAATAATTAGTTTAGTTACAAGTAAAATTAAATTACAAATTTAAAAACCTCCGACAGTAAGAATGTAGGTAGTAAATAATATACTAAAAGTTAAATGAAAAATAATTCGTTAGGTTTAAAATCCTCTATACGACTCTCATCTTTTTGCTTCCAAACCTCTTTGTTTTGATCGATCTCTGGCCATATTTGCCCCGCAAACTTTATCAGACGCCCAGTGATTCTCCTTCAAACTGATAATACTTCAGACTGATCCCTCACCTCATGACTGATCTCATTTATCATTCAACCTCTTTTCCAGGAGCGAGAGACCTACAGGTTCAGCGCAGTAGCGAAAGTGATGCGAGAACTCCTGAGTGGCCGACGAGCTCTCCTGGCCGGCACGTTAACCCAGGACCAAACGAGAGCATTAAGGCTCAAGCTCGTCGCTAAACTCGACTGGGGGAACAGGTGAGTGTAGTTAGCATGGTTTTGGGAATGGAATGCACTGACTGACCTTTTGGCTGCTAGGTTTTCTGATAGTTTAATCTTGGGATTCATTTGAAGTGAGAGGTGTTTATGTACATGTTGGGTGTTCGGGTCGACCTGAGAGACGATTCGGCACACCCGGGTGACAAATATGGTTTGGTCGCCAGGCCAGTGCCAGTGCCATACAAATGTTAGCCGACCGCAAAGTTTGTGTGAAGCACCCCTGATGTGTTACTAGTTGTTTGGCATACATCCAAAAGTTTAATATTATTCAATAATGGCGAATCCATGATAGCTACGAAATGATTCGTCACAAGTATAATTTTCATAGATAGGATGCTGATTCGAAAAAGGAAGATACGAAAACTCATAAATCTAAAATGGCGGACATTAAATATAACAAATTAATCGTCACTGGCATCATTTCCATAATTTCTAGGGGTTTCGAGGGTGATCCTCCGGTTGATGAAACTGAAGATAATGTACAAATCCAAGGTGGTGGTGATTTAGACTTATCTATCTGTCCTGGTCATCGTTTTCGGATTTGGAGGGTGATTAAAGCAAAAATAAAGATGGGTCGGAAGTGAATTGATAGAAAGAGTTAATATTATAAAAGGTGGTAGGGCACTAAAACGGTGACCACGTATTCAGTGCATCATTTTGAACCCCCAACATATAAATTTTCATTTTCATAATTACCTACATCTAAACCAGGTAGGTGTTGCAGTTTTGCAAAAATTCCAAGTGGGGGGGGGTTCAGAATCGTGTACTGAATACGTGTGGTAACTCACCCTCCACCATGTTTACTACGTATTCATATACGTACTACGTATGAAATGTTGCACGCATGTCGCATGTTACTTAGATTATTAAAACAATAGTACCTACTTATCTTATAATTTTCGTCATTAACTTATTTAAAATTTCATCATTAATATAACAAGAATTCTTATGGGCAATTTTCATTTTGTTATACTTTGGGTTCAGGTGCTTTATACATATTTGTGTAACATAAAAATATCGTTCATCTTTTGTCTTTCTAAATAAAAGTATTTTACCATACTCTCATGATTTCTTTCTTTGTCAAATCTGTAAATAACTTTCCCATTCTTTCATACTAACTTGCTCCTTTTCCTTGTGTATCGTTGTTTTGCGTTTCTCTTTAGGAATTTCTTGTTTGTTGATCTCTAAATCTTTTGTGTTTATTGGAATTATTTTCTGTTTGTTTTTTCCGTCATTTAGTAAATACAGGTACAGCGGGTAGTCGTTTGGGGCCGATGTTAAACTTGACGACTTATATTTTATGTTTTTATTTCTTTAGTAGGTATCCTGTATTAATATGTTTATTACAAGTATTTAGTACACAAATAAAACTAAAATAAAAATTATTTGAAGTCATTTATTACCAAATATAATGTAGACAATGTAACACATTGAAGTAATGATTGTCGCAGTCTCAGAGATATTACGTAGGAAGTAAGGCAGCATCGTTTATCCACTACAAAACATTTTATATAGGAATGGCAAAGTTTATATTAAAAACTAGTAAATACACGTCAAACTGCAGTCGAGTTCCGTCTAAACACTGCTCGAGTTTGTGGAAGACATTTTTTTCGAGATTCCAAGAAAGTTTATCAATTCATACACACATATCTATTAAAATAATGCATGACTCAAATCTTACTCTACAATAATATTTGAGATACGTTGAGACGGCCTTTCTCTTCTGATCATCTTATTTAATGGCACATTTGGAACAATTTATGAGTATAATGTATTCACTTCGAACTTATAGATAGACGTTCCTTGATTATTTATCCATTCACACTTCATACATATTTTATTGTTTCCCCTTTTTCTTAGTACCAAATATACTTTTGATATCAATCACGACATTGAAGTAACATTATATAAAATTTGACTATCAGCAGATACTCCCAGACGTAGCTATTCATACACATAATAATTATGCTACAGTTACATGTATAAACACGTTTACTAAACCAATGGAACAAAAGAAAAAGCACGTATAAAATACTCTTAACATATAATATCTACTTAATTGTAATTGAAAGACTTAATTTCAAGTCGATATGTGTATTCTGAAGCATTGTTAAAGTTTTAATTTTACAACAAATAACTCACTGAATATTTCATATCAATTAGATTATTATCATTATTAAAGACCAGCCTGTATAAGATTTCATTGAAGTATTACTCACTTATCTAATTTCATTAAAAATGCATTGCTATGGTCTTAATATCTTATCGATACAAAAAAGAAAAAACAAAATAAAATGTTAAAATTAAAAATGTCTTCTATATCTCACGTGTGAGGTTACTAACAGAACGGTCTGGGCAAGTCATTTAATGATACATTATTAAAATATTTATTGATGGAAAATAAAATAAAAATACCTATAGTTGCTGCCAGGTAAGATCGCAATACCGGTCATTGACCCACCAACATTTATTAAAGTTAAACATTTATTAAAACCAAATATAATCCTCGTAAATAAGACTTGAATCGTCATCCATCGTGATCTTCAAAATGTTCTTTTGTAATGAAAAACGATACATCGTTCATTTGTTTAGGTTCGTACGAAGAGATATTATGAATAGGGCAATGACCGTTATTGCGATTTTAACTGACAGCAACTATAGATGGTACTTGCTCAGACCATACTTGTATTATAACCTATCAATTCATAATATCCTAATACAAAAGATATGCTATACTTAAAATAAACAAAATTGAATGTAGGTATGTATACTTTGTATGTACTTTAAATATCAATTGCATTTATCTGCGAGTTGCTTCGAACTTACAAAACTAACTAAACATGTAATACAAATATCATTAAAAAGTAAAATGTTGCTTATTCGCAAAGTCGTAGTACCACAGCAAATTCCATATCATAATAACAAACAAATTGATTAGTAGGTTATACGAAAAGTTTCAACAATTTTATTCTAATTAAAATCGTATAGTGATTCACTAAATTTAAAGCTCAAGGCAAAAAGGCAAATGTTTGTCTTACATAAACAGGTAAAATAAGGAATGTCATGGTCATTCATGTCGTTGGAACTGAATTTCTTACATTACTGCGAATGAGCGTTACAATTACTCAGAGAACAATACACTGTGTCCTATACCTTCTTCACAGAAAGTAGTCTCGGATACAAGAATCGAGATCAATCGTAAATGGATTGTATAGGAATCTCATAAATTTTCTCGAAAGTCGTATTCGAGACAAAATCGCAATACATTTTCTAGGACTATTCTGGGAGTTTTGCGTGTATTGTCTAAGCTCAGTCTGGAAACTTACGTCTCTGTTTCCTTTGCGTACTTGTCAATGCTGGGGTAGATGGGGGCCATCTCGAGGGTCGAGGGGGCGGAGGGGGCGTTCGAGTTCATGTGCAGCCTTCGAGACAACTCGTCTAGCACCTCGCCGAACACACGCAATGACATGTTCTGACCTAGCAGGTGCAGAAGTAGGAAGTCACCCACCTGGAAGGACATGGAATTTATTAATATTAATATACAGTTATAAATTACATCATAATTCTTAAGAGTTTCAAAACTGCATCAATCATCATCAATATTAGGGTTAGGCTTTCTAAATATCTTTGAACACAAACCTGAGTTTTCTTAACGAGGCTCTCGACACCGGACGGTGTTCCGAAGCGGAATCGTCTCTTGAGGATTGTTTCGCGAGTGTTAGGCAATATGATTACTGCTGCTGAGTATATTAGGGCCAATCCGGTCACCACTGATAGAATGATAAACCTGAAATATTAAAAACAAATAAATAACGTCACTTGTTGGGTAGGTGTAGTCCGTGCAACTCATGAACGCGCGTCAAGGGAATCTTGCGTCATTGTTTTAAGGTACTCGTGTAAGTTGCAATAATTGACGCGCGTTCATGAAATGTAACAACTAGAAGTATCTACGGTGGCAAGACATAAAAAAAAACTAAATGAGAAAAAAAACGCAACAGTTTCAATTAGGCAATGCAAGGAAGTTAAAAGACACACATCTACAGCAATATTTTAAATTCACACAGTACTTAGCAATGCATGAAATCATGCAGGTTAAGTTAATGGAGGTCAACGTACCAGAACCACAGGAAGATGAAAATCTTCTCATTGAGGATATTCAAGGCTAAGACACATAGCGCATCGTGTTTCTGGATTGTTCCAGAAGCACCAAACTTGTGGAATGTACACTTTGTTATTCTTGGGAAGACTTCAATCTGGAAAAGTTAATTAAATAAATGGTTAGAAAGTAGTATGACAGTAGTGAGCAAATCTGACAATTTAGTATTAAATCTATCTGTATCTGTATGGGAGGCCAGATGGGCAGTCGCTCCATGTAAATACATACTTGTATCCAGCTGCATCCCGGTTAGACTAGAAGCCGACCTCAACATATTTAGGAGAACGGACTTGGCAGATGAAGATGTAACCGTCTCTTAGGGTATAGAATAGCTTAAATATTGTTCAAGAGCAGCAGCAATGGAGATAATGCCATTTGTACTCACAAGGTATTTTTATAAGGATACTCATACTATACAATAATAACGTAAGTTCCAGTGACCCAAAAGTAGATATAGTTACGTCTGAGTTTGTTTTACTCATTCATAACAATCTAATAAGGCTTTGTTTAAACAAATTAAAACAAACAAAGCAACTCAAATGTTGACGCAATAGACGTGTCTGTCTTTAGTATGAGAATTGTAAGTCAAATGTTGCTATCTATCCTAGTTGCATCTCCTTGAGAATTTTGCAAAGGACAACTTAGGTACTCAAATAATGGCTTGCTACTTATAATCATTTAGAGGCTATTGAATTAATTGATGATGATGGCCGAAGCAGTGGCGTGTCTAGAGACCAAAAATACGGCAAGCCCCCTTGGGCAAGCAGACTGTTTGGAAAAAATAAAATCATAAAGAGTCGTAAGGGCAAGCCAAGCTTTTAGGCTTTTATGAAAGTATACTCCCACTAATGGTCGTAAATTTGCCAGCTATTAGCTACAGAGGACTGAAACGTAACTGGCAAAACCTAGGTTTACCATAAGGTACAACCTCTGCTTAACCCTTCAGGGATTATAGACGTGATATAATGAAGGATGAATCAAATCTGTTTTTCACTTACCATAGGATCAGTTCTTTGCTCCTGGTTCATGTTAGAAAACCTGACAACATCAGTACCGTAAGTCAAGAAGGCACCACCGAGGAATGTGTCCAAGAAAAAGATGTTACCAACCTGAAAAAAAAAACAGAGTAATTTAAACGAATGATAACCGAGTCTTAAGACATTTCATTAAACGGAGATGAGTCTATGACTTGTGGTTAGCCACGCCTCCTATTATATGGCATCTAATCTTAGTAGGCGATCTGATGCTGCAGGACAATGCACCCTTGATAGCATAGCGTGACGATACACGTTCACTAGTTCACTTCAAATTGCTTTTAATCATAACTGGCGAAGTGCCTTCAGACGTGATATTATATCATGTATCTTCAAACGTAGGTACTTACCACATTGACGAAGTTCAGCGCCTCACAGAAGAAATAACCGAAGGAATAAGTATTGTGCATGTGTCTGGTATCCACCAAATACTGGACAAGACGATTCTGTAAAAAACAAATGACGAATATTAGCCTAGGAACATGGCAGAACAGAATATTACATAATAGATGTTCCAGGCTCAGTTAATTTGTCTTATTAGGGACGTTCATCAAGTTTCATTAGTATCGGGACTTATCTCAATTGTACCACTTATTAAGAAACAAGATACCTATGTATATTGGCCTTATTAATGAACTAACATTATCTGTTTGTTATTCTACTACCCACGGGAATATTCAAGGAGTAAGAAACGGTTTAAGACTCACCAGACGGTTGTTCTTGTCGTCAGCTATGCTGGCAGCGGTTCCACGCATACCATCTGAGATCATTCGGACCTTGCCTTCCTCCCAGTTCTTCCATACCCAATGGGGCACGTAAAACAGCAGACCCTGAAAAATTAGGTTAATTGTCAATTACATCAATTACGAAATTAGCCGAAGCACACACGCCATTATGTATTCGAATAGAAAATACATGATTGAACTTTAAACCTGTTTGTTTCTAGCAACAAAAACTTACGGCAGCAAGTCATCGGGGTTTACTTACTTGTTGAAAAATTACGTCATACTTTACGTAACTTCGTAATACAAGAGACCTCTCGATCGAGTACAAAGTAATCGCAATTTTTAATGATCGATGTTTAATGATGATAAAATAAATGAAAGTGCTTACTTGGAAGAACAGCATGAATGGCACCCACTGGTAGTAGGCATGGATGCGTTTCTCTTCGCCAAAGTCATTGCCAAGACCTGGATGTGATATGCCTCTGGCTGGGGAGTTTGGAAGCGTGAACGTGTAGGTGATCCAGCAATAGGTGTTTAAAACGTGGGCAGGAACTGCTCCATCGTTGATACATGAGATCGGGTCGCCTGAAAGGAAATAAGCAATAAGAATTTCTGATGCAGTGTTAAGTATGCACCTACACTTTTCTGTATAATGCAAATAGTCGCAATAAAACTCTTTTTAAGACCTTCAATGACTTCGCTAAAACAACCAGGTCTTCCCTAGAACATGCTTAGTAACAAGAACAAAAGATAAAGATTTTCTCAGGAGGCAACAGTTTTTCAATGAAATAATAAGCATTTAAATAAAGTGTGAAACCAAAAAACCGCAAACTGCATTGCGAAAGTCAGTCGAACCCTCACCGGGCACGTAGGCAAATCGTGTTCTGTGGTTTTTACCTGACGTGGATTAAATGTAAGTCGTGATGAATCATTGTTACGAGATTTAGGGTAGTTTCAGACTTCATTTTCCTTGTTTAAATCCTTTTGAATTTGCTAGAAGTTGTTAACTTTCTTAGACTATGACCCCTGAGTCACTTTACGACTACTTATAAGTTTTACTGTTATTCTAAAGTCCGTATTAACATACTCGTTATTATTAATGTCAGGCCTTGAAGGGCCGTTGAAACGCTTCGGTTTATAGTTATGTAGATTATCATTCATTCTATGGCCATGACATTGCAACAGCGTGTACGGATGCGCTAATATCGTCAGTAATAGTGCATCTGCCCCACAACCTGTCGCAATTTACCGACCCTGATTCAAATCACCTTGGTCGTGTCGAGGGCTGTGGTCCGATGTTTTATGTTCCTGTTATCGCTTTAAAAATAAACGACCCAATCACGTGGACAAGTTGTTGAATTTATTTCAAGAACGGGCCTTGTTTTAAATAACAGATTGAGAATGAGAACGTCGTTGATAAAATAAACGTAATGTTGCCGATTAATTGGTTGTCTTGCCGAAATGACATTGCACTTGTGTATTTTAAATACCGTTTTCATCCTATATTGCTTATTACCTACAATGTAGGTAATAAGCATAATCGCATTAAATATAGACAAACGAGAATTTAATTTGTCCTGTTAAAACTAGTCACATGATCTCATTTAATTTAAACTTGGCCTGTCTCGGCTCGGCATAGCATTGAACTATACAATACCACAGAGGGAGGAGTACGTTAAATCAGTACCAAAGTTCACGTGACAATGTTGGGAGTGTCCAGCTTGCTAAATAACGGATGCTGTAGGCAAGGCACAATCCTGGGAAATTGACGTTTTGAACAGATATCGCGTATAATGCAATCTTCTACCTTTTACCTGAATTATCTGGTTTCCTCATAGGAAAATATTGATGTTTCATTAAATGATTTGATTGACTGCCATTATTATTGATCACAATCAATGAGTATCTACTACCGGTAAATCAAGCAAAAAATTCCTTGATAGCAATTTTGCGTTATTAATACTTAGAGCCCTGGTATTGGCAGTTAAATAACAATGGAAACTTAATTAACATTTCTAATGAAAAGTAAATTCCGCTATCTTATTTAAATATCTAAGAATTTACATGACTGTGTAAGGGTCATTTCACATTGCGAAATATTGTATCATAATATGAATACCGTTAAGTCTGACTCAACAGCCGAGGTGTCGAATTGACTAAAGTCACATGCTTGCTAATTGCTCCATAACGAGCACTTGCAATTGTTAGTGCATTTATCATCATCTTGAGAATCTCAAACGGACAAACAAATAATAATAAATTAACAAACATTGTTGTGAGTGACATTTTTATGGCTTGAGGGGTGAGAGTAAGTGTTGCAACTGCTATTGAAGATGTCGTCATAGTGAAAGAAGAAATATAAAAGTCTATCACAATCAAGCTTTTATATGAACATCGAGATCTAAACAGCACACGTTCAGACAAAATAAAAAAGAAAGAGACCATTTAAAACGAATGTAAGTTAGTAGCAGTCTTCTTTATCGCTTCTAAGTGCATTGACTTCATAAATTCTAACAATCGAGAGAAATCGCAAGCGACTCATAACTGCACTATAATCGCACACAACAAACCAAGCAAATTACCTTTCAAATGCTGTTAATGTTATCGTCTGCTATTCAAGTTATGTTAATTCTAACCACGTAAGTTATTGCACTAGTAAAAGTACACGATAAGGGTTTAAAACGGTTCCATCAATAGTACCCTGAAATACTCGTTTTGCTGCGATTGCCTGGTTATTACTAGGTCATGGTGAGCTGGACTGCGTGAACTTAACTGTCATAAATACATGTATGTACTCGTATACACATATGCATAAGTATATGGATACAAAAATATAATAAATGTGCAATGAAGAATTTAGGTCGTGACTTTGAATAATGTACCTCGTAATAATGTTGACGATTGCAAAATGTGCTCGCTGTCAGTTTTGTATACGACCAAAAATTACGATCCTATTGTTTGTTTTGAAATACCTACAAGGCTTTATCTACTAGCACATCCCTTTTACAATCCGAATTCTGATAAAGCATCACACATGTAACTCATTATGATGAAAGTTAAACTAGTTTTTTAGAAGTCTGATTTTTGATGATTACTAATCATTAAAGAATGCTATAAGTATCCGTAGTTGCATTAAATGGAAGGTTATTTTTACTAGACAGAAAATGCATTAGCAGTTCATTGTCCTTATTAGTAAGCAATATAAAAGCTCGTTAGCTTCTCACAGCGAGATGCATGGTAACAGCCAATCTGGAACTGTTATCGTTGCTAACGACTGTGTTTTGATTACCAACACCTGAGGCACAAATGTGATTGTTCAGACTGCATGTAGGGCAAAATATCACGAACTGCAACGCTGCAATAAACTCCATATGGATCGCTGACTAACTACCTATGAGACAATGTGTACGTGACCTAGCTAAGGAACCCTGGACGCTTTAGTATGCAGGTTTATTTGATATTACTATTGTTGGATGGTATGTCTATGTACCTGCATACTGTTGGAAAGTTACAGACAATGCGCTACGGCCTAATGACCCATTAACTGTCTCGAGTCGTGTAAATTACCAACATACCTGTACAATCACGTCTAATAATATGGATACACTTTCCTTAATATTAAAGCTATTTTCGCTAGAAACAACGATTGTAACTAGGAGATTCTTTTTCATAAAAATATGAGTTCCAGAATACTATGTACGTAATAACATTAAATTAAGTGTTTACATATTATTATTATTAGACGTTACTGTACGTAATTGTTTATTTTAGAATTCAAACTGTTGGACCTGATTTCTCTGTTGGCCAATGGACACTAAATAGATTTGTTAAGGTAAACACAGGTTCGACTAATTTGCTTGCAGTCACATTGTTTGTCACGGACTGGTCAACAACCTGCACAAATAAGGAAAACTAAGAATAGAAGTAGTTGCAGGACTAAACAGGTTAGTTAAATTCTAAGAGGAGGAAGATGACTTAAACAATGTTGTTCGTTTTGTAAATGATAATCCACTTAACATACCAAATACAGATCGTGCAACGGCAGAAGATAATAGTTTCATTCAAATCAATGCAAACCTCCAACATTTCACATGTAAATTCTGTATCTCACGAATCACGAACTTATTTACTGAATCCCAATAGCTTATTCTATTTTTATCGTTTGCTCACACAGCAATAATCGTCAGAAGGTTAATAAGTATAAGTTACAAGTGGCTATTAAGCAGTAGTTTGTTTGTGTTTGTGGCTCATCGAATGGGGAGCTTGCGATAACGTTGAACGTAAACATCGTTTGTTCCACCGGCGTATTCGAACACTTCCTATCATCACGTTCTTTACATAATAACGGGTAATGAGTATCTTCGATTCGCTGAGAACTAGTTTTTTGCATGATTCCTTTATCTGAAACGGCACGTTTAATTTGCCAATAGTAAATTTTGCGGCGACTATTATGCATATTTGTCAAGATCCACTAAACTTGTTGATATCAATCTTAAACGTGATATTGGTAATAGTCCAGTCCTCAATGAAACATAAACAATCAGTAACAAATACCTAAGGATCGGCTATGCAAAAATACTGGATGTCACAGTCGCCTCATTAACACACGATATCGTTAGATAATGTATACCTAACGTTTAACGATTGCCTATGGTCTTTATCATGTGTATGATAATGATAACTGTTATGGTTCTAATAAGCTTCTGTCTTGAACCCGACCAGATGTGCGTGATGTAACAGAAACTTAGAAGTGTGAATTAGATATGATTCGAAAGTCACGGACACTCATTCAGTTGATAGGCTAGTGGGTTTCCTAAAAATAATAGATGAAATGGTTTGGAATTCGGATAATAGGGTACGAAAGGAGGTGTCCGATAAGATGACTAGTAATAGAGAAGTATGGACCCCAAATGAATTGGGAATCCGGAAAAAGACAGTAAAGCAGACAGTCTAAATTAGAAGTCCTAACAATCAGTTACGAACTAGTAAACACTCTTCATATTATGAAAGTTGTGAACGTAAGATAAGTTCGAGAAGAAAAAAAAATAGCACCCGGTATATCACAGGAAGCATTTCCACAGGATCCTACTAGTAACATAACATAAACTTCCGCAATAAAAGCTATTTTTAAATTAAGTTAAACATGTAAACAGGAGCATTAACACGTTTTACATTGTATTTGACTTTGAACTTTAGAATAGTTGCACAACATCACTCGACCGTAAAAAGATTTCCATGGCCTTTACTTTTCTACGTTTAGGTGATCAGTTGACACAATTAGATCTAGTTGGTTTTTTTATAAGTGGGGAGTTTCTAATTTCAAGTGCGCTGGTTAAAATAATTGTCTTGGAGATTATACAATAACCTTCGACGATGAGTCCCTAAGTAGACTCGTCATATATCGGGATACTGAGTATGTAGGTATAGATGACACAAAGTTTCCAACACTTCCACTACCGAAATACACAAATGATGATGAAAGTTCGGCAATGCCTGTGTGGGCAGACCTGCCATCACTTATCGGGATTAAAAGTTGATATGTAGGTATGGATAACTAACCTCAACGGGAACAACTGATGGTCAGTGCATTACACAATCAGAAATTATTGGAGTAATATTCAAACAACTACCCGAGATGGATAAAACTGCACAAGCAGATCTGATTAAAACCAGTCACAAAAGTTGCATCAATATAGAAAACTATGTATTTGAGAAGAATGATCGAGACATAGATGCAGCCGCTGCATTATGTCTTAGCCGCCTACGCAAATCACTATATGCACAAACTATCCACAATCGGTTCAATCAAATACACTTGTCGCCTAATACATAATCTTGTATACTCCGTAAGTTCAGTGACCCGTTTCGCTCTACTGAATTGAATCTTATCACGTACGTATACGACTCTGTGTATGTTTGTACAATCAATTTGTCATGACGTCTCAATTTGGGTAACTGTTACACTCACGGTGTTCCTGTTCTGAACAATGACCTGAAAAATGATTCACACTTTTACGGTAGTTACGAGATCAGACGAGACGGACTGTTATTTCTGGTTAGACTCTTTGTGTTATTCGGTCTTTAGGTTAGTGTCTAGGTCAGATTTTGCATCTTTTAAAAAAAACACAAACGTTTGCAATTAGGGGTTCTGTTTTAATAAGCTTTCACTTGAACGTTACAATTTCTTGTTTTGCTTTCTCGTTGGTGATATGCTCAAGATAATTTCGTAGTTTATTACACACTTAGTTTTAATTTATAGTTGCTTTGTACGTTCTCATGCTCGCACCTTGAAATGATTGTGGTCCAGAAATTGCAATGATACGTTGGTAATAAGAGGTTGCCTGTCCACCGCTCTGGAAACTCTATTATCTCATTAGACCCTTTAGACCTTCAATAATAAAAAGACGTCTGCGATTTTCTCAATAATTTCAGTCACTTATTACGATTCATATGGACTTGCAGTTTCAATTTGACTTTTAGTCTACTTCAGATTAAAATCAAGACATCAAAATACATAGCCATTTTTTGTTGGCACATAAAACATGTCAAGTATAATAACGATATAACAATAAGTACATAAATAAATGGACGATTTATCAAGAAGCCTCTTTCAAGTAATGAGGTTAATAATAGTTAGTTAAATATATTGAAGTGAATTAATATAATTTATAATACACCTTGTTACGAAACAGGTTGCTTCTCCACTGAGCGTGAATAGGGGAATTAATTTAGTCAGGTTACGTTATGCTGGCTTAGTCACATGTTTTCATGGGAACAGTCTTCCCTTGAATTCAATAGATACTACTTACATTAAATTTACTAGGAAAAACGTTCCGAAGAGGATACGTTTATCTTATTTCTTCTATTGTTCATTTCCTCGTGTCTTTGTATTTAATTGATTGTCTTTATAAATTGATTTTTGCGAATATTTAATATTCGCAAAAGTATAGTTGTAAACAATCGAAACATTCCCATGTTTGACTTTCACACGCACTCAAAACTGTTTATCACATCGATATCACTACCAAATACCTTGTAGCATTCAAAATATCGCTAGTTTATATTCATGGGCATTTCTCTTCGTATTCCTCGGCACTGTTCCGCATAATAAAGTATGCAATTTAAAGACAATACGAATAGATGAGTTGTAACAGGTTGCTGTCCCATCGTCTGCTTGTCTAGGAATGCAACAATGACCCATATCCCGTTTACGACTTCCGTGAGCAAATCACTAGTCAATACAAGCCATTTTCTGACATTGTTTTATCTACACTATGTATATTTAATTTCTAAGGGCTTTTGTTCAATTCCCTACTGTCATTTCCAAAAAAGTTTCTAAACGGTCTCAAGAACAACAAAAACACTTGGAGTACCGCAGGGAACAGCCTTAGGCCCTAGTTGAAATTAGAAAAAAAATGTTTGACTTACCAATAAGATTATTAGCGGTGACAAGAATACAGCACAGGAACAATATGGCTGATGTTATGCGGTAATGCATTCTGAACACCATGTTGTCGATGACAGCCTTGTCAATGAGGTAGCGGACCTTCACGAAGCCCGCTACTGATGACACCAAACCAAATACCGCCATTTTGAATGTGTTTAATTACTTCGTTGTCTGAAACAAAAAAAAGAAAACAATGAAGATGAAGTTCGAAAGCATTGAACCTTTAATGAGGCAACACATTATGCAGTCAAAAGCCCTATGTAAGTGCACTTGCAGATTTATCATGATTTTGTATTCTGTTTACCATCGTGCGATTGTAAATGAATTGCCAATGAATGTTTTACTTTACAATCAAAACAAACGATAGACTGTCTAAACCAACCCTTTGTCTACATTAGAACACCAGTCACAAAAGACCACTATAAATACATCGACGCGTCTTAACTAACTTCGTGACAAGTGCCATACGCCACCCATACGAAATTAGAACTTAAACGGTAAACTTTATTAGTGTTTTGATTCCACCAATGTGCGTAACAGCTGTGTCGACTCGTCGTTCTCATGTCTTCATTTGCGTATAAATATTTGCTGTATAAGTCTATAAACGAATTCGATAAACAGTTATGTGAGGAGAACACGAATCTATGTGATAGGGCTGGTCTTCACAATCAATGACCTCAGACATATTTCAACGTTGTAGCTACCTCTCGCCCACGTCTTGTACAGTCGGGTCCAGCGGTTTTTTATAAACCAATATTTTTTCTTCACCGCTAACACCACGTGTCAATAATGTGAAGTCGTCGTATTGACTTTACTTTATTATCTATGCTTGTGTTCAGTCTGGTCTATTGCCGCAGGATGTGTGTAAATGAATGAAGAGGTACTGTCTAGTAGACAACGCATGATAAATGGATCTAACCTTGACGACTTCTTGATCTCGGTCCTACGCGGTGTCGTATCTAGCATGTGCTATTTAGGTCGCTCGCAGGGGGCAATATTAATTGATCATTGGTTATGAAATCAGCTCGGAGACGAGCGTAGTGTAACTGTTATTGATACAATTTACTATGTGTATAAAATATGTGATAGTCATCATAAAGTTTATGTCCGTTTCCGCACCTATTGCATGTTACTCACACAATAAATTCTGATAGGTATGTTGCATGAAACTCATTTTTAACTATTTTGCTAACATAATCGTAATCGTGTTAGGATGGAGTGCGGTGGAGGCGAATGGTGCGCCGGCGCAGGGCATGTGGCGGGTCGTCGACCGGCCGCTGTTCGTGCGCCTCCTGCGTTTTTAACCTCCCTCCTCCCCCGTGCCTCCTCGCTGCTTTACCTCAACCGACCCTGGCTGATGCATCGCTTGGCAACGCGAATTTTACGCGGAAACCAGTTTGAGCGGCGACAATCGTTGCCAGCTTTGCATGTCGCGATCTCGACAATCGATTAGCTTCGGAATATAGTTCGTTATAGTTGTTAATATTTGATATCTTAACTACCGACTTAATTGCTTGGCTGCAACATTATATTCGGAATACGTTTTTGCGACTCTCACATGTACCAGTCTTTTCCATCAAAGTAATCACAAATATTTACTCATATCATTTGTGTATTCGATGAGATATCGATACGTCGACATTAATACGCCCTGAATGATGATAAATATTTTGAGGGAACCGTTGTTTGCTAACGCCGTGACTGATAATGGGCAGTGGAGGGGGAGAGGGGAGGCGTACATTCCGCTGTTTATGACATGCACAGGCGCACAGGCAGTGGCGGGTGGGCTCCGTCCCTGAACCTTTGTGCCGCTCTTAACTGCATATCCTTGTTCCACTCGCTTGTTACCGCAGACCATTTATCACCGGCACAGGCGGCACTTCGCGTTGCTAACTCGGTTTTATTATCTTTCGTTGTAAATTACTTTGGCGTTTATAGGTTCCTCTTGTAAATCTTAATAATTAAGCGCTGTGAAGCGTATGGAAATTCTTGCCCATTTCTTTACAAGTCAGATTATCTCCTAAACCCGTGATAATGAGCTACATGCAGCTGCCGTAGTCATTTGACTCAAACGGCACGCGTCTGCTCTCAACTGAATGGACACTAATTGCGGTAAATGTGAGCGCTTCAACCTCACAGCACACGTTCAAACTTAATACAATACAGACTTTCGTGGGAAAGAATCTCAAACCTCTCGTATCGATACCTCCGTCGGACAATAAGCATTTCATCAGAAAGCGTGACTAATGACGTGGAACGATTGGTCCGAATATTAGGTAACGTTGAGATTTGCAGTGCAAGTGGACGGCCCAGTTTGTCGCTTCTGTCGTAATTTACGTCTCAGCCTCGCGGCGAAGCAACGTACTGATTCAGTTTGGTCGGCTGCTGTCGTCTCGTGTCTGATATAATTAACTCCCATTGACTGCCTTGATTGTTAGTGGCATTCCTTGCCGCATTGTTTACATTGTAGAAAAACAATGTGAAAACACGTGGTACTTATTAACGAAAGTAGAAGAACGTGTTGAAATTAAAGGGTGACCAGATAAGCCAGTGTGGGTCATAACATCCGTGGTGACTATGCCTGCCTGCCTTTCGTCATATTTTGTGTCCATTCATACGGAAATGCGCTTCCAATGTGGACCTGCGGTTGCGTTAATGCGGTCCGGCTTATGTTTCATAGACTATTTAATACATCAATGTTCATAGATCTTTAAACTACACGCTCTGATAAAATTCTTCATATTATTTATGGACAGTATGCTATTGCAAAGAATCAATATCCTACAGCAGATAATGATGATTTATATCATTCTGGGGTCAAAGATGTGCTTTTAAATTCTCGATGGCTTGGTAAACAAAACCTCGCTTTGTAAAACTTATACGGGCTAATTGATAGCGCGTGAGCAGCGTACGCGATGAGGGATATAATGGACTTTCGAATGTGCTTAGTATTTTTCTGCATTTCTCTGCTATCAGTTTCAGTGTCAAGCATAAGAATCCCGGAATCATTTACTTAAATTCCATTCTATGGATTCTCAGGATCATTTGAATATGGAAAAAGAGCTCTGGAGCCTTAGAAAGACAAGTATAGCCGTGACCTAACTGCCAATTAGTGTAACTAATATTTTTATATGAGAAACACGAATACTTAAACAAGTTTGCAAGTTCAAGGCGTGTTTTAAAGGTTATCGCCAGGCGCTTCGGCGTCATCATGGATGCAGGTGCCGTGGCCGCACGCCGTGACAAGAATAATATGTGAGACCGGTTAAAGATGCCCCCTTTTGTGGCATCATACCAAAGAAACTCTCACACGGTACCTAATGGGAACCCGATAATTTTCTACACTCTTTCACGCGTTATTTGAAATTTAAATGCGCTATACGGTAAATGTTATGAAATAGCATTTCAACTACTCGATGTGTTGACCTTTTAACGCGACCACCTTAGATAATGATACTACTGTGTTACATTAACGTCATTACTTCGGAAATTCCTGTTAAAACTTATTAAGTGCTCCTAATTTGTTAAATTGTTATTAATTATGTCGTATAAATTACGTCCAGCGAATTTATCTACCTAGCTATGTAAGTTATTATTAGTACGCGGTCACTCGTACAGTAGGAAATTATTTTCTAGTCACTGACAATGTGATTGTTATTTTGTTTTGTACGTGAACATGTCCGGGTTGTAACGATATTAAGCGGGCACTGGTTTGATTGTTTTTATTTCTTTATACACTGTGTCCTTGGTCGGCACATCTTCAATGAAGATTCGTGGACCGTGAATTTTGCGTGTTGAGGCACATGTATTACGGTTTCTTATTGAGAATCTGGTAATGATACATCGCGGTTTGTTTCTAATGTAGGTATGTATAACTTCCAGATTTTATGAATCGAAACGTGGTAATTATGTATCTAAACAAGGTGGTGTTTAAATATGCTCATCCCTTCGAGTGAACTTGCTTTGTCCATTCTATTCAAATGGAGTTCCCGGTAAATAGAACGGCGTCCCTTTCCCCCTCAGTCGTCGCTCAGGTAAACGGGGACACAGCCGCTACCTGTGGCCATGAGAAACTCTACACTGGCACATCGAGGCGTCTTTAATTCATAACATCATTACTTTTATATGAACCCATTAATCGTTCCTTCATTACTTACCCGCCATTCCTACCTCGCAAGACAGCGGGCGGAATAAAAAAGAAATGTGATGACTATGCACAAGGCTTTTGTTCCCGCACATGTATGCTGTCAAACAACATTCCTCGCGTCGTCGATATGAGTTAAGCTCGACTCAATCCATTCCAGTAAGCTTTTGTGACACAACTCACTTACCTTTTAAACCTAACTGTTACTTTCCAGCCACTCGAGTCTTAAAAATTTAATGATCGCAAGTCGCTCGATCTTTTAAATACACAACACTGTTCACAGTCTCACTTATACGTCTAATAATACTTTGCTACAATAGTTTTACGTCATTGTATTACAAGGAATATGTCATACAATATAATAAGCGGAGTAAAGCGAGTTGCAACTGGGGGGCCCGCAGCACAACGCACCAGCTGCTCGTGTGTCGGAAACTTAACTGAACGAACGAGCGTCCGATTCGATCGGCCTCGCGCACGGTGACTCGCGCGGGTTTTCTACCGATGTTGAACGTCTATCTTGCGCACGCGCATCTATAGCTATCTCTGTCTGCCTTGTTCCAAGTTCGTAGGTCTCGTACATTTGTTGTCTCTCTCTAAATGCACAGTAGCCCGTAGCCACGGGTACTGAACGAGTTGTGAGTCGAGAGGATTTTGACTCCAGTGGTGAGGTTGCACCGTGAGCCATGCTTTGATCTTCGTGTCGATTTTTTTGGCGAGATTTTGATGACTGGTTTCGACGACTGAGGACCGCTCGCGGCTGTTAATTAACAAATTTTCGGGCCATAGTAATTTATTTAAAAAGTTGCATTTATTTTGTTTGTGCTTTATGTACATACATTACTTAGGTAATTTTTCAAAAATTGCAAAAGCTTCACGTGTTATTTTGGTTGGATTCGAGTTGATCTTAAGAGTGGCTTAAAGTCTTCAGCTAGCTAGCTAAAGATGGGTGATCTACCTAGTAAGTGAAAAGTTGTATTGTGATCAGGAATAGAATAAGCCTCTCTTTAATTAAGTCTACTTTTGATTCTTACTTATCAATGAAATAACAGAATGTAGGTAGGTAGTCGGAATTGGCGCGACTAGTGTGGAGCGTATGCAAATATTTTGCTCTCTTATTTGCATCTAAATCATAACTATCTAAAACTATACCTCCAGTCAATTACTACCTTGCTTAATGTTATGTCAGTTAATAAAGAGCCAATTACATGTCTCAGTAATGACGGGTCCGGTCGCTGCAAAGCGCTGTCGATCGCTGTCGCCTCATTGGACAGGCATGCGACCGTCTACCTGTTCCTCAGCCAGTATAAAAAGCTAGATACAGCTGAGATGTGGTTTTACCCGATTGCCCATATTCAGTGCTTTAAGCACATGATTGCGTAATCCGAAGTACATGACCAGCCTATCAGCAAGCTCGGTGCGTTCATTATTTTTATTTCTCTAAGGACATAATATTTTCTAAACGTTTTATCGTCTCATAATTTTCAAGTTAGCAGACTACTTTTTGCTGACGCTGGTGTAGCTTGCGAAAATATTTCGCTTCTCATTCCTTTGAACGTATGACGGTGATTTATAATCTTTTTGGGCTTCAGTTTTTTTAAACTTTATTAAAATTCATTTATTATTTTAAGCGATGTCCGTGCAAAAAGAAATATGCTTTTCCCATTAGGGGTACAATTTTATTAGTACCTTTTCCTCCTTGATTAGGTTCTTCTGCTGATTTTTCGTTTTTTTAGAAAATCGAATAGCTTTTTACCTTAGCCAGAATCTGCATTAAACAGACAGTTAATGAAATAGCTTTTATGTAAGTACCTATTTGACATACTAAGGGTGGTCTACTCCACGTGGTATTTTGCAAAATCTTTGTTTTTGTTGTTCCTGTAGCATGAGCTTATCTTAAATCAAAATGTCGGCTCTTAACTTAGTTTTTTTTTTTCGATGTTGTTTTACTTTGTTTTTCTGCCGTTCCGCCTTTTATTAGACCTTAGTCTAATACGAGGAACGGCTTGTTAATTTAAAATCACGGCAATTCTAAAACTCCCTGGGATACGCCGATATTGGTATTAACCGTTCTTCTTGGAACTGATAGCTCTCTTGACTAGTCCGCTATTTCTTATGAAAATAATTTCATCTATTCGAGATAGTTTTCAGCTAACCAAACAATGCTTACAATTCGCAACAAACTAACTACCTATCATTATTATATATAAGTATTACGAAATGATTCTCTAATGAAACGTCGTAACGTGATGAAGTTCGATGCGCCGGAGTTGTGCAAAACTTGATTTACCTGTTTGGTCTGTCACGATGAAATCTAGCTTCATTTCTCGTTTATTTTCGGCTGGGTCTGAGAGACATTGATAGCTTTAGTCTAAAGTTTAGTATATACTGGGTTTTTTATAAGTTGCCCAGCACTGCAAATAAATTCCTTAGGTACGTTTCCTATAAATATGTATCAACCTGCTTTATACCTTGTAAATAAGACTATTATTATTAAATTCATATCATACATGGTAGTATTGTTAAAACCAAAAACTTAGAAGTGCAAAACTCGTTCAAATAAAATCATGCATGTCATGCAAATTGCGAGTTTTAGATACAATAAACTTAAGCAGACCACACAACCTAGACCCATGTCCTTTAAAGAATGATCTGAACAAGTAAAAAATATTGACAAACTTAGTTATAGTGGTGACAATGACGACGATATATTTATTAACATAATCTTTGTCCTAGCAAATCAAGCAGGACTTAGAATAATTATTGCACATATATCACCTATTTATATCCTCTATACTGAGAAATAAGTATAACACTGATACAATTTGTGACGTAAGTATCGCCATTTGAATATTACGTTGATGTAGTATTGTAGTAGTAGTAGTCCGTAGACGGAAATTGACGTCATAAAACCACACGGAAATTTGAATAAGCTTACCGTTATTGATTGAACTCGACTTGTCTTATGATATAAAATCGGCTTCTAGTTTTATATGTATTACACTGGCTTTTGCTCTCGGCTTCTCCTGGGTTAATGTCGGAAACTATCCAACGTGAACGTAACGTGTACTCATCATGTGCCTAGCCTTTTCTCAAGTTTGTTGGGGTCGGCTTCCAGTCTAACCGAACCGCTGAATACCAGTATTTTACATGGAGCGACTGCTTGTCTGACCTCCACAACCCAATTAGTACTGGGTAATAAGATACCCCTTGGTAAGACTGGTTGTCAGTCTTTTTGGGCCACTGACTACCAGTAACGACTGTCAAAGATCTTCAAATGACAGCCGGGACCAACTGCTTAGCGGGTTTTCCGAGGCACGGAGGAGTCTTGGTATGTAATGAGTGGTCACCCATCCACAGACCAACCTAGGCAAGCACGGGTTGACCTAAAGATTGACCCGAGCGGCAGTTATTAGTTAGCCTCGAGCTCGAAAACGTACGTATACTACCAGGATAAAATATAAACCTAAGTCGACCCCTCATTTTAACCCTTACCATCCGGGGTAGTGATTTTTAACGAATTTCCGCTTTTCAACTTCTCATTATCATAATAAGGTAGGTAAAAGGAAATGCTCAGATTATCTTTAGATTTTTATTAAGTATACCTAGAACTACTATTTCCAAGACCTAGACTTGAAAGTACCGTCAGGCGATTTTAGTCTAAAAAATGATGAGCTTTTATAATACACTAGCAGACGTCACGCGGTTTCACCCGCGTAGTTCCCGTTCCCGTGGGAGTACGGGGATGAAATGTAGCCTATGTTACTCGTGGATAATGTAGCTTTCGAATGGAGAAAGAATTTTTAAAAACGGTCCAGTAGTTTTTAAGCCTATTCATTACAACCAAACAAACAAAGTTTTCCTCTTTATAATATTAGTGTAGACATACTCGATAAAGTGGGTATTTTGTTAAATGAATGTTTTTTTTTATTTTTATTATTGTTCTGAGCCATTTTTGTATTGGTTTAGCCATTGATAGCCATTGACATTACAAGCAATACTGCTCTTATTGAAGCCCTGTTATTAGAAGAGATTCCGGACTGTGACGCAGAGTCTGATGCAGGCGTGTCCGATGATGAAGTGGAAAATATTCAACTACCCTCACCAAGAGGCTTCGATGAGGTTTTTGAAAGAGCTCTAGAAAATATTTTCCGCCATCGTCGCCTTCAAAATCAGGTACCAACATCTCCAATACCTGGGTCTAGTGTCCAGACTGATCTACTGTCTGCAAATACGTCTTCACACAGAACTAATCAGCGATTACCCGAACCAAACCGTAAATGAAAAAAAGGGGACCTAGATACAATTTAACCGGAATACGATCTAGATACTGGAGTAGTAGAAGACTATTTTGCTCACTGTAAGTAGCACCCCGACTGATACATTTTTAGTATTGATTGGAGATAAGTATTATTGATAATATTGTGTACCAAAGAAACCTTTATGCTACTCAGAGAGGCAAAGTATTGAACCTAAAAAAGGACGAACTTCTAACATTTATAGGTATGATTTTTCACTGAAAATATATAGGTCAAAATTTTTTAAATCAGGATTGTAGTTTTAGAAATTATCACGACTCTTACATCCAAAATTTAGCACTGTGTGTTGTTAGACTAGAAACACTTACTGATTCTATTCAAATATTCTAATGACGTCACATCCTGAGATATTGGAAATATTGCCGACGTCATCATATGTAAATAGTAGTCAGATAATTTCATGGTCTTATATCAACCGTCGATTAGACAGGTCATTCAACTTCGAATACTTAAGTAGGTGGCTATATGCTATGTCAATTGGTCGTTGACCATGAGAATGAGGAAAGAATATTCACGCTATCCATAGCTGGGACTTGACTAGTACATTAAATTAAGAGGAATTGATGGAAAATGACTTGCTATAATTTGGTGATGTTATTATTTGTTTTGAGCCTTAAATGTCTAGGAAGCTTCCTTCATATTATGGATAAGATTTATTAACACAATACCATGTCTACCTACGTAAGTGTCTTAGATGTCTATGTATGATGACTACTTATTAGGTAAATCTAAGGTTGATTTGTCGTCCACGTGCAAAATCGTCATCAGCTCACTTTAAGGCACGTCCATTCTCATCCGTTCGGATTCGGAATAACTAACATACCTCGTCTGCATCGTTCACCGCTTACATTCAATATACCAGTTATGTAAAAAGAAATCAACAGTTCGTCGGAAGTATCACACACGTTAAATTCGTAGAAAAACCTTAACAAATACACGAATTCTGCCATGTCCATACAATAATGTGAAAAATACAGTTAGGTGCAGCAACCGAATATGTGCGTAGCCTTGAAATATTTCCAAAATGTCTACTAAAATTTATTTTCGCCGTACTCGCCGAAAACATTCTGACTAAAACAAAAAAATAGTCATCATAATATCTCGAATTCCTAGATGTCTTAAAGGTTCGATTTTTAAGTTTTCGTGTTCTTAGTCGCTTGCGCATTTGGTGGCGTGCGGTAACCACCTCCAGACATCTGCCAGTGTCGCTTGAATAACTGGTTTGGTGACCTTTCTGTGTTGCACATTGAACGGACCCATACCATGGATTTATTTAGGCAATCATCAACCAATAAGAACACTGTATTCACATATTTGTTCTTATTAATCTCGCAGCCGCTTTATAACGTTCAAAAAGTTTTTAATCCAGGATCAAACTAATCAGATAGGTACTTGATGAAATAGTTGCACGATGTTGTCTTGAATTTCGCTGAACTGTCAACTTTATTACTGCTTAACTGTTTGTCCCATGATAAAAAGTACATGTATTATGCATAGGACCTTCAAATGCTGAATAATAAAACGATATGTATGGATGGAGGGATTTATTTTCAAAACAGAGTTTATAATACCCGATATAGTTGCCCGCATGGCTAGGCTTTACTGATACTGGATATCAGAATTACAATCTTGCATAAATTGGCCTTAAACAAATTGAAATATCCTGGAATGTCTCTTGTGTGGGAGAGCGTTTGCAAATACGAGCAAGCCGGTTATTTCGCGCGCATCGAAGGCATCCGATATAACCACGTGGCCACGCTATGCCATCCATACCTTTGTTAGTCTGGGAATTTCTCAACATTTTTGCAAATTGCTCGGAGCTTTGGGACAGCTACATTTTTCTTGTAAAAAAGTGAAGTATAAAAGGAGTCCACAAGAGAAATGTATGATGAAGTTTAGCCTAGTAAACCATAAAGACATTTTCGGGGGTAAACACAAATCAATAGATGTTGCAACAGCTGCAGCTGTTCAAAAATCACGCTCATACAAAAATGGCCAGGAAAATTTATCATCCTTTAACAACATTTCCGCCGCTTACATAAAAGGAACCTTTACAGAATTTTTATGTCATCCATTGTAGGATATAAAACGTACTTGCCTAGACCACTTATATAGGTATTAATATTTATATCGTGTTATTCTTGTCACAATACATACTTAAAATAGTTTTATATACAAAGTGCTTTAAGGAAAACCGATGTTAATAGCTTGCATAGGTAATATTGTTAGTCTGGAATTAAAATAGAGGATTTGCCTGTTTAAAGATATCTGATAAACTGATCAAATAAGTAGGACATCATTAATTCTGTTAGTAGGTATGTTTTCTCAATCTTTTATTTTTACGAACAGCATTTTAAGAAAATGTATTGTGTTAAAGGAAATTTCTTAAAATAGCATTTTAAGAAAATGTATTGTGTTAAAGGAAATGCAAGGACAATGTCTCGGCGATAGGCTTGTTCCCACCATCAATAAATTGCAAATCTATTTAGTCCGTCAATTAGAGTATTGGAAAATAATGGACACGTATTTTTTGTTTTTGTAAATCAACGAATATTGACAAAGATAAAACGCATCAAAACTCGGAGTGGGGGCTCGTGACGTCACTGTTCGGTATCAACTCACTAAGAATGATACCGAACAGTGACGTATTGGGAATTTTAAAAGCGTCGTATCTTCGTCAATTTTGGTTTATGTGACAAAAGAAAAAATACGGGGCAAATATTTTTTGATATTCTAAGTGACGGACTAATTAGATTTTTTCAGTTAACAAGCTTAGTGTACTTAAAAGCCATCAGATAGTGAAAATACGCATGGCATATAGCATGAACATGATGTAGTCTAACTAGTAGGTAATAGTTATAATATAGTCCAATATTTTAGCTGGTGTTTCACAATCAGCCTTCAACGGTGGAGCTCGTGAATTAATAACAGTCGCACGGGTTGGTTCGTGGATGTGTGACCCATTACATTCTGAGTTCGGAAAGCACGTTAATAAGCCGTTGGTCCCGGATGTCATTTGTCGATCTTTGGCAGTCGTTACAGGTAGTCCAGTGGCCAGAAAGTTTGACCACCAGTCTTACCAAGTGGTATCTGATACGTGCTAAATCGGTTATGGAGATCAGATAGGCAGCTGCTCCATGTAAATATAATACTGGTATTAAGCTGCATCCTGTTCGACTGGAAGCCGACCCCAACATAGTTGGGGAAAGGCTGGTCAGATAATGAGTTAATGACTAAGCTCAATCAGCCTTCAACGTTTACATGGCAGATACAGGGACCCCCTTCCTGTGACAGGGATACACTACGCGGGCCCAATATTGCTTGAAGGATGAAGATCACATGTTATGGAATATTAGATTCCTAGACACACCGGTTGTATTGTGATGTTGTTTTAATTTGTATCTGCCGGTTGTTAGATGCTGTTTCTTAAACAATGCGGTGGACTTCATGTTACGCAACTGTTCGGTTCTATACTTAAACTTTGACGAATTATTATTGTAGTTTTTGTGACCTACTACATGTAGGCAGAGACACCTACAGCTTCCCAACGTATCTTTTGGATATTTCCAAAACAATGTTTCTAAAACAATGCGCCTTTGTTTAAATGAACGATGACACCTTCACTGATTCACTTTATTTCTTTCAATTATTTTTTCCCTAAAGCCAATTCGGTATGTAAAGTATTTTTCAGGTATTTTTTTTACATTTTTATTTCGTAAAACATTTAATTTTAAGCAACTAATTTTAAGCTTTTTTTTTTCCAAGTTACAGTTTATTTTTTATTATTTTTTAAAGTATTATTCGTGATGACGTCATTTCATAGCCTGAATAGCTTTAAGTCTTTGCCACGTTTTCAGTACATACAAAAAACACTAAATAACTTCAAAGTTGACATTGATGACAGTTGACGCCTGACAGATACGTGTTTTTATTTTGTTGTGAAATGTGAATGCTGTGATCGTGACTGTGATGTGAACTTTTTGTTTGAGTTTCTTTTCCTACGATTTTTAGCAAATTTTAATTTCTATCCATTATCCGTGCTGCGTATCCGTGCAATGAATCTGTCATCGACAACTAGTGCTAAATGCTTCGTACCGTCATGTAAAAACACTACAACAAATAGCCGACACAAATTGTTTGTAAATGTGAAAGAAACGCTAAAAAAGAAGTGGTGCAAGGAAGTAAATATGGAATACAAGCCTGGGCGTCGTCTTTTTTGTTGCGAAGATCATTTGAACGCGAAATTATCAGCGCGCGATGCATTCAAATAAATAACACAGTAACTAGCATTGACAGTTTTGATTTGACACTGACGGTATGACAAACAAAAGTATTTTTTTTTTAATTTATCTTGAAAAGCACGAAGGAAGTAGTCTATTCAGGCTACGTTATGACGTAATTTAGAGGTCAAATGAAAGTCAAATGATTACAAGTATTATTGTGAAAATAAACACAATCTTGTGATATAGAAAGCTAAAAATAGAAAAATAAGGCATAAGACCCTAAAATCTCCAAATGGTTTTGGAATCAGCGTAGGTTAATTTTTACTTTACATACCGAATTGTTGAGAGGGAATTACAACTGCCATATTCTGCAAAACCTATTCAGAAAACAATATAATTTGCATGGACCATGAAACGCATACGCATGACACGTAGTCATAAATTCATTAGTATGCAAACAATTATTGCAAAATGTGTGAAATATAGAAGTATCTTATAAAGATTGGGAGAACTTTGACATTCATCTGAGTCATAACTACATATTTACATGCTTATTCATAACTATACAATTTTATAAAACTTGCTTATCATCGATTTCAATTAATGGCATTTATTTTTTTGATTTTATGTCATTACGTCCTACGCTCTATAATTGTCATAATCTCAATCTCGGCGAGGGGGCCAGAAGTCCATAGCACAGAGTATCCTAGTTTGAATTCCTGGCTCCCACAAACCTTTATACCTCCAATATTTGTAACACCTCTAATTATAACTGTACTTCTTTGGAGAAAAAAAAATGTTATTATAATTTTAATTGCATTAAGTTTATAATTCGTATGTAAATAATAGGCTTGTGTCTTAAAAAAATCTAATTAGTCCGTCAGTAAGATTATCAAAAAATATATGACACGTATTTTTCCTTTTGTTACGTAAACCAAAAATAACGAAGATACGACGCTTTTAAAATTCGCAATACGTCACGCCGTGCTATAATTTTTAGTGCGTTGTGACGTCAACGTCACGAGCCCCCACTCCCGAGTTTTGAAACGTTTTATCTTGTTGAGTAATCATTGGTTTACAAAACCAAAAAATACGTGTCCATTATTTTCCAATACTCTAACTGACGGACTAATTAGATTGGTAATTTATCGATGGTGGAAACTAGCCTATTCATCTTTTTGTTATCCTAAGTACTACAGGAAAATAGATACTGTGTTATTAGATTTTAATATTGGGAAACCCAGTACTTACATAGATCAAGTACGTCAAATAGGTTATCAAATCACAAAAGCCTATGCTTCTTTGTTGCTAACACGTGGCTTCAAGACATAATATTATGTACAACAACATATCATCGGCAAACTCAAATACAATTCGGAAAATGATCTCATAAGGTGTTTTGAATTCGAAGCGACTAGGTTAGGGGTCGTCCTTTAATCACGTAAGGTGCGTAAAGGAAGGTCTGGACTCAGGAAAAAAAAACTTTTTTACAAAAAATAAAACCGACTTCATGAGTGAAAAATAACTTTAGCTTCAGAAGTCGGTGGCCTTTGTTTGATTGATTTAGTTTTTTTGTCACCGACTTCTGTAGCTAAAGTTATTTTTCACTTTTTTGATTTCTCTGAAGTCGGTTTTATTTTTTGTAAAAAAGTTTTTATTTTTCACTTTTTTGTTGTTTACATGTGCACCCCTTCACAGCGTACCGGCGTGATTTTCGGTTATGAACTGGTGTAAACAATAGCTGTCATTTATTGAGGAGTTCCGTTGCCTCTCTCCGAAGTTCTTCATCAGATCTTCATCAAATTGAAATGGGATCACTTCGAGAAGGTACACTTCCTAAATCTACTCAAATCGCTTCTAGTGTGCTTAGTTAGATAAAATGTGAAGAGTTATCTCTATTTCTCCAGGACTCCATCATCAGATCCTGATTTGATGATTATGGGACACCCTGGGAAGTATACCCTTACAAACAATAAAAAAAAAAACAAAATCGGTCCAGCCATCTTCGAGTAATCGGTGAACATTGAATTGAGAACCTCCTTATTTTTGAAGTCGGTTAATATTGACGTTATGGTAGGTGACTCAAATATCCGGATAGCCTATATAAGATTCGGCCGAGTATCGTTAATTTGCTCTTAAGAATTTAAGAGTTCCGTTCCTTTGTCATGGATCCCATAATCAGAAATAATCAGAACCTAACCAAATTCTCATCAATATACCCTTGAAGTACATCCTTTACATCCTTTCCAAAAAAAAAACAATACATGTCACGGTAATAGGGCTTATCCCCAATAAATGGAACTTAGCACACCTTACTGTCTAACTGTAAATCTGGGTGTATTATACACTTCTGAGTAGGTATCCCCTCAAAGCATACAGGCGTGATGTTACGTCATGATATTGTATAAACAAACAACCAAGCGTTTGCAGCAATCACTGCAGTTTTGCCGTGTATTTTTGAAGAGTTCCATTTATATCTCCGAATATCAGCATCAGATCTTGAGCAAATTAAAATGGGACCACACGGGAAGCACCAGCTTTCAAATAAAAAAAGAACCGTCAAAATCGGTTCACCCAGTCGAAAGTTCTGAGGTATCAAACACAAAAAAAAAATTACAGACGAATTGAGAACCTCCTCTTTTTGGAAGTCGGTTGAAAAACACGCGATTAGAGAGGTTTGTGACAAGCGAGTGTATTTTTTCGTGAAATAAAAAGAAACATGTGTGACGTAAAAATATTCTTTTATCAATAACAAATTAAGAACCTGAGCAAGCGAATTTGTCTTAAAATCCGTTTTTTTTTTACAATAAAGAATACACCATGCAGGGGGCAGGCCTAAACAATACGACGTCCCAAGGGGAAGAAGCTTCTATAAAAGTGGCCTCAAAAACCTCATGCGGTTAAAGGATGGCCCGTTTTGTGCCTATCTCGTTATAATCAAAACATACAATTTCTTTACCTGCCATAGTATCCGAAAGGAAATACCCACACAATTATTTCGCAATAATAAGGTATTTAAGATGCGTATATATAAATATCCATACAATCATTTTACATCCAGGAAAACTCATAAACGCATAATAACAATATAGCCTTCTTGCAAAGAAAAGTTTAATTGATATGAAACCTTACAGTTTGAAAATAAAGTTTATTTTTATTCATATCACATTTGAAGTTGAATAACAACATGCGCATGAGTTGATTGAAAGCTCAGACTACAACGGCGGGCGTTTACGTGACCGTTTACCCGTTCGTCTAATTTGGCTTTTAAAATAGTTATTCTAAAACATATAATTATTATTTATTTGCAATCTCCGCCGCTTCAATTAGCTGCACGACCATATGGAATTAGAACCGTTTACAGTAAATTGGTTTTTAAATCTTGATCACCGTTAATCTAGTTGATGTTTAAATTGGATCAATGTCTCTACTCTAACTCGTTTTGTATTGCAACGTCGGCATTGAACGAAACATCTTGTTGAATTGTTAAAGGACCTTTTATTAGTTCCCATAATACCTACTTTCAGTGGGTATCTGAATGATTGAGATCACTGAAATAATGGCTTTTAAAAGATTCAGGAACTTGAAAATTAAATTAAACAACTTTGCAATCAGTTTTCTCCTGTATTGTGGGTGCGTTTACAAACATTTATTAACTTACAAACAAAACAGCTGGACCTGGGACGACTACCTGTACGATATTCGAAAAATTTCTTCCGTACGGGAATGGAACCCGTGATACGCAGCGCAGCGCCAACCGTGTCGTCAATAAAAAAAGTTCAGGAATCCAAAAGTTCTTACCTTCAAAACTGTACTATGATGTAGCAGTTACTACCTAAGAACATAAGCAGCCTACTATGCCGAAGGCTGGATCGATAACAATAATCCTCTGTAAGTTTTATGAGATTAAACATAAAACTTACAGAGGAGGAAGAAATATGGAAAAGCAGAAATTTTACAATTTACGACACCTAAAGTTAAATTCTGCGGGTGGTTCCCCTTTTGATTATTAAAAAGTAAAAGGTTCTTCTGACACAACACTTGCTAACTACGAGCTTGGTTGCGAGTTTTTGCTTTACCAAGAATCCTTTTTTTCGGTGAATCATAATATCGGCACGGTCAGGTATGCACGTAAGCGCGTAGAAGGGGGTTTTATAAGAGGAAATCGGTTTCAAACTAACCGGTTTTCTCTGTGTCATCAATCATTTTGCATTTGCATGCGTTAATACCTAGAATACCTTATTTGTGTCAGTAACATTAGCTTTCGTTTTGGTATAACCTGTTACCTGAACAAGGTAACAACTTCTAGGCAAGCGAACTCCATCCTAGGCTGCATCATGGCTTCGCATCAAGTGAGTTGTGGCCAAACGCAAACCTATTAATAGAAAACTAATTTCCCTGAAGTTAAAAAAAACTTGAGAGGTGTCAAGGGACACCCGGATGGAACGAAGTTCTTTCGATTAACTAGTGAAGGAATTGTAATAAAATTTTATCTTTTTTAAGTTATAATAATATTTTTTTATTATTAACAAATATAAGTTCACTCAACAAAAATAATCGTCGCGACACCACACTGTTCAATGCGAAATAGAAATGAAACAAACGCATTGCAACCTTCATTTATTTTTAAAAAGCAAAAAGTGTCGTGACAACTTTTTCGTAAGAATTTTTTCCGTCTAGCCCCCTTTCACAACGCGCGATAAGGAACTTCGTTCCAATAAACTTATCAGCCAAGCTTAACTGAACTTTTTCCGCATGTTGAAATGACATTTTAACTGACGAAAACTTGAAAATTAAGTAATAGCTTTAGCAAGAAAACTTTGGGTTTTACCCCCTCACGATTAGAGACGCAAATGGATGCTCCAATTGCGTCTCATAGGCTCATAGGTGTTGGAATATATCCCTTATCGCCTTGTTTGGCGATTTTCCGCAACAATAACTACAATATATAGTTTATAAACAATATACTTACGCACGTCAATAATACCTGTGCTATTGTTAGCAAATTGACACAAATAAACCCAAATCATGTATTCATTTACGTAGACAAAACAATTTACCTCCTTTTCGGGTTCGCAGTCATAGTGATAAAATATGTGGGACAAAACTTAAGAGAAGTCTTTGTTCACTATTGAACTGTAATTTGTATAAACAGAAAACAAAAGAATCAGGGTAAACCACATACAACGGCGTATTGCACTTTCATACAGCTTTTTAAAAGAAAAAAAAAAAAATGACCAAAAATTTCAACACTGGGTGGTCTAGAATGATTCCTTAATTCTTAATACTTACCAAAAGGTTTATGTCACTGTTTCCTTATACAGTGTTCCTTACACACCCCTCAACGCTGTGCACAAACAGAACTTTAGTATGTAACCGAACGAATGCACCGTAAATTCCTCGACTCATTTTACGCGACTCACAGCTGAAAAAATTAAGCTCATTTGGCCTCACCCATAGAATACTACCTACGAAGGTTACTAAACTTGTAGCCTGAATGATCCCAAAATTAAAGTTCCACATCTCGTTCTTTTCAGAAAACTCGGGCTGGAGCTGGTGCCTCGCCGTGGCGCGGAAGCGGTTGACCCTGAGGATATGAGCCTTGTGGAACTATACAGAGTTCACGTTGAAAGCGCCGAAAGAGCGGCAGCTGTAAGTTTGCTTAGAATTCTTCTTGATTTTGAATACATGAGATCCAGGACAAGACAGGCGGATGAAAGGCCTAGGTTACTAACAAGATCCTAGTAGGACAAAGTATTCATCATCATCTTCATCAGCCTATTAATGCTCTCACTGCTGGGACACAGGCCTCCACTCATAAGAGGGAATGAGATAAGTATATATCCACCACGCCTTCGAATTTTTTGGTTCTAGGACATGCCGGTTTCCTCACTATGTTTTCCTTCAACTTTTTGACGGCAGTGGTGATGAAATAAATAACACAAAGTCATGCGCCTGTCTGGGTTGGAACCCACGCCACTGCTGCTCCACAAAATATTGTTTGAGAAAAAATATTTCCGCATCTTGTTAGGCATTCAGTTGCAAAGTTGCATCACTTCGAAGTAGGACGTGACACCAGTTGTTGGCTTCATCCCGAGGATTATGAGTGGCCCTAATTAAACAGAACATTATCTAGATGTAGATACTCTGTAACTGAGCTGATGTAAGATAAGATGACCTGTCTCACCTACACTAATACGACGTATTAAGGACCACTTATAGAATGTGACTTGTCCCAAAAATGGAACACATCCCCGAATGGAGTTCATTTGTTTCCACCGATCGCGATATTGTGGAAAAAAAAGAAAGTGAGTCCTTAGACAAGAACTTTCTTTTTCTGTGTTTGGTTAGGTGGTTGTTGAGGAGCTCGTGACTAAATAATAATAGCCACTTGGATCAGTCTTCTGGTTAAGAAGTGCTTGCCGAGGTTGGTCTGTGGATGGGTGACCTGGTGACTGTCATTTGTGACTTTTGACAGTCATTACAGGTAGGTAGTCAGTCTTGCCAAAGAGTATCTCATATTACTAGTACTATAGCTAGGTTGGTAGTCGCTCCATGTAAAATACTGATAGTAAGGTTGTCGCTGCTCCGACTCCAAATAAATTGGGATTTAAGTGCAAATGGGTGAGGCAGTTGATAAGATGGTTTATTAAATTAAAAGTCTACTAAGGAGGTTTTTGCAAATGGTGGTGCTGTTGGTGATTAGTAGGTATGCCAATTACGCCCGAAGCAGTTCAAGACGGCATAAGGAAAATGAATAAAATGTGGGTTAAAATGTAAACAGATGAAATCACCTGCTATTGGTTATGCAGATGGGTTTAATAGGATTTACCCCGTGCTGCTTTTTCCTGACTTAGTGGATTCATTGATGAAGGCTTTCCTGTTTGCTCTTACGACGTTAATATGAAATCTATTGCCTATGTATATGTCACCGTAAAATTGTCAAATACGTTATATTGTAATATCTCTAGCGATATTGTAAAGTCTCGAATTATTGTCAAATGAACATACTGCTTACAATAAAACGCATTATTTTTCGTGAAATGAATGCGATGGTAGTCAACTCACGCGGTGTGGAGAGAAAGAGGGTTCCCCCTTGCCCAGTAGTACCACTCTCATGAAAAGATACTGTACCATTCCTGAGAAATATCGATTAATATAACCTAACCTTAAAACACTTCATATTCCCTTAAAAAGCGTAGTCGACGGAGCCCCGCTTCGCGGGGCCCCTATTTCCGGGTGCAGGGTTTAAAGGAACCTAACTAACCTAACGGGGGGGGGGGGACTGATGACCCATGTCAGAGGACACTAGTATTACAAAAAAAAAAAAAAACAAAAAAAAAAACCTAACGGGGGGGTGCCCCAAGTCGCGATTATGGGGGCAGAGATACTTCCGTATGTTCAGTTGACAATAATTCGAGATATTACAATATCGCTAGAGAGAAACACGTTGTATTGTAATATAACGTGTTTGACAATTTTATGGTGAAATATACAAACTGCGTAAAACATAGTTCTTTATAACTATTCGGAACGACGAAGGATTAATGAATGACGTATGTATAGACGTTCATACCGCATCTGGTTAATTTATATCGTAATAACTATGTAATAACAATCAATCAATATAATTCATACAATATTCCCAACTCTTACGAATGAAAGGTATCTTGTCAGAGACTTTTTCCCATTTATCGGGACCGACTTCGAGCCTCCCCAAAACATGACTGAAAATAAAATCTGAATTTTATGAAGAACTTCAGATTTAGGAACTCCAAAACCCGAACACGACGAAGACATCTACCAGCAGACCTATTCTTACTGACGATTAAAAATACCAAGACGCGTTGACAACTTACCTACAAATAAACAAGAAGGTATAAGTGAAATAAATAAAGAATACTTGGCTCGACATCTTCGGTGTTACTAATTCAAGTTATTATCTCCCCAACACTAATAGATGCCCCTAACTGTACATCAAAACCAGTAAACCTAAGAATATAAGCCCTCAGCCGATTCAGGTTATTCTAGTCCAACGAGAATACCCGTTTAATTATAGGAATTTGCGATAAAAGCTACCCGTAATGCTTCTTCAAACATGATCTAAACGTAAGTGGGAGTTACAGACATTAAATGTAAGTACTTGAAATTAATTCCTAATTCGTTATGATTGTGAGACCAATAGGTGCCATAGCAAGGAAATATTACATCTAAAACAACAATTCAGATTCGCAGAAAATGTGGAGATTTCCAACTATTATTAAATTAAAATAAATGAAGTTTGTGATTTTGTCAGCACAAACTGGTTTTTTCTAAATTTGCCTTATGTCATGCTTGGCCAAATTCTAGTGTTATTATACAAAAATGCAAAATTATTACTGTTTTTTGTTCAACTGGTTAAAAAATAGTCGTTAACACCACCTTTTTTCTCCGCTCTATGGTTGAAAGGCCAAAAGTCGCACAAAGTAATGTGGTTTGTGTATAGAATGAGGACGCGTTTACCCATCACTGACGCGATGGTGGCTAACAAATACTGTTACACCTGGTTGCTTAGAACTTTCAGTTTAACTTACACTTCAGCGGTAATTGCTGTCAAAAGTTTTATTACGAGGTTACACTATCCTACTACTACCACTTCCACTCGGTAGGAACAGTGATAACATAGTGGTGTGAACGTCAGACGGCCAAGTCTCAAGATCGAACCCAAGACACGCCTCTGATTTTTCGGAGTCATGTGCGTATTGTATAATTACCATAATTGCTTCGGTGCAGGAAAAGATCATAAGAAATCGAGGATATTTCTCGACGACATTTCAAACCAAGTCAGACGTCTATGGGCAGCATTAAAACAGGACACACCAGGTTAAGCATTAACCATACAATAAAGAAAAAACCCATCCCACTGCTAGACATTACGACTCCCTTCTAGAATCTTCTCCAATGTCAATCTTACAGAAAATCTGGATGTTTTTTTTTAATCTTCTAGAAAGTCATGGTTAATTCAGATCGCAATACATGTCTCCGTCTTATTATAAACTGCCTACACCGTCAGATAGGATGCAAAGTCGATATAACTTTATGGGCACCCATAATCTACTTGCAGTACTTGTGTCCATCTCCTCACGGTTGTAAACGATCTCTATAGGAACATAAACTATATTTTATATCAGTACCTTCCCACCGGAAACCTTAGTATTCATTTACACCGTAACTAATATTTAATATCCTTAGTTAAATGCAAGTTTATTGCTGTGTTCGGGATTTTAATGATGCAATTGTTTAATTGAGGAAACTTCCATGGGATAAGTCACGGACTTTGTTTTTTTTTACCTTGACGTATTACCTATTTAGTTATTGTATTGTTGTTCCCAAAGGTGAATAATTGCATTTTACTGCGCAGAAAATGTACATCTTTTATCCTTATTTAATTTGTCAGCTGAATTCCCAATATGTTATAGGTGTTCGAGGAAACGAACTCGGGTGCAAGCCATCAACTAGCTCCCTTGTATCGGTTTCGGCTGTAGTATCTAATCTTCCGGTTTACTAAGAAAAATATACTAAACAAGGAACACAACACATGTTTTGAGATAAACTATCTATACTGTTACTGTGCACACGCACCACATCATGCGTCAACGTTGATAAGAACAATAAAAAGCTCCTAAAATATCGGTGGTATCCATCTCTGAAGAAGCTCCTTTTTAGGGTTCCGTAGCCAAATGGCAAAAAACGGAACCCTTATAGTTTCGCCATGTCTGTCTGTCTGTCTGTCCGCGGATAATCTCAGTGACCGTTAGCACCAGAAAGCTGAAATTTGGTACCAATATGTATATCAATCATGCCGACAAAGTGCAAAAATAAAAATTTAAAAAAACATTTTTATTAGGGTACCTCCCCCAGACGTAAAGTGGGGAGCGATTTTTTTTTTAATTTTGACCCTGACGTGTGATATATTGTTGGATAGGTATTTAAAAATGAATAGGGGTTTTCTAAAATCATTTTTTGATAATATTAATATTTTAGGAAATAATCGCTCCGAAAGTCAAAAACAATGTGTCCCCCCCCCCTCTAACTTTTGAACCATAAGTTTAAAAAATATGAAAAAAATCACAGAAGTAGACCTTTATATGAACTTTCTAGGAAAATTATTTTCAACTTGATGAGTTGAATAGTTTTTGAGTTATATAGCACTTTTTCAAAAAAACGCAAATGATAACTTTGTTTTTCATACAAATACTATGAAAAACAAAGTTATTTTTGCTGACGAAAAATGTTGGTATTTTTAATGGTCTGGGAAGCTACGGAACCCTACAGTGAGCGTGGCCCGACACGCTCTTGGCCGGTTTTTTACAGTCTTTTCTGTCCCACACAGGACACCCTCATCTCTTTCCACATGCCGAGAACCCTCGCGTCCTTCTATTTCTGATGAAACCAACCCATTTCGTTCCGCCATCTCCTTCGTGGCCTGCAGCAAACCTGCCGAGATATTTTCCCACAAATATGTGTACTAGTGCTTCTGTCACACGACATGTAACATAGATTCTGTCTGCTTTACACTTCGGTTTTTATTATACAGTGGCCATTTGTCGTAAACTTGATAGTTTTGGCTCCACAAACATGGCATGGCATCTTTTTATATGAAGTCAGCAAATCTGTGCTTGTGAGCTTAAACCATAAATACATACATATTTAGACGCTTACCTTCTATGGAACGTACCTATCCAGCTAAGTGAGTGATTTAAGAGGTCGAGTTTCATAACTTAGTGGCTTATGTCGCGTTTTGTTTTATGCTGTGACAAAATGGTTTTTTATAATAGTCTTAGAAAGTGTAATGGCCTATTTAGTCACAGAGCAGTGGGGACTTGTAGACTAATAAACAGTGTTACATCATTTTATCTTCCTTCCGGACTACAGACCAAGGACGCATATGCAACACATGCCATATTTGCGCGTTATAATACGGTCCATGGACATCTGTTCAAAATATGCGTGGTCGGGGATTATTCCACGAAAATGTACCTACGGGATATTAAGCACGTCTGGTTAGGCTATCTCCTAACCCAGGTCATGATCTACATAACATAAATAAAACATTACGCCTTGTAATCCCCGAAGGGTTAGGCAGAATTGCGCCTATAAACAAGCACACCCACATTTCGCTAGTTTTGTTTAAGTAACATGTAATAGGGCGAGCCTATTGCCATCAATCGGGCACAAATCCACACTCCTCGGCTGCTACTGAGAAACTCCTGATGGAAATATCCAATATCACTTTGCCCAACCCGGGAATCGATCCCAGGACCTCATGCTCAGCAGTCACGCTCATGAAGTCATGATCTATCTTTGGTAATGCGACATGTACCTTGTAGCCCTGTTCTGCTGTCTGTAACGGGCGTAATTATTAACAAAATCGATTCGAGATTTATTCTATTATCAAATACTAAGTAACATTATAAAGCTTAAACTTCTAATGAAAAAATCTATTTGTGTTGGATATCGAAGAAGATATCCAACACAAATACAGGCTGTATAAAATTACTCTACGACCAATAGTAGTGGAGCATAAATGAAAAATGTTGCAAAAACGAAGAAAAAATATTCCTTTTGTGAGCTTTTCTCTCTTATGTGACGCAGACGAAGTTGCGTGGGTCAGCTAGTTATGTATATGATTATGTAGGCTTCCAGTCCATGTTCACACTTAGACCCCCGTACTGCACAAACCCGGTTTCTTTAATAAATGCGGATGGCAGACGGCAGTCGCTCCACATAAAACTTGTCTGACAGCGATACCAAGTTGTTTATTATGGATGAAAGAAGTAGTCGTGCGCGTAATGAACTCACGACAATGTTTCTTTGAGCGGCCATTGAATGTAAGCTAGAAAAACGCTTTGGTCCGTTTTGTTGTACGAAGTCAATGCCCTGGTATCTGTCACGTTTGAGGGTCTTGACTAGGATAATGACTAAAAAGAACGAAAAAGCATTTGTTTGCCCGACCAGGACTAAAGATACAAAAATAAAATGGACTGGGAAAAGACACAAAAAAAGACTGGAAAGATACAAAAATACAATGTTTCTTTGAGCGGCCATTGAATGGGTACTGAGATGGTGACCCGAATGTCGTAGCGGTAGTGAAGCTGCCTTAAGTTCTTAGGGTCCTGGGTTCGAATCCCGGTAGGAGCAAATGTTTGTGTGATGAGCATGGACATTTGTTTCCTTAAAAAGTATATATGTAGTATATCAACTATCTGGTGTCCACGACACAAGCCTTGCTTAGTGTGGCACTAGATGGCGCTGTGTGTAATGTCCAGCGAAATAAATAAATAAATAAATAAAGTAAAGAATGGTATAGTATCTTTTCATGAGAGTTGTACCACTGGGCAAGGGGAACCCCTCCTTCCCTCCACACCGCGTGAGTTGACTACCATCGCATGCATTTCACGAAAAATAATGCGTTTTATTGTAAGCAGTATGTTCATTTGACAATAATTCGAGACTTTACAATATCGCTAGAGATATTACAATATAACGTATTTGACAATTTTACGGTGACATATATTTATTTATGACAGCTTACAGAGATGAATGGAGTATGATTATGATGACTACCTCGTCTCGTTGGTCTAGTGTTTGCAAGCGCTACTTTTGAACATGAGGTCCTGTGTTTGATTCCTAGGTCAAGCAAAGTGTTATTGGGTTTTCCATCAGGAATTTCTTAGTAGTAGCCACGGAGTCTGAATTGGTGCCCGGTTGATGGCAATAGGCTCTGCCTAACACTTAGGGGATAACAGGCGTGATGTTATGTTATTATGATCTATTAATTACTGTATGGGACAGTCGTTCAGTTCGTTCGTCGCGTCAGTTCGTTTGATATAATGTATTTTGCTTAGTAACTTATGCCCGTTTCCACTTACCAAAGTTTACATCTAAATGAATGCCTAAAGAACACCACAGTATTGGATTTTCAACGTTTAACCTCAGCGTCAAGAATTGAAAATCCAACAGTCCCAAATATAGGTGAATGCGTTTCCTAATGTAATTGAAAACAGTCACTGTCACCATATTCCTGTATTCCAAGTGTCGCTCTTTGTGGAGAACCACTGCGAAGGGTGGACAAGTTTAAATATCTGGGCCACTGGGTCACTGGAGATCTTAAAGATAATTGTGACATTGAAAGGGAGCGTAGGTCGCTGGCTGTCCGTTGTAACATGCTGGCTCGCAGGTTTGCACGTTGTACGAAGCCAGTTAAAGTAACGCTATTCAAAGCTTACTGTCAGTCCTTCTACACGTGCAGCCAGTGGGTCAACTTTACTCAGCGGACATCGCGGACATACAGCGACCTATGCGTTCAATACAATAATGCACTGAGGCGTAGTAGTGCGTCAGGGATGTTTGCAGATAATTTGATGGTTTTGCCGCCATTATTAGAAGCAGATGTGCATCCCTGATTACTCGTGTTCGCGGCAGCACCAACAGTATTCTCAGTGTGTTCGCTGCAGATCGGTAGGATTCCCCGATGATGCAGAGGTGGATACGACTCGCATGCTGAATTTTGACCGTATATTCCGGTCTGAAATAAAAACTTTCTATACTTCTTCAAATCTATTCTATTGTATAGTGTGTACTACCTTTATCTAAACCAACGACCAGTGGTCCATATTAGCCCTGGAAAAAAAAAACTGGAAGTCACGGGGAGTGGCCTTTGCCATGACGCAGTCTAAGGGCTTTCGTACACTATAGACAAGACTGTCTTTACTCAGAATATTGCTAATGGGAATACAAAGTCTGTCTCGCCCGCACTAGTAGGGTCTGTAAGACAGTTTTGTCTATAGTGTGCAGAAGCCCTCACAGTATCAGTATCTTTATCTATGAAACTCATGTTTATCTTTCCCTCAGTGGCGTGGCACACTCCGTCGCGCAGGCGGTTCAGGCAGCAGCTTCAATTCAGGGACCCTCACGTCAAATAGCTCAAACATCACCACCACCACTCCAGTCCAATCCCACCACCTCATGTGCAGTATGAGAGACTTCGGACATACTGCGGGAGGAGACGAAGCAGAACTACTGTTGTGGCTTCATGATGCCAGGAGGGCTCAACCTCTGTCTGAGAGGTTCCGGATCAGGATAGCCAGGGATGGATTCTCAAATTACGTGGATCGACTGCATGCGAACAGTACCTTATTTGCGGTGAGTACTGCTACTTTCAGTTTAATGTCCCTAGACATTGATGGTCGAGGTTTTCCTTAATAAAGCTTATTAGTTTTTAACCGCAAATCCTTGATCGGTTTTGAAATAAAAGTCATTCTCTCTCTCCTTAAAGTGAAAGAAAGAAAACATTTTCATTTGGCACATGCCACTAAACAACACAATATGAAATAAATAAAAAACTTTCTATACCAAAAGATATTTAATGCAGTTGTGTTGCAATATAACAACTACAAGAAGTTTTGCTGGCTTGTTTGTCGTATAATAAAAACTACGAAGTGAGTAAAACCGCGATATCGAGGTCTTGTGACCCTTTGATACGGTCAAAGTAAAATGCTATTAATTTTGTTTTATTATGAATTTTATTGTAAGCGAAATTTAGCACACAGTAATCAGAAATCGTTAAACGCTCCAGAGCCGATCTGCTTCGCTTCGATAAAATACTATTCAAGTAGAAACAATACAAGCTATAACACTATCGATATAACGTTAAGATATTGATACAATTCAATTCCGAACTGGATCATATCGATATTTGCATTGTTGTTTTAGAATTATACTCCATGTTCTAATAATCTTGCTTTAAGTACTGCAAATATTTATCAATACAGTCGGTAGATAGCTCTTTAGACTTAAATTAGTGTCCCGTCTATGTTTCGAGCATTGTTTACGACTTGAAAAGATCGGGAGATGTTCTTGTTAAATGTAGACTAAATATTAAAGTATTGTACAGCTTCCGGAATACATTCTCTAAATGAGGGTGAAAACCGCATCAAAATCGTTTCTTCAGGTTAAACCGCGCCCCGGAAAGCACGTTAAGCCCGCGTTGGTCTGTTGCTTGTAGATCTTTGACTGTCGGGACCCGAAATACTTACAACCAGTCTTGCCTAGGGTATCGTATAACCCAGTACTAACTGGGTTGTGGAGGTCAGATAAGCAGTCAACCCATGTAAAAACTTGTATTCAGCTGCATCTGATTAGACTGGAAGCCAATATAGTTGAGAAAAGACTATACTGGTAATGATGGGTAGATGTTCTGTAATCTTGCTTGAATTCACTGCAAATATTTATCGATACCGTTGACAGCTCTTCACACACAAACATACAACTTACGCCTTTTTGTCATGGGGTAGGCAGATACTGGAGAACGCTGCCCTTTTATACCTAAATGCAAAAATCAGGACATTCAAGCCTTTTAACTCTTAAACGTAAACAAAGTTCCTACGTTTTTTAATTGTAACATGATCGTTTGCAACACGTCATTGAGGTTAAGGCAAGAAAACTGGTTCAGTGCAGTATAAGGCGAGGTGTCGATAACAGAAGGTATAACTCTTTTTAGCCGCTTTGGCTAAAGGACTAATGGCCGTTCCGATAAGAAGGGCTATTTACGGATAGATTCAAGTTATGGTAGGCTTATAATTTGCGTAGCCGACTTCTACTTGTACAAGGATCATTCGTGTTATTGTTACATAGGTCTTATTGTGTGTATCTAGAATATAATTATGCAAGTTGCTTACTGGCTTCATATTTGGGTAGTTGCACCGTTAACCGTACATTATTCCAAGACAAAAGTTACATAAAACATTTTATTTCACAACTGATACCCGATTCATTTTCAATTGACTGTTCTATTTGATTTTTATTTGCTCTGAAATCAATAAATAGAACTTGAGAAACGCGTTTTGACAGCTCAAAAAAGGATTTTGGTGCAACTACCGTTTTGCTTTGACTCCCTTTTTTTACGGATGGGAAATCATCAATAACTTTCCCACTCTGGGCGGAGCAGGAGGGGAGGGTAAGACTTTTACTTACCAAACCCATCCATGTAAGGAACATGGATGGGTTTGGTAAGTAAAAGTCTCCGCCTCGCCCTTTATGTTCCGGGGCCACTGTGTCTCTTTCGAACAGTCCCGCAGCCTGCTTTGATTCCCTGGGGTTGAATCTTAAATACACGGTACGTCTACTATTTTTCTAGGTATGGATGGCTTCAACCTCATTGTCATGATATAAATGAATCAGCTATTTCGAGTTTGACTATACAGCAGGCAGGAATAAGAGTTGACCTAAAAAAAAATAAAGGTTGATGAAACCTAAGGTGTCCAAAAGTAAAAAAAAAAATATCCCTATTTATCGCAAAACTGTGCCAATTAATATCAAGTGCATTTGCGTGTTTATTGCTCAAACGCGCCGAAGTGGTAGGGTCAATTCCGATGCAATTAGTCGAAGACATGAAGCTTCACGCAGGTGTTTAAAGGCCAAGATTATCTTCTAGGTGAAGGGCTTTTGATTGGCACATTTATGTGGTCCAATACATTATCTATATTTATAGACTGTATTCAGTATTGAACGAAGTCGCTTTTCGTCCGTCTTTGCGGCCTTTTAGCTCTTAAACTAAACAGTGAACTTAATGCGGTTTTCACGGTTATTTAAAGAAATGATTTCGCAAGGTTTGTGTGAACAAACAAGTGGTTGTTCATTAAGAATAGGAAATTTAGTAGTAGAAAACGCATAGCCTACACCACTGGGTCTAGAAGCTTGCAATTTTGCACAAGATCCTTATGTAATGAAGAATTAAAAAAAATTGCGAATGAAAGTTGGTATTTTCGTACTTTTTTGCAGATGGGAAATCCCACCGCCCACCGGCCGCGTGGCATGTAGCATAACCATCTCGATTTTATGAATAACCCTATAGGTTACCTATATCAGAAACATTCCTTGTGTATTCGTCAAATGTCACCACAAAAGAGTCATTGCTTCAGCGAAAGTTTACGTCGCTGAGGCATTGTTGTAGTAGTCATGCACTATGATAAATGCATTATTGCAGGATTTATATATCACTTAAACCATTCTTAAAAAGGATATTGACAAGATAGTCAAGGTAGCTAGGTAGCTACCACAAATATAGTCATAGTCGTTGTTTATTTATTTAAATTATTTGAAAAAGAGCAATTTATTAATTTATATTTATTTTATTTATTAAACAAATAATTTCAAAAAAATAATAATTTCATGTTATGAATCTACTAGCGGCCGTCACGCGGTTTTACCCGCGTAGTTCCCGTTCCCGGGGGAGTACGGGAATAAAATAGTCTATGTTACTCGCTGATAATGTAGCTATCCATTGCTGAAAGAATTTTTCAAATCGGTCCAGATTTTTTAAGTTTATTTGTTACATTCTAAAATACAAATCTTTTCTCTTTGTAATATTAGTATACGAGTAGATTTTGACATTTCATTCTAAATCTAATTTGGTGTAGTAAACATTTCACGTCCTTTATTAGATACCTACTTTAAATCTGCGAATGACCGAACACTGACCTGTTTAGTATCTCCAAAATATATTATTTAACATAACAACCATTATTCTAGGACCTATCAACAACAGATCTCACTCGCGAGTTATGGCTGGTCGCGTGGGTCATCCGCGTTGGTCGATGGGCAGGTGCAGGCAGCAGCGGCAGTGGGACTGGAGAACGGAGGGGCCCCGTGGCTAGGAGACCTTTGGGCGCTGGAGTATTACCTTTAGCCGAGTTCTTAAGACAGCCGGGTCAGCATCCTGGGGAAAAGGAGTATACGTTTAAAGTAAGTAATGAAAGCAGTAATATAATTATGTCAGGTGAAGTAAAGCTGTGACCGGGTGGCGTCCAAGGAATGGAAAGAGAAGTGTTGGTCGTCCAGCGGCGAAGATGGGCAGACGATATTGTTGCTATTGCGGGAATATCCTGGATGATGTTGGCACAGGAGCGTGGAGCGTGGGACAAAATAATAGAGGAGGATACCCAACAGTGGGTCGGTGGATGATCATGATGATGAATTAAAATAGTGCCTGATGTCTAGGTTCTTAGGTTAACAGAACGAACATAGCATGGATGGCATAGGACTGGAGAGTAGGTATACGTTTAAAGTGAGTGTTAATATTCTGACAAAATTCTAGGTCCCGAAGTGGCTAGTTGCGTTTTACCTTTAGTTGGGGTCTGACACAAATAAATCAGATAGTAGGTATAGTTAAAGATCTTGTTTCGCTCCCGTTCGCGTTCTTATCAATTACGGTATCAACAAGGATATACAATCAAATGTGACTGTTTTTTTAATATGTTGTTTTAATAATATGCAGCAAACCTTGTGTCAACTGTCTTTAATTTTGTAATTATTCTGCACTACATTATCACCTTTGTTTCTAGGTCTACCAATGTGAAGAGAAAGACTTCCATCAGTTACACGACATGCTAATAAGAAAGCAGACGAACAAGTGCAATATCCTACCTGGACAACCTAATTATGGTAAGTTTATAATTTTTTATAAATATCGCTGGACATTAAACACAGCACCTTGTGTCGTGGTCACCAGACAGTTGATATACTACATGTATATTTTTTGTTTGTAAATACATACTTATTATACATATAAACATCCATGACTCTGAAACAAATGTCCATGCTCATCACACAAACATTTGCTCCTACCGGGATTCGAACCAGGGACCCTAAGAACGTAAGGCAGCTTCACTACCGTTGCGCCATTCGGGTCGTCGAATAAAACTTTTCTTTTCTTTAAAAATTTACACTTATGTATGAGGTACAAGACGTTGACCAGCATAGCTATTCACAACCGCTTCAATCCGATTTCGAAGTGGAAGGTTGACCAAACGAAAAGGATTTCAACAGCCACAGAATGATGAAATGAATGATGCTATTAATGTCCTTTTTTTCCCTGACCTGTCCCACTCCCGGGAAAAAGCTACCATTCCTTCCACAATACTTTACTGTAATGGAACTAAATCGTTTCGAAGGTTGACCAAATTACGAGTATCAATAGCCTGAATGATCCGATTAAAAGAAATTGAATCAATTGAAACTTATGACGATATTGTATTTGGATTATAGCAGCTTTATGATTCCTAGTGTTATGTTATCGCTTTAAAAGGTACATATACCGGACCTGGTGAATGTAGCGTGGATCCGCTGGATAAGTCTCACGGGACCGGTCAATGTGGCAACACTTGGGGGAGGCCTATGTCCAGCTGTGGACCTCTTTCAGCTTTAAAGATGATGATGATATAATCCGGCAACAAGTTTAGTAAAGACAGCTTTTGATTTGTGTAAGAAAAAAAGAAGAAAAATGGTCGCTGCGGTTCTAAACAAATCTATACTATGTAATATTATAAAGCTGAAGAGTTTGTTTGTTTGTTTGAACGCACTAATCTCAGAAACTACTACTGGTCCGAATTGAAAAATTTATTATTTACTTATTTTTGTGTTGGATAGTCCATTTATCGAGGAAGGCTTTAGGCTTTATATAACATCACGCTACAACCAATAGGAGCGGAGCATAAATGAAAAATGTTGCAAAAACGGGGCAAAATTTATTCCCTTTGTGAGCTTTTTCTCTCTTATGTGTATGTCAGCTAGTTAGTAGATAATCTGTAGATTAAACCGATTTTCTTTACTAATACAAACTGAAAGCTCATGTTTCGATGTCGGAACTGTATCTCTGTGACCCTTACCTACCTAGTAATCTTTCCCGGAAAATCTGTTTATTAAAAAAAAAAACAAACGTTTTGTATATAAACAGATTTATAACAAAGATCACAGACCCGCCACAAATAGCACAAAGCGAATCAAATCAAGTCACATAATTAAATCGGCGAATAAATTGCAGACATTAGATAACGTTACTTATTACGTCTAGAACCAGTCTCGCACACCGGTTGTGTGAAGCGTGAAACAAGAGAATGTCGATTGCATATCTATTAATTATTAGATAGATGTTAGGTATGTTGTTTATTTCTGTACGTATGATTAAGTCTGCCTCTAGTGTTGCGGTCACAAATAGTGCAAATGAGTGCTGAGCATAAGCTCCTGGGTTCGATTCCCAGGCTGGCCCAAGTGTTATTGGGTTTTCCATCAGGAATTTCTCAGTAGTAGCCATGGAGTCTGGATCTTTGCCCGGTTGATGGCATTAGGATCGCTATGGCATGGGACTTACACATAACTGGCGAAATATGGATGTACTAATTCGTTCGGGTCATCTCTGCCTAACTCTGCTGGGATATGATTAGCGCGCAAAATGTAACAAACATTCATAAAGTGCTATTTGGCTTTGCCGTAGTTGAATAAAAAAACATTGTTATGGTCTGTTGTTGATGAATACCATTACATTATTATCACCTCCTAATAATATTATCCAAGTTTCATGTCATGTTAAGTGCCAATCTGAGCAGGCAGCGGTGGCCCAGTGGTGGCGGCCCCGACTTACGAACAGTAAGTCGTGGGTTCGAACCCAGACAGGCGCATTACTTTGTGTAATTTATTTGATCACCACTGCTCTCAAAAACGGTGAAGGAAAACATCGTGAGGAAACCGGCATGTCCAAGAACCAAAAATTCGAAGATATGTGACATCTACCAACCCGCACTGGGCCCGCGTGGTGGATTATAGCACATACACAAAATACATTGTGAATTGACGTGGAGTTGCGGACACCAGCCCGTCCGTTATACAATACAATACAAAGTGCCAATCTGAGCTTTCTAAAACTGCTCCTGAATTTATAATTTGGAGTATTTAGCATAATGATTGCTTAAATGCTATTCGGTGTATGCGTGTGGCGAGGAGCTTAGAAAACAAGAGAATAAAATACATCATTCGAATTTTCTATTTTAAAGACCTTTTCTGTTCGTAAGCCAAGTGAATAAAAATGTATTCATACTTAATGCGACACAAAGTGGTAAATTAGCCAAAAAATATCCGGTACCGTATAAATCATTAATTAAGGAAACAAGTAATTATCGCCTTGTCTAATTACGATTTATCACCGCCCATCTAAAATACTAATACATGGCTTCCCCTCTCAAAGGATGAACAAGTTGACGTAAAGATAGTATCATCAAAAGATTACAGGAAGGCGACAATTTATTTAGCATTGTTAATTGAACTTCACAGTGCCATTTATACACTTAATAGGCTTCATTAGCATAATTTATGCATAAAGGTGTTGCACCTTTATGCATAAATCACAGTGCATCCAAGACATTAAAGAAGAATAGACTAATTTCCACCATTAATAAATTGCAAATGTATGTAGTCCGTCAGTTAGAATTATTGGAAAATAATGGACACGTTTTTTTTTTTTTTTTGTTAATCAAGAAATATTGTCAAAAATAAAACGCATCAAAAATTGGAAGTGGGGGGCTCGTGACGTCAGAACGCACTAAAAATGATACCACGGCGTGACGTGTTGAGAATTTTAAAAGCGTCGTATCTTCTTCAATTTTGGTTAATTAAATATTTTTTGATAATGTAACTGCAGATTTATAATGTTACTGAAAATTTTTTTCAGTTGACATGCCTATTATCCTTATCTTAAAAAACAGACGCACGCAGTGAGGGAGTATTTGCCTGTACTGTAACAATCCAAGATTCAAATTTGTACAGAAACAAGCAAAAAATTATACCACCAGCCTATCTGCTACTGTCTCATTGCTTTGCAAAGGCTTCTTCTCGTATAGAGAAGGCACGAGCATTGATCACCACATTTCAGGCTTAAATTAATTATTAGTGCAAGTTCCCTCGCGATGTATTCCATCGCCGATGTTGTGATGTATTCCATCACCGATTTCGTGATGTATTCCATCATTGATGTCGTGATGTGTTCCATCACCGATGTCGTGATGTATTCCATCACCGATGTCGTGATGTATTCCATCACCGATGTCGTGATGTATTCCATCACCGATGTCGTGATGTTTTCCATCACCGATGTCGTGATGGCCCAGAGGTTGAGCCTCGCCTCGCATGCATGAGGTTGTGGGTTCAAACCCGGGGTTGTACCTACTCGAATCTGTTCATTACATGTGCCTGCGCCTTTACTGTAACGTCGTATATTTTACTATACATGCGCTTTATTTAAAAACAAATAATAGTAAACAACCCACCACAATTTTGTTGAGAGTTTGTTCAAAGAACAATGAAAATTGTAACACGATACGCAGTGTTATGGAAATTTGTTTTGATTACCACAATGGCGTGGAAAGCAATATTTCTCAAACATGTTTTATTTTGAATGAGTTTTATTTCAGTTATGATATAAACAATAATTGTTGCGTGGTAATTAGTTTTCGTAACTTTTCTGTGTGAACCGAGGCCATTTTTCATGGAATGATACGGTATAGCAGACAAATTAATGAAAATCTGTTTACTTTCAATGTCGGCGCGTGTATATGCGCTTCTACATACTTATTGCAGTTAGTGATCAATTGATTATAGACACGGTTACGATCATAGAAACTGGCAAAAATACTTATTCCTAGGCTTTCATATTCCGGTCATGGAAAATTTAAAATTAGACCTTATATCGCTCCCATCCAAAAACCGCCATGTTTCTTTTTTTAACGTAACCACATTCGCGCCACCAAGACGAATTTACGAATAATTTTTTGAAATCGGTTCATCCGTTTAGGAGTTACGTTGGGAACAAAGAAACGGACTGGAAAGGCGCTGGAAAAGTAGATTGAATTATGTACCATTTAAATGTTGAAATTTTTGCAAAGAGAGTGACACAATGTTTGACCTTTTTTTTCGCCAAAAGCGATATTTTGATGTCAACATCAAATTGTTTAAAACAAGAACTAAAAAAAACCACTGCAGATAGTCTATGGTACAAAGAAACTTCAGCCTTAACACCAAATACTTTTTTATTCCAGGTATCGTAGTAGCCCTCCGACTCCTAGCAAACGCAGGCAGCATATCAGAGGCAGTGGGTTCCGGGGCCACCGTCACAGCTAAACGAGGCTTCCCTGACATCATCATGCCAGGAGACGTTCGCAACGACCTCTATCTAACGTTAGAGAAAGCAGAGTTTGAGAGAGGAGGGAAGAGTACGGCGAAGAATGTCCTGGCGACAGTTACCGTGCATGATAGTACGGGGCAAGTTATTAATGTAAGTAGTTTATTTTTATTTTAGAGAAGATGAAGAAGAAAATTTTATAAGAGGATCAGGGTGTAAAATTCCTCATCCTACGTTGAAAATGGGAGGATACTCCGACCAGACGGATGCCTTCTGTGACCTGGTTAAGGCACACAATGAAACAACTAAGGGTTCTTACAGACGATCGGCACGTTGCCAACGGTAGACCAACTGTAGCCGTCGCCACCTGTTGACGGCTGCTGTTGACGCTTGCGGTAGTGGAGGCGGCGGTAGCCGCCGGCGTGTCGACGGCAGTCGTCGACACATATTTACGCGGCATGCCACAACTGCAAGCGTCGCCACCCGTCGACGGCTGCAGTTTATCTGCCGTTGGCAACGTGCCGCTCGTCTGTAAGAACCCTAAGAGTGGTAGTATGTGCCTCATGGCCGCGCCAAATATGACCAGTTCAGCCCACTAACATACTACTAACCTCTTGAATAGCAAAATAATATTATGCAAAACAGCAACCTAAAAAAACATCGCATAAAGTGTTTTCCCATCGTAGTCACTGATTCACTGCTTTGGTCGACCACAGTCGGAAACACAGCGAATTCTTTCTAAACGACTAACTGCTAGCGACATCTATTGGTCGTCTTTTGTAAAATAATGGGCTGGAAGTCGACCAGATTTCTAAGCAGTGACTCACCAAAAACAGTTCAACGGTTTTTTTGCTCTTTATTTATGGTACAGTCAACAAATTGGTTACATATTCAGGCTAGCAATCTTCTTACTGTTATTATAAATGCGAAAGTGTGATAATCGCTAAGTTTTTTGATACTGATACTTACATTCGCCGTATTTGTTTAGCCATTCTCCTAATTTCGCTCATACAAAATTTATATTATTCCAGTATCTTTTTCTTTTTTAACCAGTATCAACCCAATGCTAAGCGTATGTATAGATTTCCTTAATTGCGCGACACTTTGACCGGTCTTTATTAGAATATGAATTTCCTGATTGATTTCGCATTGTGCGGTAGCATAAATTGTTAAAAACTAGTCAGAGTTATACTCGAAACATAGGTACTCAAACATTCCTCTTTTTTCTACATAGGAATGTGTATGGGGCGCAAGCGGTACTGGGTCAACTTCGTACGAGTCAGTAGTACTGTACCACAACAACAGTCCGGCGTGGGGCGAACATCTCCGCCTTACCGTACCGTTGGAGACGTTTACCAACGCGCATGTACGGATAGAATTCAGACATTGTTCCAGTAAGTATTACTGTTAATTCACTTCATCGTCGTTTCAGCTTGGAATCACCTACTGCTGTGTATAGACCCCATTTTATCCACTTCTGTATAGATGCTGAACGAAAGGAAACAATAAACAGAAAATAAAGCGTCTGATATCGGTTTAAGCAAGCGGATCACCGCTTGACAAAAAATACGTCGTCGCCGTCTGTAGATACCAAAGATGTGATGTTATCGAAGGCATTCCAGGTGATCGAGAAAAGCTGAACTACCTATTGAAACCCGCGTATAAATTGATGCCCTGATCCACGCGATTGAAATACGTAACAAACCGTTGTGAAACTAGTTGTAATAAACTACAAGAATTTCCTGCAAGGGAAAATAGTTAAAGATTTTACGGTAAAAGTTACGATGCCTAATAGATCCTTTCTCAATAAGCGAGCTTTACCGTATGAAACAACCAATAATCATTCATATTTGATTGAATTTCCAGCGAGAGACAAAACGGAGAGAAAGCTGTATGGGTTCGCGTTCGCGCGACTGATGGAAGCAAGCGGTGCTACATTGAGAGATGGGGCACATGAACTTTACGTGTATAAGTGCGATGATCCCGCCAAGTAAGTAATATTTATAGTACTGTATCATCATCATCATCATTTCAGCCGTAAGACGTCCACTGCTGGACATAGGCCTCCCCTAAGTGTCGCCACATAGACCGGTCCCGTGCGACTCGCATCCACAGGATTCCCGCAACCTTCACCAGGTCTTCGGTCCACCTAGTGGGAGGTCTGCCAACGCATCGTCTTCCAGTTCGCGGTAGTCAGTCCACAACGTTTCGGCTCCATCGGCCATCCGTTCTGCGAGCAATGTGCCCTAGCCACTGCCACTTAAGTTTGGAAATTCTTCGGGCTACGTCGTACTGTATAATTTTAACAATTGAATGGCATGGATTTCCGCAGAGTGAATCCAGATTCCATAACATATGTTAGTAGGTTTTTTTTAACAATTCTATTTAGATAGGTTTTACATAGTATTGTGCTCATTAAAGCTTTTATTTTTCGCTTAAGGGCTGATGTTTCGTTCCTATCAAAATGTAATGTCACTTGATGTATAATTAAAGTCAAAACGGAAAGTGTTAAACATAGATAATACACTATATAATACAAGATAGATGGGCAACTCTGTTTGTGTGTTTTCGTTTTTAACTGTGTACCTCAACTGTTAGATGGCACTGTTAGTTTCTGTTCAACCAAATAAATACAAATACGGATTCGAACTTGGGTACTATTATTCACAAGGCAACCGCTGTCATGGCTAGGCTATCTACTTCACTTACAATTTGTCCCAAATAGCTGTTCTCTTTATGACAGTTGTAAAACAGTCAAACAGTTGAAAAGTTTGTGTCCTTAAACGCACAGATGGCAGAACTATCTATGAAAATTTTGTTTGACGCCAATGTATGGAAGTTTCACCACCCTGGTGTTAAAGCCATCATTATTATTTACTGTGAAAGAGGGATGCCGTTTGTTTGTCTCATGTTTGTCTTTATTCCATTGCCATGCCCATAATCTTCACGTTTTCAAACATTATTATTTTTCTCAGGTTAACATCAGCAAGCTACCTATCCCTACCATCATGCGCGGCCGACACAGCTCGCTCGGGTTCCACTAACGGCGTGGTGCCAACATTCCAAAGAAGTTCCAAAGAAAACTGCACCATCAGCACTTTACTATGCTCCACTAAGTTGACCCAAAATGGTAAGTTCTTGACACAAAAGAGACACTAACAAACAGACACACACGAACTATCGGAACACACACACACACAACGTTTACAGATAGGTATTGCATCTGTTACTCCAATTTTATTGTATGTACAAGAAACTTACCGCGTGGCCAAAGTGGAACAAACGCCGCCGTAACGACCCCCTCCTTCCATTGATTTCGTTTCAAGCGCAAAAAGAACCTGGTGTATGTGGGTACTTACAATATAATTGGTGAAAAGACATGTTGAGTTAAAATATATTGCAGGGGTGATGTCTGGTCTTTTCACACCAAAATTTAGAGAAAAAATTGAAAAATTGAAATTGATTCAAAAACAGTCATTGGAATACGACCGTACAGTTACGTCTTCTTCTTTCTTGTTCCGCTGCTCCTGAAGATTCCGACCACATTGTGACACGTCTCAAAGCCGTGTGGTTTCCTGCAGTGGGGACTGCTAGGTACAAGCTGCTTCCTACAGCCTTCACTATTTTATTTTATGTGTTTTGTCCTGTACGGGATAATAAATGCTTTTTTTTTCTTTCTTTCTTGATCACGTCTAACCATCGTACAGTGACAGCGATTCAAAAATAGCAAAAATAAGCGAACGCTTGAACGTCATTCATAAACGACATAAAATCAAACTCCTATTATTACCTAACGGTCATTGATAAGGTCACGGCACAGATCTGGCAGTAACTAAATGCGAGTGACAAAATCCTAATGACTAAATAAGTGTCTACCAATCAAGAGGTCGTGAGTTCAAATGTGTAAATATATGGGTCATATTGGCACCCACAAGTGTTCATATGACGCCTGCCAAACTGCTAAAACATATTTATGTTTAACCTGATTTAAGTATTGTTTTAACCGACTTTTTATTGATGCCAATCGATCCTGTCTCTAATACTGATCAAAAAGTACCAACCTAAATTGTAGTACTAAACAAGCCAGAAATCGTAAAGAGGTCGTGAGTTCAAATGTGTAAATATATGGGTCATATTGGCACCCACAAGTGTTCATATGACGCCTGCCAAACTGCTAAAACATATTTATGTTTAACCTGATTTAAGTATTGTTTTAACCGACTTTTTATTGATGCCAATCGATCCTGTCTCTAATACTGATCAAAAAGTACCAACCTAAATTGTAGTACTAAACAAGCCAGAAATCGTAAATATCTTTACTTTTAAATTAAAAGTGGACAGGATATGGACGCGGGCAAGGCATTCCATATCCGTATTGTTTCGTCAACATTGTGATTAAAATATTTTTTGCAGAGGATCTCCTAGCGCTGCTCCAATGGCGCGCACGACCAGAGAAAGTACAAGAAACACTACTGCGAGTATTGAGGCTCGGCGACGGACTCAGCTGTGAAGAACTCATCAAGTTCCTAAGAGATGTGCTTGATGCCTTGTTTGCTTTGTTCTCCACTGAAGACGGTAACAGGCAAGTATTTCACGAAAGACTAATTTATTCAACTCAGGGTTTCTAATGGCCCGATTAGCGTAAATAACGAATAAATAGCTCTTTTATTTAAGAGGACGTGGGCGTTATCCACGCCGGCCTTATGCGGGTGGATGAAAAAGCCTACTTGGTCTAAGTACTTGTTCACGTAGCAACGCGCGGGCGCGGGCGCGGAGACCTGTCGAGTTCGTGTTCACATTGGCCGCCAGGCATTTGCGCGAGTCCGTTTCTAGCGACAAGTTCATACTGGTTGAACTTACCTGACGTCGCGAGTGAATCGCGCGCTCCGCCGCTAGTTCGACGTGAGCACACACAAACATCTCACACGTTTGATATTGCCGCGAGCCCGCCGCGCGCGCCAGTCGCTAGCTTGCCCGCTACTTAGACCGCACGTGCGTTGTGTACGTGAACACTTGGATATTACGCCATATGTTTGATATTTCGCGCCCGCGCCCGCCACCGCGCCCGCGAGTCAACGTGAATGAGTACTTAACATACATACAGAGAAATGTCATGACGACTTATTTAATCAAGTTATGATTGATTGATTAGGTTCCTAAATATTTAGCTTCTCTTTTGCGTATTAAAACGAACTGCGCAATAAAAACGGTGATGGCCCACATGAAATTAAAGATGCTTCCACACTGAAGTTACTCTTTGCAAGTGGCAACAAGTGATAGCAAAAACTGGCAACAACATTTTGCTCAGCGAAAACTCAAAACAGTTTGGATGCAGCACATAAACCAGCAGTAGATCTTTTCTAACTTATAATTAATATGTTTTTGTTCAGTACTCCACATTCCGGCACAGTATTCCTTGTGCTGATATCGATATGCAGCTTGCTGGACGAGAGTCGGTTTCAGCACTTCAGACCAGTTCTCGACGTTTATATTGAAGAACATTTCTCAGCCGCGCTTGTGTACAAGTAAGTATTTTTGAAAACCTCCTTTTCAATTTCCTAGTTAAATATAGTACCACTAGGTTCTGTCAGTGGCTACGCCCGCGTGATGTTTGATAATTGTCCCATAGGATTTTTCTACTGGTATAAAAATTATCATATGTGTTAATCCAGGTTATAAACTATCGGTGTGCAAAATTTCATCCAAATCCGTTCTGTAGTTTTTGCGTGAAAGTGTAATAAAAATCCAAACTCACAAACTTTGCATACCATATTTTTTTCCAAGTGTCGTGAAAAGCACTCATAATCTGCCTTGCATATATTTTTTCTGTGCATCGAGTTGCCACCATCAAACTATTTTATAGTCTGAACTTGAACATCATGGCCCAAAGTTTAAAGAGAACTATAAAAGTAACACAATTATCAGTAACATCAAGCTTGTTCTTTTTCGCAAGGCTTTTTTGTATTGTCAAGCCAGCCGGGAACGAAATCAATTAATTTTTTGTGGAGCAGCGGTGGCCCAGTGGTGGCGGCCTCGACTTACGAACAGTAAGTCGTGGGTTCGAACCCAGACAGGCGCATTACTTTGTGTAATTAATTTCATCACCGCTGCTCTCAAAACGGTGAAGGAAAACATCGTGAGGAAACTGGCATGTCCTAGAACCAAAAATTCGAAGACATGTGACATCTACCAGCCCGCACTGGGCCCGCGTGGTAGATTATAGCCCTTCTTCCCTCTCATTGAGAGGAGGCCGTGTCCCAGCAGTGGGATCATTATAGGCTGATGATGATGGTGATGATTGCTATTTTATTTCAATAACTTTATAACTTACCATCTGAATCTGCCCCAGGGGTCTGCTGTCATCAGTCCAGCACTGCGCCGAGTGGGCCGCCAGCGCGGAAGGACAGGAGCCTATCCGCAAGTGTCTACGTTCCCTAGGCGCAGTGTTCAGACTCGCCGTACGGTCGCGGCGACTGTTCGCGCGTGCGACGGGCGGACAGTACGAGGACAGCTTTAGAAGAGATGTGAGGGCGGCGCTTCATGCTTTGAAAGCGTTTGCGCAACACCCTTATAAGGAACATCTGGCGCCGGCGCAGGTTTGTTGTCTTTCATATGTATGATTTTACTTAGATAAAATAAATGTTTCCTCTTGGTTTATCTGTCCAGACGGACCAATGTACAACGTGATAAAATCCATTCAACGATAAAAATAAATACAGGTTTTAATAAATATTGGTTCAGCTTATAGCAGAATGCGACACTCATGGCGAGGCGCGCAATTTTCAAATCGACGACGCCAAAAATCTATAAAATATTAAATCAATGTCAGAATTTGAATACGCCCCGCAGTACTTTACAGGAGTCTGCTAAGCCCGTATGATGCGTCGCGAACCGCGCTTCAACGCAATTTGTTTTACGCAGGCGCGCGTCCCATCGTGAATCAAATGACCTTGAAGCATGGTGAATTTCTTCCTTACTCTTCGACACGTAAGACTGAGCAAACTGAAACCTTCCCACACAGGTAGCCCTAATGTCATCATGGGCAGAAGTAACCCGCGAGGTTTGTGGCGCTCTAGGCGCTAGTGAAGCAGCGCGTGCAGCGGCTTTAGTGCTGGACGCTCCACATCATCACCCGCCGCCGCCGCCACAGCTCGCCAGAGCCAGGCTGCATGCCGCGCAGGATATACTGAAGGGGCCGCTGGGAGAAGATCCAGGTAAGATCGAAGATTATGCATAGGGGTAAGTTATACAGGATGTAAACAAACCCATCACGAAGCCGTCAAACAAGCATTTTTTACGTCAAACTAAGTAACTGTACTCATTTTTTTTTGGACCTCTTGTTTGTTTATGGTAGAACTCAATGTCACACTGCTCTCTTAAAACATTTGTGCTGATAGACGGATTGAATAGTTCGGGGGTCGTGGAGGTGTTTAGAGTAAAACTCTTACATTAAAAACTTTTATTTAAAAAAATCAAGTGAATATCTCCGTAATTAGAAGGTTCCCGGGTACAGTGTAAAACAAAAAAAATATCACAATGACGGGGAGAACAAGTGCCTTTCGGCTTCGTTAAGAGGTTTTTTTTGCACACTTTATACCTATTGCTGTTGCAAGTGCCATGATCGGCTCAATATAAATAAAAATCACGGAAGTTATCCCATAAGTGACATTTTAAGTTTATTCTAAATGTTTCAGATTTACAACCATTCATATTTCTTCGTTTTTCAGAGGCCAGAAACATAATCCTAACAACAGCCTGCCACCATTTACGAGTCCACCTCGCGCGTCGCGACGAACTATCACAATGCGCCGAAATGATCGGCGAACTAGTCGCCCTATTGTGGAAGAAACATGACCCTGACCGGCCTATAGAAGATGATGAACTAGACCCAGACGTTGATGTGCTGTGTTTGAACACCTTGGATGTACTGGTTGAGACTGTTCTGCATCTGATTGGAGGGAATTCGCCAGTGCTTGTAAGTTTTGTTTGATTTATTTTGGTGTATGATCTCCAGACGAAGAGAAGGGGCTTTTTTCCATCTGGGGGAAAAGAGGGTTATGTTGAATTTGTACCCATTTATACGCCGCGATGTGCTTCCTAATACATTGGAAAAAAGAGGTTCGCTCTACGATATGGTTCTAAAAATGAATAAGTGTTCCAATTCCAATTTACTTCACTATCACTACATATTATAAAACAAAGTCTTCCGCCGCGTCTGTCTGTCCCTATGTATGCTTAGAACTTTGAATGAACGCAACGGATTTTTATACGGGTTTTTTTTAATAAATAAACTTTAAATAATAGTGATTCAAGAGGAAGGTTTTTGTATATAATTTTACGCGGGCGAAGCCGCGGGCATCGGCTTGTATACAATATAGCGTTCACATAAATGATACCAGATTTTTAAATGCACCTTTTCCTACTTAGGGTTCAATGGTAGCCGGCCTCCTCGGCGTGATGGAACTGTTAAAGCCTGTCCATTACCAGCGACTATGGAGCCATCTCGCGCCGCACCCACATGACCGCAAGCCTTTGAAAGACTTCCTGATGCGAGCCTTTTTAGTATTCAGACATCTTATTGAACAAGATGTAAGTATGCTTGCTAAAACCTACGTAGTAGTATTTTACTTATTTTTGTAGTCAAACAGCGTTGCTACGTACGAGTGTTAGTATTTTTGAGTACATGTTTCTGGTTTGGATCTGAGATAGCGACGCATCTATGATGTGTCTGATAGTAGTGCGCGGCCCAAGTGTGAGCGGGTGCGGGCAGCAGCGGTCAACGTGTATAACAAAGACTTGCGACTTGTAAGAAAAATTACAAAGAGTACACGCGGTCGCGTTCTAAACAAGAGCCGGGGCCGAGTGGCACGTCGCGTCTCGTTGCTCGCCAGTTTCATTTACACGGTCATCGCGTAAACTACAGTTCGCAGCCCGCCCGCTGATGCTTCTGTAAGACCGCGTCCGCCCGCCCCGCGGTCACCTGTGCCGCGCACTTACAGATTTCCATAAGTGACTGCAAGCCCGCCACACTATTCCTAAACCACTTTAACTCCTAAAAGACCCCTGACAGGTGAAGACTCCTGATATGCGACTGCAGTCGCCCATGTGATTGTTTTATTACATCAGTCATAAAATTACGGCTACTTCCACCTACCTAACGACGCCATATCCATCCACGTCCCGTTTACTATTTATGTAAAACAACTTAATGGTATTCTTCATCAGGTCTTCCCAGCAGACTGGATGGTGCTACGAGTACAAAGCTGTAAAGTGTTGCTGTCCGCGCTACAAGACCTGGCTCAGCCGTTACTGGAGAGGTTCTTAGGAGATGAACCACCCCAGTTTGATTCACAGGTACGCTGGACATTCTTCTATGAGGATTGGTTTTAAACTGACATATTCATTAACCTTTTGACCGCCACAGCATAAACGCTCGCGCGTGCCCTCCACGCCAAGCCACAATGTCATCTACTATTTTGTCACATATTTGTGTCGTTTGGCGTACAGAGCACGCGCTTTCTTGTCACGTATATGTGACAATGGCGTTCAAAAGGTTAACGAACTCATGCGTTCTTAGCTGTAAGAGTCCTCTATAAAAGTCATTGGCTTAATTTTCAAGCGTAATGTGGTTTTAAACACATCTGGTAGTGTCTCGCAAGTTGACATTTATTTAGGGAAGGCTCTCAGCCTAAGTGTATCAGAGTGTTTGATACGAAGGTTACCGAGTTTGGCGAAGTCATCATTTACCTAGCCTTTTCCCAACTGTATTGGGGTCGGCTTCCAGTCTTACCGAATGCCCCTGAATACATTTTACATGGAACGACTATCTGACCTCCACAACCCAGTTTGTACTGGGTAAAACAATACTCCTTGATAAGACTGGTTGTCTGACTTATTGGGCAACTGAATACCTAACGACTGTCAAAGATCAAATGACAGCCAGGACCAACGCCTTAGCGTGCTTCCCGAGGTACAGAGGAAACTGGGTATGTAGTAGGTGGTCACCCATCCACAGACCATCCTAGGCAAGCACGGTCTTACCTAAAGATTGACCCGAGTGTTTGTTATAAGCTCCTCCAGCTTTGCGAAGTATATTAAGATATCATGTTATAATGAATGTTTCCTCCTCAGTTATGGTCGGGCTACATGGAGCTAGGCGTGGCGCTAGTGACGTCTACAGCGCTACAGCCGGAGCGCTGGTCGGGGCGCGGACCCGACCGGCCTCGCATGCGCGCTGCCGCCGGGATGAGGGTACTCGCCACGTGGAACATGTTGGGTGAGATACGAGTATTACGAATGTTCAGGCTACAAGTCCATCAACGTTGAAGTTGCGTTGGAAGTGCTCCCACTAGGTGGAGCGATGATCTGGTGAAGGTTGCGGGAATCCGTTGTATGTGAGTCGAACGGGACCGGTCAATGTGACTTTGGGAAGGCCTATGTCCAGCAGTGGATGTCTTTCGGCTGAAATGATGATGATGATGAAGTGCATCAACACAACCTGAATTGACAATCTTATAGCGCAGATAAACTAGGGAACAATCAGTGTTTCTCAGTATGACACGAAGCTCAATCTACATGACGCTCAGTGTTCCAAAACATGTTGCTCAACATTTTTCGACACATTTAAGTGACGTGTAACACGTTGTAATCTCCCGCTCTGCGGACGAGCGCGCATACGTAACCTTTTCTGCACCGAATAATGTAGCCTGCAAAATGTTCCGCGACATTGTCCCCTGGACATATTACGTAGTTATAAGCAACATGTCGCGTATCATGTTGCTTCATTTCTCACCAAGTGTATCGTTGAAGATACAGTGAGCAGAGCACAAAATACGCAAAACGAATGGCAGATCATTAAATACGGATTCGTTTGTTTGCGTGCTTCATTGATACAACTACGTGAAAAAAACAAGATAAAATATTGTTGACACCATTGAAAACAATCCTCCAGGTGCCGCCCAACTACACTTGGTACCCGGAGCAGTAGGCGCTCTCCTAGAAATCACTCTAGTCAGTGAGTTACGTCGGGCCGCATTAGGTGCACTAGTAGCTCTGATGGCGGCCGAGAGAGCTCATACAGGCGAAGCCAGGCGGACGGAAGCAGCTTTAGTGGACAAACTTGACTCTCTCGTCGCTGATAACAAGGCAGATGACCATTATCGGAGACTTTTTGACACTGTGTAAGTAATTTATCTATTTGAAAGCGTTTTTCGCGGTACTCTCTTGCCCTAGAATTACACGCCTAAACAATAGGCTTGTTTCCACCATCAATAAATTGCAAATCTATTTAGTCCGTCAATTAGAGTATTGGAAAATAATGGACACGTATTTTTTGTTTTTGTAAATCAACGAATATTGACAAAGATAAAACGCATCAAAACTCGGAGTGGGGGCTCGTGACGTCACTGTTCGGTATCAACTCATTACGAATGATACCGAACAGTGACGTATTGGGAATTTTAAAAGCGTCGTATCTTCGTCAATTTTGGTTTATGTGAAAAAAGAAAAAATACGGGTCAAATATTTTTTGATAATCTAAGTGACGGACTAATTAGATTTTTTCAGTTAACAAGCCTATTTGATTGAGTCGCAAAGCTCAAAACATTGTCGGTGCTATTCAGCTTTTTAAGGCTGCTTATTTAAATAAATTCCATCATGCATGCTGCATGTTGCGTTGTTCTATCGCAGACCTAAGACAAAGACCACATACGACTGATAACAAATAATTGGAAGCATAGTTTTGTTATCAATTATGCGGTGCGGCGCAGGGTACTATGCTTTTCTTTTGCTGCACTTGAATGCGCTTCAATATGTAGGCAAAGTTAAATCTGTAGGTAAAAATTGAAGAAACTTAAGTCACATTTTATAAAGTATTCAGTAGAGCTCATTAAAGATGTCCATACCCGAAATAAGTCTAGGGACTTAATGTTATTTATAATTTTACATCTGTGAAATTAATTTCTTAAACTAAACTAACTACTAAATTAATTTCTAAACTTAATGTCTTTTACCATTTGATCAATAGGGGAATTCTGAATAAAAATCATTTAAAACATCAAAATGACAAAAAATGGACTTAAGGTCCTTTAGCTTTCACCTACAGAAATTACAGCGAGCACACTATTTTGATTCAAGTCATCATCATCTTCCTACCTCTGTCTCATTCTATTTGGGGTCGGTACAACACGTTTTCTTCTTCCATTCTCCTGTCAGACGTCACAGCATCATTTACTTGTTTCTCTTCGCTATCACACACAATCCATTCATCTTTTCTTTGGCCTTTCTGTCCATCCACCAACATTCATGTCCATCATTATTTTAATCACATATGTTTCATCCCATTTCATTACAAGTCCAATGTCCATGTCACCGTAAAATTGTCAAACACGTTATATTACAATATAACGTGTGTCTCTCTAGCGATATTGTAAACTCACGAAATATTGTCAACTGAACATACGGAAGTATCTCTGCCCCCATAATCGGGACTTAGGGCACCCCCCCCGTTAGGTTAGTTAGGTTCCTTTAAACCCTGCACTCGGAAATAGGGTCCCGCGAAGCGGGGCTCCGTCGACTACACTTTTTAGGGGAATATAAAGTGTTTTAAGGGGGTGTGTAATATATGATATAATAACAGAAAGTATATTTACACTTGAAATAACGTTCACATGATATAATTTTCATATGCTATAAAAACAAATAACCTAATTTCATGTGATCTAATCTTATATTTCAAATAAACTTCTTTTACTCTAATAACATTTAGTATAAAGTTCATTAAAAATAATTTTCAATTTGTATAATGCTGTTTTAATATAACGTTTAGTTCACATAACTTTTATTTGACCTAATTTTCATATTTCCTAATTTTCAGCCGAAATTCTGTAATTAATAAGTAAATATCAGGAAACATCATAATGCCCTGTCAAACCTCAAATAACCCAAATGATTCACCTACAACAGTGAGGATCTGTCGCTCGGCGGCCGCTGCCGCGGCAAGCTCGCTCCGCTCGCTAGTCTTCGCGCGCCAAAAGGTCACAGTTCTAACCTAATCTAACCCACATCATTCACCCACAATACAGGGTAATGAATCACCTGCAACAGCGAGGATCTGGCGCTCGGCGGCCGCTGCCGCGGCACGCTCAAATTTATAATTAACGTTATTATAGATTTTGAATATTATACTAACTAAATATTATACTAACTTAATATTATACTAAATTAATATTAGTTTAAGAGTGCATTATAGGAAATGTTAATTAAGGCATATAAAATTAGATAAACTGAAATTATATCAATAATTCATTATATCATTTCATCGTTATACTAAACAAAAAGTATATTAAATGAAATTAGGTCACGTGAACGTTAGACTTTCTGTTATTATATCAAATGGCACGCACCCGTTTTAAGGTTAGGTTATATTAATCGGTATTTCTCAGAAATGGTACATTATCTTTTCATGAGAGTTGTACCACTGGGCAAGGGGGACCCCCTCCTTTCCTCCACACCGCATGAGTTGACTACCATCGCATGCATTTCACGAAAAATAATGCGTTTTCTTGTAAGCAGTATGTTCGTTTGACAATAATTCGAGAGTTTACAATATCGCTAGAGATATTACAAGTACAATATAACGTATTTGACAATTTAACGGTGACATCCATACCAAGACAAACTACGACTTCGTATTTTGATTTCTGCTTTGATTGAATGGTTGTTATTACAATTTTCTTAGAATGCCCTTTTATATTTTTCTCTTTACTTTTTAATTATGTAAGTACACCACCGTGTTACCTTATTCTTCCACTACGACCTAAACTATTACCAAATAACGTTTCGTCTAATTCATACTTCTATTGTCCACGCTACTCAGGGAACATTTGAGCTCAGTGTAAGTACCACAACCGTTAATTATGACGTCACTTAGTAACAACACATTATTTTAGTCCAACTACAACAATACAATCTAAACACGTTTTTATTTTTATTAATTACTCCTTAATTACTTTGACACAACTACTTAAATTTATTCACCGTCAGTCGGTCGGTGAATTTGTTTGATAACAGACGAAACAAAATGTTTGCGTGTTTTTCAACGTATTTTGTGAAGAATATTCTCATTGAATGTTACAATTAAGTATCTGCCAATTTTAGTGTAGTGAAAGATTTATTTCGCAAGTTGACATAATGATAGTGTTAAGGAAATTGGTACGGACGAATTTTGGACGCGGTTCCGGACATGGACACTTACGGATATTTCAGTAAGTATTTGCATGGTGATGTCCGTGTCCGGAGCTGCATGCGCAATTTGCACGAACGAGTGGAACTGATCTTTAAACACTGTCGGAATGTGAAAGTTTTCTAACTTATTTTCGTGTTCATAAACTTTCTAAACTTAATGTAGCTGTTTAGACGGCCCGTGAGTTTACTACATTTAAGGTGAAAATCAGGGTAGCCCGCGAAATGCAAGTTTTCTTACGTTTTTTGCAATTTGTAGATCAGTGGAAATAGTCATTCAGTGAGATTATATGAACTTACAGAGTTCTATCGATGATGTTAATGATTAAATTATTTTACGGCCACGAATCGTTTTGGTTCAACATAGAGACTGGCACTGACCCACAATTTACAAAAAACGCGCTCTGCCGCATCCTCCTTAAAGCCTGAAAAGTGCAGATAGTTAATCATATGATCTCTATACCTTGAACCACGTTATGGTGCCTGATGGTGGCTTGATCATTGTGCCTTTACGGTGACAATGAAAATGAGACTTAATCCGAAACAGTCAACTTGCAAAATAAATCTTTCCATAAAAAAAAAAATTGTGCGTGGAGTCCCTCCGCGCGGAAGAAGTGAAACTTCGTAATGAGGAAATGAAAATAGGAAGGGGTAGGGGGGCGGAGGGGAGGCTCCATTGTAGCGTTAAACGTTTAACGCAATCTTGTTGGGAGTCGCATTAGAAGTTTTACGTTAAAAAAATTAAACATGTAACTTTCTACCATTCTACCTTCAGTTCTTCATGTTTTGTTTTGTAATAAATCTCAGGTTAATGGAACGAGTGTCAACGGAAGGATGGCGGGAAGCTGGTGCAGCTTTCGTGGCGTGTGTGACGCGCTTGTTAGAGCGACTGCTGGACTATCGCGCCGTCATGCAGGGAGCCGAGCACAGGGATAAGAGGATGGCTGCTACTGTTAATTTATTGGTGAGTGACAAGTTTATGCTGGTTCTCTAACTTTTTAATCCATAATCTAAAATGACATATTTTTTTTTGTCATAATCATCATTCGTCCGAATGATAATTTATCCGAACTTTAAATCACATAATATCATATGCCATAAAGGTGAAATCCCTAAATATAATAAGCCCTAAATCCGTTTGTCATAAGTATTACAATCAATAATATACAAAAGACATAAAATCGTTTTCAATAAAATCATAAGTCCTATTCTAAGTAAATGTTTAATCATATGTAGGCGTTGACCTGCAATACAAGCAAGCATGCAGCAAGCATGCGGCACGCATGTAGCAAGCATGCGGCAAGCATACAGCAAGCAAGCATGAAGCAAGCAAGCATGAAGCAAGCAAGCATGCAATGCAAGCAACCATGCCATGCAAGCAAGCATGCAATGCAATCAAGCATGCAATGCAAGCAAGCATGCAGCAAGCATGCAGCACGCATGTAGCAAGCATGTAATGCAAGCAAGCATGCAGCAATCATGCAGCAAGCATGCGGCAAGCATACAGCAAGCAAGCAAGCTTGCAGTAAGCAAGCATGCAACAAGCAAGCATGCAGCAAGCAAGCATGCATGCAAGCGTGCAGCATGCAAGCAAGCATGTAGCATGCAAACGAGCAAGCATCATGCAGCAGGCATGGTTTCTGTCACGGCTCCGGCGCTGCGGGGCTCTGGCGGCCTCACGCGAGCTTATCGTCGCAGATGGGTTTAACGCTCGCCGCCGCTGCTGAGGCTGGCCGGCGAAGCCGGCCAGCAAGCCGAAGCTGCGGTGGTGGTCACCTGCTCCTCAACTCGCGGCCCGCCTCGCCCCTCCGCGCCTACGCGATTTTAAATAACACTCTTGGGGTAGGGCAGACAAGACTGCGTGGAGTCGGATTTACAGCAATTCGTTTCTGTCACTAAAACCTAACTTTTAGGGATTTTTAGCGACTGTTAGTCCCTAAAAAAATCCCTAAAAGTTAGGTTTATAAATGACCATTCGGAATCATACACATTATGTGATACAATACTTAGGACATACGACTTTATGTCATGTAAAATTAGGAGATTCAATTATTATAGTATTCGATATTATGACAAAATAGTATTCGAAGTAAAGTTAGTTATGTAAAACATAATTTCGGTGTTTTGAACATTATGGTTACTGAAGTTTATAGCAAACGTGTTATGGATAATGATTTTTGGACAAAAAAATTTAGGAAAATCAAGGGAGTACCGTTTATGCTACTTCCCCATTTGTATTCGCCTTAGACATCTAGTAATAAGTTGGGATGTTCGATGCAAAGAGATAACATTATCAAAATGTGCCTGAAGTCTGTATCACGACTTGTGCAAATTCTGTCTTAGATGAAAACAGTCCAAACACTTCTAAAAGGCATTTAAGTAACATCCTAGACTAGTGTTCCGCAAAGTATGTGCCGTGGTAATTAATTGGTGTGCCTCGGAAAAATAAGGTAAATAGACAGGCAGAATAAAAATACCTACTTATAGATCCGCAACTTTTTTAAATAAATTCTAATGTAAAAATTGATTTTTACTCGACTAAGACGAAGCCTAAAAGAAGGGTTAAGTATGTGTTTGATTCATTTATGATGTACCTCCAAAATATCCCAAATGTACCTTACCCAGAGGTACCTTGAACACAAAAAGTTTGCGGAACACCGTCGTAGGCCACAATAATCATTTAATCATTACTTACCATAACGTGAGTTTCAGATCGTCTTGCTAATATTATTCATTTGTATTTCAGAACTTCTACAAGAACGAGATCGATCGCAAAGAGATGTATTTGCGCTACGTGTACAAGCTACACGACCTTCACATCGCGTCTGACAACTTTGTTGAAGCTGGTTGCACTTTATTGGTTAGCTGTGTTTATATAAAGGAGCCTTAGAGCTCATACATACCACTGCAGCCGTCGCCGACTGTCGACGACTGCCATCGACGCGTCGACGGTAGCTGCCGAAAGACTTTAGTCTTCCGTTAGCAATGTGCCGCTCGTCTGTAAGAACCCTTACTGGTTGCGGGTTGCTGACATCTTGCATTGTCTCTCTCCATGGCTTCCAACTCTCGTGACTCTATCAATTAAATTTTGTTTTAAACAGCTCGTCCGGATACCTTTTCGGGCTCTGGTTTCTGGCTGTTTAAACTGTAATAGTGACAGTGTAATTGTTCTTTACATTTTCTTAAACTCTTTTTACTGTAAATTAAAACCTAAATTATTCGAACCGTTACCAAATTAATAGTAAAATACATATTACTTTACCATCATCTGTAAATTAATAGTAAAAGATATTACTTTACCATCCTCTGTAAATTTTCAGTTGTATGCAGAAACTTTGAGTTGGGAGAGCGATCAAATCGGCGTGGACTCGGAACACCCGGAGATGCCCGAGTGGAAACGAAAAGAAGCGTTATATAACCAAGTGCTACAATACTTTAACCGCGGAAAGGTATTATTAACTTAAGTATTTTGTTAAAGCTAGTACCTACGTTTAAATTGGTTTCAAAAATGCCTGAAGCTCATCATGATGTTAGATGGACAACACTAGAGAGTTGCTATATATTCATTTATATAAATATAAAATAACGATGCCATCCCGATAAATTGACACGATTAATCAATAGCTGTAATTTTCTCATATCAATAGACGATAGAATAGTACCTAAGTCACAATATTACAAATCCTAATTTACATTTCAGTGCTGGGAAAAAGGCCTGCCACTACTCCGCGAGCTGGCAACACTGTACGAGGTGAAGTTATGCGACTACCCTCGTCTGTCGAACTGTTTGCGCACACACGCAACATTCTTGGACTCTGTGATGGAGCAGCTGAGACCAGAACCTGAATACTTCAGGGTTGGATTCTACGGAAAAGGATGCCCATTGTTCGTGAGGGTAAGTAACACTACAGTAATAAAACTTAAAGTGTCACTTAGGGATATCTTCCATGATTGTTATTTGTATTGAGCTCCCGATAGAGAGAGAGAGAGAGAGAGTTAGAGGGTCTTGTGAGATATCCCGTAAGTGACTAGTTAATAAAGCTAGAAATGAAAAAATATCTAAAATGGTTCCACATTTTGGTTCATTACTTAACATAACTCCAAATGAAATGGGATAAGAGCAAGAGAACGAATAATTCGGAAATCATAAGTCTTGAGTTTTGTGACACACATCATTGAAATTGAAATTCAGAGTAGTGGAGTTGTTTATGATATGTCATAAGAAACTCTTCTACTCTGCGCTTGAATTTCAGTTTTACTCTGCGACTAAATTTTACAACATTAACACTATCCCTGGTGTCACAAAGTTCAAAGACGCATGAGTGATTTCACACAGGTCTTTAGCTTTCCTCGATGTACATCATCATCATCATCATCATCGGCCTATTAATATTCCCACTGCTGGGACAGGCCTCCTCTGATGATCTGATCTCTCTCCTCGATGTACGCTTGCACGGAATCGTGCTTGCTAGACACATCTCTCTGCCCTAAGGGTATCCGTGCACTACGAAAATAAATCGTTGCGACTTTTAAAGTGCGAAATAAAATCGCAAACGATAATAATTCCTACGCGCACTACGATTTATTATCTGTCTGACATTGTCAAAGATCACAAGTGGACTGACCGCTGCGCTTGCGATTTTTTCTGCAATGCGCGAAGCCAATACCGCTTCATAGGGTACAAAATATACGTACGTGCGAAAATAAATCGTTTGCGATTTGTTTTCGCACGTACGTGCGCGGATTGTAGTACATTTCTGTTGTGCACAGATTGACGAATTGTCTTCGCAACGATTTATTTTCGTAGTGCGCGCACACCCTAAATGAGATCGCGCTAGTAATCCGAAAATTGCGTTATTATTGAATCTTGTATGACAACTTTTTAGATTCCTAGTTTCGTTAAACTCATGTTACATATCCACAGAACAAACAATTCGTATATCGCGGTCACGACTACGAGCGTATCGGTGCATTTACACAAAGACTGCAGGCGGAGTACGTCGCGGCGCACATACTGATGCGCAACACGCCGCCCGATGACTCCATCATCGCCAACGATGGACAATGTGAGTGCACACAATGGTCTTACACGTTTACACAGTAGACTGTACTGTAGAGTAACAGAATATCTACCAATTTATAATAAGCTGGTATTATTATACCTTGCAACTCTAGATAAAATATGTTTTAATCAGCGCATTCACTCGTGATCAGTTGTGTCGGCTATACGGTGTACACGGATTAATTTAGCCTTTTAACAATTTAGTTCCTCATTGTTTCCTGTACAATCACACATTTGTTCGGGTTGATTGGAGTAATAATAGTAGTTAATAAAGACGAACCGAGGCAATTACTACACATATGCGCCTCATGCTAATCGGCAAACTCCGTTGAATCGTGTACGGTTTGGCACAATTCGAGAAAAGCAGACCAGCTTTTTCTAACGTATATATCTGCATATTATGTTTGATTGTGTCGCCCACCTGTCAATCGTCGAATCAAGGTCTTCACATCTGTCGAGTCTTAGTGACCTTGTATTGTTTTGTATTGTACAACGGGCTGGTGTCCGCAACTCCACGTCAAAGCGCGTATTTTGCGTATGGTCTATAATCCACCACGCGGGCCCAGTGCGGGTTGGTAGATGTCACAGTCATGTCTTCGAATTTTTGGTTCTAGGACATGCCGGTTTCCTCACGATGTTTTCCTTCACCGTTTTTGAGAGCAGCGGTGATGTAATAAATTACACAAAGTAATGCGCCTGCCTGGGTTCGAACCCACGACTTACTGAACGTAAGTCGGGGCCGCCACCACTGGGCCACCGCTGCTCTAGTGACCTTAACGCTTAGCCGAACATGTGTGTAGCGCCCCTCATCAAGAAGAAGTAAATAATTCTAAATTATACTCTAGCTTGTTGCTTACTAACATAATATGAAATTACTCGCAGACATACAAATCTGCAACGTAAAGCCAGTCGCGTCTCGGCGTCAATGGCCGTCGGGCACTCCCGACCAAGTGAAGCGTTTCTACGCGTGCAACGACGTCGACACGTTCCTGTGTGACCGGCCGCTACAGAAGCCGCCTATTGATAAGGATAACGAGTTCAAGGTAAACTAACCAACACTAAAATAAGCCTTAAGTAAAGGGAACTAAGGCTGATTTTAAACGTTTAAGAGTTTCGGGATTTTTTGTCTCCGGCAGATAAATCATAGCTTCTGACAGATTTTATACGTAATCAAAATTAGCTTTTAGTGGTATACAAAGTAAGGTTTGGACGTTTATAACGACAATCTTCGTTTGGCGAATGCTATTGAAAGTGGCCGAGGATTGAGTTCAGACCTATGAAATTGGGGGGCTTATTTATACCCAGCAAATTGTTTTAGTTTAGAGTGTAATAAATACATTGAGAATGTAAAGTAGGACTTAATGAGTGATTAATTATTTATTTGATTTTCAGAGCCTCTGGATTGAAAGAACAACACTAGTGACAGAAGTGTCATTACCAGGTATTTTGAGGTGGTCTGAAGTTATTTCAAGATCTGTAGAAGAAATACCACCGGTTGAAGTGAGTTTTTGTTGCTGCAGCTGTGATTCTTCATTTCATAGCTACACTGATTGTTCTGTATAGATTTACAACAGGGATACTGCAGATTATGCAATTTAGGGGGCGTCCATTAATTACGTCGAACCGAATCTAACCTAATCGCACGTAGGAGAGAAGGGTGGTCTCTGCAAATATCACGTTATTCATTTTCCCACAAGAAACAGTTTAAAATTGGGAGATAACGGTTTAATTAAGAAAATAAATGTCTCTACTAAAATATGCTCAAATCATAAATATTCATTGAAAATAATCAAACAATCAAGTACTGATTACCGTAATTATATTAAACTACGCGTTTGGACCGGTCAATGTGGCGACACTTGGGGGAGGCCTATGTCCAGCAGTGGGCGTCTTTCGGCTGAGATGATGATGATGATGATGATGATGACGCGTTTTGATAAACCTCAAGCAAGATAAGGGGGGTAATGGGGTCAAGTCAAATCTCACGAAGGGGAGAGGGGTTTCGAAAAATCGCCCTAAATAGCTTCACTTAATTAATGGACGCCCCTTTACTTATTACCAGCATTTCTTCGGATTACAATCGAAAAAGTTCATAATCAGCACAAACTCAGCATCCAAATCTTCATCAAAATAGTAATGATTTGTGTCCTTTACCAGTACGCTTGCGAGACGATGGAGGCGACAGAGCGCGAGCTGCGCAGCCTGATCAGTGCGTACACAGCGGCGCCCGCGCAGAACATCAACCCGTTCTCCATGCGCCTGCAGGGCACCATCGACGCCAACGTGCAGGGCGGCATCACCAAGTACGAGCAGGCCTTCATGACGCACGACTTCGCGCGCCACGCCAGCCCCAGGGAGGCCGCGGCTGCGGCTAAGGTACATATAACACACTAGCTGATCTCGTACACAGCGGCGCCCGCGCAGAACATCAACCCGTTCTCCATGCGCCTGCAGGGCACCATCGACGCCAACGTGCAGGGCGGCATCACCAAGTACGAGCAGGCCTTCATGACGCACGACTTCGCGCGCCACGCCAGCCCCAGGGAGGCCGCGGCTGCGGCTAAGGTACATATAACACACTAGCTGATCTCGTACACAGCGGCGCCCGCGCAGAACATCAACCCGTTCTCCATGCGCCTGCAGGGCACCATCGACGCCAACGTGCAGGGCGGCATCACCAAGTACGAGCAGGCCTTCATGACGCACGACTTCGCGCGCCACGCCAGCCCCAGGGAGGCCGCGGCTGCGGCTAAGGTACATATAACACACTAGCTGATCTCGTACACAGCGGCGCCCGCGCAGAACATCAACCCGTTCTCCATGCGCCTGCAGGGCACCATCGACGCCAACGTGCAGGGCGGCATCACCAAGTACGAGCAGGCCTTCATGACGCACGACTTCGCGCGCCACGCCAGCCCCAGGGAGGCCGCGGCTGCGGCTAAGGTACATATAACACACTAGCTGATCTCGTACACAGCGGCGCCCGCGCAGAACATCAACCCGTTCTCCATGCGCCTGCAGGGCACCATCGACGCCAACGTGCAGGGCGGCATCACCAAGTACGAGCAGGCCTTCATGACGCACGACTTCGCGCGCAACGCCAGCCCCAGGGAGGCCGCGGCTGCGGCTAAGGTACATATAACACACTAGCTGATCTCGTACACAGCGGCGCCCGCGCAGAACATCAACCCGTTCTCCATGCGCCTGCAGGGCACCATCGACGCCAACGTGCAGGGCGGCATCACCAAGTACGAGCAGGCCTTCATGACGCACGACTTCGCGCGCAACGCCAGCCCCAGGGAGGCCGCGGCTGCGGCTAAGGTACATATAACACACTAGCTGATCTCGTACACAGCGGCGCCCGCGCAGAACATCAACCCGTTCTCCATGCGCCTGCAGGGCACCATCGACGCCAACGTGCAGGGCGGCATCACCAAGTACGAGCAGGCCTTCATGACGCACGACTTCGCGCGCAACGCCAGCCCCAGGGAGGCCGCGGCTGCGGCTAAGGTACATATAACACACTAGCTGATCTCGTACACAGCGGCGCCCGCGCAGAACATCAACCCGTTCTCCATGCGCCTGCAGGGCACCATCGACGCCAACGTGCAGGGCGGCATCACCAAGTACGAGCAGGCCTTCATGACGCACGACTTCGCGCGCAACGCCAGCCCCAGGGAGGCCGCGGCTGCGGCTAAGGTACATATAACACACTAGCTGATCTCGTACACAGCGGCGCCCGCGCAGAACATCAACCCGTTCTCCATGCGCCTGCAGGGCACCATCGACGCCAACGTGCAGGGCGGCATCACCAAGTACGAGCAGGCCTTCATGACGCACGACTTCGCGCGCAACGCCAGCCCCAGGGAGGCCGCGGCTGCGGCTAAGGTACATATAACACACTAGCTGATCTCGTACACAGCGGCGCCCGCGCAGAACATCAACCCGTTCTCCATGCGCCTGCAGGGCACCATCGACGCCAACGTGCAGGGCGGCATCACCAAGTACGAGCAGGCCTTCATGACGCACGACTTCGCGCGCAACGCCAGCCCCAGGGAGGCCGCGGCTGCGGCTAAGGTACATATAACACACTAGCTGATCTCGTACACAGCGGCGCCCGCGCAGAACATCAACCCGTTCTCCATGCGCCTGCAGGGCACCATCGACGCCAACGTGCAGGGCGGCATCACCAAGTACGAGCAGGCCTTCATGACGCACGACTTCGCGCGCAACGCCAGCCCCAGGGAGGCCGCGGCTGCGGCTAAGGTACATATAACACACTAGCTGATCTCGTACACAGCGGCGCCCGCGCAGAACATCAACCCGTTCTCCATGCGCCTGCAGGGCACCATCGACGCCAACGTGCAGGGCGGCATCACCAAGTACGAGCAGGCCTTCATGACGCACGACTTCGCGCGCAACGCCAGCCCCAGGGAGGCCGCGGCTGCGGCTAAGGTACATATAACACACTAGCTGATCTCGTACACAGCGGCGCCCGCGCAGAACATCAACCCGTTCTCCATGCGCCTGCAGGGCACCATCGACGCCAACGTGCAGGGTGGCATCACCAAGTACGAGCAGGCCTTCATGACGCACGACTTCGCGCGCAACGCCAGCCCCAGGGAGGCCGCGGCTGCGGCTAAGGTACATATAACACACTAGCTGATCTCGTACACAGCGGCGCCCGCGCAGAACATCAACCCGTTCTCCATGCGCCTGCAGGGCACCATCGACGCCAACGTGCAGGGCGGCATCACCAAGTACGAGCAGGCCTTCATGACGCACGACTTCGCGCGCAACGCCAGCCCCAGGGAGGCCGCGGCTGCGGCTAAGGTACATATAACACACTAGCTGATCTCGTACACAGCGGCGCCCGCGCAGAACATCAACCCGTTCTCCATGCGCCTGCAGGGCACCATCGACGCCAACGTGCAGGGCGGCATCACCAAGTACGAGCAGGCCTTCATGACGCACGACTTCGCGCGCAACGCCAGCCCCAGGGAGGCCGCGGCTGCGGCTAAGGTACATATAACACACTAGCTGATCTCGTACACAGCGGCGCCCGCGCAGAACATCAACCCGTTCTCCATGCGCCTGCAGGGCACCATCGACGCCAACGTGCAGGGCGGCATCACCAAGTACGAGCAGGCCTTCATGACGCACGACTTCGCGCGCAACGCCAGCCCCAGGGAGGCCGCGGCTGCGGCTAAGGTACATATAACACACTAGCTGATCTCGTACACAGCGGCGCCCGCGCAGAACATCAACCCGTTCTCCATGCGCCTGCAGGGCACCATCGACGCCAACGTGCAGGGCGGCATCACCAAGTACGAGCAGGCCTTCATGACGCACGACTTCGCGCGCAACGCCAGCCCCAGGGAGGCCGCGGCTGCGGCTAAGGTACATATAACACACTAGCTGATCTCGTACACAGCGGCGCCCGCGCAGAACATCAACCCGTTCTCCATGCGCCTGCAGGGCACCATCGACGCCAACGTGCAGGGCGGCATCACCAAGTACGAGCAGGCCTTCATGACGCACGACTTCGCGCGCAACGCCAGCCCCAGGGAGGCCGCGGCTGCGGCTAAGGTACATATAACACACTAGCTGATCTCGTACACAGCGGCGCCCGCGCAGAACATCAACCCGTTCTCCATGCGCCTGCAGGGCACCATCGACGCCAACGTGCAGGGCGGCATCACCAAGTACGAGCAGGCCTTCATGACGCACGACTTCGCGCGCAACGCCAGCCCCAGGGAGGCCGCGGCTGCGGCTAAGGTACATATAACACACTAGCTGATCTCGTACACAGCGGCGCCCGCGCAGAACATCAACCCGTTCTCCATGCGCCTGCAGGGCACCATCGACGCCAACGTGCAGGGCGGCATCACCAAGTACGAGCAGGCCTTCATGACGCACGACTTCGCGCGCAACGCCAGCCCCAGGGAGGCCGCGGCTGCGGCTAAGGTACATATAACACACTAGCTGATCTCGTACACAGCGGCGCCCGCGCAGAACATCAACCCGTTCTCCATGCGCCTGCAGGGCACCATCGACGCCAACGTGCAGGGCGGCATCACCAAGTACGAGCAGGCCTTCATGACGCACGACTTCGCGCGCAACGCCAGCCCCAGGGAGGCCGCGGCTGCGGCTAAGGTACATATAACACACTAGCTGATCTCGTACACAGCGGCGCCCGCGCAGAACATCAACCCGTTCTCCATGCGCCTGCAGGGCACCATCGACGCCAACGTGCAGGGCGGCATCACCAAGTACGAGCAGGCCTTCATGACGCACGACTTCGCGCGCAACGCCAGCCCCAGGGAGGCCGCGGCTGCGGCTAAGGTACATATAACACACTAGCTGATCTCGTACACAGCGGCGCCCGCGCAGAACATCAACCCGTTCTCCATGCGCCTGCAGGGCACCATCGACGCCAACGTGCAGGGCGGCATCACCAAGTACGAGCAGGCCTTCATGACGCACGACTTCGCGCGCAACGCCAGCCCCAGGGAGGCCGCGGCTGCGGCTAAGGTACATATAACACACTAGCTGATCTCGTACACAGCGGCGCCCGCGCAGAACATCAACCCGTTCTCCATGCGCCTGCAGGGCACCATCGACGCCAACGTGCAGGGCGGCATCACCAAGTACGAGCAGGCCTTCATGACGCACGACTTCGCGCGCAACGCCAGCCCCAGGGAGGCCGCGGCTGCGGCTAAGGTACATATAACACACTAGCTGATCTCGTACACAGCGGCGCCCGCGCAGAACATCAACCCGTTCTCCATGCGCCTGCAGGGCACCATCGACGCCAACGTGCAGGGCGGCATCACCAAGTACGAGCAGGCCTTCATGACGCACGACTTCGCGCGCAACGCCAGCCCCAGGGAGGCCGCGGCTGCGGCTAAGGTACATATAACACACTAGCTGATCTCGTACACAGCGGCGCCCGCGCAGAACATCAACCCGTTCTCCATGCGCCTGCAGGGCACCATCGACGCCAACGTGCAGGGCGGCATCACCAAGTACGAGCAGGCCTTCATGACGCACGACTTCGCGCGCAACGCCAGCCCCAGGGAGGCCGCGGCTGCGGCTAAGGTACATATAACACACTAGCTGATCTCGTACACAGCGGCGCCCGCGCAGAACATCAACCCGTTCTCCATGCGCCTGCAGGGCACCATCGACGCCAACGTGCAGGGCGGCATCACCAAGTACGAGCAGGCCTTCATGACGCACGACTTCGCGCGCAACGCCAGCCCCAGGGAGGCCGCGGCTGCGGCTAAGGTACATATACTTAGTTCCCGTTCCCGTGGGAGTACGGGGATAAAATATAGCCTACGTTACTCGCCGATAATGTAGCTATCCATTGCTGAAAGAATTTTTCATATCCGTTCAGTAGTTTTTTAAGTTTATTCGTTACGTACAAAATTAAAAATCTTTGCTCTTTATAATAGTACGAGTAGTATAAATAAAGTATAGTTCTATATGAGTCCAATAAGTTTTTAGAAGACCTAACCTTTACCAATTTTGGACATAAATAGTAACATCATGAGCCTGTTGGGGCTGCGGAACTGTTCGAAAGAGATACCGGCGCTGGCACACATAAGTCTAAGAACGAACAGGGGTGGTTTTTAGTCAGAACAAGTCTGACACTCCCTTCCGCTCCTCCCAGAGCGGGGTTATTTGATGATTTCCCATTCGAAAAAACAAGGAAATTTTTAGTTCATCTTTTTCCAAGGATGTAAGAATCATTTACTGAATTCGTTGTGTAATATCCCAGACATCGGTTTTTTATAATTATTCTGTTACTTAACAATTATTTCTTCATTTTAGTTGAGGAGACTAGTGTCTTCGCAGCTCGCTGTGGTCGATGCTGGCTTGTCACTGCACGGAAGATTAGCGCCGGAAGATGTTAAGCCGCTGCACAGGTTAGTTAAACGATTCCGTTATTACTTCAATTAATGATTGCTCAAACATCAGTGTAACCCTGGCTCTTGTACTAGGAGTTCCTGTATCACAAGAGCCAGACAGTTATATTATTATTATTATCATCCCATTATATTATTATTTATTTAATTTCAGGCGACTTGTAGAGCGATTCAACCAATTGCGGCAGAACTTAGGACCAGGATTGGCTCGTGCACGTAGACAACTATCCGAAAGTATTGTAAAGTAAGCAAATTTTTCTTCTATATTTCTTCTATATGATGAAGTACACAATTATAAAATACTCTAAAAGATATAATATTAATAAATATTTTTGTTTTTATTTTCAGTACGCCACTACCGCCAGTCCCGGCTTTAGATAAACGATCTCAAAGTATTCAACAAAGTGATAATTACTACGACGATGGACACCTCTATGATAAGCCGGTAAGTCACGCCATCTGTTGGACACTACACAAAACATAGAAAAAACATCAACATAAGGAATCCAGAGAGAATTCGATTGAATAGCCAAGTTTTATTATGAACGCACTAATGTATTGCTCCAAAATCCACAATTTTTAGGGTTCCGTACCAAAAGGGCAACTAACGGCACTCTGTTACTAAGCCCCCCTGTCCGTTCGTCTGTTTGTTTGTTAGCTGGCTGTATCTCATGATCCGTAATATGTAGACAGTTGAAATTTTCACAGACTTCGTTGACTATTTCTGTTGCTGCTATTACAACAAATAATAAAATTATATTAAAAATTAAACGGGGCTACTACCCCTACGATGATACGGAACCCTTCATGCGCGAGTCCAACTCGCCAACTCGCCGTTTTTTGTGTCAAATATGAATAGTTCAAAACAGTGCTAAATATTGCCACGTTTGCCTAGGTCCTAGGACCTCAAAAGCCCAGCAAAAAGAAAAGTTTGGAAGAAGGTCTAGACCTTCTCCCAAACTTTTCCACTTAGCTCGGTTTTAAAACACCAATTTGATCATGAATTAATTCACAAGCCCAGATATCATCATCCCATTACACAGCATCTTTAGTAGCGCCATCTATTAACCCTGAAACATACCAACAGCTATCAATGGAAGACGCGATCGAGCAGCAGAGCATAATGTCGAGCAGTCTACCGATCGGCGACAACCGTGATTGTGTAGAAGATAACTCTATGATCAAGTCGGCGCCACCGTTGCCAATCAGACCCAAGTCTGGAGATCCCAGGAGTCCTACAAGGCCGCCTTTAGAAAAATACCGGTAAGTTACATTCAAACGCTTCTATTCGAAATAACATGCGTATTTCCTTCTATTAGATGTTCCACATACATAATACAAAAGACTGAAGTGCCTGCCTCTCTGTTTAGCATTTGTGGACTACAAGAAACATCGGAGACACTACACTACAAGTTGCGGAAGATTATGTGTACCTAGGACAAACGGTTCAGTTAGATATCTATCAATCGTCGAATCCGACTCGGCTGGGCAGCGTTGGGGAAGTTGCGCGGTATCTTCCCGTCCAACTTACCGCAGTATCTCAAGACGAAAATCTATGACCAGTGTGTGTTGCCAGTGATTACATACGGAACCGAAAGGAGATCGCTCACAATGGGCCTTAACAGAAGGCTTAAAGTCATACAAATGGCAATAAAGGGGGCTATGCTCGGAGTTTCCTTGCGTGATCGAATCAGAAATGTAGACATTCACAAGAGAATCATGGTTACCGACGTAGCCCGAAGAATTGCCGAGATAGAAGTGGCAGTGGGCAGGGCACATTGGATGCAACGGATGTCCGATGGGGCTGAAAAGTTCTGAAGACCTCCCACTAGGTGGACCGAAGACCTGGTGAAGGTTGCGGGAATCCGTTGGATGCGAGTCACACGGGACCGGTCTATGTGGCGACACTTGGGGGAGGCTTATGTCCAGCAGTGGACGTCTTTCGGCTGAAAAGATGATGATGAGATGTGGAATAGAACATTAAAATTATTTTGCATTGCACAACGGGCTGGTGTCTGCAACTCCACGTCAAAGCGCGTATTTTGCGTATGGTCTATAATCCACCACGCGGGCCCAGTGCGGGTTGGTAGATGTCACATGTCTTCGAATTTTTGGTTCTTGGACATGCTGGTTTCCTCACGGTGTTTTCCTTCACCGTTTTTGAGAGCAGTGATGATCAAATAAATTACACAAAGTAATGCGCCTGCCTCGGTTCGAACCCACGATTTACTGTTCGTAAGTCGGGGCCGCCACCATTGGGCCACCGCTGCTCTCATTAAAATTATTGTTACTTTCAGGGACTCAATCGATGGTGAATTGGTGGAACAGTGCCGACACAGTACCCGTGCGTCGTGGAGTGAACCAGGCGATGCTCCTCCGCTACCGCCCAGAGTTTCTGGTAAGTTATCCGTTTTGACGACCCGAATGGCGCAGCGGCAGTAGACAGGTTTTATACACAAGAGATTTTTTTTTGTTAGTCTCTTGTCTGTCTCACTCGTGGGCAAAAGCCTCCCCTTTCTTCCAAACCTCTCTGTCAGATCGTTACACCACCTTCGCCGCGATGTTAGGACTTCGACGGCGATTTCCTCTGACAGGCATTCAGTGAGTGACGTTCATTGTCCGTCTCTCCGGGCACTTCCATGCTATGTGGCCAGTCCGCTCCCACTTTTGCTTGACAGTTTTTTCTCTAACACCTGCAAGTTGAGTAATGGAGACAATAATACGGTAGATCACACACCAATCAATTGCCATACTTTTTAAGAGCTGTCAAAACACGCCTCTCTCATAGATTTTGTATGGCGCAATGGCACGCTGTGACGTCACTGTTTAGTCAACTCAATGACTCAACTATATATTGATTTCAAAGCAACTAAAAATCTAATTTGACAACAGGCATGATGACATATCAAAATATTACAAATCTATGTATTTAGTCCGTCAGTTATAGTATTGGAAAATAATGGACACGTATTTTTTTGTTTCTGTAAATCAATGAATATTGACTAAGATAAAGCACATTAAAACTCGGGAGTGGGGCTCATGACGTCAGTACGCTCTAAAATTTATACCTAGGCGTGACGTATTGAGAATTTTAAAAGCGTCGTGTCTTCGTCAATTTTGATTTACGTAACAAAAGAAAAAATACGGGTCAAATATTTTTTGATAATCTAACTGACGGACTATAGTTTTTTTTGTCGTTTCCCCTATTAATTGACAATAAATCGGGTTTTCAGACCCTTTAGAGATTGGTGTTTTGGAATTTGGTGTTTTGGAATTGTTGTTTCATGGTGTCACCCTATTAGAATAAAAGATATTTTGTTCCAGGAGACAAACGGTCGTGGATAGAAGCTCCGCCGGCGATCCCACGTCGCGGCACGCGCTCCATAGACACACCGGACGACGCGCGCGACTCGGGCGTCAGTGTGGACCACGCCTACGGGAACGCTGACGATCACGCACATCTGCACAAAGGTACCTAATAATTGAAAAACTTTTCTGCTAGCAAACTCAGTGGAAATTACGGTTTTTTCCTACTCCTCCGGTATATTTTTCTGATTAATTTCGTTGCGGGATCCAAGACAGTTAATTTCATTATCTGGGCCGCATTCGTCAAGCTTCATTGTCTTGTCTCTGTTCTGATGGTCGCCACTGTTGATTCTGGCTTCGAGGAGTTACATTGGTTTGGGAATAGTGTGGCAGGCTTGTCCCTAACAAAATATTGAGAGTTTGAGGCCGGGCAATACAGAGCCCTGACTGTACATGATATTAGTACCCAAAGCCAGGTAGAGTACTGTACGAGCTCACTCGACAATTTTATGCTGACGCCCGTTTACTTACGTTTATACCTTATTGCATGCACATTACTGTAATAAAAGTTAGTTCAATAAAGCTGCTTGGTGAATACACACGTCGGTGTTTTCTTCCACATTACACATTAGAATTCCCGGCACACATCGCACCTCAGCGGTAGGACTCCACATATTTTTGGTCCTTCGAGCCGGATATGAACCAGCGACCTATGGATGGGCTACTACAACGTCAACAAATCATTGCTGAAACTGTACAGAAGATTTCTACAAACATCAAGAAAGATTCTGCGATTCGGAAAACTGCCGAGTACACAAGAAAACGGTTAGTGATCCTTGAAGAATTGTGGGATGAGTTCGACAACAATCACATAAAACTAAAAGTGCTTTGTGACAACAAACACGAGTACTTTCAGTCTGGCGCTTACCTCTCCGTGAAAGAGCTCTACAAAGCTACATGTGCTCTGCTGATAGACATAACACCAACCGAACCCCTGGCTAAACAAGGTACAAGTAGTCAAGGTGACGAACAACACAATGACAGCACGGAAGAGAAAGGTATGTTGTCCAAAACTGATGAGCTGATTAATCAGCAACGAACAAACTTTCGAGCATTTTCAAGAGTCGTACGAGGTATTGACATTAACCACTCAGCTGTGGAGCTGTCAAAATGGCGCTGGCCCTTTGATGTGGGGCCATTCCGGGTGACCCCAATGAATCCGGCGCGTGTCATAAAAACAATGATAACTCCGAAACTACATTAGCTATCTCGCTATCAGTTATATCATTGGAATCGTTATTAAATTAACTAACAAGAAATGCTGTTTTATATAAACTTTGCCTTGTAATGTATTAGTAATTGTAAAGTTTGTTGAGTGTGAGGCCGTTTTACCAGTTTCTTGTGTAAATATCATTATAATTCAAAAAGTTGACCATTATATCCAAAAGTTATAGTTTTATTTTAACAAATACACATTATCCCATATAAATCAAACAAAAGAACAGCACTCGTCATACATTTTTTTCATCTCACAAGCTTTACAAAATCATGACGTCATTTACGAGTGCCGTGTTCGAAACAAAAGAATGGGTTTGTTTACGATTCTATTCTAAGAATGCTAAGTGCCTATTGGCTTTGTTGACATTTTAATATGAATGTTTGGTTTACATACTTGACACTGGCTGAGTATCAGCTGTTCAGAGTGTTTAGTTAATTAGTCTAAAATAATTAAAATATACACTTGAAAACTGGCGTAAAAAACACCCACTCAAACTTTGGATCACTGTTTAAATTCTGTTACCTAAATTTGAAATCTAATTTTACATTTTTCATATTGAAGATATTTATGTTGTTGTTATTGCAGAGTAGAGTAATAAACACAGTTGGAAAGAAGTGAAATATTTAATATATATTATTATAAAAATTACACATGACATATGTACAAGAAAAATAGTTGCCGAGTGACAAACAGAACAAACACCAGCTTTCACATTTGAATATAAAGTCTATTCTCTAGATGGCCAGCGTTACACTTACAACACACCCCCATAACGTGGGCATCATGATAGCTTCATGCCACACCAAGCTGACGAGTGAACACCTCGTGCTTGACACAGCCCAGGGGCTTAGTGAACACATCTGCTAACATCTCATCCGTAGGGATGTATACAATTTCTACGTTAAACCTATCTATCATATCTCTAACGTAATGAAATCTTATTTCTATATGCTTGCTCCGTCTGTGATGAGTGTGATTGATAGCAAGCTGTATAGCAGATTGATTGTCACAATACATTACTATTTTACAACTAGTCGTCATTAGCAATTCTTTAATTAAAGCTTGTAGGAACACCGCTTCTCTACTCGCTTCGCTCAAGCTGCAATACTCCGCCTCGGTGGACGAAAGCGATATGCAAGACTGTTTATAGCTACCCCAAGATACCGAATTACCGCCGTATTTAAACACATACCCCGTGTACGACTTACGGTCAGGATCTGCCGCCCAATCTGCGTCAGAATAACCCTCAAGAACGGGAACTACATTCGACTTCTTAAATACCAAAGCCTTTTGCTTAGTACCTTTAAGATATCGCAGTACACGCTTAGCTTGATTCCAATGGAATTCCGTATAACAACTGTTAAATTTACTTAAATATGACACGGCAAACGAAATGTCAGGTCGCGTAGTTACACATAAATACATAAGACTACCAATCAACTCTTGATACGGAAACTTTGTTATAACGTTATTTGTAACATTATTAGAACTCTCAATGATCGAACTAACATTAGTTATCATGGGAGACTTTACAGGCTTACAGTCTGTCATGCCAAAACGATCTAACATATTGTCAATCCGCTTTTCCTGACTAAGTTTGATGGAAGTTGCATCACGTTCTACCTTTATACCTAACATGTTTCGTACCGGGCCTAAGTCTTTGAGTTTAAAAACATTTAACAAAGAACTTTTTAACGTCTCAGCCAGACGTTTATCATTATAGAACACGAAAAAATCGTCAACATACAGAGCGATAAAAACAATCGACGCACCTGATCTCTTAGTGAAGATGCAGTCCTCTTGTTTACACTGTCTGTATCCCAAAGAAAGTAAGACATCTTTTACCTTTTGGTACCAGGATCGCGATGCTTGCTTCAACCCATAAATAGCCTTTCGTAATCTATAGACTTTGTTCTCACTCCCAGGGCATATGAAACCTTCCGGTTGTTGCATAAAGATCTCCTCCTGCAAATCTCCATTCAGGAATGCTGTCTGCACGTCCAAATGATCAATTTTAAGTTTCATTTCTACTGCCAGAGATAGCAACAATCGTATAGAACAATGACGAACGACCGGTGAAAAAGTTTCTTGGAAATCTTCACCATATCTTTGAGTAAAGCCTTTAGCTACCAACCTTGCCTTATAACGTGTAATGTTCCCATCCGAGTCTCGTTTAAGGGTAAAAATCCACTTATTTTTAACGACGTTCTTGTCAATCGGTTTATCAGTAAGCTCCCAAGCTCCGTGTAAGACAAAAGAATCGATTTCCTCTTTCATGGCCTTCTGCCATAACTCTTTATCTTCACATTTCAAAGCTTCTTTGACAGTACGTGGCTCTATAGGCTCTGTCACATTACACACGTTAGTTATGTTACAGGTTGTCTTAGGCATACGTGGACGTAGGTTATATCGTGTACTAGTAGACTCTGGTGCCAATTCAGGCGACGTTACCGAATCTTTACTAGCCTCGCGTTCACACTCCAACTCAACAGGATGATTTGGTGATTCTGCAGGAACTGTATCTGGCTCCGCCTCAACCGACGTAGTCTCCAGCATCTCCCTCTCATCATCACCTTCTGTAAGATAAATAGGTTCAAACACACGTTTTGGCCCTATTTTAGATTTTCTCCCTGGAAACACAGATTCGTTGAACACTACATCACGTGATACAACGATCTTATTGTCATCAGGGTTGAACAAACGATATCCTTTGACGTTATCACAGTAACCTAAAAAGATTAGCCTTCTACTTTTGGGGTCTAACTTTTTACGTTTACAGTCATCTACATGAGCAAATGCCTCGCAACCAAAGACACGCAGATTTTTAAGGCTCACTTTCTTACCACTCCACACTTCCTCTGGTAATCTACCAGAAAGTCTCGAGCTTGGCGATCTGTTGATCAGAAACGCCGCAGTGTTTACAGCCTCTGCCCACATCTTGTCATCGAGATTTGCGTTATACAGTAGACATCTGACCTTGTCAAGTAAAGAACGATTCAGGCGCTCGGCGGATCCATTCTGCTGACTAGAATATGGTACCGTTAGCTGATGTACAATGCCTTTCTTTTTAAGAAAGTCCGTCAACTCAGCATTAACGTACTCAGAGCCATTATCTGTTCTCATTACCTTGACTTTTGCACTACACTGATTCTCTACCAGTCTAATAAAATCTTTAGTGTACTTACACACTTCACTCTTCTTTGCAATGGGATAGACGAACACCTTCCTGGAGTAGTCGTCTAGAAACGTGAGGACGTAGCGCTTGCCTCCGAGAGAAGTAGTCGGCATCGGCCCCAAGACGTCACTATGAATGAGCGCCAGCCGCGCCTCGGCCATCTGTTTGTTATGATTGGTCACAAAGGGAGCGCGGGATTGCTTACCCTTAAGACACACATCACAAACTTTCTTCTGAGTAGTAACCTGAAAGTCAATATCATTAGCTACCTTCCTAAGTGATGCCAAGCTGTCAAAATTAATATGAGCTAAACGTTGATGCCATAACATCATATCCTTAGACGTAGATGACGTTGTCAGATTGACTTTACCCACAGAATCGAGCCTGTAAACTCTCCCAACTTTCCTAGCATGTATAACTAATTTACCAGTTTTAAATATGTTACATCCATTTTTATCAAAAATAAATTTAAATCCCTTTTCTGCAAGAGTAGATACAGATATTAAATTAACAGTAAGGTCAGGTACAAGCATTACATCTTTTAAAGTAGTATCTATCGTATGTCCACGAGAGTTAACCGTAAAATGTACGTCACCTTTCCCATTCACATCTAACTTCTTGCCGTCAGCAACACAAACCTCCTTAGTCGACGACTCATCCAGAGCTTGAAACCATTCTTGGCGTCCTGACATATTATCTGTCGCTCCAGAATCAATGATCCACGAACTGTCAGTGTTAAGTGCAGACAACACCATGGAAGTTGACGTCGCTCCATTACTGTCCAATTGAGGACAATCCTTCTTGACATGTCCTTTAGAACGACACTTCCAACACCACAACTTGTTCGTACTTGACGAGGTACTAGCGTGTTTTGATGTACTTGAGGCATTTTTCTTCTCGCCTCGAGAGCCAGCCTTTTCATTACTACGATTCCGTGTAAATAAGCAGCCATCGCCATTATCAGCGGTGCTCCCTTTCCATCTCTTATCTTGAAGAAGTTTTGTTTTTACCATATCTGTAGTTATGTCTATACTAGAATGCTCAAGAGCCATAATCATTGGGTCATAATCTTGAGGCAACCCTTGGAGCATAATAGCAGCCAGAAATTCATCATCAAGTGGTTTCTTCATACTACTGAGTTGTTCAGCAAGTGACAAGATCTCGTTGACATAAATCTCCATGCTATCGAATTGTTCTAGCTTAATAGAGCATAAAGTTCGCAGACACGACAATCTCCTATGCAACCCGGTGTCATCGTAAGCCTTCTGCAAGGCATCCCATACATCCTTTGCAGTTTTCGCCTGCACAATGTGAGAATAGCACGATTTTTCAACACTCAAACATAGCCTCGCTCGAGCTTTCTCCTCTCTACGAGCTAATTTGTTAGCGTTCTCACCTGAGTTTTCGTATTTTCCAGTAATACATTGCCACAAATCCTCGAATATAAGTATATTTTGCATTTGAAATGCCCAATCGCGATAGTTGATGGTACCTTTCAGCTTTTCCATCGTAACTTTCGAATTAGTATACTCATCCATATTTCGAGTAAAATAATATATTTAATTTTCACAAAATATTTACACTTCACACATGTAGCACATAACCTGTTGTTGTTATTGCAGAGTAGAGTAATAAACACAGTTGGAAAGAAGTGAAATATTTAATATATATTATTATAAAAATTACACATGACATATGTACAAGAAAAATAGTTGCCGAGTGACAAACAGAACAAACACCAGCTTTCACATTTGAATATAAAGTCTATTCTCTAGATGGCCAGCGTTACACTTACAACAATTTACTAAACATAAAGCACATAAAAAAGGCTTACTGCTAACAAAATATTAATTAAAATCAACAATCAAAATAAACTATATCACTACACAAAACAAGGTAAACACGGGCTCTGATTGGCCAACGCTTCGCGGGCAAGTAAATACGGCTCTCTGATTGGGCCGGCGCTTCGCGTCGCCGTCGCTCATTGGCTGTAGCTCACGATAATTTTACGTAACTACGATTTTTGAATTGATCACAACAAAAACACGATTATATTGAAATTAAATGCCTAATACCTAAATACGATATATTAAAAACATACGTAATAGACATAATTTCCATTTCTATTAATGTTTACCGCTAAATAAGGCGAGTCAATTATGAAAATAGATCGTCGATGACGCTTGACCTGTTCGTACCGGTTTTCGACGTCCTTGAAATGACTATTTCTGCTCGAAATCTTCGGAAACTAAACAGTTTAATCATTAAAATATGTTCATTACTTACCCAGGCACGATTAAAACATAACACAACACCACACTTACACTTCACTACACTAAAAATTCACACACGGAAAAATTTGTTGCTATAACGTGGGGCGTCCGCCGCGACCGGTCGGCGCGTGACCGATTTAAGTACTGGGTGCACTGTAAAAAGCGGCGTTCGTTGTTGAACTGCGATAAAATGACTGTCTTGTTCTTTCTTCTAGCATATGTGCAAGTTGGAGCGAGATAGGCACAGGTTATAATAGAGGAATACGTCAAAATGTAACGCGGAACTACGTTGGCCACTGTGGCGTTCCCACAGACCGAGTTCGAAATTTGGCATTGGAGGCAGAAGCCAACCCACAGCTGAGTGGTTAACAATATCTCTGAAAAATGGGAACTACAAGACAAACTGCAGATGATACAGGCGCGCTGGAAAACTGTTGACGATCAACATTGGCAAATAGATAATCTTTTAATCGGCACGGAACTGGATTATGAACAAGAGTACGCGGAGCATGAAAATATTTACGAAGCCATCAAGAGACAACTAAACCAAAAACTAAGCCATACATCTCACCAACAACAAACTATGCCGAAATCGGAGATTCCGGCATTTAATGGCAATTATGCTCAATGGCCAACTTTCATGGACCTCTACTCCGAAGCCATCCACAACAATCCTACGCTGAGCAAAACACAAAAAATGCAGCACCTCAAGGGCAAACTGAAAGGAGAGGCAGAGCGTCTAGTGCAGCATCTCAACGTCTCAGCTGAAAACTACGACGCATGCTGGGATATACTTACCCGAAGGTACAACAACATACAGCTGCTATTTACAAAGCAAATTCAAATATTCTTAAGCCAGCCGACTGCACACAAAAATTCTGCTCAAGAACTAAAAAACCTCCACGACACGACCTTGGAAACGATTCACGCCATACGCAACCTCGGAGTCGACACCACTACGTGGGATCCGTTTTTGGTGCACATACTAACAGAAAAAATGGATGCAGAAACCTACAGTTCGTACATGGAGTGCCGAAAAGCGCCACGAAATCTGCCTTCATTCGACGAGCTTATGGCATTTCTGGAGAACAAATTTACAGCTCTCGAGCCAGTCAACAGGAAAAATAACAAGACTGTTTCCACGAAGCAAGAGGTCAAGAACATGGACAACAGTGAAGCCAAAGAATTTTCTTCAAAACATCTTCCTAAGAAGTTCTACAACAGGGCAAAAACCTATCATGCTCGATCTGAAAGAAAATGTCCATTATGCAAGTCGGACCACATATTGGTTTTTTGTAAAACATTCCAAAGTATGGCGCCAGAAGATAAAATAAATACAATTGCACAATTGCAAGTCTGTGAGAATTGTATGTACTGCCATAACGACAAACAATGCAATTCCGCGAAAACATGTAAGGTGTGTAATAACAAGCATCATACGACGTTACATGATGCAATACAACAAAAGGCTCAACATACGATTCCTGCTAATAACATGACACCCAAAAGCGTTCCGACAGTAGCGCAACATAAATCACATCACGTTGGTGGGAATGTGAACGAAGTTCTACTTGCCACAGTTGAACTGTATGTTATGGCTGAAAATGGAATGCCTACAAAACTTAGGGCTCTACTTGACCAAGGTTCCCAAATAAACTTGATTACGGAATCAGCTGCTCAGCGATTGGGACTTCACAGGCGCAAACAAGATGCGATCGTCTCAGGAGTTGGCATCTCGAACAACAAAAGCCATGGAACCGTAGTACTTACTTGCGAGTCCATATACCAAAACTACAACTTCACTTTTGAGGCGCTTGTCATGACAAGAATGCTGAACAATTTACCCAATTACACGTTTGAGCGCCAACACTGGCCACATTTAGAAAACATCAGTCTCGCGGATCCTAACTACAACATTTCCAGGCCCGTTGACATTTTACTGGACGCTGGTGTTTACGCACAAATAATCATGGATGGGATTCTGCGAGGACCTATACATGCGCCAATAGCTCAACAGACAAAGGTCGGATGGGTTCTATTGGGCAACACCACAACGTTTCAATGCTATGCAGTGCTTAACAACCTGGAAGACATTTCGCGTTTCTGGGAAATAGAAGACATAACTGAACAGTCTACAATGCTGACGTCAGACGAACAATATTGCGAAACATTATATGCAACTACAACTATCAGGAAGACTGACGGCAGATATGAGGTCAGAATACCCATGAAACAGGGATTCGAGAGACAGTTAGGTTCTTCAAAGTCTCAGGCATTGGCACAATTCCGACAAATGGAGAAACGGCTAGACAGAGACCAGTCTATTGCTGAAAGTTACAAGGCATTCATGGCTGACTATTTACGTCTCAATCACATGAAACAAAGTATAATTCCACTGGAACCAAGTTGCTATCTACCACACCACGGTGTCATGAAATTGGACTCCACTACTACTAAACTCCGAGTTGTGTTTAATGCCTCAAACAAAACAACTTCAGGCAACAGTCTTAATGAGCTAATGGAGTGTGGGCCAAACCTTCAACAAGACCTACAGGCATTAATCCTACGATGGAGGGTGTTCCAATTTGTTTATTCCGCCGACATTGAAAAGTTTTACAGACAAGTCGGAATACAGGAACAAGATCAACATCTACAGAAGATTCTGTGGACAGATTCCAAGGAAGACAAAATCCAAGAGTACCAGCTGTGCACCGTAACGTACGGTACTAAATCTGCCCCTTTTTTAGCGATGCGCACAATAAAACAACTAATTCACGATGATGGTGCTCACTACCCGCTTGCTGCTGAAACATTGGACAGTCAGCTGTACGTCGACGACCTCCTCGGCGGAAGCAATGACATTCAACAAGCCAAAACCACACAACAGCAATTAATAGACCTACTCAAACGAGGCGGCTTCAACTTGCGCAAGTGGGCGAGCAACGACGGACGCATATTAGAAGATCTTACACCCGATCAAATTAGTCAAAACATGATAGACTTCAAGCACACTGAAACAAACAAGACATTGGGAGTTATGTGGAATCCCACTACAGATCAATTTACGTTTCATCATCCAGTGGAAACATCAAACACATGCGCTATCGTTACAAAAAGATCGTTGCTATCTCAACTCTCGAAACTATACGATCCACTAGGTTGGCTTTCACCAGCTACAATAAAGGCTAAACTTATTTTCCAACAACTGTGGACTTCAAACCTCAACTGGGACGACCCCGTACCACAACATGTACAGAAACAATGGGAAGAGTTCAGGAATGACCTCAAATACATAGGTCATATTGCTATTCCTCGATGGATGGGAGCTACACACACCCCAGTTGAATTGCATGGGTTCTGCGATGCATCGGAAAAGGCGTACTCATGTGTGATTTATTGCCGAAGCATCAAAAACGATGGCCAATACATGACTCGAATAATTGCAGCGAAAACAAAGCTCGCACCGATTAGAAAATTGATGACACTGCCCAGACTTGAACTGTGCGGCGCGCACTTGTTATCTAGACTAGCGAAAAAGGTCATAGAGTCGTTAAACAAACATACAGTAACAATACAAGCTTGGACTGACTCAATGGTCGTTCTGGGATGGCTACATGGTGACGTTTCCCGCTGGAAAACATTCGTAGCAAACAGGGTTACGAAAGTTACAAATATCTTGCCGCCATCATGTTGGAGACATGTAAAATCCGAGGAAAACCCGGCAGATAGCGCTAGTCGTGGCTTACTTCCGTCACAACTAGTCAAACACAAACTTTGGTGGGAGGGACCTACGTGGCTGATACAGAACAACATCCCAGATCATTCGACAGAATTCGAAGCCCCGACAGTAGAACACAAGAACAAGAAGAAAGTCTGTGCATCCCAAACATCGTCATCGATCATCGAAGAGCTCCTATGCAAACATAACTCTATTACACGTGTCGTCAGAATTTTAAGTTGGATTTTACGAGTCAAGGCAAACAAAGACAATGCGCGATCACCTTACTTAACAACAGGAGAACTTGAGAGCGCATTTAATGTCGTTATCAAGGCAGTGCAAAATAAACACTTTGGCGAAGATATTGCACATTTACAAAACCATGGCAAGGTGCATACAAAGAGTTGTCTACTAAATTTAAACCCGTTATTGGACAAACAAGGTCTCTTGAGAGTCGGGGGACGTTTAACAGAATCAGCCTTGAAGATTTCACAAAAACATCCAATTATTTTGCCACACAAGGCACGGCTTACAGAACTTCTGATCGACAAGTCACATATTTCGACACTGCACGGGGGAGCAAGACTCACCTTGACACATTTGCGAAACAAATACTGGATACTCAGAGGTGTGAGGACAGTAAAAGGCCACATTCTCAAGTGTATCAAATGTCATCGCTTCAAGACATCTACTAGCAAACAGCTGATGGGAAACTTAACAAAGCCCCGAGTCACTTCATCGCGTCCATTTACGCACACCGGTGTTGATTTTACGGGACAAGTAGAAGTCAAGGCCAACAAGGGCAGAGGGATTAAAACTAGATGGCAGCTACTGGAAAAAATGCAGAAAGATTTCTGGAAGAGATGGTCATCTGAATACCTTCAAACACTTCAAACGCGCAGCAAGTGGAATTATGCAACAAAGAATCTTGAGATCAACGACATCGTGTTGATAAAGGATGATCACTTGCCGCCCTCTAAATGGCTCTTAGGAAGGGTTATGGCGACACATCCTGGTAAGGATGGACACGTACGAGTGGTGACCCTGAAAACAAAAAATGGCACTCTAAAACGCCCCATCATCAAATTATCACGACTACCTGTTGAAAAGAGTGATGATACAGGGTGCGTAGAGAGTGAAGGTGACACAACGCCTTTCGAACAAAAGAAAACAGAGAGACCGCAGCGGAAAATACCTGCTAAAACATTCTTAAACAGTTACGTTTGCATATTTATGACGTTTGCCTTATGCATAGCTACATCACTGACACAGACTACAGTGAACGTCACCACATTATCGTCAGCAAAATTAATCTACTTCGACAAAATTGCTGAGATGCAAATACGACAAGACGACTGGAAAATGGTTGTGTACATTGATATCCATTGCCTCTCAACTAGAACACGAAATCAAAGAAATACAGCACTATAACGATGTTTTGCGATCGGAGCACGGAACGCGCAAGAAACGGGGTCTTATAAATGGAATTGGTTATGCAGCAAATTATCTATTTGGAGTCCTTGACGAAAACTTTGCCAAAAAATATGATAGTGATATCAATCTCATACAGACAAACGAAAACCACTTACTCAACCTCTACAAGGAACAAACATCGATTGTGGAAGGCGAGTACAATATTTTGAAGAGAAACGAAGATATCATGAACAAGCAATTTACACTAATAAACAAACGGCTCCAAGAAACTAACGAGCGCATACAGGTGGAACGAAGCAATGCACTCAATGTGATGTCATCTGCCTTAGCAGCCAACTTAATAATCTCCAACATAAGGAGAGTTCAACAATTACTGCTCGACTTAGTGACTGATGTAAAGGGCGGACACGTCGACATACATTTAGTGAAGCCAGATCAGCTACAAGAACAATTAAACATAATATCTGGACAGTTACCAAGTGACCTCTCTCTGCCCTGCACAAACAGCCATCAGTGCATTCGACAGATGTATAAATTGTCAAAAGTACACGTCAAGCTGACGAGAGACTTCTTCCTTTTTGAAGTAAAGTTGCCTTTGGTGAGCAACGAACAGTACGAGCTAAGCCGAGTCATACCTATACCTTCGATACAAGGACAGACAGAGAAGCATATCACGCCTACATCTGATTATTTGGCAATAAACCTCAAGAAGGACGTGATGATGCCTCTAACATACGACGACCTAAGCACATGTATACAACTGAGAAAATACAAGTTACTATGTGCACTGAGTTTACCGGTCTATGACATAAAGCAAGCCACAACGATGTGTGAGGCACAAATTATAGTAAACAATAAGAACTTATCAGCGTGCCACACAACTGTATCAAGTTGCAGTGACAAGTGGATACAGTTACACAATGATGGCGCGTGGCTCTACACATGTTGTAAACAATGCTTGACTCGCAATTTCTGTCCATCTGGCACATTATCGAAACAATTAAGTGCTACTGGTATTATCTCACTTGATCCTGGATGCACATTGAAAGGAGATAACATTATACTACGCTCTCAATACAACTTTCACAGTGAGATAACCGTGACTGAAGACGAGCTTTACTTGAAAGAATCGACTATCAATCACTTCATAGCAGACAACAACTATACCTTTGAACCTGAGCATCATGAAGTGATGATGAAGACATTGAAAACCAAAATTGAAAAGGTGAAGATGCACCAAGAGATTCTAAACGAGGTGGCAACTTCCCACGACACACATCGCTATATTATGTATAGCTTTATGCTCATCGTTGTTGTTGGGGCCTGTCTGTGGATTAGCCTCAAACTGAGGAAACGCTACGGTGCAGTTTTTCGAGTTACCTACAGACCTGGTAACCCGGAGCAGGAGCAAGCGATCAGCGAGCCGCTACCACGGATGAGCCAGGACACTAGCCGCGCGCACAAGGTCGACAGAGCTACCTCGCCGGCAAGATGTTAGATTTATATTAGTTTTGGACTTTATATTCTTTACTTACATTGTTTTAATTACTTTTACATTTGTATTTTCCATGTTTACATTCTTTTTACATTATAATCACATTTTGCCTTTTTTTGTGATTTGGGAGCATCTACGAGCTCACTCGACAATTTTATGCTGACGCCCGTTTACTTACGTTTATACCTTATTGCATGCACATTACTGTAATAAAAGTTAGTTCAATAAAGCTGCTTGGTGAATACACACGTCGGTGTTTTCTTCCACATTACACATTAGAATTCCCGGCACACATCGCACCTCAGCGGTAGGACTCCACAAGTACCTTCTCCATAATTCTACCCGCTCTTTAGGGCACATGTACGAACGCCTTTATACATCGCTTTATGTTTGAATTTATTGCGGACCGCGCCGCGCCGAAGTAGGCACATGTAAGTGACCTCGTCGCATTGCCCGAAAGGCCGCCAAACACCGGATCTGCTGTACCCAGGATATTCACAACCTTTTTGATGCTCTGATTACAATTATTGCTTTGACTCTGACCATGTTGAGGTACATTTTGTAACATTCTTTAATTTCATCTGAAATACTTTACTTATCTAAAGGAATAGGTCTAATAGAAACATCAGAATGCGGAAGTGAGAAAGGGAGGCTCTGCGATAGGACGATTAAGGCAAGATAGATCTGTGTTAAATCACTGAGCGTAGCCATATAAAGACACTTCTCAGATACCTGCACCTGTATGCTAATGATCCCACTAAGATAGCGTAATACAGCACCAAAATCTCTTCCAGAACTCGACCTAACAGTAGACTCGCTGCGCTACGAGGAAATAATCTCAATGATGTCTGAACCCCTGCGAGTGGACGAAGGAGAGAAGCCACCCCCCATCCCACCGAAAGGTCTCGGACATCTCAGCTCCTTCGATTCCGGACACCATGAGAATGGGGAGTCACATTGTTAAAGAAGTAAGATAAATATAACACCCTATCAGGTTTCTGAAAGCTTACTCAGTTCCATCTATTGTCATAACTTTGCGGTGGCCTGTGTTGGTTGGTGTAATTTCCTTTGACCAATCAGAACAGCAAATAATTTCTCAGCTTTATACTCGGTCAGGTGTTTAAAGTTAGCTTGTTAGCGCAAAAGTGGCATATCCAGTACCATTTGCAAATTCGCATAAATTCTTTTTAGTTTGAACCTTATGTAGTTGGTAAAAGTTACCGCACCGTATTAAGTTGCATGTTATGAATTTTTATAACTAGAAAGTTCTTAACATGCAACTCGGGATACGCCATTTTGTCCTGCCAGTAATATAGTCAATAACAAACCTGAGCAAAAGTATGAAATATAGCTGATGTTGTAAGTGCGTTTAAAAATGCAAAGTCCGTACGTCGTAGATTTAAAGAAAAATATTATTATTTGTGTTACTGTACCTACATATATCAAACAAGATGCAAAGACCTTGTAGGTCAAAATGTCCGAAACACTGTTTCTTTTGCAACATGTATTTGTCGGCTCAAGTATTATTATGTTGAAGAAAAAATAAGACTGGCAATGCAGACCATTGCATCGGTGCGAAAGAAAAAGTCGTTTCTATATTTTCGAATAGCGAATTAATGAATTATAACTTTTCCGTCATAAAAATAAAAACCATTTTAAAATGAATTGATTAAATTTAAAATAGTGGATGTGCGATATTAAACTGGAATTGATGTGTCGTAATAATCAATTGACGCCTGCTAGAATATTCGTAGCAAGGAATTGCAGAAAATTCCGTTGCTTTTCTTATTCAAAAAGCGTAACATAGCGAAATACTATGGTAGTATATTTTATTATTTTAATATAATATATATTATGCATATCATTCCGTCAATGGAATAAAATTAGATTTTATTTTTCGTGATTATTAAAATTGTATTGTTTTGTTTTGGCACAGAAAGCATTTAGTTTTATATGTCGGGGCCATATAACAGTGATATAATATTAATTTACATACTTACAGCTAAAACTTTACAAACTTAACAACATACTGAATTAATCAGTTTTTATTAACGTTATTATAGTTATTTTCTATTTCAATGTAAGAAAACAAAAAATGAAAAAGATTGAAAAATATTGTAGGGACATACATTTATTTTTATAGTGCCACTTTAAATATTATTATATTGCAATCTTTTTCTTTATTAAGGATGACATTATATTATGTCTCTCATAGAGTTATTTGGTCTTGAAATCCTCGAATGTCTTATATTCTAATTCGTGATTTAATTTGATATGATTCCTATAAAAAGTATTAGTTTGGCACCATTTTTATGAATTGACGTTTAGCAGATTAATCGTAAGTATAACATTATATTTTTATTTGTATTATTTTTGTATGAATTTTATTTGAGATATATTTGCAGCTTATTATATTGTAGTGAGTAACTTTATTAGAAACAGTATTGCTTTTGCATAATATAATAATGTATCATCAACAAATGTTTGACAAGTAATTTTGGGCTTTAAAACCATGTTTTAGAGACTTAATTTACTCAAATATGTTTTAAAGCTTTTATAGCCGACATCGTAGTAAAAATGTGTGTATCATTTTAGTCCGTATTCCTTTGCTCAATATGTAGTTAATTATTTTAGTCCGTCTTATATATGGAATAATATTGTAAAATTTTGAAAAGAGTATTTTCTACTATGGCGTCGTACACAAAATAAAAAAATATGTTCGTGTAATTTGTATTTGTATGTATACGCAGAGTCATATGAATTTACTATATTTTGAAATACCCAAAGATTCTGTACTCCTCATAATTATGTGATGCCTTTCGTAATATTGAAATGTAGCTGTACTCCTCCCTATTCTATATGGTGCAATTTTTATTAATTTAGTCTCTTTATATCGTATTTTGATGAATTTTAATACAATTTTCGTAAGCTGTATTTTACAAATATTGTAATTTTTATGAAATATCTACTTTTTTTCTTATAAAATCATGAAATCTTTTTACATTTTTACCTTATCGACATTTCGTATTTAAAAAATATCGCTTTAAATATTTTGATCTCTTGATTTTTAAATGGAGAAAAATGACAGCGTTTCAAATTCATAACTCGATTTATAGTTATGTAGTATTGTAAACTTGTAATATTTTGTATGTCCAGTGCATTATGGTCACTTGCTACTTTCAATTTCAGCTGTTCACAATAGTGTAATTCATCACTATTAAAGAAGTAATCATACTAACATTTAATCTATTAATTACCAGCTGATGTACGGTCGAACAAGCTATTTAGTTTGCACTTTACAATGTAATTTGTGGGTTAAACTGTAAACCAAATAGCTTGTTCGACCGTACAAAGGCCCTAAACGAAGCCGAAAAGCACTGTTCTTCCCGTCATTGAGATATTTTTTTGTTCTGTTCCACACCTGGGAATCTTAGTTACGGAGATATTGGAGGTCAAACTTCCAACTTTGCTTGAAACACCTCCATGACCCGTTTACTATTGAATGCATTCAAAATGTTTCACAACCCAAAAAAAAACAGTCGTTTCGCAGCAATAATTTTTACTTGGGTTACTTAGTTTGATGTACAGATTCAGAATGCTTGGTTAACGGCTTCGTGAGTGTCCATTTACATCTAACTGAATAATGTTATAAAAACTTAATGACAAAAACATTGCAATATAAATACCAAATAATAAACTAAATCAAATTTCTACTCCAAACTAACAAGTCTTACATAAAAGTCTTTCCGATAATCAAGTGATATTTTTCATACGTTTACGCGTTAGATTTTTTAACTATAGCTCTTAAGTTCTAGGTGTTAAGGTTTACATTTCCAACGAACAATTTCATAAAACTCTTTACATCTGTTAATGTGTTTACTCTATGTAATCGTAACTTGTATTGTTCCACATTTTATATTTTATAATAATATAATGTATTATCTAGTTTTTATGACCCTATAACTGTTGTAAACTTGATATTTTTTCGATAGCCATCAACATTACGCCATCTTGAAAGTACAGTCTGCATATAAATTAAGATAAGAACGAGGTGTATAATTTACATAGAAATTAAATTAGATCTTTCTCACAGTTACGGAAACAAGCAACCCATTATAACAATGACCATTTTAATGTTCTCGGTTATTTACTATTGACTGTGCAGAGATTATCTTAATTTACGAATACCTTCATATTTATTATATACAAGCTGATGCCCGCAGCTTCGCCCGCGTCAAATTATATACTAAAACCTTCCTCTTGAATCACTCTATCTATTAAAAAAACCCGCATCAAAATCCGTTGCGTAGTTTTAAAGATCTAAGCATACACAGGGACAGACAGACGCGGCGGGAGACTTTGTTTTATAATACGTATGTCATGTAGTGCACTTGGGCCACGACTTCGTCCGCAAAAATTGTGATAGCTCGGCCAATTTTCATGATACCAAAATAATGCATAGCCTATGTTACTCGGTAGAGATGTATCTTTCTAATCGTGAAAGAATTTTTCAAATCGGTTGAGTAGTTCTTGAGTTAAATTGTAACAAACAAACAATGTTATGAACACCAAGTTTAGTAACATCATATTTCTGCTCTTGTCCCACTCTACTTGGAGTCAGCGCAACACGTCTTCTTCATCCATTCTCCCCTATCAGATGTCACGGTATCATTTACTCCTTTAACTTTCATATCATTCCTCACACACAATCCATCAATCTTTTCTTTCGCCTCCCACTCCCTCTCCAGTTTAGTTACTTGTATTAAAGCCAATAAATACAGTTTAGTTTAGTTACTTGTATTAAAGCCATTAAATACAACTTTCGAAAAACTTACAAAATTGTAATTAATGAAATTGTGACTAAAAAGTTGACTAAACATTCTCAATAAGATATTTGAAATAGTTGATGGCTATCAAAAAATAATCTTGCAGCACAAACCACATTCGAATATAAGCAGTGTTTGTTCTTACAAATAAAATAACTTCTTTAGTTAATTATATACATTTTTTATAATATACACTTAAGTGTGCGTTTCACCAACCCAAATTTATTTTAATTTCTCACTTATTCGTCAATTTAATATCAAATTATTCCATTAAAAATATTTGGGTCAGTGAAACACACCTGTAATAGAAGTTTTTAAACATTTTGATGTTTTTATTAAATGATAAAGTATTGAGTTACCTAAGCTGAATGATTTTCGACTGATATTCTACTAGTTACTGTATGGTTATGTGTGATTATTGTATTCCTTTATGTTAATGTTACATATTTCTCAGTAGTGTTAGTCCATTCGTATTTAAAACTAATTTTAGATTAAATAATTATAATCGTACCAAAAATTTCTTCAGCTATTTTTATAAATAATTTAATATTACCTACGTACGCATTGGTATTTATTATGTTTTAATATTGTATTTAACGATTGTACTGTACTGTTTGTGAATTGGTAAATATATCGAATACATTGAATATTAGGTGGATTGTTCGCCAAATGAAATTATTCAGTACAAAGCGTAGTTGAGTTTGAGGCGCGCTCACTAGTGATGAAACGTAGCCATTTATCATCAATTTATATTATAAATGAGCGAAATAAATATTTAGTTGGATGCATGAATATGTGTTTTATTTTACTATGTCCCACTTTGGGCTTGAGCTCCGGAATTCCGGAATTGGCATAATTCCGGAATTCCGATAAAATCCAATATCGTTTCCAATTCCGGAATTGGCGAGATCAATATCGAAATTTCGATATTAAAAAAAATATATATATATTATGCGGTTTGAGGCGTGACGCGTCCGTACTTCCTCGCCCAGCATCCGCTGCCATACGACGAGTGCGCGGCACCTAGTCGCTCGTTGATTCATCAAAATAATCAAAGATTAGAGAAGGAGGAAAGAATCCCATAAGAAGAGGAAGAACATACTGATTCTACTGAAATAGTAACAAATACAGAAAATGGAAAAAAAGTCATAAAAAAGAATTGCAACAAACCGTACAAAATAAATTAACAACATTAAGTAGAAAGACAACGAAAATTTCAGATTTAAAGAGTTTAATGAGAGTAGAGATAGTCGCCACATACCGGGTTCGATGCCCGAGTGTGGCAAGCGAATTATCGCAAGTCTGTGAATACAGATTTGTTTCATTTTAAAATAAAGGAATGTTTCCTTTGAATAAAATTTGCTATCTCCAGTATTTCGAGTCTTTTCCTCCAGGTGAAATTGTCCACTGTATATTTATATGTCACCGTAAAATTGTAAAACCCGTTAGATTATAATCTATCTAGCGAGATTGTAAACACTCCATAGATTGTCAACCGAACATACTGCTTACAATTTAACGCATTATTTTGCGGTAGATTGTAATCTATCGAAGTGAAACCGTAATAATGTGAAATGCATGCGACGCGACGGTAGTATCTCTGCCCCCATAATCGGGACTTGAAGCACCCCGGCATTAGGTTAGTTAGGTTCCTTTAAACCCTGAAGACCGAAATAGGAGCCCCGTTATGCATCGCACGCTTTTTATGCGAATATAAAGTGTTTTGAGGTTAGTTTTCTCGAATCGGTTTTTCTCAGAAATGGTCCATTATTTTTTCATGGGAGTGGTACCAGGAGGCAAGGGGGACCTCCTCCCCCCTCCTCCACTGCGCGCGAGGTGAGTTCCGTCGCATACATTTCACAATTTTACGGTTTCACTTCGATCTACCGAAAAATAATGCGTTAAAATGTAAGCAGTATGTTCGGTTGACAATATTTCGAGAGTTTTAAATCTCGCTAGATAGATTACAATCTAACGGGTTTTACAATTTTACTTTAACATTTATAATTCAAGTACTTGTTTTATTTGATCATATTTCTAATACCTACTAAGAAAGTAAATCCATAAAACTAATGGTATTTGGTAGAAAACATCCATTTAAATAATAATTATGAGATTATTAGGTATAAGACATTTTTGTTTTTTTTTAATATTTAGAGAAAATTTAAACCCTTACGTAGATATCACTATTTTATACAAAAAGACACCTGAGTTCCGGAATTCCGGAATTCCGGAATTGAAATATTGAATATCGAAACCCAATTCCGGAATTGAAAAAGCGTCCGATATTCAAGCCCTCCCACTATGCACCCTCTTCTTCTCAAAAAAGCTAGCCAAGTCGTGTGAGGTTTTTGCGAAACAACAATGATTCGTCCAACATTCCAACCACACAATAGTACATTTTGATACAAGTGGAGAAAGTTTGTTATTGTATTCGAGGCGGAATCAATACACGAGCCGTAAGCGAGGGTGTTTTTGAGTCGAGAACTGCAATAACAAATGTCCACGTGTCTGAAACGACGTTTTGCAATACTCTTTTGAAGAAATAAAATAAAAGCATGAAAGACATTTTTTCATGATATATTACGAAACTGTGATTTTAATTTTCCTTTTTTTCCGCGCTTTGGTTTCGCCAGGTTGAAGGAGACGCAAAGGTATGAAGCTACTAAACAGCTTAATATAAAAAGTTTTTTTTTTAATTTTTTAATTTAGAACACAAATGGAGGAGGCTCGTGGCTAAATAATAACAGCCGCTCGGGCCGATCTTTAGGTTAAACCGTGCTTGCCTAGGTTGGTCTGTGGATGGATGATGACCACCCTTACATACCGAGTTTCCTCCGTGTCTCGGAAAACACGTTAAGCAGTTGGTCCCGGCTATCATTTGTAGATCTTTGACGGTCGTTACAGATAGTGGTCCAAAAAGTCTAACAACCAGTCTTATTAAGGGTTATCGTATTTTCAGTACTAACAGGGTTGTGGAGGTCAGATAGGCAGTCGGTCCATGTAAAATACTGGTATTCAGCTGCATCCAGTTAGACTGGAAGCCGACCCCAACATAGTTGGGAAAAGGCTAAGCAGATGATGAACACAATTAAAGTTCTTTTTTTGTTTATAAAAGTTAATTTTGGTTTTAAATAATTGTTTTTATCTTTGATATTCTATTTATAAACACAATTTGAATATTCAAAAAATGATTACGCCTTAAAGACGCTAATTGCTTTGACGAAATTAAAAAAAACACCTCTGACCATAGGCATTGAACCAATTTGGACTAAGTAAACGTATAGTTCAGTGGAAATTTTCATTCCCGCACACGTGTTGGAAAACTGACAAAAAACGCACGTGTGTGAAATACATTGCATGTTGAACCTAATCGTAGTGCGAAAAGAACTCGTTTTCGAGGAAGTGTATTGAAAACTTATAAATTCATTGTCATACCAAAATTAGCAGGCGAATTAATCAACGACAAGAATTAAAAACCTTTAACCATCATCTGCCTAGAGTTTTTCTCAACTTAGACAGTTGGTCGGCTTCCAGTCTAACCGGATGCAGCTGCTACTAGTATTTTAATAATATCTTGCCTCCACAACCCAGAAAGTACTGGGTACGATAACCGTTGGTAGGACTGGTTATCGTAGGTACTTTTGGACCAATTCCACCTGTAACGACTGGCAAAAATTTACAATTGACAGCCGGGACCTAGGTATGTAATGGGCGTTCACCCATCCACGAATCAACCTAAGCAAGCCCAATAATTATCAATAATATCGTCAATAAATAAAGCTCATAATCCAGATTCGATAACTAATTAAGTCCTAACAAAACCGAAAGTGGACCGCGGCACGCCGACGGCTAACGCGTTGTCATGCGAAACGATTATTGTATTTACCGATTGAATTTCTAAATAATAAGCGCTCTTAAGCCAGTAATTGAAGGTAGTCAGTTCGAACGTCGCCCCGCCTAGATGCGCGGAGTTACATGGGGTAGCGACCGCAGACGTATCTGAAGATATATTGTATCGGTTATAACAGTTTTTTTATGAGTGTCGAATACAGTTACGTTTCAGGTGTGCTATTGCCCGTTTTCATACATTCGGCGACTCCTAAATGAATGACTAATTAAACTACTTTTGCGCACGTTCAACACCATAAGCGCCGGAAGTTTAAATTTCAAGAATGAAATAATACATAATTAGGACTCACGTCACGGGCAAACTTTGTGGGAGATTTCAGCTTCCTGTCAACTGTAATGTTTGACAATCATAATTTATTTCGAATATGTGATAAGTTTAGATGATACTGTCTACTTCAGTATTGGTCACATAGGTATTCACACAATTGATCCTACCTAACCGGTGTACTTTCCTCCTTTCGAACGCAGTCCTCTGCTCAAATGGACAACATCTATCTTTGTAACTTGTAAAAGTTGAAATAAAATCCCTACTTTTTAGGTACCTAGTATGTAGTTACTTGTTCTAATTTATTACCTAGCGCCCCGCTGGCGTCGCAATCTTGACATATTCAGACTAGCGAATGCCAAGTAATTTGCCTTACTGATCAATTCTTAGACACACCTCAACTTGGCACAAAGATGCGACACGACGTTCCAGTGAAAGTGCCAAGAGTAGATTTATAGCCTATTTTATTATCTGTACAAAATAGATCGAAATGTAAGACATGAATACTACCTAAGTATTTTATTATTTGCCCAAAAACACAGTAAACATGGCTATGTTGTGATGTGTTCTCTCTGGATCGTCCCGTCCCGTTTCGTCCGTAGAAGATGAAAGAACATGTCCCAAAGTAAACCTCATTTCCTATCTTAAGACTCATAACTACCACACAAACACCGCGTACATCGGACCCGATAACTTCTCAATATCACCGCCCACTATCGCCCTTAATGGACGCGCGCTATATTTGACAATATTCGACATATTAATGAGAGGGAAGACGTCTGAAGACACCCATCGAGCTCACGGCATGTTGCGAATACTTGTCTTATAAGTAGCTAGCTCCGTTGATGCAAGTCTCTTGTGAAATGAGCTCATTGTATTACGATACCCGTAGTAAAGGTAATAAATTCTGCAGTTACGCATGTGCCTATAAATTCTTATTGTAACTTGGAGATAATTTTATGCAAGATGGTTTCTTTTTATCTTGGTAGGTATGAGATGTAGGCTCTAGTTTTAATTGCCTATCGTTATGGGTGCATATTGATGCTGCAGTTTTGTTAAAATCATGTTTTAGGGTTGCGTAGGTATACCCAAAGGGTAACCAACCAGATCCTATACCTCCGCTACTATCTCATGATCTGAAATAGAGAGAAATTTTGACAGAATGTGGATTTTGGTGGCCGCTATAACAATAAAATAATACAAGTTACACTAAATTAAAAATTTAAAGAACCCCCGACACACGTAGGGTCATAATTTTGTAAGCCCTTTCATTTGATACCCGTATTGAGGGAGTTGTTGAATAAATATGTAATCCGCCATTTTGTGGCGGCGGCCATCTTTTACTGATTTTTATCAAACATAGCTAAGAACACTCCCGACTAATTCACCTCAAACAAATAAAACTAAATCAAAATCGGTTCATCCGTTGGGGAGCTACGATGCCACAAACAGACACACACACACAGACACGTCAAACTTATAACACCCCGTCGTTTTTGCGGGTTTTTGCTTGTAGAATCAGATTTGTCGACATAGCAAGTAAATTGAAGTGGCAATAGGTCTGTCATATAAACTGTAGAACCAATGACCGTTAGGCGTACAGACACACACACAACACACACAGACATGTCAAACATATAATACGCCGTCGTTTTTGCGTCGGGGGTTAAAAAATACTAATAAAATTAAAGGGGTCTCCCCTACTATGACTAAGGTGGTACGGAACCCATCATGCGCGAATCCGATTCGCACTGAACCATTTTTATTTACCAATCAATGATGGCATTTTGTTCTTCCTGTAAGCTGCGCGATTACCTAGTTGCTACGATCATTCCAGGACGAAAACTGTATTTGTGCGAATAGCATATTTTATGGCCATTGTTACTGTCAATCTTGAATTCGAACCCAACGCACCTCTCGGATTCATGTGCGTATTGCAAAATTATCACTTACTTCGGTGAAGGAAAACATCGTGAGGAAACCAGCATGCCTGAAAGATATTTCTCGACGGCGTGTTAAGCCAAGTCAGAGGCGGCATAAAAACTCTGACACCAGGGTAGGCAACTAACCACACAATAAGGAAGCGAGGACTGTCAATCAGACCATATACCCGGGCATACGTAGGTAAGTATTATAAAATTTGGCGCGGGTATACCTGCGAAGGTTAACTTACTGGAAGTTTCTAGCCAGTTCCATCATGGGTGTCTACCGGTAGCAACTAATTAATGGATCATTCGTTATCCTAAAAAAAAAAACAAATAAGAGCGTCCGCTATTCAAAATAACCACCACTGAATACATCTATAAAATTGTCATAGCCAATTCATAACATACGATTAAAACCTAAAAACTGAAATCTAATTAACCATTATGAAGTACAAAAAGGGAATATCATTTGAATTTTTAATGCTCATGTCAGTTGTCCATTACATTAATTGCGACATAAATTGCTTAAATGTATTAAAAATTATGTATGGACGGACGGGTACCTAAGTGAATAAACGAAGTTATAGAGACACCTGCTTTTTTGTACCAATTAATTATGATTACACATTTATGCCAATAATATCTGCAAGCTGATGCGAACTCGATAGTTGAATCAGTTATGAGTCATAAAGGGTGCATAAAACACCTCCTTAACGAAGCCAAAAGGCACTTGTTCTACCCGTCTTTGCGATCATTTTTTTTTGTTCTTCACCATATCTGGGAACCTTCTAGTTACGGAGATATTGGGGGTCAAAGTTCCAACTTTTTGACAAGTTTTTTTTTTAATACAAGATATAATGTAAGCTTGAGTTTTCTACGGCCCCCGTTCCATTCAATTCCACCCATCAGTACAATGTTTTGAGTGCGTTACATTGAGTTCTACTATAAAACATGTTTTTTTACCCCAAAAAATAGTTTGTTTCCCAACAATAAATTTTGCTAAATTACTTAATTTGACGTACAGAATGCTTGGTTGACGGCTTTGTGATGAGGTTGTTTACACTCTGTATAGTCGACCTCGTAATTAACGCTTTACAATATTTAAGTTGAATGTTGCTTGCACCTCATAAATCGACAAGGTCCAAATTTTGTCTTAACATAACATTACATCACGCCTGTTATCTCCGTAGGGTTAGGCAGAGGTGAACTTCATTGTACACCGACATTTCGCCAGTTATGTTTAAGTCCCATGTTATAGGAGCGAGCCTATAAACATCAACAGAGGGCACGACTCCAGACTCCCTCCGTGGCTGCTACGCAGAAATTCCTATGGAAAAACTCGATAGCACTTAGCCTGACCCGGAAATTTACCAGGACCATGAGCATCAGTCATTCTGTATGGCACATTATTGTCTTTGTGTCAGATAAATTACCTACGTACCTACCTACTAGAGATAATGTTTTCATAATCCTCTGATTTTGCTATAGCGTCAGAAACAAAGTGATCCTTATTGTCTTTAGTATAAAGCTGCTGTCAGAAGCAATATGCCTGCATGAAAAGGTTACAAGGTAGAGAAAATTCGACAAGGGACTTGTCAAAACCGATAATGCCATTAAGACTGACTACACCTGTAGTCGTCTATAGTATAGTGTTAAGTGCTGTATTACAAGCAGACCTGCCACTATTAGTCTTATTAAGTACAATGGTCAGTTAATTATATACTTGATAAGTAACATAGTAGTAGGGAAGTTTTTTGTCTTATAGTCTGTGGCAAAGTGGGCCTTTAATGCTGTATTAATTGCATTATAATGCGGCCAATTATAGTCGTAATCGCCATGCTAAAAATACCAGGAGTCAACCAGAACAAGCCATACCTAATTGAGTCTTTACTGTTTGCTAAACGTACCTAACCATACTAAGTTTGTAGCAGACGCACCTCTGATTTTTCTGATTCATGTGCGTATTGCAGGATTTGCAGGTGTAATTATGACTTGCTTCGGTGAAGGAAAACTTCGTGAGGAAACCAGCATGCCTGAGAGATATTTTTCGACGGCATGTTAAGCCAAATCAGAGGCTCATGGGCGGCATAAACCGATGTCACCAGGTTAGGCACACTGGCCACTCGATAAAGAAAGAGATGATTTACATTTGTATTTTAAGTTAATAAGGAACTACTTATAATGTATTAAAACCTAAACGTAGTGATTATATACTCTGTGTTAAAACCTATAAAACAAAAACCTCTGTGGTCTAGCAACATACAACCAACGAGCTTTATATGCCAAAGAAAAATAACAAAAATTGACATCTACCGCGTGAATGACATCTGCAAAGATTTTCTCTGATAAAATTCTTTGATTTTAATTGCTGTCGCATTGATTCAACAAAAAAAATAACCCAACATGGCAGTCGCATTACCTATGGAATCCAATCCGGAAACCATGAATAAGTATTTGCAAAAGTTGGGTGTGTCTGAAAAATGGCGGATGGTTGACGTGATCGGTTTAGAAGAAGACGTCCTGAGCTGGGTCCCCCGGCCTGTGCTAGCCGTAATCCTACTCTTCCCGCTTTCCGACGCCTATGAGCAACATCGCAGCGACCAGGAGAAAGACCTACTATCCAAAGGAGTACAGCCCCCTAAAGAGGTGTTCCACCTGAAGCAAGTTCTTAGCAACGTCTGTGGAACCATCGCATTGGTGCACAGCATCGCAAACAACATGCAACGCATTGAGCTCAATGATGGCCTTTTGAAGAGTTACCTCGATGAAGCCAAGAACCTCGATGCGTCTGCTAAAGGAGAGCTGCTCGAGAATTCCGCCGCTATTCTGAACGCCTATCGCGAGATAGTGCGTACGGGAAACGCATCCGGCGGCGAGGCGGAGGAAGCTGTCAGCAATCATTTTGTTACTTTCATCAACAGCAACGGCCACCTGTTCGAGTTGGATGGACGCAAGTCTTATCCCATAGACCACGGTGCTACCACGGCGGACACTCTCTTGGAAGACGCGGCGAAGGTCTGCCGTCAATTTATCGACAGAGACCCGGACAACATAGGCTTCAATGTGGTAGCTCTTGTGCCCACTAAGTAATATTTTCTATTTATTTGTTTTTGCGTTTCATTAAATTAATTTAAATAAATATTAATTACACTGTCAGACGGTCATTTAAGAACACGTAGAGTTAATGTGAGTCATATTCTTTTTGCTACAAGTATCATCGCTAATGAAATAATCGCATAGCAGTGACGTGACGGGACTGCGCAGCGGCTACACGCGATCCTTCAATATGGCACTACGAAAAATGGCGTTCATTAATTCTCTTCATTAGCGAATACCCGGTACATTCAGTTAGCGTTCACCGCTGCACGGACGTCGATTTAAGTCTTTAATTCATAATTAATCTTGCAGTATTTAACAAATCGCCACTCGGTGTTCGAAACGGTGCGTTCGTCTCAATTAAGATATCCGCGCGCACTGCCAACACGACTCCCGCATTCCTCCTCAAAATTCTCTATCTTCGGAAACTAATTAAAAATTCGCCTCGCCTCCGTGGTTCGGTGTTCAATCGGGACGATATAACTTCATTTAAAAACGAGCAATCTTGTCGAAGATAAGGGCTGGCGAGAAAACAACGAAGAGCAGCGCTCGCCACACGCGGCACAACGCGGCCGGACAAAAAGACAAACCAAAGAAAGAACTCCAAACTTTTAAATGGAACGCGAGAGAATTCACCGCGTTAACTATGTCGATACTGGGAAGGACGCGACATCGGTAAGTCACGTCACCGAATAAATGACGCCGGCACTGAAATAAATATATAAATATTGTGTAAATAAACAAAATAATACGGCGGGGACCCGAAATGCTTTAAATATTCAAATGAAGCGAGCCGAGGTGAAATACGAAGGTGCGCTCGCTCGAGTTGAGCCCAATTAAATCGGTGCCACTGAGGTAGAAATTAAAAACAAAAGGAAGATGACGGGGGTCCGGCGCGCATTTTTCTCATGAGTATTATTAGCGCGATGTCAACCCACAAAAAATGGAGTTAGAGGGTTGTCGTAGCCGCGATCATTATCGACTACATCCCGCGTTTTGTATTGTTTTGATAAGTGTGATGCTCTTGCGCTCCGACGTTTTGTTGACATTTTATATTCACCATACACATGTGATTGATATGCTCGCATTTAAATTAATTATGCTGAAGTTTTAGGCTGCATTCCTTTACTGGTGGTGTTATATAAAGTCTATACAACATGCTCCTTACATTCTCTCAGACTGATTTTCGAACCGTTTCAACTCGCTCTTCGTTCATTTTAATATCGATTTCTATGCTGCCTTATAACAAGTTCACGTGTCCCATTGTGCACAAAATAGTGCGTCAATCAACTGACAAGTGCGCATGAGTTGAATTAATGGGTGAAAAACAAAACCTTAAGCAGTGTTGGTTACGGTCATTAGTCATGAGGAGCCTGGCGAGAACAGATTTAATATTTGCCTATAAATCAATTATAGACGTGTGGAGTCGCTTAGCACTTAACGCTATATATTGGACTGCTTTCTTAAACAGCTATGATAAATTACATACGTTCTCTTTATAATAGAATTAGTTGTGTGCACCTATGTATGAATGTAGGTGCAAATGAACTGAATAGAATGAAAAATTACCAAAAATTTACTGTTAATATACTTTAAGTAATCTACTTTTAAAAGCTTTGAAAAGTTTAAATTTCAAAGAGCTTTCAGAGCTATCCTAGAAGCTTCCTAAAATTAATTCAACTCTTGATTCCTTAGTCTCTAGTAATATTGATATCGTGCCTTAGAATATCCTCATTTGCGTAAATGAGAAACTCTTTAAAAATGGAAGAGCGTTTTGGGTGAATATTTCTAAAAGGATATGTATTCTGATCTGATGCATTTAGAATGATGCACTTGTATCTACGTATATTTGTTGTTCCCATTCTATTATAAAGTTCAGATTCATTAACACTCGTCGCGACCTCCGCGCCTCTAGCACGATTTATCCAAACAAAATACATTTATTTTAGACAATGAGGATCTAAGTGCTTATTGGGAGAGCAATCTACCACGGAACCTATCCTCACTTCACACTACACGTATGACGATCGTACATTGCTGAGTTTATGCAGGAATTTTTGTAAAAGGTGGCATCAAAACGGTGATGGAGCGTGAAGTCTTGATTGGTTGGTAAACGATAATGTAAGTGATAGTGCAGGGTCTCTCCAGGGGTCCCGCCGAGGCCTACCGACGCTCATCACTATTCAATAAGCTCCATTTATTGAAATTACATAATTTGTGTGTGAATAATGACGATTGTGATGAATCTTCGTGGGCGATACGAGAGACTTGAAGCCGATTAACTTTTGACCGCTCCACAATATTAATAAGCTGTTGGTTCGACACTCGCTCGGCTTAATGACATGGAAATGGAGTGCGCCATAAGCTGTGCGTTCACTCTGATTTCTGACGTCGTTTATTTGAATGGATCGTGTTGTATGGGAAGCTTTTGGACTAGTCGGAATGTTGTTGGTTGAAATATTTGGTCTGAACGGGGCAAGGAAAAGACTTTAAGGTTTAATTTTACAGTAACTGATGCAAATTATAAGAAATTCATAGTGCCAAACTATTTTCAACCGACTTTCCAAAAGAGGTTCTCAATTCGACTGTATTTTTTTTTCTGTAAAATATTAAGTAAAAAAATAAATACAATAAATAAAATTTATTTTTTATACTTAATATTACTTAAATAAAATTTATTTTATATAATTTCAAATAATTTCAAAATTTTAAGTAATATTATTGTAATGTCTCTCTAAAACGACTTAAACAACTTTTTTTTTTTAATTAACTTATTTTACAGAAATATCGTCTATAAACTTACCTAGGTATGTGAGTCTTGGCAAGCATTTATTTTACTAGTAAGTACACTGAAATACAAACAATCATGAACGTATTATTTTACCATCACAATATTTATTTATTATACCTAGTTGTAGGACATTGCAGAAACATTTGCAAAGTACATTATAGTGGCTTATGAATAAAACATAATTCTCGTATAAGTACTTTACAAAACGCAGGAATGCGACAATCCATTGCTTGATTTCGACATTTTGGTAAATAACGACTGAATTTATTGCTTGGCTTAATGATTGTTGTAAACACCACCGCATTCACCTTTGTGTACAAAATTAATATTCAGCTTCTGTAGACATTGGATTCCACAACATAATGGTGAAGATAGTATTTAATAAGCCAGACCCAAACAGAATTATAATGGAGGCAAGTACGGCAGTAATATTGCCACAGTCATAGGAACATAATTTCAAAAGGGTTAGATTCATACTAAACTAAACCTGCCTACTTATGCGTTTCTATGTGCCGACCATACTCGTAGATATAAATGATTTACTACCGGCCAACCTGTAGCAGATTTGACTGAGTTCAAGCAACAGGTTGTCTGGAATAATAACACTGGACCCCCGAGTTCAGGATTATCTATTACTGGTGGGTTGAAAAAGAGGCCTGTATTTTATACAACTACAGGAAAGCCAAAAGGACGGAGGCACAAGCGGCGCGCGGAGTAAACGAAATGTAAATACGTCAACATTTTTTTATCGTACTACCTACCTATAGCATGTTGGTTCTACCTAACGTTATGGATGTTCTTAAAATCTAGTAAATGTTATAATAGGCTAGTTTCCACCAACAATAAATTGCAAAACTAATTAGTCCGTCAGTTAGAGTATTGGAAAATAATGGACAAGTATTTTTTGTTTTTGTAAATCACTGAGTACTGACAAAGATAAAACGCATCAAAACTCGGGAGTGGGGGCTCGTGACGTCACAACGCACTAAAAACTATAGCACGGCGTGACGTATTGCGAATTTTAAAAGCGTCGTATCTTCGTCAATTTTGGTTTATGTAACAAAAGAAAAAATACGGGTCAAATACTTTTTTATAATCTAACTAACGGACTAATTAGATTTTTTAGGACACAAGCCTATTGTAATAAGTAATTTCAGTTTTAAAATCGTCCATATTTACGTCAAGTTTCTACTTCGCACTCTGACTATGGCTAAGTCCTCTATGGTCTCTTAACAGTCAATGTATTTAAGACAATAAAAGAGTTTTCCTATTACTTGCTTCGGTGAAGAAAACCATCGTGAGGAAACCAGCATGCCTGAGAGATTTTTCTCAACGGCGTGTAAAGTCAACTCAAGTCACCAGCTTAGACACTAAAACATGTAAAAACAATGGTTTTTCTCGTCGCCACACACACACACCCACCCACAGCGTTGTGGGTTAAAATAAACCAGATCAATAAAAACTTCAAAAGAGAGCTTTTTCTCGCAATTACAAACAGCTTCACATAACCACATATCAAACCGCAGAAAGCTAATAGAAACACAGATCTAAGAACAGCAAATCAATATTCACTTCTAGGTTACTATAACTTAGTACGAAGAAAAACAATTATTTTCTTCATCCGCCATTGTAATGCTGAGCAGGTAACTCTAAGACAGTACACACGTACAGGTCCAGTTAATATACATTATTTAGATCGAGCATATACCTGCGGCATGCCTTCATGTTCAACTTACTATGCAAAAACTACATCTCCATTATTAATAGCCAATAAATTATGACGTTTAAAGATCAGACTTTCCGCTAATACATTTTCCATATTTTCATGTTAATGGCGGAATTAAAAACCGCGGGCTGTTGCTATTTATGATGGGGTAAAATTAACAATCAAGTGAGGGAAATTGATCATTTACATAACAAAGTTTCCGACATGTCTATGTACGGGGTGAACTTGAAAACTACTAGACGAATTTTGAGCAATTCTCAGTCATTCACAATTATAACAATGAAAAAAAAATTGTTTCTTGAAAAGTGTTACATATTTATGATGATTAAGATGTGACATTGGATCCTGCACTAGGATACCTACCCTGTGTCGCAGGATCCAGTCCCTCTCGACAAAAAATGGTAATTTGGTTTTCACTCACTGAGATTTTGGCGAAAGCGGACATTAGAATTTCAGAAAATACGTAGAAGTTTCCATCGACGGAAGGAAGTTCATCCATTAATCGGAAGATATTCGTTGACCAGAAGATCAAATCTAACCCAAAATAAGATCATGTTGTCAAAACATATCCTTTCCATTCTCCGAGTTATTCTTCATTGCGCCATTCCTGACTTCTCAGAAGCGAGACACCCACATCCAGCCACTTATTTACAAAATCAAACCATTATTTATATTTTTTCATCCGGATTTTCGGGTAAACGACCGAAACGCCAACATCCAACGACATATACGTAGAAAGCTGGATGATATGTACCTACAAATGCGCCCGCGCTGCCATGCCGAGCGTTTACGACTTCCGAGAATCGGCCGAAGGTACCCGACGCTATCCGAAATACGGTAAATCGTCTAAATTAAGTAGATGTGACCACTCCAACCCGTATTTAATAATATGAGGTATGTATTAATTTGGATATTAGTTTTGTGGTAGCAGTCTTTATTTTGAATTAACATGATGTAAATTAAAAAGTATCGTGTGTTAATTGGTGATCTTCGGTAGTTGATTGATAAGGATATCCCACATTAGGAGATACCATCCAAATAGTATGCTTTTAAAAAGCTTCTGTTTGTCTCTCAACTTGGGAGGAATTTTGGGTAAAAGATTTTCACAAAAAATAATCGACTATCAAGTCTACGAAGGATGGAATAATAACCATTACCAGTTCTGGTAATGCAACTGTTTAAATTTTTCAGTTCAAATGTATAAAGTCAATCGGTAGCTACTTATATTAAAAGCTAGTCACCATTTAATTATTAAAGTCTGAAAACGCCAACCCGAGTTGAGCAAGCGTGGTGATCAATGCTCGTGCCTTCTCTGTATGCGAAGAGGACCAGCAGTGGGACAGAATAGACTGGTATTATTATTATTATAGCCACTATTTAATTTCTAATCTAAGCTCAAAGAAAAAGCTACTCAAAATGTCTTGAATACTGTTCACTAATATTTCGCTAAGTGTGGTGGCTGAAAATATTGCTTCAGTGAGTACAGATAGTTTTTCTGGGTATGGGTGAGGCATGCTTGTAAGATTTGTATCTGTTGGACCACCCTCTGTTAAAAGAAGAAATTCTTAGAAATTACGTTTTATTAAATATTTTTTTAAATCTAAGATTAAGGTACCAGGTACTTTAACATAAAGGGCGAGGAAGGAACATGGATGGGTTTTAGTCAGTAAGAGTCTGACACTCCCTCCCGCTCCGCCCAGAGTGGGAGAATTCATTTGATGATTTCGCATCCTAAAAAAAAAAAAATTATAATAATTACAAAAAAAAGGTACCAGGTACTTGACCCGTCCTCCATGGCTCATTTTTTCATATACCCCAGATACTTGCATTGCACGTCAGCTCAGTACACAGTTGATAAGATTCTAGACCACTGTTGATAATCTGAGGAGGATGATGGATAGAGCTATATACTGGGTGTAAACAGACTCTTCACGAAACCGTCAACCAATCATTCTGTACACCAAACTAAGTCCTCCTCTCCTCCTCAGTCGTGCAATCTTGACAGAATGGTCGTGGTTGACGATGATACATTTTCTTTGGATGACGCAGTCTTCGCGATGCGCCTCCACTTATTGCGGTCTTCAGCGTCTCCGGAGCTTTGGACCATGGACGTTTGTGTTGCAGCTTATATAAGGTCTGTCCAACGCGTAGGTGATCGACCGTGTGACCTCTTGCCTTCTACTTGCCCCTGGTCAAGGTTTCATGGAGTGTTAATTTCGAACAATGTGGCCGAAGTATTTGAGGATTCGCATCTGTACAATCGATGATAACCTTTCCGTGATTCGAAGTTCCTCCAAGATCGAGACATTGGTCCGAAACTCCATCCAAGGGATCCGCAGCAGTCGCCGCCAGCACCACATTTCGAGTGCATCGATTTTGCGTCGGTCTTTGAGACGAACTGTCCATGTTTCTGCGTCATACAGAAATGTTGGTAAAACCAAACTTCTCATCAGGCGGGCTTTTGGGCTTTGGTGATATTATGATTGGCCCAGAGTCCCAGACTCTTTTGAGCTTATCAATGGCAGATCTTGTGATAGCGCATCTCCTTCTAATCTCATCCTCAGACTCCCCAGTATTCGTGATTGTGGAACCAAGGTATATATAAGATTGAACAATCTCACAGTTGCCAATAACATGGATGTCAGGTTGGTTTAGTTTAGCTCAGTCCACGATTATCATCTTGGTTTTATCTCTGTTGATTGCAAGTCTGAAAGCGAGGCTCGTTGTTCTAGCAGTGTTAACAAAGGAAGATATGGAGTCTTCCTTTGTTTGAGCGAGAATAGTGTCATCGGATTGTCTCAAGTTAGATGTCTTCCAGCTTCCCACCGAAATCCCTTTGTCCCATTGCTCTAAAACAATTCTCATAATGCACTCCGTATTCCTATAGAGAGGAGAGAGTATGCTTCCCTGTCGAACACCCGCATGGGTCTAAAAGTTTTTGAGTCAACGTCGTCCATCCGAATAGCCGCAGTTCTGTCCTCATAACTTATCCCATTGAACGGTGTCGAAGGCCTTGCGAAAGTCGACAAAGCAGACATAGTGTGGGATATTAAACTCTCTAGACTTTTCGATTTTCTGTCGAATGATTAAAATCTGCTCCCTTGTTCCTCGACCCTTGACGAATACCGCTTGCTCCGAAGCTATTTCGGGCTTCAGAAAAGTTTGCAGTCTGGTGTTGACGATATGAAGGAGAACTTTGCTGGCGTGTGAAATTAAGGCAATGAGTCTATATTTGCTGCATTTCTTCGTCGATGCCTTCTTATGTAGTGGTATGAACACGGAGTGTGCCCAGTCTTGAGGCCATTTCCCGGTGTCTCGACGCGATAACAAAATAGTATGCATCATATCGACTCCGCAATCGCCCATTGCTTTGAATATTTCTATGGGAATATCATCAGCTCCTACAGCTTGTTTCTTCTCAGGTGATCAAATGCGGTAAACTAAGTAACCCTACGCAAAAATGTTTGAATGTCAATTTTTTTTGTGAAAAATCAGACTTTCCGGTAGGACTCAATGTAACGCACTTAAAACATTGTGGTGGAATAGTACGGGGCTCGTGTGCATGGTGTTTAAAGTAAAACTCTTACATTAAAAACATGTACCTATTAAAAAAAAAAAACTTGAAGAAATGTTGGTACTTTGAGTATGGTGTAGAACAAAAAAAAATCGCAATGACTGGGAAAATAAGTGTCTTTCTTATACCCTTTATTGACCACGATATATCAACAAGAATGCCTATACATATAAGTTATTTCATCTATTTTTACACCGAGTTCAGTCGTTTTGCGGTCTTGTATCAATCATGGAACAACTTGTTTCGCACAACTTGTAACAGTACACCCACATTTCGCCAGTTATGTTTAAGTCCTATAGTATGGGCTAGATGGCGAGCCTATTGCCATCAACCAGGCGCAAAACCAGACTCCGTGGTTCTTACTGCGAAATCCCCGATGGAAAAACTCAATAACACTCAGAACCTCCAGTCGCGCTTGCGAACACTTCACCAAGGAGGAACAACCCGAACCTTTTTCAATAACAAGGATAAGTGTTTACACGGTTCCGATTTCGGCAAATTTTAATCATAATTTTGCATAATCTTCGCGAATTTTTACATATTCGGTAGTCAACAAAGGGTATAAAACAGTTGTAGGTTCAAATTCGGCAGCGGCCGCCCGCGGCGCGCTTACTCCCTCAATTATGAACCGAATGAATTCCATTAAACAAACGCAGCATTTTACGGCTGCGACATTAAGTCGACAGTAGTCGTAAACTCACCACTTGATTGATAAATTCTCTTCAGTAACTGCCGGAGCGTCGCCCGCGTTATGATTGCTACCGAACGACATTAAAATCGCTGCGTCCACGTGTAATGTACCAACATAGTTATAATATGAAGTAGGCCACTTAACTTGGCAGTATCAGTAAGTTGCGAACGTTATGAACCCTTATGGTTTCCGAGCGAATAAGTATTATGTTCACTTAAATTCATTACCTTACTGTTCTTCGTATGGAACGTTTCGTAGTCCGTTAGGTGTCAAAATCTTTTTGACCGCACGAAGAACGTGTGAGATAAATAACACTGTGCGTACATTTTTTACGTAATATGGGCAATAATTTTAATTTTATTGAGTCGGACAATGAAAGTGATGAAGGAGAATGAAATACGTTTATTACTCTATAAAATATTCGACACTGACTGTGTCAGTAAATTATTGTCAATATTTTAATTTCGAATTCTGATTAATATTTACTCAGAGTCTGACATGTAAATCATTTTATATTACCCATTCTTCAGAGTCTACATTTGTCTTAAATTAATTTGCTATCTTTTTTGTAAGTTCCGAATGATAATTCAAGTAGCTCATTTTTTGTCAGGCTCCTTTGAATATGTCTAATGAAATATGGCTCACATAATAGGTGTCATAAATCTTGTAATATTGTCACATCGACTCTGCTTCTCCTATTAGATATTAGTTGTTCTGTCAGATATTTTAGGATAATAACTGTATCTGTTTCTTGGAACCGTAGATACATAAGTACAATCGTGTCCGGTTAATTGGTAAAGTGGTGGGTTAGAGTGGGGAGTGGGTAGATTAATGAGCGGCTACCGCTTGCTTATCGCGCAGCATCTCGCGCATGACTGATCATCTGTCGTGGGCCTGCGCCTCTATGGGTTTAGTGATGGACAAAACACTGCCTTCAGACTTTTTCTATCGATCATTTTACATTTCATTCATGGATATTCAAATAAAGAATAAGCTCAGACAAAACTTTATTTTCTGCCAAGTTAAAACTAGCGATACAAAACCGTACAGCCAGATCAGATATAACAATTAAAATACTTCAAACTGCTAGTCTCGCATAAAATAACAATTTCGCTATTTTACGATAAAATTATATGAAACCTTATTGGTCAATAATATCGATAATGGTATTCGTAAGGTAGTCAGGCCTGCCTTACGGTCGTGATATGAAGGCGACCGCGTGGTTTCCGAGAAGCACTCGGTACCTTACGGCCGCGCCACATTCGACCGAGCTTTTTTCTTTCCACCTTTTATCGGACGCATTGAAATATTTTTGTGGAGATCAAACGACGTTTAGATACGTACATTAGGATTAATGTTGGACATCAGTTACTCTCGTATGTAAACGTAGGTAGGTACTGTTACCGAGAACTTGGAATCGGATGTTGGGTGTATGAGGATTGTTCTCGCACGATTTTTAGATAGAATGCCCATTGTGTTGAGGTATTGTTGGTTAGTAAACTTAATATGGCTTCGAGAATGTTAGTTATTTTAAAACGGGTCCCATCACCCCGTGGGAGAAAAGTTCTGAGCTGGCTATATTGGGTTTGTCATTCGTTATTGGTATATGCTTTCTTTACTGTGCTTCGTTATAAAAGAGAACAAAATAATATGAAAAGCAATCGTTTTAAAAACCTAAAGAGCTATGCTCAGATTATATTGAATTAATTATTTGGAAAAATCATGTAATTTATCATAAAAGCACATAGAGCCTGCACTGCGTAAGTAGTTATTTTTTTCCTCTCGAAACTATATAAAACTAAAACTAATAAAAACTACATCGTTTGTAAACTTTATGTATGTACCGGGGAGTCGGTGAACAATATGCCCACAATTCACAACAGTAATTTTTAAAATTATAGCACGAAACAAAACACTTGTGCCAAAGTTGCGTGATTAGTAGCCATATTTCTTTAAAAGAAAATATATCTTCACGTTTTGTATTGTGGACAGCGAGTAAGTACAAAAAAGAACCTTAAATATAACCTAACCTTAGATACCGATACTGCTACTGCACTTAAAAAGTATCATTTTCCACCATAACAAATCTTTTAACTGAAATTATGAAACAATTTGTAAAAAGATCATTAATTTCTCTTAATTATTATCTTAGTTACGTATAACCGACACAAAATCGTTCAGAAGAAGCACTCATCATACGTATAAATTAATCGTTAATTTAAATACAAAGAAGACTAATTTAATAAGTGACCCGACTCCCAAATGTCAAAGCGTTAAAAAAAGAACGATGCAAGAAGGATGGTAGTAAAGGAGAACGCCCAAGTCGGTGTCAAGGAGAGATGTGACTTTTTTATACTCTAAATAAATTGGGAGTCATTTTTTAAGTTTTTTTTCTTTGTTACTGAGTACAATGGGAGGACAAGATGGTCTGTTAGGTAACATTTTTACATCATTATAAGTGGAAAACCGTTAGTGATGGTCGCTGGGCGCTTGTACTGATCGACTGGTCTTCTAGGAAGTTTAAGTATTTACTATTGTTTGTTAGTTATGTGCACTTGATAAATAGCTATGAGCCCTAAATGTTATTTTTTATAGGATAAAGCTACTGCCTGAATTTTTTTATTTTATTAAATGTGGAAATCCGTTCTAATCCGTTTGTTCGTGCTACCGTGGCTCCGTGACCCCTAGTTATCTTTTTGACACCACTCTTTGTGAGTTATTTTGGACTATGTTGTGGTACTGGGAAAACTCTTGTCACTTTAATTGTTCAGGATTGAAATCTCTTCTGAAAACTAAAGAATCCATTTGAACCATTGTTTCATTGCTTAGGTAAGCAGATTCTTATATGTTACCACACCACATTGAATGAGATAATACAATGCCTACAGAGTTAAGCCTACAGCTACTATGGTCGTTATATATGCTACGCTAACAGATTTTTTTGCCGTGTTTTGCAAACCACAGCTGTTTTCATTTCCCATCAAAGCTTTTGTTTTCAACAAATATAATAAAAAGACAACAATCAAACTATAGATACCATAATAAAACTATGAGATAAAATCTTCGCCTCACTTCCGCTCGGAATTTGAAGCAAAAACTAACTTTTTTTCAAACCTGACATTCTTGAATATGTTGGTACCGTGGGATTGTCTGGGTGCTCCCCTGGGGGCCGGGGACTTCGGTAGCGCCACCGGAGCACCCCGCCGCTTCGCCACTTACAAAACCAATATTTAATTATGATAAGTTATAATGATTATAAATTAATTTTAGGAGGATAGGATTATGGATTCATTAAACATAATGTCTGTTCACGCTTTTTAGTGGGTTTAGTTTATGGGCTAGTCGTGTATGTCAGGATGAGAAGGGGTTCGATACCTGGGTTAATGGATAACGTATAGGGAGACACTGCTGCGCTGGTAGGACTTGTCAAGCTGGCTGTCCCTAGTAGGGTCTACACTTCAACCAAATTATCTGTGCAGGCGGGAAAACAAAGAACTAAAAAAAAAGCACCAAGTTTGACATATCGATTCCAATTTTCTTGACAATCAACGCCGTCTACTCTACTATATAGATATCTTGGCGCTTGCCCATCGTCAGAAATAACGCCACTATCTTGTTTTTTTTTTCAGAACAGTTTCCACAGATACCTAGTTTCACAAATATTTACCATCATCATGAGTCAGCAGAGCCCTGGCAATATCAAGTGCCAAAATAAACGTGCAACACAGTATTACAAAATCTTCCAATCTTAGCTCGGAACAAAGCAGCCTCTTTTTCTTGTGAAATTAGAAAAAGATCTAATGACAACACTTCAAGTGCGTCCATCCCGGGGTAATATAGTAAGCCGTGGTGAGCTTTGCCCCATTCCACTACTGCATTACTATTTACCAACATAGCAGTAAAAGTCTTGTGGTGTGACCTCTATTCCAACCTCTGATTTTTCAGATTTATGTGTGTATTGAATTATCACTTGCTTCGGTGAAGGAAAAGATCGTGCATGAGGAAACCATTGACGTGTAAACTTTACATGTCAGTCAATAACATGCCAAGTTAGAGGTCCACGGGCGGTATAAAATCTCTGACACCAGGTTAGGCACTAGTCTTTATCGTGTAGTTACACGACTTCAACTAAAGCTTTCAGTCCAGAAATAGACTGAAAATATTACTTCATCTCGAATAAAATCAAAAAGTGCTCGGTGATGGTAATGACAGGGTACTCGACTCTATTCGATAAGTTTTCACCCATTGGCTGCATCACATTGCATCAGTTTTTAATAATTAGGTAAGCCTAGATAGAATCTAATGATCTGAATGTAGTTCTAAAGCTTTAGACCGGACCGAACTGACAAATTAATTAGAAAGCCGATAAGTTATAACATTTCTAAACTTTTAGCTTGCCATAGGTATACATACCGTGTTATTTCGATTACTCAATATCTACCTACACATACAGATCCAATATAAGGCTTTATAGAAGAAGTTTACCATAACCATAATGCCATTATATAAAATCAAAAAGGATGCTATTTAGTGGCCATGCCATGGACAACAAAATGAATCCAAAAACATTAATGAAGCGACAGAAAATAAATCATTTGAATAAACAATGTTTAACAGGTCAATGTTAGAGATTGTAATAAAATATCATTGAAAATTCAGATCGTTCCTTAACTATCGCAAAATAGACTCTATTGCAAAGCCATTGAGGGGACATTGAAAAACGTAACTCGTCCAAAAGAGTTGGTGTTCATATCTCAAACAAAACATGCAAAGTATTTCTTTAACGATCTCTTATTTTTTATACGGAATCTTCGAATTCTTACCTCTAGTTACTGACTCAAACAGATCATGAGATAGGCGATGTTTAACTTTTTTTGGTCACATAAAACTAACGTAACCCTCTATGATATTTAAGTATCGACAGATACATCTGGGACGTTCGGTTCGGAACACAGCCGCTGCGCGATAAGAGATGATAAAGTAATGGCCGAGATAGCAGCCCCGCTACCGAATCTGATACGACACGGTAGCGCGCGCAACACTCACTCATACCATACGCCATTTAGTTTATTGAATTCCATTCTAATGACCGATCGACATCTCGACCGGCTCGGTATTTAACTCACATATAAAAAGTATACGACCGTCCGCGACAAAGCTAACACTACACGCTAATTTTATTACACGGCGAGCCTACAGACGTTCTGCTGAAGGACTAATCCAAAAGTCATCAATACATCGTTATCTAGAACGGCGTCTGTAAACCAAGTATACGATCCATAAATGAGTCGACAAGTGCCGGCGCTCCAACCCTAATCGCGCGTACAGATACCCACGAGGAAGAAACTGCCAATATTTATAATACTAAACATAAAATACCACAATAAAACGAAATGCGTCGACGCGCAAAACTTTATGCTAATCGCCACTAAAAATATAATAAAACTGTGACCTTGTGGACGCGCCGCGTTCCCGACGCCGACGTGCCGTTATTAACCCGAGGTGCTGTTCTTAACCACATAATGTATGCCTACACAACTCCTAAAATCTGTCATCGTGAGTTAAACGACACATAAATCGTGGAGAATTTGACACCGCATGAGCGAGTCCTATTGATTTATCGCTTTCCTTAAACATGAAACATGATACGCGAATAGAATCCATTAAACGCTTAGATGTCTACCTCCAGAGAAGATTTGGTAACAAGCTCACTTGAAATTAATATTGTAATGTATGATGCATTTGTTAGATGTTGAGGTCCGTAGTGGTGGCCATCGGCGGCTAATCACGAACACAGGTAGCGTATCACCATCATCTCGCTCGCGACTTACGATCCATTCCGGTTATTAATGAACCCGAACCATTTTCGAATTTCGCCGCCGCCCGGACAGACTATTGACAGCTGTTTATTTATCAATGTCTACTTGACTCGGGCTGAGGCATCATCCGTTGCAAATATTTGAATTAGTATTCAATGAGCACTCGCTTCGCTTTCACAACTTTGACTTGGAGCAGTGTAGCAACCTATTATTGTTCATAGAAGTGTACAATAAGAAAATCAAACAGATTCCCGCTGGTTTCTTTGCTCGTATCGGTCGCAGTGAGTTTTTCTTCGTGGAGCTGCCGATGGCATTAACATTTCAAAACAAACCTGTCGGCAACTGCGGGAATTGCGTTTATTATTAGTTATTACATAGACATCATGCTAATTGTCTTCTAAAAACTAAGCTTCGCTGGAAAAGCTATCCGGCCGTGTCCAGGAGTTCGCAGTGCCGCCATATTACGATTAATTGATGCTAATTAATAAATTAATTAACCATGTTAATACTACGCTTGAGAGATTCCAGTTTTTCATGTGCCACGTTCGTATTTGTCCGAGCTGCATTTGTATTGCCAACCGCAGCATTCTGCCTTTTTGTTAGACGTTCTCGATACGGCATGATCTCGTTATATGTGACCATGTTCATATTTCGATTCATTTTATTGAAATTAATTATGTGCTTCGAGATGACCCACGCTCCTAATTAGGACTCTGTTATGACAGTCATTCATATAGCATTGATTGAATCGGGGCGGCATTTGATCATAATTTATGTCATATTTTCTCATTTGTTTTCACAGTAATTAGAGGAGATCCGGCTCTAGTGATGTTTTGTATCGAGTTCCTGCGACTTAGCGACGTTAAGATTAGCAAAAATGATCTGCGGAACGTCTTCTTGTTGCGATTCCTACGTCCGGAAAAAGATCATTACGTGTCTTAATAGCGTTTCAAGATTTTTTATTCGTCGTACGCGTGGATATGAAGATATAATATCATATATTACGCCACTATGCGGCGAGTATAGTGGTCGGTGGAAAAACTGGAAAAACGTAGTGGCACGCGCGTGGCCTCATTGAAGTCTCGCCGCCGCTGAGTATGTTGTCACGTATAGGACACTTGACTGAGATTTCTTCTTCGAAATGCATTCTGTTTCAAGAACACGACACAGCCCGTTCCTTCCTAAATCTAGATTTGAAAATTGCAGTACGTGATTCAGCGACCGCGAGTGCCGCCGCCGCGTGGGCGTACCACTATTTTGATAGCGTCTTTGTCTTCTCGGAATTTTAGTTTGAATCTAATATGATAAGCAAATTGTACAAAGAAAAGTTAACAATACCTCCATGTATTCTCGTTACGACCGACAAAGATACAGCTTGTGAGCCATCGTAAAAAATGCTCGAAGTTCGCGATATTAGAACAAATCATAATAAAAGTGCAGAGAAAACAAATTTTGTTGGCTCGCAAGAATTTACAAGAGTCGGGCTCGCAAGCGGCGAGCACGCGTCCGAAGCGAACATAAATACGAACTCCTCGGCCACATTATATAACGAGTATAGGAGGCCAATTTAACAGACTTATTGTCTCCGTGCGGGTACAATGCGAGACATGGAGGGAGACGCAAAAGGACCACGACGCCGGGGACCCCGAGCCTGCCGATACAAAACAATGGTATTTAATCAACGATGATAAATGCTGTATTCAAGCACGTTTTTTAACGATACTGCCGTATTGTTTTGGCGGGAGCTTACCGTTGAATACGGAGATAAGTCGCCGCTGAGAGTGGCTTAGCTGACAAATTGGAATAAAAGGAATATTTATTCGTGTTGGAAATCGTGGGGCCTTGACGTGGGGAGCTTGCGATTCCTTGATATATTCACGTATTCTGCAGACACAAGGCAGACACGACACTGACCTCTTATAAGATGTTCACCATAATACATTTTAACATAAATATTACACTGAGATATTATGGAAGTTTAAGAACAACAAGCAGTTGTCATAAAGCTTACAAAATGCCATACTTATTACATTACAGCCCTAACTTACAAATTATTTTAGTTTTGATCTCTCTTCACAGCATCTCATCAGTTTTCAAAGACCCTAAAGTTCACTAAACTACTGATGCTGCGTTTTCATAGACACTAAACTACTACACTATTAATGCTGCGCTAATATTAGCGAAACTGGTGACCATGCCCTTTAAAAAGTTTTCGCTCCTGTCACTATTTGTTACAGCGTCTAATTGGAGGCCGATTTCAGTAAAGCGTTAAAAATCTATTTGACAAGAATATAATGACACATACATACATATACATATTATATGACATACTCGTACATACATCGACGCACCACTGGTTCTATTTTTTTACAATTGACAAAAACTATATACGCTGCTGGGTTGTCCAAATCATTTGCTGAATTATTCGCGGTAACAGTTTGGTAGGTACCTACTTTTCTAGTCTACATATATCACCAAAAACATCAGCCCATAAAAATCCTCATTGCAAGATATATTTCGTAATTCCAACACAAACTGCAGTTCCAACACTCCCAATCCAAATATTACGTCATAAAAGATATATTAGCATTGCGTACGATGAGTTTTGTATAAATCACGTGCATTTTGTTGAAATAACGCTGGGAATACGATTGGCATCTGGTCTGCGAGAGGCATCGTAAATTTGTGAGGTTAAACAGCATGACGCCGTATTGAGTTTGAAGGACGAAGCATAGAGCAATGATTTATAAGCACTGGGAACTGGGTACTGGGCACTGGGCACTGGGCAAGCATGACGCACCTGATGTATTTGTTCGAATGTCGACACATGACAATGACGATTGTTCTTTATGAGTTATGAAAGCGCTGCAGATATTGGAAATTGAAATGTTGTTGTTATTCGCAATGTTGGGGTTGGTTTATCAATATTAGGCTCGTAGACTTTATAATATATGCATAAAGCCTTGCTATGGTCTATCTGATTGTTGCTAGGCTCAGTTTGTATCTCATAATAGTTGACTATAAGAACCGTGCCATGTAAATTATTGTCGTTCGCTGTTTGCTTTTTACAATTTCACTCAAAACTGTTTCTGTCATATTAGGCTCAATTGAAAATGGTATTTCGAATTCGTATAAATTTTTCGTTTTGCACAAATTTGATGGAGATGAAAATTCTTTTGAAACTTTTCTAAACCATGATGAAAACGATTTGCCATGTTAGGATGGGCCGTGGTCGTCACATCAGGGATGGTGGCAAAATCCATAATCCATCGCCATTCCTCCCGTACCATTGCACTTGCCTAGGCACATAAAAAATTTCAATATCCTTGGAAGATTGTCTACGAGCCAAGCAATAGGAGACTTCTATGGAGTCCTTCTCAGCAAATTCAACACAGCAACAAATTTATACAACCTACTTATTAAAGACATATTTCATCAGCAACCCCAGGAATAAGAGGACTAAAACAAAAACGTATCAAGGTCCCAACAAGATACGGATCTAAACGTCTCAAAATGGCACTAACGGTGTTCGCAAACCTGATAACATTCCGTAACAATCAATAAAAACAATTATGTTATAGACATCGTTTTGTGTTGTGTGTGTCCCAAAGGAACGGACCCGTGGACAAATATTTATGCAATTTATTCATATTATGCTCGTGTGGACAGGGCTTTAGTTGGTAGGCTTGGGTTTAGGAATTATGAACTTAGATGTATTTGTAAGCATTTTTTTCAGTGTTTTGCATAGCATAGCGTGTAAGTGTATATGTTTGCTGTGCACAGCATTTTTGTGTAGTTTAGAAAGCAGTGATTACCTAGTGGTTTTACTTACCGTCGGTCTGGTAGGTCACGAGTTCGAACCCATGGCGCCCTTTTAAGTTTTCGGATTCGTTTGTGCGTATTGTATAATAATCATTAGCTTCGGTGAAGGAAAAACAACGTGAGGAAACCAAACATGCGTGAGACGTATTTCTCGACCACATATAAAGCCAAGTCATCGAGGCCCATGGGGCGCATAAAACTCTGACACTAACCACACTAAAAAGAAAGAAATAGGATAGCCTATGATATTCCCACTGCTGGGAAACAATAGCCTTCTCTTTATGCAATAATCCACCACGCGGATCCAGCGCAGCTTGGTGGTCACATGATATTTTTGGTAACCTGTGACCGGTTTCCTCATGATTTCTTTCCTTCACCGTTTTTACGGTTTTTTTAGTGCAAACCAAAGTGTTTGCATGACCGCCATCGTGACAATCCCATAGATCAGCGTACACAGTAGTTGTAGGTACCCCTTGAATGTTATCATAATTATAGGCTTTTTGCAGACTTAACGGCATGTATCATAACCACGCCGTTTTTGTAAGAATCTTATGATATTCTATTGTTCCAACAGAGAAGCTCCCGTGTATGAATTGTAGCGCGAACGAATATGAAAAAGGGAGAAAATAAAACAAAACCTGATACAATAGGCTTCAGTATCGAAGCTGAGAGGATCGTTGTCAAATTTTTACATGCGTTGGTGTTGCCATTGTTGAGAAATGGAGTTTGATTGTAGAATGGGGAAGGTCGTTAAAAGCTAATTGTAGATGGTGCGATAATAGCTCGATCTCAATCTGACCAATGCGGCCAGAGAATTTTGAAATGTAAAATGACATTACCAGAATTTCACCATTTGTTTTACAGTTTGCCATCCCTTTTGCAGCTAAGTTGATCAATAACTTGTAGGGCGTAATAAGTGTGCCGTGTCTTTCTTTTCAAGATTAAAAATTATTACACCAAAAAAACATCAGCTGCTACCTACATTTTTTCGAGTTACGCGACCAATAATGTATGAAGCAGCAGATTTTTTTTTCGAGATTTCATACTATCCGCCCTTTAAGTAATTTAAACGAAAAAAAAATAACGGTGTATGATTATCTAACCTCTGGTCTCCAGAATTCATTATCAGAACGTCAAACAGGTGAGTTTTCAATTTCTTGGGTAATCATTTTGCTTTGGATACGGTTCATTGCGTACCTACACCTATCTTAAGTGTTTCGACGTGGAAAAAATCTTTATGACCGAAAGCGGATCCCAAAACTAAATATTTTATTCTTAGGTATATCGACAGTGGCAACACTAACAGCCATCAGTGTTGCAATAAATACGTCTGGCGGTGACAGGCAAAAAGGCGGGAATGCGCGGGCGGCAAGCGCGCCCGGCGGTCTCCGCGCATACGTATGCCGTGACGCTTTTTGGCCAAATTCATATTTAGAAGCACGAGTTTTGTTTCTATTTTGTGTACTCGTATTAACAAATCGTTTTGGTGCCATTGTGTTGGCAATATTAATATGATTTAAGACAGTTATTACATTTCAACATGTCCAAAAACTATCATCTACTGTTCCTTTAACTTCAAAAGCAAAAAAAGCCACAATAAACCTATCAGCCAGTATCAAGTTGCTGCAACATGTATATGGATTCGTCTAAACCGATTAATAAGAACGTAGGGACAAGTTTTTCTCTTTTAAAACTATTTCAGGCGTGTTTCGATAGTATCGCTGATAATATGTAGTTGCATGTCTCATTTCAATGAAACCACGTTTACGGAAAATGCCGTTCTTGCTAACTGTCTCAGGTGACATGAACTGGTAACTAGACTCATGTTGCCTAGATCTAGAAGTGGCTACAATTTCGCAACTCGCAGATCGCAAGTCGGCACAGCATTTGCGTGCTGGGCTTGCCCGAACGTGTAACATTCTCGCGGCGGCCGCTATCAGATGTGCGGGCGCACGTGACGGAATCCCTCCCCTCAACCCTCCCCCTCCTCGTCTTCCCAGAAACAGAGCATCTGAAAGCATTCGAGAGCAGCCGACGTGTCCCCACGTCTAAGCACAAGTCTAATGCTACTCCGGAATGGGGCGTGCGTGAGTCGTTTCGAGTCCAGCTTTATCTCGCCTAGATGACTGTGCTCTGGCATTTTTACGACCCGTTCCGTGAATAAGCTAATAAGGATATCAAATGTACCTGTTGGATTACATGTCTGACCAAATAGGGTTAAGAATTTCAAGTAAATAGTCTTTCCAAGATGATAAACAAAGACGACATTTTGTTCAAGTCGTGAGCATAGGTCTTCTGTGAAAGCTCTAACTGCAAACAACGAGTCAAATGCATCGGCGAAATGAGCGCTAAAATTACACGTTCTTAGAAATCGGTATGTCAACAATGGCAGCAGGGCGCAGGGCGCGGGGCGGTCAGGCGGCGGCACAGACCACAGACACACGCTGGATGCCTGTCTTTGAATAATTCGCGTTGTTGTTCGGCGCCGGTGTTAGCAATTGTCGCGCGGTTGTATTACGATAGCATCGCGCCGCCGCGAGTCGGCGCCGCTGATCTAGATCGCGGCGTCCGCTCACCAAAGACGTGCACTCGACGGATAAAGTCGTCACACACGACGTTCGCACCCGCGCCAGGTATGCCTTTGAAAAACGCAGCGCAATCGCAAAGTATTCAGCGTGCGCTCGTGATGGCATCCTAGCAACACTGTCGATGGCTTAATTTACTGCGAACCGCATTTGTTTTAAGCTTTGAGAGCTGTAAAGTATGTTAGATTTATAATCACTGGCGCTGTCTAGTGAGAGCGCGTTTGAACTTCGCGCTTCAGTAGACGTGTGCTATCTGGAATCGCGTTTTGGAGCGAAAGCAGGTGCCATCCTATCTCCTGCATAAGAAAAAAGATAACCGTGGATACGGAGTTCTGTTAGGATGTTACGAAGAATTATTTGGATAGGTATTGTGACGGGAAAACTTACCTCATTTCAAACGAGAACAAATGAACGACAATAAACTTAAAAATTGCACAATACCGTGAGCATCTCTCGTAGTCATGCATCGTAGAGCGCTACGCCAGGCGTAGCACTGATACAATTTTATCGAGAATGTATCAATAATACTTATTAAAGCGCCTCAACTTATGTGAACACTAACCAATTTAGATTCAAAGAATCAACCGCGCAAACATGACCGCACCACCAATTTTTTCTCTCCCAAATATTAATAACCACTAAACAGATTATCGGCATAGCATCGACACCACTACAAAGTTTTTCTCACGCGGTTGACATCACTAATTCATACCATCCTCTCACGTACGGTCTACAACATTTTATCTGTGTAACGACAGCATTCAAAGGTTTCTGTTGTCCTAAAATTATTCACAAATGGCACGTTGAGGCGTAAGAAGTCCAATTGTTTTCGCGGGAATGCTATAACATTGTTTCTTCTGGGCCAGACTTCGTCACCAGCCGTGTCGAATATGGCACAGCATGGGCCATGTTGACGCATTCCTGCTTTTTCTACAATATTAAGCGGAGTGGCCGATATGGGCTGGCACACATAACCGAGGTGTGTATTGTAATTTTATCGCCGCACGTATTCGTTGATAGGTAATTTGTCGAATCGCTTCGATATTAATTCAATTCAATTCAATTCATTTATTTAGTCAGACACAAGTATCCATAAAGAGTACACAAAATCGAATAAACATAAAAAGAAGATAATAATAACTAAATAGCATATTCAAAATCAAAATCAGCAATATTGTACAGTAATAATTCAAAATAACAAAATGAGGATGTTTTTGGTTCACGTTTTGGTGTTCTCGTTATGAAGTTGTTCTGAATTAAAGTATTTTAAAAATATGCTGCATTTGTCGATGAACTCTGTATGTGGTTGAAAGAAATATAAATCGGTTAAATTCTCGTTAGTCAAATTCATTATGAAAATGGAATGTCGGTGAAAAAAAAGTCTCGTAATTGCCGCAATGGCTCATAGATTTTTATGGTTTTTTTTTTATGGTGGACAACAAATGGATACAAGAACTTACAATTTCATATAGGAAGTGCGTCACACAGCCACGCAATTTTAAAAGCAATTTTCGCCAGAAAGAACGAGTGAACTTGGAAATAGGATCTTTTTCATACAAATATGAGTTCCAATAGTACATTGTTATCCTAGGGGTGAAAGTAACTTATTTAGTCCCGAGACGGGGTTTGGCGCCCAAGCGTAGCGCGGACGCTAATAGCTCGAGGGACTAAATAAGTCTTTAACCCGAGGTAAACACTGTGCTTTTCATTACGAATACAAGGAAAATAAAAACAAAAACACGAAACCACTCGAAAAAAAATGAAGATCGGATTGCCGCTTTCCCGCCTTAATTGTTTTTTTTTCTGTGGCCGGCTATTCAGCCTTTATTTTCACTATCGTCACTGAAAAAATAGTAAATATTTTGCCCAAATCTTTGATAGTTTATTGAAATATTTGTAACTAAATTATAACTAAGTTATTTAAAAAAATTATATTCTTTAATCAATACTGAATTTTATGTTATTTCAATTTTACATCGCGCTGTAATTTACAGGCTGTATAGAAGTCGGAATATGGTTTAATAGAAATGTGAAAATAGAACTAGATTTTTTTTTAATAAAGTGACAGCTGCCAGTTGAAAGCGTTTCTTCCTAGGGCTGAAAAGTATTACTTTCAGACCTAGTACTTTCCGAGTATGAGTAATGAAAAATACTTTTCATCCCATCTATTCGAAAAAGACGACTTGGTTCGCCTTTAAGTGCACCCAAAGGTGGTGTTTTCTATAAGAAACTTTTAGCGGGCAGTAATGAGTTTTTAATCCTCTTTATAAGTGCGCCGCAATTATCTTTGCCGCGCACTTTTTGAATTTGGAACATCTTGTGTTCAGCGCCCAAGAAATCGAACGCAAATATTGTTTGAATAAAGACTGGCTGGTGCGACGGCCCATAGTAGCGCCGCGCGCCGGCTGAATACAAAAAAAAAAAAGAAATAAAATTAAAAACGCGCGAACTATAGCCCGCGTTTTCGTCAATTTTCACGGATTGATAGAAATTCATGATTTTGTTTTGAAAAATGAGTTCTTCAAGTGACAGTGAAAGTATAGAATTAACTCCTGATAGTATTAGAACTGACGCAAGAAATGTGATGGATAATCTACTACCTGCAAAATCCCGGGAGAAATATATGAAAGCTTATGGTAATTTTATTGAATGGAGAAATTCAAGAGGCGCCAAGAATTTTTCAGAATCTGTGTTTTTGGCCTACTTCCAGTACTTAGCCAAAACTAAACAACCTTCCACACTTTGGAGTACCTACTCAATGCTAAAATCAACAGTCAGTTCTAATAACGACGTAAAACTGGACACATATTCGAAATTAATAGCGTATCTGAAGAGGATGTCTGATGGATTTAAACCTAAAAAATCCAGTGTTCTCAGTCAAAAACGTGGAGACTTTCCTTAATGAGGCACCCGACAACATCTTTCTTGCCGTAAAAGTAAGTAACTATGTATGTATATATGGTGGATTAGTAAAGTATTGTGTGTTTTAAAATGCGCATTTTATTGTAACCTGTACTTCGATAGATAGGTACTTGTCTTATTCACATTCGGTTTTGTTACAGGTGGCTTTAATTTTCGGAGTACATGGAGCTTGTCGTGGCAATGAACTTTTAAAAATAACTGTTGATGATGTCGAAAATCACTCGGATAATTTACTGTTAGTAAAGCTGACAGACACAAAAACAAAAATTGACCGATCCTTCGTAATCCGAGGAGAATACAAAACTATTGTACAGAAATACCTGGACCTGCGTCCTGCTGATATAAAGACCAATCGGTTTTTCATCCGTTATCAAAATGGCAAGTGCTTCAAACAAGTTATGGGAAAAAATAAAATTTCTTACATGCCACAAGAAATCGCTACTTATTTGAAGTTACCAGATATCAAGCTATATACAGGACATTGTTTTCGTCGCACTTCTGCTACCCTGTTGGCAGATTCTGGAGCGGACTTAACTGTTCTCAAGCGACATGGAGGATGGAAGTCGAGTGCTGTAGCAGAGGGATATATAGAAGATTCCATTGAGAACAAGGCGAAAACATGTGAACGCATCGTGGAAAACATTAAATTGCAACCTTCAGTTAATCCATCCATGCCACTGTCGCCGCGCCCATCTACATCCAAACAAAGAGATTCACCGTCACATTTTCCTCAAAATGAGCCACATTCTGACATTATTTCAAACACGCAGAATAAAATTAAATCTACAACAATCTCTATTCCTAATAAAACTGTAACAATTAATTTTCAAAATTGTGAAAATGTCTCAAATGTAAATATAAGTTTTTAGTTGTTTTATTATTAGATACTACTTAATTTCAATTTAGTTGTTACTCTGTTTCATTAAATATCAATATTACAATAAAATATGAGGCGCCTTTTATTTTCTCATAGTGGGTGATGAAAAGTAGAGTGTATCACTCGGGCGCAAAATATATTTTTGGCTCGGGCGACGTACTTTGAATCCCTCGCTACGTTCAGGATTCTACTAAAGAATCCCTCGCTACGCTCGGGATTCTACTCTAGAATCCCTCACTTCGCTCTGGATTCAAAAAAGCGCCCTCGCCGTAAAAATATTATTTTGCTCCCTTATGATACAATCTACTATTGTTCGACAACATGAAATTGTTATCAGAACAGTAAGAGAAAAACACCTCTAAAAGTTGTTAAGTGTTTACATAAATGCTCGTGACTGTACACTATGTACTAAGATACTACATATTTACTCTGCTCGGTACGTCTCGCCAGTTATCGATCACAACCGTCTCTAAACTCCCCAAATATTTGACTCCTCTAAAAAAAGTTGTTAAGCTCTTATACCCAAATTATAGTGTTCAAACATTTTAATACAACGCTAAGAAATGTGCGTAAAAGTTTATAAAATGGTGGGCCATAATATATGTACCGGTGCCTTCTGGCGGCTATTACTTAGGTCCGGGCTTGTTATTAAATTCGGCCTTACTTATTTATTTATGAGCATGTTTATTGTATGCGACGTGGACTGTGGACTGTGGATGTGGTCCACCATTCTTGGCCAGTGAGTGTAGTCTCAAATTGGAGGATCGTGAAAATTTCTTTTCTGGGGAATGAGATACCACCATGGAAGCTTACAGGTGGCATCGTTTATGTTTTCAGTAAGTAAAATGCATACCTAAAGAAAGAAAGTACCTACTTACGAGTACCTAACATTGTTTGATGAAGTCGGAAAGGATCGTCTCTAACAGACTAAAACTATAGACAATTTCAGATAGCTTGAGATTTTTTCAAATTTAACGAATAAATTCCGAAATTTCCCGATAACATTAATTTAAATTGCTGTCCATTACACTATTTAAGCTCTGGATGGTTATAAAAACGCACATTACCGAAGATTAACTAGTAGATTGACACTGCCACCCAAAAGTAAGTCCATTGTCGTAGCTCCAAAACAAATAACACGCACGACCAACAAAAGTGACGATTATAGCGCCTCGCGACTCGAGAGAACTTTAATCCAAACTTAATTACAGATGAGCGGCGATCACATGAAATATCGATTTGGGAGGAATATTCAAACGTTCTGTACAGGTGCCGCGTCACGCCCCCCCCTCAGGCTCACACACTTACGTGTCGGGACCAAAGAAACCTTCAATACTTTCCCATTTATTTATTAACACGAAATAATTCGCATAGAAACAGCCAAGATTTTAAAATTCAAATAAATATCTCCGCAAACTTCGTAACTACATGCAACGGACTTAGAAGTAAGAAAGTCTTTTCCCTATCTCCCAGATTTATCTCTAAAACCTACTCGGCTTTCTCGGATCGTTTGCAAGGAACATTAGCGGGGCTCGCGCGTCGTCGGCAGATGCATCGGGCACGAATCGAGTTTCCCAATAATTTCATAGTGAACGAGCTTCGATCGAAGACCCTCAGTATCTGTGGATCCATCTCTCGCCGACGGCCACGCGGCCTGCTATGTACGGCCCTTATTAAATGCAAAATATTGCAGCTTTACATAACCGAGATCTCGTTAATATTGCATTAACGATATTTTATAAGACGCCATGTTTTCGCCTCGGCTTTGTACGTGATATGTTAGTAACGATGTGTAGAACATGAGGGTTCAATGATTTTGTGTTCGTTTTGTTCGATGGCTTGGTTCTTGGGTCAAAGCTTTGTCGTTGCTTAAACCTAACTTGGAAATATATGTTACGAATCGAACTTGCATGAAAATAGTTACGGTCTTCGTCATACAAGGCTTTAAGAATATTTTAATAATATAGAATATCTGGTATTACCTACCTACATATCAAGTTTCTAAGGATTTATACATGAGTACGTTATCGGTTACTGAACACCGAGAAAGATTTTCCTATTTGCAATTGATTAAAGACTGGAGACTAAGAGAGCTAAAGTAAACATATTTATTTTATTTATTTATTTATTTAAACTTCATGTACAATAGTGGTACATAGGCGGACTTAATGCCACAAGGCATTCTCTACCAGTCAACCATTGGGTCAAATAGACAGCATTGTGATAGAGTACAATAAAAATAAAAAGAAACATACCATCTTGTAAGCCTAAAATAAAACACATAAATGGGTACCTACATACTAATACTTAAATAGGCATAAAAAATAAACTAATACATATTAAAATACATACAAATAGTCCAAAATACGAGAAACCTTGCGATATAATTACTACGACTCTATGAATAACTATATTAATAAGGTAAACAATTTAGACCGACTTTAAATAAAATTTCCGAACTGCTCTTTTAAAAGCCAGTTTGGTTTCGGCTTTTTTAATGCCATGGGGTAGCGCGTTCCAGAGTTTTATAGTGGAGATAGCAAAAGAAGAGGACATAAAACCAGTACGGTGAGAGGGAATTTGAAGGATAAAGCTTTTGGAAGCTCGAAGGTTCCGACTGTGAGAACTACCCAACACCTTAAAATAAGTTTTTAAGTATTCAGGAGCGCATGGATCATTCATGGTGGTGAAAAGCAAGCAGAGAGATCTGAGGGACCTCCTGAGTCTGATAGGCAGCCATTTAAGCTGAGAGCGGTACGAAGAGATATGATCATATTTACGAATACCAAAAATGAAACGAATGCAATTGTTCAGAAGACGATCCAATTTTCTAAGAAGTTCTTGGGTTAAATCAGGGTACAAACATCAGCATAGTCAATAATGGGAAGCACAAGCGCCTGCACCAAAGTTGTTTTAGTGCTAGATGGGAGAAAATGTTTAAATCTACAGAGAGACCGCAGTGAGTAAGTGAATTTATCATTTTAATAATTTGTATAATTGAATATGGCAACCTCAAATAAACTGGGATCACTGAGGAGGAGAATAATAATGATGTTGATGACATAGTCCAAACACTAAATATGTAAAACAGTAACTAACTTCGATAAGCAACGTTCACGAAAATGTAGAAATCTATGTAGATGTGTATCGGGCAGGTATTCAAAAAATGTTGATTTCCCGAATGCAAGGCAGTTGTTATCAGCAACAGTATCTGAACAACGAACATCAGTAACTTCCTCTGTAGCAGTGATGTAACTAGTTTACTAGTTGTTGTATTATGTAAACCGGTGTCGGTTTTAGTTGGAAAGTCGAGCTTATTTTATTTTATTACATGTCTAATTTCATCTAGTTTTAAGAAGACTTGGTTTACCCATCCGTATATAACAAATCATTGTTTTAAGTGATCCCAAATTCGCTTGAGTGATCGAGTTTATCCAGGATCATTTTTCTGCCAGCCTGCAAGATGTAAGGTTGCTTTAGCAGACCACCTTTACAGTCCTGTAATCACGAAGAATACTCTGGTGATAGTACAATCGGAGTGTCCGAATTGACCGAAGACCTGCACTATAATGGATCTAAAAGACGCCACAGACGCCGCGATAAACGTGGCCACATACTGGGCCTATGGCGTTGGACACACAGAAAAGACGTAAGGCAGTGACAGGGTGCGGACATATGTCTCCTTCATACAAAATGTATCTGTAGTGTCGGTACCTACTTATTTAGTTAATATTAGTATAATGATGGTAGTTGGCAAAAGTGTTGTGACAGGCAGTCCGGAATAAATCTTGCTACGAATTAGCTGTGTTTCCTTTGTGCTCCCCGGTCACAAATATTACATTGGCGACGAGCTAAACTGGACATTACATACGTATTGTTGTGTGCTTAATAATCAGTGATTATAGAAAAAACGATGTCTGTAGGCCGAATAAGAGAGTTTGATGTGCGATCGGGTCTGTGGTCGTCATACGTGGACAGGCTTGACATGTACTTTTTGGTGAACGGTGTGGAGGACGATTTAAAATTACCGACTTTGATTGCGAGCATGGGGGACGAGGCATATGAATTGCTCGTCAATCTCGCCAGTCCCAAGAAGCCGTCGGTTTTATCGTACAAAGAAGCCGGCGACCTCATGAGTCAGCATCTACAACCAGCGCCATCTTCGCTAGCGGAGAGATACCGGTTCAGGCAGAAACGACAAGGTGCCTCGGAGGATGTTGCTGCTTATGTGGCTGAATTGAAAAAACTATCGCGCAATTGTAAATTTAACGCCAACTTAAATGAAAACTTGCGCGATCAGTTTGTGTGCGGTCTACGAAGCGACATTATACGGCAGCGCTTATTCGCAGAGGAGGATACAATCACCTTTGCGGAGGCGATTAAATTGGCGTGTTCTTTGGAGGCGGCGGAGAGAGACGCAGCAGTGGTCGAGGGGTCAACAGCATCGGAAGCAAGTAGTGCTTGCCAAGTACACGCACTAACGTCGGAAACGGGCCGCGCGGGGGGCGGGCGTGGCCGACGCGGCGGCGGTGGCGGAGCGGGACCGGCGGCAGCGGCAGCGTCAGGCCGCGCGCGGTCTGCAAGAGCGGAGACATCGGCGCGGGCCACGGTGGCGGATAGTGGGAACGTGTGTGTGGCATGCGGAGCAACGAACCACCAATACGCTAATTGCCGTTATCGGAACTTCGTGTGCAGCAAATGTCAACGAGTGGGTCATCTGCGGCGGGTGTGCCCGGAGCGTGAGGGCCAAAGGCCGCAGGAAAAAGATGACCGGAATCGAGCAGTGAGGCGGGAATTTCATTTCGGTGATCTCGGTAATGAAGATACAGATGAAGACGAGGACATCGAGGATTTAAATCTTTTATCGTTGAACAGTTATAAGGCGGTGAGTTTACCTATTTTGGTGGATAATATGGTGATAAACATGGAAATGGATACAGGGACAGCTATTTCTTGTATAAATAAAATAGTTTACGATTTATATTTTGACCATTTGCCGATTGAAATAGATAACACAATTTTGAAATTTTATGATGATTCGAAAATTAAGCCGTTAGGTATAATTAAGCCTGTAGTTAATTATAAGGGTATAGAGAAACAATTAGAATTATTTGTTATGGAAAAAGGGACTACGTCATTAATTGGTCGGCAATGGCTAGCTGAATTACAGATAGAAATACCCAATTTCCATTGTAATTTTATAAAACAGGGCATAGTTCATATAGACACCGAAATATGTAAATTGCTTGACAGGTATAAGGAAGTATTCAGCGGCGGGCTGGGACGGTACACGGGGGGCAAGGCGACGCTGCGTGTTCGCGAGGGCGCGGCGCCCGTGTTCCACCGCGCGCGCCCGCTGCCGTACGCGCTGCGCGAGCGCGTCGACGCCGAGCTAGATGCAATGCTGCGCGCTGGCGTCATCGAGCCGGTGGACTGTTCGGACTGGGCTTCACCACTGGTGCCTGTGAACAAGGCGGACGGTACGCTACGTATTTGTGCGGATTACAAGTCGACACTTAACCCGGTGCTACTGGTAGATCGTTACCCACTTCCTAAAATTGACGATGTGTTGGTAGGACTTAATGGGGCTCAATTCTTAAGTAAGATTGACTTATCTAATGCCTACAACCAGATCGAATTGGATGATTCAAAAAAATTCACTATCATTAACACGCATCGAGGGTTATTTCGTTATAATAGACTTGTATATGGATTATCATCAAGCGTAGGAATATTCCAACGAATCATAACAAATTTACTGCAAGGCATTCCGCATGTACAGGGATTTTTGGATGACGTCATAATAGGGGGTAAGACACGATCGGAGCATTTAGAAGCATTGCAGGCTGTTTTAAAACGGTTAGCTGATTATGGGTTAAAACTTAAAAAGAGTAAATGTGTATTCCTAGTAGATAATGTTAAGTATTTAGGGTATGTAGTCTCTAAGGAAGGGATTAAAGCAGACAAAACAAAAATTGAAGCCATTTTAAAAATTAAACCCCCAGAAAACGTTTCGGAATTACGATCTTTTTTAGGGATGGTTAATTTCTTTGCGAAATTTGTTAGGAATCTTAGTTCCTTGTTAGTACCTTTGCATAGACTATTACGTAAGGAAGTTCCCTGGCAATGGGATAGTGACTGTAAACGTTCTTTTGAGGCGGTTAAACGGGCGTTGGTCAGTAGTGAAGTTTTGGCTCACTATAACCCCAAGAAACCCATAATAGTAACTTGTGACGCTAGCGCTCGGGGTATCGGCGGCGTGCTAGCACAGCCGGGGATGCACCAGGGCGAGCGGCCGGTGGCATACGTGTCACGTGCTCTGACCGCCGCTGAGAAAAATTATTCGCAGATACACCGCGAAGCTTTAGCGATCATATTCTGCGTGAAAAAATTCCACCAGTACTTATATGGGCGTAGGTTTACTTTGCGGACCGATCATAAACCATTAGTGTCCATATTAGGCCCACACGCAGGTATACCAACTATGACCGCTAGTAGGATGCAGCGGTGGGCAGTGATTTTGTCTGCCTACGATTATGATATAGAATACATTAAGACTAACGATAACTGTGCGGACGGGTTATCACGGTTACCGAGTTCTACTACCGAACGGACCAAGGACTTGATTCCGGAACAAACTTATTTATATTTTGCTCAGGATGCTTTGTTGTTAGACCACAAGCAAATTAGAAGTCAAACATTAAAAGATCCTATTTTAAGTAAGGTGCTAACTTATGTGCGAGACGGTTGGCCGGAAAAATGTGAAATAGTAGGTATGCAGCCTTATTTTAATAGGAGATTAGAGTTGTATGAGGAACTGGGTTGTGTGATGTGGGGTCACCGGGTAGTGATTCCAGAGTATTGCCGGGATAAGGTTTTAAAACTCATACATGAGCCACATATGGGGATCGTTAAATCTAAAGCCATTGCTCGTAGTTATGTGTGGTGGGCCGGCATCGACGAGGCTGTCGAGCGGGAGTGCCGCGCATGTGCCACCTGTGCTATGCTGGCGGACGCGCCGCCGCGCGCTGCACCACGGCCCTGGCCTTGGCCCCTCAGGCCATGGACTAGACTACACTTGGATTTTATGGGACCAATAGATGGGAAAACATTTTTGGTCGTCATAGATGCCACGTCGAAATGGTTAGAGGTTTTTCTAGTACCCAGTACGGCAGCGCGTAGCACTATTTCTAGACTAGGGGAGTTATGGAGTAGGTTTGGAATTCCTAAACAAGTCGTGACTGACAACGGACCACCGTTTACGAGTAGCGAATTTGCTACTTTTCTAGGAAGCGATGGTATTGAACATATTTTTACTGCGCCATATCATCTAATGGGGCGGCAGAAAATGCAGTAAAAACTCTTAAAAAAGTGGTTAAAAAGGCATTAGCGGAAAATAAAAATATTGAATTAACTTTAAATAATTTTTTGTTACATTATCGTAACACAGAGCATTGTTCGACCGGTGAGAGACCATCTATGTTATTAATGGGTAGACATTTGAGGACGAAGTTAGATGTTTTGAAACCGGACAGGGAAACAAGGGCTCGGGAAGCTCAACAGAGGCAGATTAGGGCTAAGGGAGGAGTAGATAGGAAGGTAGAAATTGGGGAGGATGTTTGGTATCGTCAGTACTTGAAAACAGAGAAGTGGCAACCAGGATCAGTGGCGGGATCGATGGGAGCTCATGATTTTAAGATCCTAGATAGCAAGGGTAACATGATTCATAGGCATATCGATCAATTAAAGCGTAGATCTAGAGGTTCACTTGTAATCCCCACAAATGCTAGGCTATCACATCAAGATCCACCTGTCTGTGTGCCGGGCGAGCCTGCTGAGGTTGAGTCCGGGCAGTCCGAGGTGTCGAGCGGCGCGGACGGTCAGCGGGCGAAGACACAGTCTCCGTCTGACGTAGTTTCGGATGCACCAGCTGCTGAACAGTTTTCTACGCCTCCTACAACCCCTGTACCGTCCCGGTCGAGACCGATTCGTAAGTGTCGCCTAACTAAGACGACCGATAGTAAAAATAAGATTATTAAAAATATGTACCTAGTTTAAATGATTGTTATTCTTGTTAATTAAGTGTGGAGGGATGTAGTGTCGGTACCTACTTATTTAGTTAATATTAGTATAATGATGGTAGTTGGCAAAAGTGTTGTGACAGGCAGTCCGGAATAAATCTTGCTACGAATTAGCTGTGTTTCCTTTGTGCTCCCCGGTCACAAATATTACAGTATCTATATAAGAAGCGTCGTGTCCGCGCCCTGTTTTTGGAACGAAGTTCCTTATCGCACGTTGTGAAACGGGGCTAGACGGAAAAAATTCTTACGAAAAAGTTGTCACGACACATTTTTTCTTTTTAAAAATAAATGAAGGTTGCAATGCGTTTGTTTCATTTCTATTTCGCATTGAACAGTGTGGTGTCGCGACGATTATTTTTGTTGAGTGAACATTATATTTGTTAATAATAAAAAAAATATTATTATAACTTAAAAAAAATAAAATTTTATTACAATTCCTTCACTAGTTAATCGAAAGAACTTCGTTCCATCCGGGTGTCCCTTGACACCTCTCAAGTTTTTTTTTTTTATAAATGTTTTGCGTTGCGACACTTCTATCATTTTGTATGAAAGTGACGCGAAAGAGACATAACATGTCTGCGCCCCGTCTGCATCTTACGTCTTTTCTGTTTGCCCAGCGCCCAATAGATTTAAACAAGTCGTACCATCGACACGAAAGAAGAAGAAGAAGGAGGTACATCCATATAAGAGTTTTTGCATGAGCTAAGACATGGCATGTCTCTGACCATACGAGTATTATACAGCGGAAATCAACGGGTTGATGACGTTTTGAATAATATTTTCCTACTAAACATGCGTTTAAAGCCTTTCAACAGAATACTCTCATGTGTTTAGATTAAACCAAGATACCTAACATAACTACACGCTATGCATGCACACATGGTCCGTTATCTGATAATAATTAGCTAATTAAAACAGCTACTTACCCAGTTGCAAGGATATACTATTTACACAAACTGTACAATTACACGGTTCGCGGTTGTTGCTAAAATAGTAGGTTTATCGTTGAAATAAATAGGTTTATCTATACTTTTAATAATAGTGTTTAAAGAAGCATTTTAATTGCTTTTAATTATAATCCTTTCGCAGACTACAAACCTCTTTATCTTTGTCCACCGTTTCTGTAGAAACTTAAGCCCAACTTAAGTTTCTACAGAAAAAAACTTTCGCATTGATATTGCCACCACATCAAATTGATTGTGCTAGTTTGCAATCTTCAATCTCCACAATCAATCTAGTAAGTACTAATAATTTTAGAAGAACTTTCTGTAACCAAAACGAAAGTTGCACCAGAGACCGAAGATTTTCATTTTACTACTATTGCAATGCCAAGCCGGCCGATGGGCCCGAAAAGTTCTGGAGTGGCGACCGCGAACCGGAAGACGATGCATTGGAAGACCTCCCACTAGGTGGACCGATGACCTGGTGAAGGTTGCGAGTCGCAGGGACCGGTCAATGTGGCGACCCTTGGGGGAGGCCAATGTCCAGCAGTGGACGTCTTTCGGCTGAAATGATGATGATGATGATGACTATTATAATACGACAGCTTGTAAGGATGTTTGTTCCTTTTTCATGCAAAATCGGTTGAACGTTTTTTGGTGATGATTTAGCACTCATATACTTTTCAACCTCGATTAAGACAGGAAACGTTTTGTCCCGGTGCGGTAGTGCGATCCCGTGGGATACTTATCGAACTCGGCGCAGGCGCAGCCGTGGGCATAAGCTAGTTAATTATGATAGGCTAGTTTCCACCATCAATAAATTGCAAATCTACGGGGTGTAAACAACCTCATCATGAAGCCGTCAACCAAGCATTCTGTACATTTATGTATACAAAAATTATTGCTGGGAAACGACATTTTTATTGGGGTGAAAAATCATATTTGGTGGTAGTACTCATTGTTACGCACAGAAAACATTGTGCATTGGGCTGATGGATGGATTGAATAGTACGGGAGTCGTAGAGGTGCTTAAAGTAAAAATCTTACAATAAAGTTTTGTATTAAAAAAATAAACTTGTCTAAAAGTTGAAAGTTTTACCCCCAATATCTCCGTAACTATTAGGTACTCGACCAAATGTATCAAACAGCTGATTATTTTTTCACGGTTACCATGGTGGTCCCATAGAGCAAGTTGTTCAGTTTGATGGTCTATAGCACACCCTTTCATATGACTATACCCTTTTTGTTACACGTTGTATAAATGGCATTCATCCAGGACGTATAGAAATGAAATGTACATAAGTACTTACTTTAATAATAAGTACCATTTGCAAGGAGGTAACGACCTCACATACAATTAACTTGGGTGGCCAAATAGTAGCCAAGCCGCGCGACATAAAAATATTAATACAATAATAATATCAATCTAAACGCGCATCAAGTTGAACCGCTCTAACTAAACGGAGCTTAATCACAACTTTAGAATAAATTAAGCATCACTAGTATGTCAGTCAAGTCTATTTAAATATTTTAATCTTATAAAAAAGTAATTACAGAAGTTGATATACACGACACCGGTTGGTAGCGGTTGCTTGTTAGTTTTGAATTTTAATTAGTGACTCATGGTTATAAGCTCGTATACACAGTATACACTGTTCCTTTTTTTGCTTGCCGAGACTGTAAATAAAAACATAAATCACTGACGTTGCTCAAAAAGCCGCCAAGCTAAAGTGGGACTGGGCTGGCCATGTCTGCCGTACGTCCGACGAGCTGTAAGCCAAAATAACCACGATGTGGAGCCCTGACACAGCCAGAAGGCGACACGGTAGACCTCGCAGGAGATGGCGTGACGAACTGGACAAAACCAACGACCAGTGGTCCACATTGGCCCTTGATCGAAGAATTTGGAAGTCATGTCACCTTTGCCCAGCTGTGGGATGACACAGGCTAAAAGTAACAGTGAACGTTATGCTTGGTTATGATAGTACCAAGCAGTTAAGCCTATTCACCATTCTCATCATCTTCTTAGCGTATTGATGACAATTTAAATTGAGTCAGCCCGAAATTTGGCGACGAGTTTGGCACTTTCAGCAGGACGCTACTGAAAGTGCCAAACTCGTCGCCAAATTTCAAAAATCAGCACCTTTGATGTGCAAGCAACAGGACAGGCAGGGCATGATATCTAGTGTCCCATCGTTTGTGGGGCAAAACCACACTTGAAATCCAGGGCAGAGTCATCTATGAATCTCCACCTGAACAGGTTCCAACCATAGTCACGATCGGGAGCCTCGTTCCCCCTTCTTTTTGAGCTCAACGAGACTGAACGTGTTGAGTGTGGTGTCTCTGAGTGTCAACGAGATCTTACCCACGATCTGCTGAAAGGTATCCACCCATTTAGCAGTTGTTGCCATTACATTATTTATTTACGGAATACCTGTCCCCAGATTTGTTCACAAGAAAAGTTTAAAGTTCTATTTGACACTCCCAAGGGTCAAGTCATTTGGTGCTTCCCAAGGAATATATTTTCAAAGATTCTTATTCCTATATTAATAGGTTCAGGCCGTAGGTTGACTTAGACAATTAGCTCCAAAATGATTACAAAATGTAAAAAAAACACGAAAGTATATACTCATCAGTACTGTAGCATCCGATTTTTTGGGTGTATGTATACCAATACCTAATAGTGAGATGCCTAATCGGCCACCAGGGGCACCAGGTGCTGCTCTATCAATGTAATCTGAAGAATAAACTACGTAATACATTTGTGTGATACTGGTGTCGATTCTGTTGTGCACAAACTAAACTTAATTTAGGCTATTACTAGCTTTTTCTCACCAATAAAACGAGAAAGAGACGGACGTAATTTAGAGCTGTCAAATTTAATTCGAACTAATATTTCCATACAAATGAAGGGTGCACGTAAAAACATGTCGACTAAAAACACGGTGAAGCGCAAGGCATAAACTAGTTTGACATTTCTAACTTAGTGCATAGCTATAGCCGTCCTTTTCTCGCACTGCCTTTTAGTAAAAGATAGCAATAGTCTATATTAAGTTTAGTTTGTGCACAACAGAATCGACACCACTGTCAAGGAAGTTGTACCATCTTATTAAATTTTGTAGTGATTTTGTCTTGATCGGATTTTCGTTTGGTTTGGAAAGATATGTAACGACTAGGTGAATTACTTTTCATGGTATCTTGTTAAAGATCGTGTCAAGAGTTAGTTGGATCTATAGGCATTTAAATCAGGAGAATGACATTTTCACTCTCCTAATAAAATGTTGACGATTATTGAATGATTTTTCTCATTATCTTGCAGCTGTATAATTAAATGTTTCAGTTACGTATTGTTTCCGCCAACAACTAACCCCACTCAAATTATACCAGATTATACTTTTTAAAATATTATGCTTATTCCTGAAAATGACTTTTACCGCTTTACAACGGATAATTGAGGGGATCCAGTGCCTAATTATTGGAGCAGTTTAGTGCTACTTCGTCCCTAAACATTGGTTATAGTATGTAAAGTATCGGTTAGGTGAGTTTGTTACATCTGTCACAATTACAGGCCGCACCTGCGCGGCAAGCGGCGCGGGCGCACTCCAACATCACATTTACATAAAATGAAATCGCCCCGTGGACGATACACCACGGAATTCTGAATATCCATAAATGTAGCTGGCAGCATACCGAGGGCCATACTTAAAAACAAAATTAAAGGGGATAGCCGTACGATAATATGAATTAAAAATAATAAAACAAAAAAATAGGAGTCACGGATCGCCTCGAGTAAGTTTTTTTCGAGTTTTTTAAGCGATGCCTGCGAACAGAGTTCGGCCGGTATCTCCTGACAATATCTTTGACGAGTTTTTTATGCGGCATTATTTTTAAATGAACAGATTATAAATGGTTGTTTGGCGATTTAACGCCCAATCTAATTAGGCAAATGATATGTGTTTTCTGGTAAAGATCGACGCGTGATAGCTTGCACTATTGTTGATTGATTTATATTCATGTTGTGATTCATATCGACTGATAACTTTCAGTTAGGCTGATAATAGATATTACTTTGTTTTAGATTGTTTTGTAATTATAGTTGAGCTTTATTTTATAGCGCATTATTATAATCATGTTTGTGTATAACTTTGCTAACGCTGTTGTTGGGATCGATTTATTTATTTAAAGAACAGTTCGTTATGATGACTTATAGTGTCTAGTATTAATATTTTTATACGTTGGCAGACGTTACAAGCTTTATAAATGACAAGACTAACTTAAAACAACTATACAGTGGACAGGCTCCTCTACTAAACTGACTGGCTGTGGATTATAATCTTAATTCTTTTAACCAAATAAGTCTTCTCTATCTTAAAAATAAAGAGAAGGCAAGACAGAGTAAGTTTTAATTTAGAAAATGTGGAGACACTTATGTAGATTGTTTGCATTGCGTTGGACTTGTTTTTTTTTTTCACAAAATAAAATAATTGTGTGTGTGTTTTTTTTTTAATATATTACAATAGTAACAAAAAACAATAAACATACAGTTATCATGTACCAAAGATTAAGTATATAATGTTTTAGGCTAAACTTCACTAAGACTTGTTGGTATTTAAAGATGAAAAGGACCATGGGCGTTTTTATGAACCCTGGGCATAAGACCCACAGAATTGAAATATGTAAATCTGAAATTGTAGCTTTTAATTAGGACTTCACTTTAGAACAAAGTAAATCGCCGTAGAAAAAGAATAGAGCCACTTGAAATATATGCCTTTTTCTGAATATTGCTAAACGTTTGACCTATTATTCAAACTCATGATAAACCTACTTTTACAATTAGGTTCTATAACACAGCCTCTAAAAATCTTAGTTGATTCTAGGCCCTAGCTCTAGCTCGGATGAATAAATCCTATGTTTAGTTTTAGCACAATGTTTTCAACACGATATACTTTGAAATCTAATTACTGTTGTAGTCAAATATCCGAAGAAATATAGGAAATTGATAGATATTTAATTGACCCTTTTCTCTGGCGACTTTAGCAATTGTCTTGTCGTATTTTCATTTGAGACATATTTAGACTTACTGAGCAAGTTCCGTTCCTTGTAGTCAAACTTTTGTATTGGATGGAAAATAAGGAAACTACTGTCATCAAAATTAAAATAAGTAAGTAAACTCTTCGATTCTGATCCTGAAAACTTATCATCACATCAGCCTGAGAAAGTCCACTGCAGATTTTGGACTTCACAATAACTTGCACATTGTTATGTCGAAGAAAAATACCAAATGTGTACATTTGGTATGAAAGGAATGAAAAGATGAATTACCCACTTTTTGCAAATAGGTAAGTGAGTGTGAGGTGCCATACACACAAGAGGACGTTGTTTCCCATTCTTCCTATTCTTTTATATATCATAAGATTTTTTACTTCTTAGGTATTTATCTACACTAATATAATAAAGAGGAAAAAATTGTATTTTCGTGTGTATGTTTGTAATGAATATTGTCCAAATAGATCAGCGTTTTGTAGACTGAGCCTCTAGTTATGTTTATGTACTAGCTAATGTATCTATCTATACATGTAAATTACAGTCCACTATGTTTTGTCTCAGTTGCGAATAAACCTGCATACTAAAACCACGTCTTTTTTCTTCAAAAAATCCCGTCAAACAGAAGTCAACCTTATATGTTCTACATTTTGGTCCTTCGAGCCGGATCGTGTTAATGAGCATCGAACCCGGCCGGCCCGCGAGAACAAAAGAATATTACCTGAGTGCGATAAGGAGTCGTTGAGAACCACGTGTTGCTAAAGACAAATGTGCAAGTTATAAAACATTATTAGAACGAGCTAGTAATCACAGTGAAATTGATTGACGATTTACCTATAAACTGTTACTTGTTTACAAGGAGTACCTATGTGACTTTTAGTGCAAATCTTAATAGCAGTACAGTGAGTGAGTGATCAAGAGATTAAAATTAACAAACTGTTACTTTGCGAGAACTTATTACGTAAAACAAGTGACTGATCGGTGTTGTTTGCTGGGACTTCTGCGCGAGTTTATTTGTTACCACAATGGAGGAACTTTTTTCGTTACAAGATGAGTTGTTCGACAATTTGGTGAAAGCTGAGAGAAATTTTAAGAAAACGCCGAAAGAAAGAATTAAGCGTCAATACTTAGAAACGAGATTAGAGTTGTTAGAACAACTATTTAAAGATTTTAAAGACGGACACAAGGAGGTAGTTGCAAAAGCGAAAAATAAGAAAGAAGCGGATTATTTTAAAGAAGGAAAATATGAGACTTTTGAGGAGCTATATGTGCAGTACAAATCAAGTTTACGAGAAGCTTTGCAACAGTTTTTACCGAAAGTTACCGGGTTTCCTAATCCCGTAGTTACCAATTACGAGAACATAAATCATAGCAGTGATGTAAAACTACCTCGCATACAATTACCTAATTTTGGGGGTAAATATGAAGAATGGCCAACCTTTTACGACATGTTTTCCTCTTTAATACATGCTAATAAGAATATTTCATCGGTACAGAAATTACATTACCTCAAGTCCAATTTGAGTGGAGAAGCATTAAATCTATTAAGTAATTTTTCGACGACTGATGCAAATTATGAAGAAGCGTGGAAGCAGTTAGTTCGACGATACAATAATAAGCGTTATAATTGCAACGCTATTATGAGGACTTTATTTGGCACAAAGAAAATTCAAACCGAGTCAGCCAATGCAATTAGGAGTTTGTTGGATACGACATCTACCTGTCTTAAATCTTTGGAAAACTTGGGCATTAGTACTGATTCCAGTTACGCTGACGCGTCTGTCGTTCACTTAGTCGTTTCGAAATTGGACACGGAATCTGTCAAACAGTGGGAACAGCAGATAAATATGATGAGTGATGACTTGCCCACTTGGACACAATTAAGAGATTATTTGGAGTTCAGGTTCAGGACGTTAGAAATGATAGATTCGAACGGGAACCGCGCCGCGCAACAAGCTAAGCCTACTGCTAAGTCGAAATCTTTTCACGCATCACTAGAGAAGGAGAAGGAGAACAAGTCTAAGGCTAAACAAGAGTGTCCGATGTGTCATGAAATTCATTATCTCAATCAATGCAAGCGTTTTAGCCTTATGACACCTAAAGAAAGGCAGAACTTTGTTCAAACAAGTAAATTGTGTTTTAATTGCCTGGCACCGACTCATGCAGCAATAAAGTGTCGTCAGTCATTCAGCTGTAAGAAATGTGGGAGAAGACATCACACGTTGTTACATTTTGAGAGAGAGAACCAGGAGCCAGCCAGTAGCCTGGAGCAGGCAGCCCCCGTGCCACCGAGTGAATCACAACAGGAGAGAGCGAGTACAACACGAGGTGACACAACCATTACTGCTACATTTTCTAGAGGAGAGCTACAACCCAACAGCGTGCTACTTGCGACGGCTAAGGTTAAGGTAATCCGTTCTAACGGTTTTAAACAAATAATTCGTGCTTTACTTGACCAAGGGTCACAGGCATCTTTTGTATCTGAGTCAACTGTGCAATTATTAGGTCTTGTGCGCAAACCAATAAGTGGCTGGGTGTCAGGGCTGGGAGATGGTCGTATGAGGATAAAAAACACGGTTTCACTTCGCTTGGAATCACGTCATAATCCAGCTAGTTATATCCTAGTTCACGCTTATGTGTTGCATTCTTTAACGTCACTACTTCCTTCAACCAACGTGAGCACTTCCGAATGGGCTGAGATTGACAATCTTCCTTTAGCTGATCCTACATACGCGACGCCAGGTAAGATCGACATTTTGTTAGGTGCAGAGGTTTATAGCGAAATATTACTTGATGGTGTTATGAAGCATCCTGATTGTAATTTAATAGCACAAAATACGGTGTTTGGATGGATTTTGTCAGGAAGAATGTCAAAAGGCTCTCGAATGTTAGCAAAGGATAATCTCATTAGCATGCATATACAGGTGAAGGAGGATGAGTTACTTAAAAAGTTTTGGGAGATGGAAGATGAGCCTAATTTAATAAAGAAAGAGATGACCAATAGCGAGAAAGTATGTGAGGATTTGTTTGACTTAACTACAGTGAGAGATAATGAAGGGAGATTTATAGTGAGATTACCATTTTCAACGGACGATCCTAAGTGCCAATATGGTAATACAGAAGTGAGAGCAGTGAAGAGGTTAGAATATTTAGAGAGAAAGCTATCGAAAGATTTGAAGTTGAGAGAAGAATATAATAAAGTTATGAGTGAGTATTTGAGTATGAACCACATGAGACTGGTTTCTGAGATTGAGTTAGAGAAGTCTAAGGCTGTGTATCTTCCTCACCATGCTGTGGTGAGAGAAGACAAAGACACTACTAAAGTGAGAGTTGTCTTTGACGCTTCTAGCAAAGGTGATAACAATATATCACTAAATGATGAGCTTCTTGTTGGACCAAGATTACAACAAGATTTAAGGCACATCTTGATGAGATGGCGTCATCATAAAATCTGTATCGTAGCCGATATAGTGAAAATGTATCGGATGGTAAGAGTGGCGGACAAGGACACAGATTTCCAGAGAGTTGTCTGGAGATTTGATCCATCGGAGCCTATACAACGTTACAAATTGTTACGTTTAACGTTCGGTACAGCATGCGCGCCATATCTAGCGGTCAAGGTATTGCACAGACTTGCTGAGTTAGAACAAAATAAGTATCCATTAGCTGCGAGAATAACAAAACAATGCTATTATATGGATGACTTAATGACCGGGTGTGACACGGTTAGTGAGGCAATTCAAATTTATGAGGAGATGAATGAGTTAATGAGTAGTGGTGGTTTTGAGTTACAGAAATGGAATAGCAATAGCGACAAGTTTTTAGAGCAGATTGGGAAAACTGAGTTGAGTGAAAGGCAAGCTATTAAATTAAATGATCTAATCAAAGTGTTAGGTTTGAGTTGGAATAGGAAGAATGATAATTTTGAATACGTAGTAAAGTTACCTGAACCTAAAGATTTAGTCACTAAAAGACACGTCTTATCCGAAGTAGCGAGATTGTATGACCCGTTAGGCTGGATTGCCCCAGTGATAGTTAATGCTAAAATATTAATTCAGAAACTGTGGAAATCTGGTCTTGGATGGGATGACAGTTTGACTGATGAATTACATGGTGAGTGGCTAAAATACAGACAAGAGCTAACAGATTTAAAAAATCTTAAGGTACCTAGGTGGGTAAATTTTACACAAGAATGCAAGAGAGAGTTACACGTATTTTCAGATTCTTCAAAATCAGCTTTTGCAGCAGCAGTTTACATACGAGTGATTGATAGTTTAAATGGAGTGCATGTACATTTACTGTCCGCAAAGACTCGAGTTGCCCCAATCGTAAAAGAGATTTCTATTCCCCGACTTGAATTGTGTGGTGCCACCTTAGCAGCCAAGCTTATATGTGAAGTATCACAAGTTTTGGAGATACCAAAAGAACATCTCTATGGGTGGACCGACTCCACCATAGTGCTAGCATGGCTCAAAGGAGGCTCAAGTCGCTGGGCAACCTTTGTTAGTAACAGAGTGTCCACTATATTAAATATTATGGATTACCATCAATGGAGTCATGTCTCTTCAGAGACAAACCCTGCGGACTGTGCTTCGCGTGGTCTGCAGCCCAAAGAGTTGAGTGAGCATACATTGTGGTGGAGAGGACCGCAATGGTTATCACAAACTACAGTACACACAGAGAGTAAATTGATTGAAGACACACACGAAGAGGAACGAATCCAATCTTTATCCGTTTTATCTGACGTTGACGAAGAATTTGTTTGGTTAAAATATTCATCTTTAAATAAATTATTAAAAATTGTATCCTATTGTAGACGAGTTTTGAATTATAAATTAAATAAAGATAATAGACCCATACTACCCAAACATATCACAGCAAGTGAAATGAACGAGACTTTATTAGCTTGCATTAAACAAGTACAAGAGTGCGAGTTTTCGTTTGAACTGAAACGGTTAAAGACTGGAGGATGTGTGACTAAAAAGAGTAAGTTACGATCTCTTTGTCCCTTTTTGGACCGAAAGGGGACACTAAGAGTAAGTGGACGCATAGCACAATCGGACGCGTGTTATGACACGAAGCATCCGATAATTATGCCTGGTAACCATCATTTTACCAAGGTTTTAATTGCGGATGCTCATGCAAAAACATTGCACGGTGGTCCACAGTCTATGTTAAATTATCTGAGAACCAAGTACTGGATCTTACGTGGTAAGGAACGCGTTAAAAAATATTTTAGAGAGTGCACTACTTGTTTGAGATACTCCACAAAGAAGACTACTCCTCTAATGGGCCTGCTTCCAGAGGCAAGGTTGAAACCCAGTAAGCCATTCAAATCTACTGGTGTGGATTACTGTGGTCCTGTTTTTATCAGATTTTCGCCAGGCCGAGGAGCCAAGTCTTATAAAAGTTATATTTGCATATTCGTGTGCATGGTTACACGAGCAGTCCATTTAGAAGCAGTAACCGACATGACAGCCAAGGGTTTTATTGCTGCGTTTAGACGGTTTACTGCTCGTAGAGGCCATTGTCAAGACTTGTACAGTGACAATGGTACTAATTTTGTTGGTGCCGATAAGCAAATGCGAGAAATGTTTAATAGTGCCCAATCTTCTCTTCCTGGAGAATTATCCGAGCTACTTTCTTTAGAAAGAACCACTTGGCATTATATTCCTCCCCACTCGCCTAACTTCGGCGGGCTATGGGAATCCTCGGTGCGCGGTACTAAGACCCATTTGAAAAAGGTAGTAGGAAATAGTACACTTACATACGAAGAAATGTCGACTGTCCTAGCACAAGTGGAGGCATGTTTAAACTCGAGACCAATTTCCTTGTTGAGCGATGACCCGAATGACCCCCTACCCTTGACGCCAGGTCACTTCTTGGTAGGTGAACCTTTGTTAAATATTGCAGATGAGGATTACACTAAGTGTAATGTTGTTGGTTTGGATAGATGGCGATTGACGCAAAAAATTGTAACAGATTTTTGGAATAGGTGGTATAAGGAATACCTAGTTAATTTAAATCAGAGGTATAAATGGAACACTAAACGTGATGAACCAGAAATAGACGATATTGTTGTTTTAAAGGAAGATAATTTACCGCCAGCTAAATGGTTACTTGGTAAAATTGTCAAAAAATATCCTGGACCTGATAATGTAACCAGAGTTGTATCTGTAAGGTGTAAAACCGGTGAATATAAGCGTCCAGTAAGCAAAATATGTATTTTAACTAAATAAAATCTGTTTCTAATTTCCTGTTATATGTATTGTTTAGAAATCGTTTTCAAAATCAGAGTTTATTTACCAACCTATTCAAAATGAAATTTAAAAAATCCAATGTATTTCTGTTATTATACTACTACTATGATGAGTTATCCCAAGCCTACTCTTTACCTGCGTTATAAGTTCAGTTGAGCTATGTATTAATGACCTACTTATAAAACCTGTTTGTTATCAATTCTACTTGAACACGACTGGCTTGAGACGCACGTGTTCTGCGTTAAATGAGTATTTGTTAAACTATTAATAAGTTCAACTGCACAGGATGTTCTGGTAATCATTTAATTGTTTTTTTTGTTATTAAGGTTTTGAAAGGTATGTTTTTTGAGATTGTATTTACACTTTAATTATTTATGCTAAGTTTTTTTTTATTGATCGAGTTTAAGAATTTATGTTTAGTTAAAGAACTATGTTCTTTGGCGGGCGGAATGTCCAAATAGATCAGCGTTTTGTAGACTGAGCCTCTAGTTATGTTTATGTACTAGCTAATGTATCTATCTATACATGTAAATTACAGTCCACTATGTTTTGTCTCAGTTGCGAATAAACCTGCATACTAAAACCACGTCTTTTTTCTTCAAAAAATCCCGTCAAACAGAAGTCAACCTTATATGTTCTACAAATATACTCAAAAACTACTGTGCCGATTTCAAAAATTCTTTCACCATTGGAAAGCTACATTCATCCTGAGTAACATAGGCTACATTTTATCCTCGTATTTCCACGGGAACGGGAACTACGCGGGTGAAACCGCGTGACGTCCGCTAGTTGTTCATATAATTCGAAACGTTTATCATATCTTGTGACCTTCAATTAAGCAACAGGGTAACTCTATACTCAACATTATTAAAATTTTCTAAGCATTCGACCACTATGTACGGGTTTTCAATCAACACCATCCAAAGTTCAATTACCAACTAAAAAGTTTTTCATCAATGGGTTCAAAATGGGTGAGGAGCTCGGGACGATCTTTAGGTTAATCCGTGCTTCCCTAGGTTGGTATGTGGATGGGTGACCACTCTTACATACCGAGTTTCCTCCGTGCCTCAGAAAAAACGTTAAGTTGGTCCCGACTGTCAATTGAAGATCTTTGATAGTCGTTACAAAATGCTGTCCTCTCTGCATTTTGCTGGATGTTAACATTCATACGTCTCATACTCATAAATTTACTGATACTAGTTTATGTCAGTTGATTATAATTTCATTATCTCTACTTATAACTAAATGGTTTTCCAATTACTTGGTCTTTTATTGAATAAACACACGAACTTCTTTCATAGCAGGTGTGTCATTAACAAGTGCGTGTTAATGTATTTTATGATGAGAAATATCGAGGTGTAGTTAAGAAATAAATCAACGGTGTATAACTTGACTGCAAACTGAATCAATGTGTTTAACCTATCGATGAGTATAATGTGAGAATGAAACGAAGTGAGTGGCGAATAACTTAGATGTATCTCGACACTTTAGCTCATTGCGAGCATGTTTCATACAATAAAAATCCAATGAAATTAAAATATATGGGAGTCGCAGGCGCACCCGGGCACTCCGTAAAAACTGTGAACCATTCAGCAGAGCTGGGAGCTGCTTCAGCCAACATCATAATTTAACATCGCAAAAACTCGCGTCTTAATAAATAAATCAACGTATTTTTTCACCATCCATAACTTAAGGAGCCGAGGCGGGAAATCGGATGGAAGTCGAGGGCGAAACTTTTAAAAAAGGAAACTGCTCTTGCGACGTTCGCGCGCGCCGCCATTGGCCCGTGCGGCGGGGGCGGGAAGCGGCTTGCGCGCGATTGGTCGCCTGCCGACGCACCGTAGGCGCGTTCATCTCGAGACACGAACAAATAGATTTTTTTAAACAAAAGCAATTTTCCTATTCTTCGTGTTGTGGCTCCGTTTCTATAGTTTGTTTTTGCTCGGCGACGTTTTGTATTGTTTACAGTGGTCGAGTGCGCGACAATCCGCTGCCGGTTAATTCTCGTTGATATTAACAAGTCGACTCCTCCGCGTATTGTTTGTTGGCGCATGCAAATTTTGTAAAAACAAGCGATTGTTATGAAAAACAAGCACGCAGCTTGTTGCAACTCCTCGGCAGTAGGAAGGTTTGGCGTGAATGTAATTAACGCGATACGGACGCATTGTGCGATGACAATAGACGTCGACACTCACAATACACCTGAACATTTCTTGCTGCTTCGAGATAACATTTACATTAACTAAGTCCTCATTATTATACTTATCTATATTCAATAAAACTTTAATGCTAATTGTCTGCAGATGATGAAACAGCGAAACAATCCTGTGACAAACATTTCCACATTTTCTTTTAATTTAAGTACTGTGGGAATGTATTTTTACGCCTCTAAGTACAAATACTTAATATTACACAATCATCTTCAGTAACGTGTTCAGCAACTCTTATAATATTTTTCTGAAACAAACGAATATAAATATTGACTACCTACCTTACCTACCTACCTTTATTCTTGTTCCCCATCAAACTTACTGTGGTCACAGTAATAGGGGATGTTTTTAAAATCCCCAGATAAACCTCTGTAGCTTAGTAGTTAGATGGTAGGTGCTGATAAGGTGCTGGCATGTTGGTGCCGAGGAAGATAAATAATACGGCGTACAAGTACAATGCACGTCTGTATTGGACCAGTATCGCAGATGGAATGGAAGAGTGTTGCCACAGTTTACATAAGGATTTACATTTTAATGTTGCTGTTAATATAATATAAGTAATGAATTAAAATCTCCAACAGAACCTCTCTAATGATTTCTATTTGCACTTTTCTAGTCTTTGTGATGTAACTGTTGAAAACTGTGCAAATATCACAATTAACAGGAATATTGTGGAAGACAGCCTGGGCCTCTGAGGCTCCTAGTTTCTATCATTAACCGTACTCTACCCAAATATCCATGGATCTCTCGATCTCATTTGTTTGACACAGATTGAGAGCTGACTCCAATGCACGAAGGGCTTGGTCAGTAAAGAATGATCATCTGTCCAAGACATGACATTGTCAAACGCTAACGTCGTAGATAGATCGATCTATGCGTAACTTGCTTTGTCAGTAGCTGCTCTGCTTGTGCCTAATTAACATGAGTTATTTTCGACCTTGGGTCTAGTTGATAATTATGGTTCAATAACATTTATTGACATTGTAAGAACCACCCATTTTCTTGAAATGAAGTCTTGCAAAGCAACCTTTGCAAGACTTCATTCTCTCTCCCTTCTACAACCGGTCACCAAATGCTTAGTGTAGGTATCTTCCAAATTTCTCTAAATTGATAAATTAATGAAGTAGTGTTGCACCCTGCAACAAGCATAATATGCTTTTATTCTTGATGGTAGTTTGCCAGCGTCTGAAAAAGGTTTTGGTCGCAAATTCCTTCATCGTAACTTCGATATTTCTGGAATTTTGTATCTGCCGGTTTGTCTACCAACCAACCTAATCGTCCGATTCCATATATTGAAACAAATTCCATAAATGAAAGCGTCTAGAGTGGTAGCCAAATTATTTGGATGTCCGAATGCGGGCTAGATCAAGAATTATTGTGCCTTTAGGTAGAAGTACAGTTACTTAACTACATAATTAAAGTACACTTCTCCTTTTCTAGAAATTGTGCCAAAGACCTCTAGATCTTTCACCATATTTGTAACCATTAGACCCATGCAAGGACTTTTCCATCTCAACGACAGATATCACAAAAGTCGTGTTTCATATTTATTCAGAAACTCTGTAAAATATTCATTAGGTGAAATGCAAGTCGTGCAGCACAAGAGATGAATAACAAATATCTAGATTGATATCGTCATATTTTAATCTATATCAGTTCAAACGTGCTTGGAATTATACCTAAAATAGGATCTGAAATCTGACCTGGGCGTCACGAAGTGTCCACTTCAAAATAAGTAATTTTGACTCCAAATAAGTACTTTAAACGTGGTGGTCACTTTGGTCGAGATGTAACATTTTTAGAGATTCCTCTATAGTTTTTTTAAGTGGGTTGTATATTCACAACCTAGGTACACATGAAAAAAGTTTGGTATTCATTATGATTTGTAGCCGAAAAAAAAATACTCTCTCTATGAAACCTCTTCATTTCCAACTTTCAAATATCGTGAGAACACCATTAACTCCATACATCCATCCAATAGACACGAGCACATCCGAACTAACCCGAATTCGTCCGAGATGTCCCGAGCGAGATCGTGGCCATTTTTCCTCCAAATTGCGCCCTTTGTTATGCAAAGCGCAGGCGCCGTGTGCGGGCGCACAATCGCTCGTTTGTGCCCCGCGCCCGTGTGACACGGCCTTATCGTGCATCGCACGGCGAACCACCACACTTTTTACAATGACTAGTGACTGATTAGAATATTTCATCAGTCTGTCTAGGCCTAGGGCTGCGCAAACTACATGCTTTGCTTTAATTTAAATACAAATGACGAAATACTTACCAGTGTTCGAAGTGATAATTATCTTGCTCCAATAATTATCTTGTAGATTTAGAACCCTGCAAAATACTGTGGTTTTATTTTAAATACTTTTACAAAATATTTTCATGTTGTGTATTTTTGAAATACAAAATACATTCAGAATCTTTGATTGAAATAAGTACTAATTACAAAAATCCGCAGCGTGGGGTTTTTGAAATATTGAAATACAAATAACAGATACGATTACAAATTTCAATAACCTACAAGTAGTTCAAATACCGCCCAGCCCTGTCTAGGCCAAACTTATACTGTTTTTAATTACGCATTTAAATTCTAGCTGGGAGGTCGGGTGACAAATCTGTTTGGTGGAAGTTTATGAGCTTGCTTTGAGGATATGGTTGTGATGAAATTAGATTACGATCTTAATGTTATTGTATTATTTAATTTGAGTTCATTATGTCTCCGATTTGTGAGTTATGGTATTGTTATTCCATATTTAGAAGAGGTACCACTTGAGCCATAAATAAAATTCAATTGACACTTATGATTTAATTTTCTAAAAATAAAACTGCCTCGTTGGTCTAGTGATCACAAGCGCTACTTTCGAGCATGAGGTGCTGAGATCGATTCCCAGGTCTGGCAAAGTGTTATTGGGTTTTTTCCATCAGGAATATCTTCGTAGCAGCCATGGAGTCCTGATTGAGGCCCTTTAAAGGCTCGCCCCTCTTTTACATCGTACTTAAACATAACTGCCAAAAAATGCATGCACTCAGTATTAAGTACCTACACCTCTGGCTATTAAACCTTCAATGAACAAGCGTGATGTTGTGTTATGTAAAAAAATCTACTTACATGATTGCAAGTAACATTCAACCGCATTGCTAGATAACTTTTACGTTAAAACTTTTGAAAAATAGAGTCGTACATCAACACAAAGGTCCCATCATTCATTTCACACAGCCAAGTAATCTACAAAATGAGACCTCATTGATTTTCCTACATTACTAATTGCGATAGCGAAACAACAACCAAGATACACATGCACATTCTGAACCTCCCTTGGTACTTTTAACCTCCTTAACGGCGAAGCAATAAGCTTGATAATCGCTTGTTTATCAGTTTCACTGTCTCCAATAGATATACTTTAGATGGTTGGACTGTTATCGTTGATCGTGCCAATGCATCATATTTGCCTCGTGTTTCGTCAGTTCGCCATCACATCGATAATGAAGCGACTACATTTAAAATATTAGCTGCAAACTGAACTGGGCCTGTATTCGTCATTGTAGGAATAAATTATAGGCAGCTACGTAGATAGGGCTCAATTAATTTCTCTTTGGAAAACGATGCATCAATTTCTTTCATAATATTGTTTGTTTATGTTATTTGTGTTGTGTCTAGTTAGAATTCTTATTTGAATTGCGTAAATTGATTAATTTATACGGATCTAATGAAAAAAAAGGTCAGAGCTATATCTATTTATTTTCTTGAAAAGTATAATGAGCAAGACATCAAGGCATATCATTTATTTCTTTATTTATATTCCCTATTTTTTTTACCTAAATCTGTCACAGTCAAAACTGTTAATCAGTCAAAACTGCTTATGACTAGTCAAAACTACAACATTTCCTAAGAAACTTATTAGGCTAAGTATTTTTTTGTGACCCTTGCAAGAACATCATGTAATTCTAGAACGGTAATTACAACTGAAGCGTTCTAAAACAAAATATTTTTTTTTGCAGAAAACGCATTTAACTTAATAAGAGTTTTGCCTGTAACCTATATATATAAAAACGTAGTTTTTCGTCTCTGTGCCTTACTGTTTGTAATTTGTAAGCTACACTGATTCTATTTTCATCTTCATTCAGTTAAAGATTTTTTTCAGACGGGTTCAGAAATGTTGAAGTGTTGACATGTCGCCATATCAGTACGTTATTGTACCCGCAAAGCAAGAAAGGGTTGTTAGTAGCAAAACAGATTCCTGATTGAATCTTTTGTTCCGATTAACATTTATTCTTCTGCACAAGATTCAACCTTTAAGTACTTTAATGTATTGTGCCTACCTACAGTCCTATTAAAAGAAATGGCGGCACTGACTATTGATATGCCGAAAAAGCAGAAGGATATAGAGAATATAGACCAAAATCACGTGAGATTGGAAGCTGCCGAGTGTTTATCGAGGGTCTGTTAAACATGCATGGGTAGAGCAAAATTACAAAGTATGCACGATGTAAGAGACATCGACGTGCGAACTGCAGCAATCATGAATTCCGTAAATGATTCTATACCACCTCCTACCCTACCCTATATAGGTAAAGGGTAGAGTAGGGGGTGGTATAGAATCATTATCGTACAAATCTGTTGTTAGTCATTAAAAAAACCGGCCAAATACGAGTCGGAGCCGCGCATATTTGTTGTTATATCGGCAACGGAAATACACATTCTGTGAAAATTTCAGCTGTCTACCGCTGGCCCGCTGATAGACAGACGGACGGGTGGTCAGCGGAGGCTTAGTGATAGGTTACCTACATCTTCGGGTACCGAACCCTGAAAAACAGTAATTTCATACATTTTAACAACGAATACTTACTGCATTCGTTTGAAACAGCAGATTTTAATAACCGACGTAAAATTCCCATGTTGGGTTTTGGAACTATGTACCGAATTCATGGTAACATTTCTCCCATTGAAGTCCTTTACAACGTGGTTTATTTTTTGAAAACGATTAAAGAAAAAGACAACTAAATCCCTCCCATTCTTTCCCACTTTACACAAACGCGATCGATACAGAAATAAAACTCGCACAATCCAATCAACGGTAAAAAGTGGTTTTCTAAGGAAGACCAAACAAGAATAAGATCTCGTGAGATTATGCCTCTTGCCTTGTTTTTACTCGAAGCCCGCCTTTATACGTATACTTGGCATAAATTTAAATTTGCCGTGTTATCGAAATAGTTGGGTAATTTATGAGCGACGCGGAACTGCATGAGTTATGTGATCGTTTGTCGTAACGTAATGTTTGTTCGGATACACGCATGTTATGTCTAATTGCATTCCTTGATAGTTGATAGTAATAGTAATACAATAGTGCTTTTGTGTTCCTGGATTTGTTGGTTGATGGATTGTTTGGTACAAAGGTATTTTGCTTAGCTTAGAATAATTTAATATCAAGTCAGCATTTGTTTTTTACTCGTTGAGGGATTTTCTTTTTTAACTCTTCCCTAGTCGCTGGATAGATGGCGTTGGTCTGACTACGTTACTGCTAGGAACAGAACGCCCCATAATTTCACTTGGACCTAATGATTATATTCGGAAGCTTATGCAAACGAAAGTGTCAGTCAACGAGCGTATGTGACGTGTGGTTTTTGCTTTGGCACCTAGTAACGTAGTCGGATCAACGCCATCTATCGAGTTCATGGAAACTATTTTTTTTTTTTATTCTCAAAAAGAAAACCTCATTTAGTTGAAAATCGTCTTTAGAATCACGCTTTAGTTTTGCACAACTCGCCTGACGTAAAGCAATGATACAGTCTAGAGTGGAACATGCTTGTTTATAATAAATGCTTTTTATTCTAAATTCCTAGCTTGTTCAAAACATTCACCCTTGTCTTTATCGTGGAATTCTAAAGAACTGCTCCGGGTTATATCAAAAACTTTAAATATGTTTCGCACAAAACTAACGCAAACAAAAGGTCGCCAAGTGCAGAGAAGATGACGGACGTTCTAACTTGGTTCCACCTTCAAAGTCTTCTTTAGTACTTTTATCTTAAATTACTGACATTTTAACCATACCCCCACAAGCCGACCAGTCTTCCGTCTACATTACGCACAACAGCACAAAAAATAAAAATAATTTAATAAATTCAATATAATTGATTCACCAACAGGTCTGGTCTAAACTACTCTTGCGGTTAGGACTCGTGTTGATCATGTTGATCGTACTGATCATGTTGATCACGCGAGCCGTCATCAAGTCGTCACTGCGGTCGAAACAGCCGGTGCTCGATGTAGTGGCTAATCTACTACTGATTGATCATTTCCTATCCGTGTTCTCGCGTTAGTAATAAGCTTTTTCAAAGATTTTGTTATAACTGCTAGATCTGTTTATATGTGTATGTCACCGTAACATTGTCAAACACGTTAGATTTTGTAATCTCTCTTGCGAGATTGTAAACTCTCGAAATATTGTCAACTGAACATACTGCTTACAATATAACGCATTGTTTTTCGGTAGATTGTAATCTATCGAAGTGAAACTGTAATATTGTGAAATGCTAAATACTCTCGAAATATTGTCAACTGAACACAGTTGACAATATTTCGAGAGTTTCCAATCTCTCTAGTTTTATTACAATTTAACGTGTTTGACAATTTTACGGTGACATATACATAAAACTCAAATCGTTTCAGGAAGATTACATTTGTGGGTACAACACAGAGTGATGCTCTCTCTCTCTCTTTTTTTCAGTAATCTGGTATAGACGTGGATTCGTAGATTTTGAAAAAAAAAAACCAGATATCAACTGTAACACACTTCAGTTGTATCCGAACGCGATTTGCCGTTTCCACGCGTATCCAAAAACGACAAGTCTTGTGTACTTACAAAAAAACGGTCAGAATCATTGTTTCATCAACATAATTATAGAACAATTAAAGACCCGACAAAAAAATAGTTGTGTTTAATGCTAGTTTTATTTTCATTTTCTAGTATTTTTTCTCTCTGCATCACCCAAGGTAGACTGGTAGAAAATGCCAAAGGCATTAAGTCCGCCCTTGTACAGTTTTTAATTGTGCATAAAGTTTTAATAAATAAATAAAAATGTATGAGATCAAATTTTATGAATCAGCATTATAGCATTATGGGATATTATAAAAATATATAATTATGAATACTGGACGAGACCAGCACTGCTTGAGAATGTTTGAATGATTAAAATATTCGATTTTGGCCACTATTGGGTACATTAAAGATACAGTAGATTTCTAGTCAGATAGTATTTACTTGTCTGTTATCAAACACACATAACTGCTTAAATAAATTTATTACTAAGCAAATGTGAGATATTTATACTAGTTTCATATTTTTTACTAGTTAATCGCCCTAGCATTTTCAACTTATTAATGTCTCCATGGCCTGATGAGCCGCAAAAATTCAATACAAAAAGGATTAGATACCATCAATAACCCAATAAATTAACTCATATCCTATACACATGAGTGCAAATAACACGAAGATAATGTCATAAACGTTGCACTTTGTTAATCAATTAATCTTAAAACTACAGTCAGATATGCAATTATAATGTACAATTATTGTGATAATTTGCTTGAAGAATGGAAGGTGTCGACACCTGCATATCTACTTATGACGTAGACACTAATTTACTATTTACAAAATTGCACAACGTACCCCCAAAGTTTATGACAATCAATTTTGTGTCTTACACTTCCCATTTTAAGGTGGAAAACGAATTGGGTGGGCGATAAATGCAGGTTGATTTTTCTCACCTTAATATTATAGACCTCTAGCTTATGACGTACTCACTTTCCTTTACCAAGCTTCATCCCAGTCAAATTTGTATCTTACGATGTCAATTTTAAAATGTAAAACCTATTGGATGGGTGATAAATGTATGGTAGTAGGGAATTTTTCACACCTGAATTGGCTCTATTAAGAGATATAGAGCAAAGTGGAGTGGTCGACGTTGGCTGATTAAAATTATTATTGTTTTTAATTAATCATACGTAGTTACTCGTGCTGTTTATAGTATCGGAGCTTGCCAAGCTTTTTGCGCGAGTAGGGTTAGCAATAAACAAACTAATTTATTGACTTTATTTATTGAATCTTGAATTTGAAATTTATCATAGCTTAAAGTATTCTAACAACTGAAGTTCTTTCATTTGATACCCATATTGCGAGAGTTGTTGAATAAATATGTAATTCGTCATTTTGTGGCGGTGGCCATCTTGGACTATTTTTTATCAAACATAGCTAAAAGAACACTCCCGACTAATTTACCTTCCAAACAACAAACAGAAAATCTACATCAGTTCATGCGTTCGAGAGCTCACACACACACAGACACGTCAAACTTATATCACCCCGTCGTTTTTGCGTCGGGTGTTAAAAATAGCCCAAAGCTTCGAATTTTCCCAAACCTCACACTAATCCGTAACTTGAGAGGTGAAATTAAAAGCTTTTAGGTCAACCATTTCAGTATCTGCATACTTTATAGTCGTTGCAAAGCTTACATCATTATCATTTTGCCTTTTCTTTACTATGTTGGGTTGGGTTCGCAAGTCACCATATTTTTTAATGACATAGTGACAGGTCTCAAGTTTGAACCCAAGACACGCCTTTGATTTGTCGGATTCATGTGCGTATATCTAATTATCACTTGCTTCGGTGAAGGAAAACATCGTGAGGAAACCAGCATGCCTAAGACATATTTCTCGGCAGCATGTAAAGTCAGAGATCCATGGGCGGCATGAAAACTCTGACACCAGGTACTAATCACATATAAAACAAAGAATGACAGGATCTCTTAGTCCATTCGTTATTCACTAATTTATTCTAATATATTGTTTTTAAAAATGTTCTTGAAATAATTTCCCAACCCTACACTGCTGTCGGTACTGGTTGAGCGATTGCATCGTCTGCCTTGCGCCCCTGCGCGACGTCAGGCGACGTTCCAACTGAACTGCTACGCTCGCACAATTCACACGCAACATACATGCAACACACACATTAACAATACATATTTTAACAACTAGCACCTTACCCGCGACTTCGTCCGCGAAAATTGTCATAGCTCGGCTAATTTGCATGATATCAATATAATTTATAGCTTATGTTACTCGGTAAAAATGTAGCTTCCTGATGTTGAAAGAATTTTTAAAATCGGTTGAGTAGTACTTGAGTTAAATCGTAAGAAATGAACAAAAAATCAAATATTTCTGTTTATAAAATTAGTTAAGAAGTTTAGACTCGCTTGTGCTTGGCTTCGGCGCGTGGAGGTCAGTAATTATCCCACTTGAACGCAATACCGGGATAAAAAGTATCCTCTGTCGTAACCTAGGTCATGATTTATCAATATTTGAGTTTATTTGGGGTCAACGCACCACGTTTTCTTCTCCCTATACTTCTCTATTAGTCGTCATCTTATATAAGTAAGCCACTTTCTACCTATATCTTCTATTGACATCTATGGCTAGAAAGGAGCTTACAGCTTCGTACACATAGAGGTCAGAACTTATCCCACGGATACGTCCTACCGGAATATAACTAACCTAAGCTATGGCATATCTGTATACCAAATCTCATCGATATCCAATCAGCCGTTAATGCATGAAGGTGACAAATAGACAAACAAACTTTTACATTTTGCAATATAAGTTAGGATACACATACGTACACAAGTGTGTAAGTAACGCAATAATTATGATATTAATAACTAATACCACATAATTGAGTCGTAATTAAAGTGTAGACACGTTCTTATTGGTTGTTATTGATACTAGTAGATACCAACGTGTTCGTATATCTATTTTATGTTTAACAGACACGCTGTTTGCACATTTAACAGGACAACATGAATTTTGGTGCTGTTTGCAACTCGCGACTGACTTTAGTGACATTATATTGTGTTACAAAATTTCACAAAAATACCCAGTAAATGGCTCAGTTTGGCTCCTATACTCATTGCCAAGGCTGTATTATCAGCGTTTAAGAGAGGTTCAACAAGATACAGGATGATAAATATATTCATGTTCCTTTCCCTATAAGAGAAACATACAAGCCCACATGACAACTATTTGAAATATTTGTATATCCTTCAATAGGTGTCCTCAATTTTCTCTGTCTGCCTTCAAAGGATACCGATTCTGATACGAAGCATAAACTCATAAATATCTTCAACGTCTTTCATTCCTTTTACAGACTTCATAGAAAGATCATTAATATATTTCCTAGATTCGTATCTAGATTTTCCTCAACTTTCTTTGCCTAGATCTATCGACTAGCCGGTCTATCTACCACACCATCTGTGGGGTATCAAAGCCTAACCTCTGACTAATTAGACAACGAAACTTCTGAATCTTGATTGTCAATTTGTATAGTTTAGAGCTGGAGAATTAGAGACATTTAATGTGACGTCATGGGCCTTTAGGAATTTACGGATTTTAGCAATTCTATGCCTTATATAAATATTTACTCGTGGATACATTGTGATGAAGACTTAAAATAGTAGCAAGATCAATCTGTTCATCTTTATTACATGCATGTTTTGATAGTACAGGAGTCATGAAGGTTTTTTTTTTAAAGCAAAATTATAACATTTATACTACGTCGTAATACAGGTTTGTCTACTAAACAATAACAAAACATCATCACGCATCGGGACGCATCGTCATCGGGGATCACGCCTGCAATCCCCTAAGGGTTAAGCAGAGTTCAGACTTGTACCTTAAAGTTAACCCACATTTAGCCAGAGCTTATTGACAACAACCGGGCACAAATCCAGACTCTGGCTGCTACAGAGAAATTCCTGATAAAAAATGACATTGTCGGTGTAAATCTCTCAGTGTCGGCTAAGCGAGAAAAAGCAAAAGTAAGCGGAGAGTGCCACATCATGATGTTATCACCCTTTATGATTTTTACAGCATCCCAAATACCTACATACAAGAAAACTTACATCTGACACAAAAGAGCATTGTTAGCAATTTTGCATGTCATTATCTGACTATATTGGGAACCTCACAAGTCAATTAACAGGGTGTAAACCACCTCATCAGGATGCCGTCAACCAAGCATTCTATACATCAAACTAAGTAACTTCACGCAAAAATTATTGCTGGGAAACGACTTTTTTTTTGGGGTTAAAAGTCATTTTTTGTGGTAGAATTCAATGTAACGCACTTAAAACATTGTGCTGATGAATGGATTGAATAGTACGGGGATCATAGAGGGGTTTAAAGAACTAAAAATCTTACAATAAAAATTTGTATTAAAAAAAAACTTGTCAATAAAAACTTTTTTGCAAAAAATAAAACCGACTTCACACAAAAAAGTGAAAAATAACTTTAGCTTCTGAAGTCGGTGACCTTTGTTTGATTGATTTAATTTTTTTGTCACCGACTTCAGAAGCTAAAGTTATTTTTCACTTTTTTGTGTGAAGTCGGTTTTATTTTTTGCAAAAAAGTTTTTATTTTTCACTTTTTAGTGGTTCACAATATGTGCATACCCTTTCACAGCGTACCAGCGTGATTTTTTGTTATGAACTGGTGTAAACAATAGACAGACATGAGATTTCAGTAATCCCAGTAAGAGACACACATTTGCTACATTTAATGAGGAGTTCCGTTGCCTTTCTCCGAAGTTCTTCATCATCTATACCAAATTTAAATGGGATCACTCCGAGAAACTACTCTTTCAAAAACTACCCAAATCGCTTCTGGTGTGCCTATAAAATTTGAAGAGTTCTCTCTATTTCTCCAGGATCCCATTATCAGGATCCTGACTTGATGATTATGGGGCCTTCTGGGAAGTATACCCTTTCAAACAATTAAAAAACAAATTCGGTCCAGTTATCTTCGAATAATCGGGGAACATTGAATTGAGAACCTCCTCCTTTTTGAAGTCGGTTAATAACGACGTTATGGTACGTGACTCAAATATCCGGATAGCCTTTAAAACATTTGGCCGAGAATCGGTAATTTGCTTCTAAGAATTGAAGAGTTCCGTTCCTTTGTCATGGATCCCATAATCAGAACCTAACCAAATTCTCATCAAACTACCCTTGAAGTACCCTTGCCAATAAAATAAAAAAAAAACCTATCCCCAATAAATGGAACTTAATACACCTAACTGTCGAAATCTGGGAATATTGTACACATCTGCGTACCCCCTCAGAGCATACAGGCGTGATGTTACGTCATGATGTTGTATAAACAATAAACATTCAAGCGATTGCAGCAGTTACTGCAGATTTGCCGTGTATATTTGAAGAGTTCCATTGTATATCTCCGAAGATCCGGATCAGATCTTCAGCAAATTAAAATATAACCACACGGGAAGCACCAGCTTTCAAATTAAAAAAGAATCATCAAAATCGGTTCACCCAGTCGAAAGTACTGAGGTAACAAACACTGTCGAAATCTGGGTGTATTGTACACATCTGCGTACCCCCTCAGAGCATACAGGCGTGATATTACGTCATGATGTTGTATAAACAATAAACCTACAAGCGATAATAGCAATCACTGCAGATTTGCCGTACATTTTTGAAGAGTTCCATTGTATATCTCCGAAGACCACCATCAGATCTTCAGCTAATTAAAATGGGACCACATGGGAAGCACCAGCTTTCAAATAAAAAAAGAATCATCAAAATCGGTTCACGCAGTCGAAAGTTATGAGGTAACAAACACAAAAAAAAAAAAAAAAAAAAAAAAAAAAAACATACAGACGAATTGATAACCTCCTCTTTTTGGAAGTCGGTTGAAAAGTTGGAACTTTGACCCCCAATATCTCTGTAACTAGAAGGTTCCAAGGTATGGTATAGAACAAAAAAAATATCGCAATGGCGAGGAGAACAAGTGCCTTTCGGCTTCGTTAAGAGGTGTTTTACACCCTTTATGTACCAGGCCAGGAAGTATTATAATATCTGTGGTACCAGTGATATTAAGTTTATGTATAAAAGTTTTAAAGCTCTATCGAGTATGCAGGTCAGATCATTATAGTTAGTAGTTACTTCAGCTAATCTGTTCATTTAGATAAAGCTCTAAGTAAATGATTCACCACAAACATGAATTACCTATTCCCAGGTATACACTTAAATTCCCCCCCTCCCCCACAGTTGCAAGCTTGTTAGTTCAAAGAAGGAAGTTTGTAATAATTTATCGCAACTAATATCAAGGAGGCCGCGCACGTAGGGATGCTCCGTTACGTTTTTACAAACACCGATACACAGATACGGGACAATTAACCGATGGAATCGCGAATTCGAAAGCGAAAATGTTCATTTTAAAGTAATTTTCGATGATATTTGCATTGAAATTGAATTTTTTTTACGGCAGCGTCGCGTCCGCTCGCGTTGTGCGTACACGCATGTTCAATGCGCATGTCCAATTAAAATGCGCAATAGTACTTCATTATGTTAAAATATTTTTATTCGCCGCTCGATACGTAAAAGTTTTCGTGTGAGAATATAAAAAAAAATGTTTTATTTTTGATACTTACATTTTAAAGCGTCGTAACCTTCGGCGTTCAACTTGTAAGTCGTTACTTTGACGAGCATTAACTTAAGAAAGTGCGTGGCGATAAACATCTACGATAAAACCATTTTGGGTAAACAAATGCTTAAATTAGCTTTTTCTAGAATTACTTATTAGTGGAATTCAAAACAACTGCCTTTAACGCAGACAAAGAAACCAATGTCATTAATTTCACTTGAAACCTCCATTTCACCTTCATTTTTATTTAATTTAGCTTTAAAAATCTAATACGTACAAGTTAATTCTATAACACAAAAGGAGCAAAAACGTCCTCTATTGTTTGTGAGGCAGAGCCCACCTCTATTTGTAGCCTATAGAAAACATTTATATTGATTAAACCATTTTTCAAACAACCAACAAGGCAATTAAACAACAGCAATGGGATTTTATTCAGATTCATCAAACCAATTCGAAATCATAATTGATCTGCCATGTAAAAAAATATAGAGGGCTGTTAGGAATGGAATAGGCGCCAAAAATACAAAACTAGAGCGATGACTGGTCGAAACACTTGGAGCCGAAAGTCAATTAACGATCGGCCGGGCACGTGGAACAGAACCGACTGATAACGCAGTATATGGGAAATGTTCAGAGCAACAATGTGCCCAAAATGTGTACTTTTTTTTTAAGTTTTCTGTAGTGCGTTGGAAACCGTTAAAGTTACAATGTTTTCACGTAAACATTTCTTTCACGAGTAAAAAGATTTTATATTAAATTTCTATGAATATGAAGAACCTAATAGATCATGTTGAGCATCATAGGTATTAGTCATATTCGGGGTTGCGGGCCTGTTCGAAAGAGATACCGCGGCCCCGGAACATAAAGGGCGAGGAAGGAACATGGATGGATTTTAGTCAGTAAAAGTCTGACACTCCCTCTCGCTCCGCCCAGAGTGGGAGAAGTCATTTGGTGATTTCCCACCCAGAAAAAAAAGGTATTAGTCATATTACAAATAAGAAATAAACCCTATTTGTTTAAAACCTCGTAACAGCTTGAGGGCTGAACCGTAGCTAGATTTAATTTTCATCTTTGTTTCCACAATTCAAAAGCGCCTATAACTGCCCTACTTGAAATAAATGCTTAGATTTTGATTTTTAGTATAACACACGAGTAACGGTGATTTTTATTTGTGTTTATTTTTTATTAGTTTTAAATACTGTTAACTTTGATGTGTTTTGTCTTGTGCGGGCTAATAAATGCCTTTTCTTCCTTTCTTAGCGCACTCTCGTGGGATAGTTCCCAACCATCTAGTGGTGGTACTTTCATGCTTAAAAGCTTAAAAGCTTTGCTTGCCCTTAACCTACTCTTCATGATGTTATGGTTTCTGAACAGTCTGTATGCCCTAATAATGTTTTCCAAATGAATATTGTTAAAAAATAGGCTCCTCCTAGTATGTTTCATTTATAATAAATAATATTATAATATTATAAAGCTGAAGAGTTTGTTTGTTTGAACGCGCTAATCTTAGGAACTACTGATTGAAATTTAAAAAATCTTTTTTTGTTGGATAGTGAATTTATCGAGGAAGGTTATAGGCTATATCACATCACGCTACAACCAATAAGAGCGGAGCTCAAATGAAAATTGTTGCAAAAACGGGGAATATTTATTCCTTTTGTGGGCTTTTTCTCTTTTATATCACACAGACGAGTTGCGTGGGTCAGCTAGTAATAAAATAAAACGGATTTTAAAATTGTAAAAAAAAACAAAACTTTCTTGATGTTTCGTAAAACGAAGTGTATAAATTTCCATACCGTTTCGATAAAAATTGCATCAGTGAAATGGTAACAACCTTGGAAAAGATCTAAAAAGAAGTTTGATTTAGGAATTTGTTTCCTTCAGTTGCATAATAGCAACTAAAATAAAATTTCGAAAACCAAACCACTCCTCATAATAAGCAGATTACTATGAATTTTTAAAATTATAATGAAATAGATAAATAGATCTAGACCGAATAGAGATAGACCTAATTATTGTATAGAATGGGGACAAGCCTTCATTAGAAGTAGTTTAATTTCTTGAATCACTCATTTCTGAAAAAAAAAAAATTGTTTATAGTCTCCCCACATCTATATAAATCTGTAACTATTAAAAGTATTATCTATTTCTCTTGCATATACTGCGTAGAATTTGGTAGTGTATTCGAGGTCCCAGTTGGCGGCTCGTGTCCGCTTCCCGATATCGTTTATCCGAATTTCTGCAATTCTGTTTAGAGCGCACGCACCTAATCCGTGCTGGATTTAGATTAAATATTCAAAATATTTTTTGACTCAGGATAATGTACCTTTTTGTGAATTATCATTATCATCTTCCTGCTCTTGTCTCATTCTATTTGAGGTCTATGCTCACCTGTCTGACGTCACGGCATCATACAGGGTGTAAACCACCTCATCACGAAGCCGCCAACCAAGCATTCTGTACATCAAACTAAGTAACTTTACGCAAAAATTATTGCCGGGAAACAACTTTTTATTTTGGGGTCAAAAATCACGTTTTGGGGTATAACTCAATGTAACGCACTCAAAACATTGTGCTGATGGATGGATTGAATAGTACGGGGTTCGTGGAGGTATTTAAAGTAAAAACCTTGCAATAAGAACTTGTATTTAAAAAAAAAAATTGTCAAAAGGTTGTAACTTTGACCCCCAATAAAAAAAAAATGATCGCAATGACGGGGAGAACAATTGCCTTTCGGCTTCGTTAAGAGGTGTTTTACACCCTATATACTCCTTTCCCTCTCATATCATTCCTCACACAACCGATCCATCTTTGCTTTGGCCTTCCTCTGCCACTGCATCCATCAACACTAGTATCTTCTTGTAAATTAAGATATTAAAACAAGAATAATACCAGCCTATTACTGTCCCACTGTTGGGAAAAGGGGTCTACTCTCACAGAGAACGCAGGAGCATTGATTGACGCTGAATCAATACGGGTTGGATATTTCTTATTTATATTACCCTACCATATTGTAGTAAAAATGTTTTGTCTATCAAATGCTTCGAATGGCACTTGTTTCAAATCTATTGTATTGGCAATTTTACAAACACACGCAGTATAATTTTAGATAACCAATAAAAAATACTTAATTGACAAGTTTTTGTAGCTCAAACACCAGTGTAGCCCTGGCTTTTGTACTAGGAAATCACGTATCACAAGAGCCAGAAATGAATGAGATGAAATTGAAGTCTGCAACTCGTGTAGGCACAACCAGTACACCTTATTTACCCATAACAAGGTAGCAATAATAATCCGTCCAGAGCCATCATATCACAAAAGTACATAACAACCAATATTTACGTACACAAACCACTTTTCCAGCCATAATAATTTCACGATCCGCCGACACGAGTGGTAACTGGCATCGCATCGTTGAATTTCGTTATCGCTACAACAATGAGTTTCTGACTGGCTGGCCATCTTCAAAAGTAATTCGCATTTTTCACGTAGAGAGGCGGGACCGACCCGTGCCGTACTTGTATAAGTAGGTATGGACTTATGTAGTACTGTGTATTGGTGATGTATGGCTGTCCGTGATTGTGATTTGTGGATTGATTTAAATTTTGTTTTCTGAAACACCGAGTTTTCTTATTTTTATTTATGTATAGTTTATTTGGATATATAGAGTTTCATGGTTATACCTACCAGGTTTTCTAAAAATCTGTTTGGAGTATCTACAGGACCGTAACAGGTGGAGTTTTGTGGTTTCCACCTTCCTGGTCATTCAGATATTTGCAAGAGTAGGGAACGAACCCGCCACGCGCAGCGCAGCAGCCAATCGATCAGCTACTGCGCCAACAATCACAATCTTTAAACTTGATGTGTAAAAGTATTACAAGATCTCCTTACAAAATAGACATCATTTAATTTGAATAGTCCATACTATTCAAATTTCCATGAAGTGTCCTTAAATACACCGTAATTTTTTAGTCGTTTTAAAAGAAATATCAGCTGCTGCCTACATTTTTTGGATTTACACGATCAATAATGTATGAAGCAGCTGATTTTTTTTCGAGATTTCATAGTCGGTTCCATAGTAAAAGTTGTTCATTTTCATGATTAAAACGACTAAAAATTAAAATTGGATAATCAGTATCAACGTCAAAAATATCAACATAAATAAGTACAAACATTGCTACGTTACGCAGTGGTTATCATCAGTTCACACCGTGATGGTCACGGGCATTGTAAATCGGCTTCCAGTGTCGAAAGGGCCACGTCGTGTTTGTGACTGATACACTTATTATAACTCATTAATAAAATCACTATTAATTAAAAATAATTTAACGCTTCGAGAAGCTTCATTGATTGCTCTATACGCCTTTATGGTAGGTATTTTTATCAATTTGACTTGTTTATTTAAAAAAAGCTATTCCTTTTTTTATTTTATTCGAATGCGTTCGACAAGGTGATTTAGTTTTATGATATACACGGTGTAATCAGACTCATCACGAAGCCGTTAACCAAGCATTCTGAACATCAAACTAAGTAACCCTATGCAAAAATTATTGCTGGGAAGTGACTTTTTTTTAACCGACTTCTAAAAAAGGAGGAGGTTCTCAATTCGGATGTTTCTATTTTTTTATGTTTGTTCGCGCATAACTCCGTCGCTTGCCAACCGATTTGAAAAATTCTTTTTTTGTTGGAAAGGGTATACTTTCCAAATGGTCCCATAGCTACCAAGTCCGGATCTGATGATGGAATCTTACCGAAATCGAGGGAACTCTTCAAATTTTATAGGATAACGTACAGCGATTTTGATATTTTCTACAACAAATGAAGCATTTGCGTTTGATAAGAACCATTCTACCATCAGATCTGATGATGAAGCCAAGAGTCACGGAATTCCATAATGAGACAATGTGTCCTAGTCGTGTTTGGGCTTGTTGTAATTATAACAGTATGCACTTTCCATGTGTATCAAGCACATGTGAACCACTAAAAAGTGGAAAATAAAAACTCTTTTTGCAAAAAATAAAACCGACTTCGAAAAAAAAACAAAAAAGTGAAAAATAACTAATAGCTTTAAGTCGGTGACCTTTGTGTGATTGATTTAATTTTTTTGTCACCGACTTCAGAAACCGTTTTTTAGGTGAATAATCCCGTTTTACGGTAAAACTCAATGTAACGCACTCGAAACATTGTGCTGGTGGATAGATTGAATAGTGTAGGGGTCGTGGAGGTGTTTAAAGTAAACTTACATCAAAAACATGTATTTCAAAAACCTTGTGAAAAAGTTGGAACTTTAACCCCGAATATCTCCATAACTTCAAGGTTCTCAGGTATGAACTGGAATAAAAAAAACAATTGCAACGATGGGGAGTACAAGTGCCTTTTTTCTAAATCGTTTCGAAGGCACATTCATCAAAAGTCACAAGAAGCAACGATGAACAAGGCCCACTTTAGCGTAGTCCAACACTCAATTAAACATGAACCATACCTAATAATAACAGCTGAGTAACAACAAAATTCAGAACATTAAACTACAAAATACCCACGTCACCCCCATACGTCACTGGAAAATTCTAAGAGCTAGTACTTCACCACCTTATGACATTGAGTTGGCTTGCTCCAAGTGCCCATAAGGCGACCATACATTGTTTTAATTAATTGTTATTGCCTCTGCCATGTACCTCAATGGGCAGCTAGCATGAAAGCCTTAAACTCACCTACTTACAGTAGGCATTGTCACGAATGTACTGAAGATAAATTTTCAGTTTAATCACTTTAAAGCCAACATTAGAAAAGGCTTTTCATTTTCTTGTGAGGTTAAGGGTTTTTTTTTGTTTTACTGGATATTTTGGAAAGGGAGGTCGAAATGTTATGTTAGGTATTTGATATTGTTGTTTTTTATTGCTTCAGATGTGGAAACATACATAGAATAGAACACCGTAGTGCCTATTTCTCTATTTAAATCCAATCTCAGCAATTTTGTCTGTTTTCAAGATTTGTCTGCTAAATCCCTGTGTGCTTTATTTATGGGATCTTTATAAATCAAATCAAATCATTATTATACTTCTTCAAATTGAGAAATGATTTTTTTTTAATTCGTCAAATAAGAAACGCGAGGTCTGTTTCCAGAACTTGAGGTTTTGAATGGGCGTTCGGTGTGTGAATTAAAGTTTTTTTTTTGTTGAATATAATTACAAATAATTGTTGTACGAAATGTCCAAATTCCACTTGTTAAATGATTGAGGAAAGTGGTTGTCAACCAGACGCCCCTGTGCTACGAGATTCGTAGCAAATGCTACGAAAAACATAAATCTCTCAAACAGTCAAGTTTTAATACACTCGAGTAATTAGTCGGTCACGACGCACTAGACAACAGACCTACTTAATTACTCCTCAAACCCTTTCCACCAATAAATAAAGAAAAAAACACGCAACCGAAATAATTATCCACCAATTACAGCTACGTATTAAAACTTTATTTTATGTCTAGGAAAACAATAAAACTACTTATACGACCAAAAACGAACCCAGGCTTGTATTGGGTCCGAACGGTAACTCACAAACTAGACAGGTTGAAGGACAAAAGGTCCGTTACTTGTCTTGTCTGTTTCACTGATTAGACACAAACACAAGCTCCTAATGAGAAGATTAATCATTATAATAGTTATCTATAGCTGCGTTTTATAGACTGTTCGCCAATTTAATCTTCACCATTTGGTTTTGGAACTTGATAACTTTAGGACATAGTTGATTATGCTGATCTTTTACATCAGAGGAATTCTGGAAGTGACACTGGTGTCTGAAAAGTTGTGTGGTAATCGGTTGTCGTGGTATGGGCATGTGATGCGGAGGAATCAGAAAAATGTCGTGCAAAAAGTTTTGTGTATGAATGTGGATGGCTGTAAGAGTAGAGCAAGATCAAAGAAACAAAAAAACAATGGATGGTCGGTGAATGATGTTCTGGCTAAAAAGGAGGTGACTGCTAGAAACGAGAAATAGAGTAGTGTGGAAGAAAATACTTGAAGATGACCATCACAAATAAGTTGGAATAAGGGTATGCGAATAACGTAGGATACTTTTTATCCCTGTATTGCGTTCCAGTGGGATAATAAAACGTCATGTTAAAAGTCACAAAATTGAAATTTGTCAAAGCAATATGAGAAAACTAAAAAAAGACTTGTTTTACTACCGATTGAAAGTGCCAAACTCGACACCAAATTTTGGGCAGAAGCGATTTGGATTATCATCGGCTCACTAAGAAGAAGTCTACGGATTAGACCCTGACATAGTTTTCTACTGAGACAGTTTATTCTTATTCTTTGTTAGAAGTAAACCTTTTCAAATTATCTTCGACATGTAGCTGTCTCCTACCCCGCATAATTAAAAGCTAGCCGAACGATTACTATGCAAATACGTGAAGGTAATGTCGTAGCGACACGACTGCTGTTCCCCCGAGTTTAGTGGTCGTGATAGTTATGTGTGTCTACACGATGTATAGATAAGGTTTCGGTGATCGACGGTGTTGACTTTCCACTCCGTCTCTTTGGTTTTTCGTAGGTGCAATAAGAGGCAGTGTCTTTTAATGTTATAGTGAGTTGTAATGTGTAGTATCGGCAGTTGGAAGGTCATTAGTTAGTGGATTTGAGTCTATGACCAGAGGGCTTGGACAGAATGGTAACCGCTTAAAATGCATTCTGTATTTTTTTTACTACTTTCAGCGGGTCTGAATTATGTAGGGTGTAAACCACCTCATCACAAAGCCGTCAACCAAGCATTCTGTACATCAAACTAAGTAACTTTATGCAAAAATTATTGCTGTGAAACGACTTTTTTTTGGGGTGAAAAATCAGGTTTTGTGGTAGAACTCAATGTAACGGTCTCTATTGTGCTGATGGATGGATTGAATAGTACAGAAGTCGTGGAGGTGTTTAAAGTAAAAATCTTAGCATGAAAACTGGTATTAAAAAAAACTTGTCTCAAAGTTGGAATCTTGACGCCCAATATCTCCGTAACTAGTAGGTTCCCACGTATGGTGTAGAACAAAAATTGATCGCAAAGACGGGGAGAACAAGTGCCTCTTGGCTTCGTTAAGAGATGTTTTACACCCTTTTTTTTTTTTTTTTTTTTTTTTAGGATGGGAAATCATCAAATGACTTCTCCCACTCTGGGCGGAGCGGGAGGGAGTGTCAGACTCTTACTGACTAAAACCCATCCATGTTCCTTCCTCGCCCTTTACGTTCCGGGGCCGCGGTATCTCTTTCGAACAGTCCCGCAACCCCGGCAGGCTTCGGCCCTTGCGGGCCCCTCTCTTCTGCTGACATCTCTTTGAGGCGCGCGTGGAACACGAACGCGCCGTCGACACGGCCTGTCGTCACTAGACGGACGGACGGCATGTTTTACACCCTTACGTACAAATAACTGACTACCTCATTGGTATAGTGGTCGCAAGCGACTGCTAAGCATGAGATGTTAAAGATTGGGTTATCCATCAGGAATTTCTCAATACCAGCCACGGAGTCTGGATTTGATGAAAATAGACTCGCCCCAATCACTTAGACGTAACTGGAGAAGACACGTGGATATACGGTCGAACAAGCTATGTGATTTTCATTTTACAATGTAATTGGTGGGTTGAACTGTAAACCGAATAGCTTGTTGGACCGTACCACTAAGGTCCATGTTCACCAAAAACATGACGGTCTGATTATCTAAAAACGGTTGTTTAAAACACATTTTTGTATGGGAACATGTCACTGACAGCTGTTTTTAGATAATCAGACCGTTATCTCTTCGGTGAACATGGACCTAAGTAGAAACATCTAAACCTAATGATTCGGTGATTTCAAGCTTGATGTTAAGTAATTATGATATGTAAATTAAATAAGATTGATCGCAGTTATCGCCCTCAGGTCTGTTTAAGGCTTATGTTGAGAGCTACAAAATGACCTTTATAAAGCCAAATTCCATTTTTTCTTATTTTTATGACTGCATGACTGTATGTTTGAGAAGAGAGAGATGGCAACGATTAATCTAGTAGTAAATAAAAAAAACCGACCAAGTGCGAGTTGGACTCGCACCCCGAGGGTCCCGTACAAACTTTTTAAGGACAAACTTATAACTCTGCTTATAATAAAATAAGTAAAATCGTTTTTTTTATTATGCTACATATTTTCAGACTTAGTCCTTTACATATTATGTGCTGTAAGACCATGCTTTTTGGCAAATTTCGTGATTCTAGGTCAACGGGAACTACCTTATACTTACGTTTTCGAAGACACGGACAGACAGACGGACAATATAGTGATCTTTTATGGGTTCCTTTTTTTTACCTTTTGAGGTACGGCACCCTAAAACATTCTGTTTGTATTTTTTTTATGATTTTATAATTTTTCTCACTATATTAACTTTTTATTAGTTATAATCGTAATTTAACCATTTTTTTAATTTTATATGTTTTGTCCTGTCGGGCTTATAAATGCTTTTATTTCTTTCTTTCTCAAAAAACAAAATGGAAACTGCATTTTATGTAGTTGACTGGACTTGGCAGTGCCAAACAACATATTAATTCAGTTTGGTACTACCAGCTCCATGTAAAATGTAAATTAGCTACTAAAATTAAATTCATAACGTTGGTGAAACCAAAAATGGATAGAGCAATTAAACATTTCACCCATAGCGATGTTATGCCAATGTAACATTAACATTATTGGTTACACTAAGTAGATAAATAACAGAAATATAATAAGTTAAAAATATGAACTATTTGGTGACCACGACACAAGCCTTGCTTAGTGTGGCACTAGATGGCGCTGTGTGTAATGTCCAGCGATATTCATTTATTCATTATTTAATTATTATATGAATTTTATCACTCTTGTTTAACTAACCATTGTGTACCACTGATGGGCAAAAGTCACCACCATACTTTTCCAAGTAACTTCTAGTTGTTTGTATAGTATTTTACAGTTTTCAAAAACGAATCCAAAGCTTCAAGTTAGCATTTCATGTTCCCTATATGAAAAGGTTTTTATAAATCAGAAACTCGTCTTCGTCCATTTTTTTAATAGCGTTATATTCTTTATTTATTCAAAAAAGTCTCCAATTAATCACGGAAACCAAACTTATAGGTACCGACACTTATGCGGGATGTCATCCCGCTTGCAATAGCATGGAAATACTTATCGTGAGCTCAAAATACTAAACAATCACGGACGATATCCCGTAAGTCACAGTATAAGTTTAGTTTTAAACCATGAAAGCTTAACAGAATTGATTGGTGAGAATTGAACAGTGTTCAATCACAGAAATCCTCAAGCTAAAGTATATATGAAAAATACTGGTTATTTTTACCGTTAAAACGAAACTCAAAATTCCCAAACCAGCTGGTATAATTTTCAAGATAATTAATACTACGAACCCTGTGATCCCGTCACACCAAGTCTAACGCAGAACCTCGCCAAACGCACCTTCTGCAGCACAACTTCACAATCCCAATCACTGATGACTTTGTAATAAAATGATGTTTCCCTTTCACTAATGATTACCTTCAACCTATGACTCCAAGGTGACGAACATCGAGGTGAATTTCAAATCAGCAGGGGTACTGCTGACCTGACTAACCGGTGATTGGTTATTAAAGAGACCTGATTAGAAAAAGCTGGCGATTTCTATTGTTCATTCGTAAATAATTTGTGTTATATTGATAATTTTACTGCAAACGCAATTACGAAATTGTGAAGGATAGTTTTGCAATTATAATGTAAAAGTAATTTTTGTTAAAGCTGATCGTGACTTAGCATGAAATTCCAAGCAAATAAAGGGTGTAAAGAACCCTAAACGAAGCAGAAAATACTTACAAGTTTTCCATTTTATAATTTTATGAAAACTGTTTATGAACCCCAATATCTCAGCAACTAGAAGGTTCCCAGGTACGGTGTAGAACAAAATAATCATCGCAAAGACGAGGAGAACAAGTGCCTCTCGGCTTCGGGTGTTTACACCCCATAAAAGCAAAACTTTAACCGATTTACTAAAAATTACAATTACAATTAAATTGTTTAAATATTTATGTAAAAGAACCTTTAAATACCTCCACGGTGTACTACGCATCCACAAGAACAATGTTTTGAGTGCATTAAGTCCTATCGTAAAACGTAACTTTTTACCCCAAATTGTTGTTTCAAAGCAATAATTGTTGCATAGACTTACTTTATTTGATGTTCAGAATGCTTGGTTGACAGCTTCGTGAAGGTTCCTCCACGGTGTATGCATAAAGTAACAGCTTGACAATACTTGGAAACCGTTTCTACTAACAGAAGTATTATACAGATATCAGAAATACCTTCCCAATATCAAGACGATTTCGCAACGCCATCTACCAAAACATAAAGCTTATTGTCTAATGAAATGTAATTAACTATGTTCCATAGTGCGGGGTGAGGGGAGGGAGGTATATTGACAGACAATGCCGAATGGAACAATCAGTGGGAAGAGCTACAGAGAAGATGCTGAGTCAGCTAGTACCGGGGTCCGTAACTAGGCGCGTGCGCCGACGAACTAAGAAATTAGTTAGTTTGTTTGTAGGTTGATTTGTATGTGTTTCTGAGAAATGAGGAACAGGAAAACGGTTGGATGATGCTTAACTGGCGCCATTATGAAGTACCAATTTATTAGGTACTAGCGAACGTCACCCGGTTTCACCCGCGTTGTTCCCGTTCCCCTGGGTGCACGGAGATAAAATATAGCCTATGTTACTCGCTGTTATGTAGAAATCCATTGCTGAAAGAATTTTTAAAATCGGTTCAGTAGTTATTAAGTTTGTTCATAACATACAAAAATAGAAATAGAAATAGCTAACTCGTATTAGCATAGAGCCATAGACTAATAAAATGCTTTTGTGATTGCTTTGTGTTAGGTCTAATCCAAACTCTTTCTTTTCATCTTGAATATGTACTTGTGGCACAGCCACATTTTGTTTATTAGGTACCTGTAATAAGGATCTATTTTTCGTAGGTAGGTCTTTTTTTCCTTAGCCTATATTGTCTCACTGCTGGGCAAAGGCCTTCCCCATTGCCTTCCACTCTTCGCTTTGTGCTGTTTTTTCCGGCCAATCTCGCAGGTCTTAGTGACTATAAATGAAAGAGAATAAAAATCTTAGAAAGTAGATATACGAGTATTTAACATAGTTTCATGCCTGTAATCTCCGCAGGGTTAGGCAAACGGATATTATAGTACACCCACATTTTGCCAGTTATGTTTAAGTCCCATGTGATTGGGGGCGAGCCTATTGCCATCAATCGGGGACGAATCACCGGACACAGATCCAGACCCCATGGCTTTTTCTGAGTAATTCCTGATGGGAATCGAACCAGGGACCTCATGCTCAACAGTCGTGCTTGCTGCCACTCGACCTACGAAACAGTTAAAGTAAGTTAGTAAGTTTGCGAGCAGCGGTGGCCCAGTGGTGGCGGCCCCGACTTACGAACAGTAAGTCGTGGGTTCGAACCCAGATAGGCGCATTACTTTGTGCAATTTATTTCATCACCGCTGCTCTCAAAACGGTGAAGGAAAACATCGTGAGGAAACCGGCATGTCCTAGAACAAAAAATTCGAAGACATGTGACATCTACCAATCCGCACTGGGCCCACGTGGTAGATTATAGCACATTCCCTCTCATTGAGAGGAGGCCTTGTCCCAGCAGTGGGGGATCATTATATAGGCTGATGATGAGTAAGTTTGCGATAAGTAAATCGATTTTTACAAATACCTAACAAAAAGTTCAGAACCACCTTTTCTTAATTTCCATTGAAATTAATTAATCGTCACTAAAATTCACCCAAACATTTTTTCAGTTCCATCCAGACCAAAAGTTTTAAATTAGTTTCGGGAGCAAACTTGAAAAAAAGTTTCTAAATTAGCTAACTTCAAGTACAGTCTCTTTTATAAGAAAGATAAGAGAATATACATTTTCGAGAACTACACAGGAAGTACTAAAACACTTAAGTGCCTAACTTGTAGCCGTAATTTTATTTAAATGTTTCTTTTTTAGGGAAACTTTAGCATGTTTCTAACCTCTCTCTGGCTTTTTCAGAGACCTTTGGTACCTACCTACTTATGTTGAGGCTTGCAAAGGCGATGCACTTTCTTGGATTACTGTAAAGTATCGATAGGTAAGTATTATAAATAGTGACTGTGAAAATGGGATTTTCCTTGGGAGTGTGTGAATTGTCACCACTGTATTTGATGTTCAGTGTATAGTTGTGGAGCAGCTTTAATTCAAACAATCCTGTGACACTTATTTTGATGAACATCATCATACCTGTAGTATTGGTTTTCCATCGAATGAAAGAGTTTTTTTGCAACGACGAGCAATGATGAAGTGGTAACGATAGAAATAGTAATATCTGATAATCAATTTGCAATTCAATAGTCTACAACATCAAAGATTTCCCTAGAACAATCCAAACAAGACACCATATTCCGAAACAGACAAATTCACTGCAAGACACACTACAAATCTTAGTCGTCCCACAAACAATTTAAACCAGTACTACTAAGTTTCTCACAGATCAGCCCACCGGTCCATACCACATCCATTCTCGGCAGGTACCTCTCCATGTGTTCGCTTAGTTAAACCGTAAAGACGCCGACATAACTTCATTGATTAAAGTTCATGTTAACCGCACGTTCTCTCTGATTTGTGAATTTGTTCTGAGGATGGAACTCGGCTTGTTTGTTAGTTTATGGGGAGCTGTGGAGCATCGTGTGTTGTAACGATTTAAGTATGTTCTGATATCAGAAATATTCTAATGTTTATTACTGAACTAGTTCATATCCGTGGCTTCGCCCGCGTTGAGTTCGGTAATTGTCCCACGGGATACTATAGTATCATATATGTAAATTCAGGTTACAAATTATCTGTGTGCTAAATTTCATTAAAATCCGTCCGTTTTTTTTGTGTGATCCGGGCGGATCACACATAACCGTGTACCAAGCACGAACTTTTGCATTTATAATAGGATTACTGAATGTTCTGAAGAAGAAAAGATGTAAGAATAGAAGATCCAATATGAACAAGAGTTATTGACATAGCTTACAGAAGAAGCTGGCTAAAGTGGCTGTCCATGTTTATCGAAGGACCAATGGCCGATGAAGCAAACGAGACCTAGAGTGGAGACCGCGTATTGGCAAGCGAAGTGTAGGACGCCCTCAGTTCGATGGACCGATATCCTGAAAAAGATGGCTGGGTCAGACAGGATGCGTTAGGTGCTATGAGGGACAAGCTGAATATTTCTAGGCTCGAGTCGATACATACGACTAACGTAGGAAACATCCATGTGTTTAATATTAAAATAATAAATTAATCAACAAATTGATTAAACAAAAAACACATTTTAATTAATTTAACCACTGGCCAAAACCTTCCCCTTACAATTGGTTATTAAGCAGAGTCCTAACTAATCAACTTAGAGGAAGGGGTCCGCGGTCCGCACGCATGCGCACGCCGCGTGAAGATGCCGCGATACCAACCGCCGAGCTGGTCGTAGACACTGAGTAAGCAAGAGTAGAAGGGGCACTTTCTGATGGCTTGAAGATACTTTTGTGTGTAATGCTGCGTAGTTTATTCCAGCACCATTTGTCTTAAAACGGTGAAGGAAATATCGTGAAGCGATATTTCTGAGTAACCGTAGAGTTTCTTGCCGGTTCTTCTCCATTGGAAACAATCATTCCGGAGTCCCACTTCTGGCATTTCCGAAGCGTCCATGTTGATTTGTCTAGACTATTATAAAGAGGTAAAGTTTGTAAGGTTGTATAGGATGTAATCTCTGGATCTACTAAACCGATTTTGAAAATGCTTTTACCAATAGGAAACCACGTTATTTGTGAGTGTCATAGGCTGTATTTATTACTAGAAAAAATAAGGGGGGGGGGAGGAATTACAGGAAAATAAATGTCCTCTCGTGCGAAGCCGGGACGGGCAGCTAGTGTGAAATAAAATGATTTGAACTTGAACTTGAGCTGGTTACCGTACACTTAAAGTCCTACTTACGGGACAATATCCGTGATTTTCTTCTGGTTCTATGAGCTCCCGATATTTCGACGCTGTTGCAAGCATCATGATCGCGGGAATACTGAAGATATATGCGGGTGGGACGAAAATGATTTATTTATGAGCAGACAAATCTGTCTGCCCTATTTCTTAGTCTTTTATTACGCGCACTACTGGTGAAGAACCGCAAAAGTCTACTAAAACAGTGCATTGGTTACCATACGTTGTAGTCAGTAACCCTTCTGTACTTTCCTGCTCAGAGGTCAACAACGGACGGCCACATGACGCTGCGCCTGCGCCGCGCGGTCGCACCTCGCCGCGCTTGCGTGTCACACTTGCGAAATTACTACAAACTTTCTGGGGAAATATTTAATTTTTCGTGTTTCCATTTGTTTATTAGGCTCTGCTGGTACCAAGTCCTAAATAAATAGAATTTACTAAAATTAATTTTATTTATCCTGTAATGTCATGTTACGTATTCTTAAGCTGGTCCATTCTTGCGCATTGTTGGAAAATTTTAAAGTTACCTCTTTTAGGCAGAGTCCATATTCTAGAAACAAATCACGCACGTACGGTTTGCTACGTTCGTACTTACGTAATAAGCCAGAATTTGCATAATATTTAGTTTGTCTAGCCATCGCCTTGTTTGAAATTGTGACTTCTACGTGATTTAAATTCTTATTAGATCCTACAAGGCCTACCTCTTTAGATTCACGATAGATTTTTGGCAGAACCCTTAGGCCCACACAAGCTGTAAAGATATCTTTAACATGTTTCAGTCATTATTCTGTGTGTCATATTATATATCTAAATGATTGACAGAAACAGAACGAGTTTAAAACGATTTATGAAGCCAAAATGTTCTTATTCTACGTATACGTAATGTTTTTTCCAGTATTGTCTAGGATACAATACATTTCTATGTCATGTCTACTAGCTGTACTTGCTTGGCGATAAATCAGTCCATCAGAGCTCAAATCTTCCTTCTCATCATTTCGCTACATGATTCTCAAACTTAATAATTTCCAACAACACGACCATATCAGCACTTCTCCGTAACAATGATGGGAGGTGCTGTTTTACATCACATAATGAATCTGAAAACAAGGGAGCAATCAAACATCGAGGAGTGTTACATACGAGGCTTACGGACTCAAATTAAATTAATATTGTAACAAACGGTCAGCCGTACGTAGGCGGACTTGAAGCGCAGAATTCGATGATTGCTTTCTGATACCGTCTTACGAAATACACCGTTAGTAGACAAACTAAAAATTAAAATAGCTAAACGGCCGGTGGTGAGGCGGCTAAGCAGGGCAATTGTAGAACTCAGCGGGCGGTTCGCCTTTCATTATTTTATAATAACTCGTATAGAGGGCGAGCGAAACCACCGTGTCATGCTGCCGGCCCACGGCAAATAAGCAACTCTTACCGAATTAATTGCCCCATTCTGGGCGGTAACGTCAATCTGGATCGAGTCAATCGGGTGATTGTCGCTTCGCAGTAACGATAGATCCGCTACTTATTGTTACAAGACCTGGTTTTATCTGAAGCCTAGCTTGTTTGTTACAGTATCAGTCTAATAAAAATCTCCTCATCTTCACGAGTTTAGCTTTCATCGATTTAAAAATTGGGTCGTTTTCAGCGACACCATTGTTTAAAACATTTTTAAATCAATAATTTCCTTTTGTCATTCATGATTGTCTTAAATTATTATTATCCTTTCCAATAGGATTCCAGCATGATCTGCGGTCACAATGAACAATACTTTTTCACAGAATTCACCATAACACTTCATGTCATACAGAAAGTACCTGGGGATTCCCATCAACATGACGCATTTTTATTCAAATTCAATTTCAAATGCAATTCAATTACATGAAAACGAATTACACGATATTTTGCTGTTGTACTTTATGAAAGTGGATCAATGATTTTTTGTTGTTTTTGCGGACTCATTTAATAAAGTGACAAAGACTGGCAACGATGTGAATGAAACTATAACCTGCCTTTAAAACCATCCATTTTTAAATATTCAAAATAACGCTGCCAATCGTAGTCCACTGCTGAACATCATGGGCCTCTCACAAGCTCGCCAGTACTCCATGATCTCCACCTATCCTAAACCAATGAATATCATCAAAACATAAAGAGATGATATACTCTAATATCCACTTATTACAAGCACATCTAGTTACCATTGGAACGAAACCAATCCTACTCCCCTACCACACACCAAAAAAGCAACACCACTACTCACAAGAATATCAGCCACAACCCACAAGATCCCATTCCTAGTTCACACCGATACACGGGAACTCATAACCAGGCGCCGCAAACATCTGTAGCGATGGATATAGCACTCGATCGAACCACAGATTATGCTAAGGCGATGTCGAGACGTGTCGAACGCCTATCTCAGATCGATATAAATCATCTTATTAACTATTGTTTTGGGAGGTGTGGTGTGAACGAGCCGATCTTATCGACACTCTGATGTGTTTTAAATTAACATAATAGGTTTTGTGAATGGATATTGCGTTTGTGTTTGTTGTGACTGTAGGCCTATGGGAACGTTTAAGGGTTTCGTTGCGTTTTTGGCAGATGTCCTCTTGTTATGATCGAGTATTGATGGCCCGAGAATAATTAGTAGTAAGGCCAACTGCCAGTACTTACTTGGGCCTGCTTATCTAAACGGCAAAACATACATTTCTCTAATCCTCCAAAGGATTTTCTAGTAATTAACAGTTTTATTTAAGATGAATTGGCAAAAAAACGTGAATGCTTCACCAGTTTTGAGAACGGATTGGTAAGTTTTCTTGAACTCAAAATTAACAAGAGGAACTAAAATGATCCAAACAAAATAATATTAATTCTTGATAAAAGCCTCATAAACGGAGAAACACCTACTAAAAATAATACTAAAGAAAAGGACAAAAATAACCCTATGATTAATCGTAAAACATTATAAACGGTCACTTCTATTTTAGAACTGGACATTTACAATCAAATGCCCCTAGCAATATGCTGACATAAACGTTAGGTGTAAACTGACGTATGGAGTAGGCGGAGGTTACGTTTCTACACCCACATTTTGTAGATGAAAGTGTTAACTCCTAATATGATAAGAGTAACCTTATCGTTTTCATCTAGCACGATATGTCGATTTATTTATGGTATTTATGTTTGATGAAGGGCCAGTAGAAAATTGAGTATAGCAGTACAACTAGATGTGTACTTTAAATTGACGAAATATTTTTAATTTTATTATTATTATTTTGGGCTAGGCTGAGCAACTTTCCCTGTTCTGTTTCTTGAACTAATTTTAAGGTAAAACACGTAAGAAATGTCTATAGCCATTTTGGACTTGATTTTCCAATTACTGTACTTACAGTAAATTGTAAAACTTTAAAGTGATTTTCTCCAGCTTTAATTTGAAATGAACTCATACTTTTCTACATTAGGCCTTATCTCAAAGTTGAAATCGATAATTTTTCAATAAAAACTCTTACAAATATTGCTATGTGTGTACTTATTATCGCTCTTGCGTTTACCTCCGTAACAAATCAATCAAGAAGGCAAAATTATCTGCGGATTGATGCTTTGCCAAAAACGTGACGTAGTAGGGCTATTCAACTACGCATATTGCACCGCAAAAAATCAAACCATCGCAATAAACTTAATGCGGTGTACATCCGTTTTCTGCCTCTTTGTACCCACATATAGCCTACTTACACGATTCTGATAGTAATGTGTCATCGGCAAAAAAACAAAGAGTTGAATGCCCGGCGAGGTACAACGAAACATCGAATTAGTATGTATGGAGCGAGGGTCTAGCGGCGAACATGAGAAACGTATGCCTGCTGACTCATTGGATGGCCTATCATCTCTGTACCAGTGCTGTGAACTTTCGGGGATTTATTAAAGCTCTTGAATATATTTGAGACACGTATGTGGTTTTGAAGCTGTTGGTAAGAGATTTTTGCGGTGCATTTTGTTAATTTCACTATTTCAAATAGATTCATTTTATTTCCATTTTGAAGAACGATTATGGCATGATAATAGCGATTTTATACCTCTATATTTCAAAAACCTTTACATATTTCTGAAGAAATTGTCTATGACAGTTACATGTAATTTTTCAAAGCTAAAATTTATAAAAAATTCTAAAAGCCCCGAAGCGAAAATTCTTTTTTATAAATTTAAAAGACCATACCATTTCGCTGACAGTTTCTCAGTAGATATTATAATCTCTAGCTCCCTAGCTAGAACAAATTCTGTCTTTTCAGAATCAAAACTTAAAAAAATCCTCATCAATCTCACAATTTTGGAAGCCTCGATACATTTTTCCCTCACATCCTGTATGGTAACGAAACAATGCAGCTTGCTAAACAGTTCTTCGGATCAGTTATAATTAGCTCCATTTAATTCCCCTGTAATCCTTCGTACTTTTTGTTGATCGTAGTGATGTGGCCGAATTGTTTCGTCGCGGTCATAATGTTTGCGGAAGAGCCAAGTCTTGGAATAGCCACAAGGATTGGTTTTACTTGTAACTGTCAGGTTGCGGTTTTGATTGCATTAAATAGGCTAGCTTCCACCATCAATGCATTGCCAATCTTTTTAAGGGGCATGCGTTTTTCATACAAACGTAATACCAAAATTGGATTACAGAATATCTATGTTCCCAAACAAATATTTTGAAAGGACAGATATGAGGAATATAAAGGCGAGATATGAGGAATTTAAAATTTCTTTTAATTAATTCATTTTTCTCATAACTCTTGTTTAAATAAGTATCCATTCAAAATATGTAATTGGGAACCTATATATTCTGTAATACAATCGAAATAAATACACACTACCTTAAGAATATGTTTGATTTACAAATTATTTTGGTATAACGTTTGTATGAAAAACGCATGCTCCGCAGGCCTCTTAAGTAAGTCAGTATTGGAAAAAAATGGACACTTATTTTTTATTGTTATCAATCAATGTATGCATGGTATGCTGACAAAGATAAAACGCATCAAAACTCGGGAGTGGGGGCTCGTGACGACAGAACGCACAAAAAATTATACCACTGCGTGCGTACAGAAATTTTAAAAGCATCTTCGTCAATTTTTATTGTTGTTTACGTAACAAAAGAAAAAATACGGGACAAAAATTTTTTGGTAATCTTTCTGACGGACTAATAAGATTTATTCAGTACACAAGCCTATTATTTGTGTTTGTGTTTATACGCATTGTGGCATACACTTTGACAAAGCATTCAGTACTTACATGGTTCTTGATCTCCACCCAAAAAAGATCGAAACTCATCTGTTAGGTACATTAAAACTAACTTATACCCGTGACTTTTCCCGCGTGGAGTTCGATAATGTCCCATGGGATCATACTAGTACTAAAAAGTATCACATGTGTTAATACAGGTTATTAACTAGGTATGTGTGTGCTAAATTGCATTCAAATCCGTTCGCTAGTTTTTGCGTGAAAGTGTAACAAACATGAATCCAACCATCGATCCTCACAAATTTTCGCATTTATTATATTAGTAGCTAGTACGATATTTAAATGGAACATGCTGGAGAATAAGGTTGTTGTTAAGAATATGTTTTATCTACGAGTATGTAATTGTAGTATTTTTCACATAGATTATTAAAGTAGTTTTATTGCGTGGTAATGCTAATCCTATCACTGACCAGCTTGATGAAAGGTCTTTCAAAGTAGGTCAATCATTTTCGAAACGTAATTAAATGTCGTTGTTTGCCAAACAAAAATAAAAAATACTGCGTCAATGCTATCTCGATCCTAAGCCTAGATCTCAGAACAATAAAAGGTATCTCTTCTAGGAAAGCGCTACATCCGTGTGGCTGAACTTATTAGGAGCCGCGGAATGACGGGAAGTGATTTTCGTAAATATGATTAAGCTGAGCGCAGTTACTTAACAGAATTTGTTATTGTTTTGATTTTAGATGGGAATATAGTGATCTTTGAAACCGTCCTTAACTAAGAGCGAATTACACGTGAGCACATTCAAACTGCGTTCAAGGGCCATCATCATTACCTATCTGCCTAGACTTTGCAAAACTATGTTGGCTTCCAGTCTGATAGCCATTGAACTCAGTTCAAATGTGCTGACTGCGTTCAGTTTCATTGGTTAAATTCACCACGCGGGACTAAATGTAAAGTATGTTCGGGGATGCGAGGCTACGCTACATGGCGTAAATACTCTTACGTGTAAAGCTTTTGGCCTCATTCATTGTAAATTAAGCTAAGGAGCGGGACTCCTTACCTATGATGTATTTTATTGTATCATGGTTTTATCCGTGATCATGGTGCTTGGTACAGCGCAGAAATATCTAGAAATAAAAATGAATAGTTAACATGGTAAATACCCCGTTTTTAGTGTTAACGAAAACCTAGGAGCTTTTTAGTCTCAGGGTCACTTAGGATTCGTCGACTGCGCCACGGCTTATCAGGTGAGATAATGGACAAATGCGAGCCTTTAGAAAAGATAGACTGTGGAAATTGATCTTCTCTTGAGGTAGATGTATTGCTAAGAAGTTTGTTACCTCTACTTCTTCCCCGGTAGAACGAAGCAAGGAAGTGGCTATGGGCGGGCGTTTTGGAAGACAGTCTCATATAGTTAAAAAGTGCCTACTATCAACCTTAATTTTAATAAATTAATACTTGATTTGATGTGTGGGTCAAGTTTTCAGTATGTACATAGTTTTACAAACGTGTTTGTATGACTCCAGTTTGACCTCTTTCACCCGTACTGGGAAATCCTACAGTGCCCTAAAGTTCAGAGAATAGCGGGACTGCAACTGGTGACAAATACTTACGTGTGTTGTATGTAAACGTGACGAGAATCAGGATTATGGAGTATTGCGGAAACCAGAGGACGATGTCGTCGTGACTTGAAGGTTTACGGGAAATAAATAAAAAAACGAGGTCAAGCATGATTTCAAAAGATTTCAAAATGATGATGAAACTCGTCTACACTGCTTTTGATGTTTTTAACTGATCGAATGTTTTGTGAGAACATTAAAAATGGTGACAAGCTGAAATTAAAATACATTGCCTAACATACATACATCACCAAAGATACTTAGTTACTAACTTCACGTTATTCTTGTTTTACCCATGTTCTAGATCATAACACTGCTGGCAACACTAGCGACAGGTCGTGAAAAAACGGCCTCGTAGTTAATTTATTTTAAAATTATTGATTTACTGTGTTTAGTTTGTTTTAAATCTACTCTGTATAGTAGAATTAATGTATAAAGTGATACACGTAGTGTTTGTGACCTGTTTATTTTGTGATAACTCGCAACAATCGATAATTCGATAAATCAAGTACCGGCTGTCAACTACTGGACTGTGGATTTGAACTCTTCGAACCGGGGGAGTATTCCGTTTTGATTTACCTATTATTTGTGTATTATTTACATACTAAACATCACTTAAACACTGCTCAGAGCTCTGAGCAACATCCCGTACACACACCGGCTACGTTTATGTCTCATTTTGCTTGACAATTGTGGAAGCAAAATCGAGGACGAAAACACTTGCCCAGACAAAAACATTTACTACAAACCCTAACTTCACACATAATATATTATGTCCTTATTACCTATACACACAATCGTCCCTCTCAGAATATAACACGTCCACTACAATTCTAAAATAGTTATTTTTGCCAATTTGAAACCAAGTTTTGGCTCTAAATTGTTTTGTTGATAAATGTCATTTCGTAAAAAGTAAACTTGTAACGATTTATTCATGGTGTACTTACATCAATCTTTTTAATATAAGCATAATATGTTCATTACAATTAAATTATTAACTACTTAAAGTAATATTTTAAAAATCATAAGTTTTTAGTCTAATCAATCTACCCACGTTAGGAAAAAGTAAAATCATAAGATAGTAAACTTATTATTAATGCTATTAAATTGAGAATTCAGTCGGTAAATATCAATCCTGTTAAGCTATCCAGCAGCCTACCTCATTTCTTTTAATAAAGCAAACTTTTTTTTTTCCTGTTTTTCTCCCTTTCATCTCTAAATTTTTTTAATTGGTCTATCCTATTAGTTCTCACCGTTTCCTTATTTCCAATTTTCAGAAACCAATCCGGAAACCATGCCTGTGATGACCCGTAAGGCTACTGCTCAGGATATGGAGCTAAAATTGAGAACGGCCCTCCAAGAACTAAAGGACTCAAAACTCCAATGCCAACAGCTATTGCAGGAGAGAGAAGACAGTGAGGAGGAGGTCATTAATATTAACAGCAAAAACTCCAGCTTAAAACGGGAGCTAGTAGACCTTCATCAGGATTACCTGAATGTTGTCAGTGAACGGGATCAACTAAGGGTGGTCACGGATGGGTTCCACAGCTGCAGCAACTTATATGAGGAGGCTTTGTGTAAAATTAGGGACCTAGAGGAGGAATTAGTCCATGCTAATGTTAAACTTTTAAATTTAAAAAAGGAACAGGATCATACTCAGGCTATGGAAACTGAACATTTGTACAGGGAATTAGTAAATTCAAATTGTAACCCTCATTCCATTACAACAATAGACCTTACAGAGGACTCCTTACTACAGCATAACTACGGCCATAAAATAAGCCAGAATAAAATTAAGAAATATGCACGATTAAATAAAATCATTAAAAAATGTAATAAATACAAGAAACAACAGAAACACCATTCCAAAAATATTCAATTAAGGAAGGAACGTGTTTCTCTAGTTAATAAATTAAATAACTATCAGATTAAATTGGAAGATAGTATAAATATTTATGAAATTGACACTCAGCGCTTGCAATCAGAAATACAGGCTCTTAATAAGTCACTAAAATCTTTATATAACAAATATGAACGCTCACAAAATCAAATTAAAGAGCATATTCTTGCTACAAATGCATTGGTAGACAAAGTGGACTCACTGACTCTCAACAACATTCAGTGTACTTGTCAGGGGGAATCCAGGAATGATGTTCAGCCTGAGGCAACGGAGGACCCGTGCCAAGCTGTGAAAACTCAGGACTGTGTTTCCAGCCAAGATACAATACCTGACTTAGGTAATTTTGTCTCACCTAATTGTCTAGATTCTAATCTTTCAGTTATGTTCTCTGATAGTATAGGTAGAGGGCTTGGGAAATTGATCAGTAATAGCCTGAGTTATTGTACTCAAAATTATTGTATGCCAGGGTCGACCTACAAACAGGTTATGGCATCTGCAACAAAAACTGTTTGTAATCCTAATACCACCATAACTATATGTATGGGTAATAGTTCTAAGATTAAAAAGGAAGATATCACTGAATGTGTATCAGAGTTGTTAAAGCTAAACTGTAGTAAAATCATATTGTGTGCTTTTCCCTATTTTGAAAAATTGGGTAATAGAAAAAACAATTATATACATATGTTAAATAACCATGTACATTTTCTGGCAGGTCACTATAGTGACAGACTTGTATATCTAGATATCAACACTATTGTTGGTAAACTTAAGTCGACACGGGGTAAGGTGTATCTACCTATTAGATGTAGACACAAAATAGCTTCGCTATTAGCTTTTAATATTCACACAGACATAAATAGTATGTCTAAGTTTAGTTCCATTATTAACACTGCGACTATTAGTAATTCTACTAATGTACAGGTGACTTTAAATGAATATAGCAGTAGTGCTATAAATGTTTACAAATATTGCAATGAGGAGGATCCATCTGTCACCATGGTGAATCCTCAATTAGGGTCTATTACAGATAGGGTCTTGTTGTCTGAGGATGGCACGGGAGTCTCCGGCCTCACTCCGAATATTAATATAAATTTAAACTAGAAAGTGAGACAACAGAAGGTACTATTAATTCTTGCACTCAATTAGTTAATAAAAAAGGGCCTCAGCAGAACACCTTAAAATTATTCCACCAAAATATCCAAGGAATGTCTTGCAAATTATTAGAAATTGAATTGTTTTTAGAAAAAAGTAAGTTTGACATCATTTGTTTTACTGAACATTGGCTAAAAGATTACCAAATGCTTATTAATTATGAGAACTATATGGTGGGTAGCTGCTTTAACCGTAAAACTATGCTTCGTGGAGGTTCCCTAATATTAATTAAAAATAGTTTTAAATATAAGCAACGTAATGACATAGTAGGTCTCTCGGTTGAACATTGCGTCGAACTGTCCTGTGTTGAGCTAGATAAGCATGTAATTGTGTGTGTGTACAGACCCCCAAACTATCAAAACTTTTCCATATTTGAATCAATAATGGAAGATGTCCTGGCAAAACTTGCAGCCAGTAATAAATCTACAATAATTTGTGGTGATTTCAATATCAATATTTTAGAAGAACATTCAAATAGTGGTCGGTTATTAAATCTTTTTAAGTCATTTGACCTGACTAACGTTTTTATTGAACCTACTAGAATCACAACATCTTCTGCTACTTGTATAGATAATGTTTTCTGCGATTGTGATTACTTAGATAAAGCCATAGTAAATTGTTTGCCGTCTGACCATAGCGGACAAACTGTAACTTATAGTTGTAATACACCATTGCAAAAAGTACAGATTAAATTTAGACCTATAACTTCTAGCAAATTAAATAGGTTTGATATTTCCCTACAGAACAAGTTAAGTGTTATGAGCCATGACGATATTAATATAAATCAATTTTATAATCGTTTCTTTTCAATAGTTCATACGGAATTCAACAAAACTTTTGAAAAGAAGACAAAAAGTATTTGCCCTAAATTCATATTTAGCGATTGGGCAACTAGAGGCATCAGAAAAAGTAGGGAAAGACTATTTGAGCTTTATGGCCTTAAGCCTTTTATTAACACTGAAACTTTTAACAAGTATGTTGCTAAGTATTCAAAAATTTTTAGAAATACATGCAAGGTTGCTAAAGCCCTGCACATTAGCAACAAGATCAAAACAGCAGAAAATAAAATAAAGACAGTGTGGAAAGTCATAAATAACGAGACTAACAGGAAGAAAATACGTAACACTAGCTACATATTAGATACAGCAAGTGGTCCTAAAAGCTCTAATCAGGAAGTAGCTCAAGAATTTGTAAATTTCTTTACAGAAATACCATTAAAAACTACGGAGGCTCTAAATTCCTCTCCTGAAGTCTCAATGGGTTTATTAAAGACGAATGTGTCTGGCTGCCTGGCTGAATTTAAATTTAAACACATTAACCCTATGGTAGTTATTAAAGCTTTCCGGCAAATAAAAATTAAACTGACCGAAGATCTATGGGGAATGTCTATCAAAGTTTGCACATCCATACTTGAGACAATAGCCCCATACTTAGCTTTAATTTTTAATCTATGTGTAGACCAAGGAGTTTTCCCTGATTTAATGAAATACAGTAAAGTCATACCTCTTTTCAAATCCGGGGACAGTAAAGATACTAACAATTATAGACCTGTATCCGTGTTGCCAGTTTTTAGCAAGGTTTTTGAAAAAGTAATGCTTGATCAAATGCTCTATCATTTTAACACTAACAGAATCTTACATGATCAACAGTATGGTTTCACCAAGGGACGTTGTACAACTGACGCCGGTGTAACCTTATTAAAGCACATATTTACTGCGTGGGAAGAGTCCCAAGATGCCATAGGAATTTTTTGTGACCTCTCCAAAGCGTTTGATTGCGTAAATCACGACACATTACTTTTGAAACTTGAGCATTACGGACTGGGTAAACTTGCACTTAGTTTGGTAAGATCATATTTGAATGATAGACAACAACATGTTCAGATAAATGGTGTTAATTCACAGGGTTTAAAAATAAAAATGGGGGTTCCACAAGGCTCAATATTGGGTCCTTTCCTCTTTCTAGTATATATAAATGATCTACCCTATTTATTGAAAAACCAACCTCAAAATATGGTGTTATTTGCTGATGACACTTCCTTAATTTTTAAGATTAACAGACGGGCACAAAATTTAGATGACGTGAATAATGCCCTACTTCAGGTCCAAAATTGGTTCACAGCAAACAATTTGGTATTAAATGAAAAAAAAACCAAATGCATAAGATTTTCATTACCGAATGTTAAGGGTAGTGATTGTGATATATTATTGAATAATGAGAAACTTGAATTCGTAGATAAAACGGTTTTCCTGGGGCTTACGCTTGATTCAAGGCTACAATGGGGTTCTCATTTAACATCTCTTGCGGGGCGGCTAAGTTCAGCAGCATATGCCATTAGAAAAATCCGTCAATTTACTGATGTAGATACCGCTAGACTGGTCTATTTTAGTTACTTCCATAGTATAATGTCTTACGGTATTTTGCTATGGGGACGGGCTGCAGATATTGAGTCTATATTTATTCTGCAGAAAAGAGCCATCAGAGCTATATATAATCTTCGTAGGCGCGATTCTCTAAGGGAACTGTTTAAGGATATTGGCATTATGACGGTACATTGTCAATACATTTACGAAAACATAATGTACGTTAGAAAAAATTTGCATCTTTTTGGTAAAAGAGGTGACAGACATAATTACAGTACTAGAAACAGGGACCAATTAGTTCAGCCAGGCTTTAGACTCGCTAAAGTAGACTCATCTTTCATGGGGTACTGTTTGAGATGCTATAATAAAATTCCACAAAGTATTCTTGAACTGAATGAGACGAAATTTAAAACATGCATTAAACGCACACTATGTAAAAAAGCATATTACAAGTTGAGCGATTATATCGCTGATAAAAATGCTTGGCTTAATGCTGGTCCTGCTCCACATGGACAGGGGCGCAAAAATTGATAGCATTAAATGATATAGTTGGAGCTGCTGAAGATTGTACTTAACTATCTTTGCATTGTATAGATTCAATGTTAGTATTGTATAATCGCATAGCCCATATTGTGTGAGTACTATGTACTAGTAAGCTATCATTCACTGGAAACCTACGGCAGTTCTTGACTTGAATGTGCCCTGGCGGTTGAGAGTATGTCATGCTCACTCAAATGTCTCGCTGATGGTGGCGCGTGTGTCGGACCATTTAGTTCCCTTCAAAATGGTTGAGCTGAATGGTGCTGATCCATGCGTCATGTGCGTGAACGGGCGCTGTCAGTTGTGACTGGTCATCTCTTAGTCGCCATGGTTTATTTGAATTAATTATTTTGTTTTTGAGTTGTATTTTGTTTTGCTATGGACACTTTTAACGTGCACATCTTGCTACATTGTTCTCACATAATATACCATCTCAACATGAATGATGTAACCAAGATTTTGTAACAATTTTTTGATTTAAAAGAGTGTCCATGGAGTTTCTTGCCCGTTCTTCTCCATAGAGATCTACGCTAGGGAATGGGCAACTACAGTACTTTCACAGTTTTTATGTCTTGTGACTGGGACTGTAGCTACATTAAATGTTCATTTTTGTTTCGACAATTCAAAAGTGCCTGTAACTGGCCTACTTGAAATAAATGCTTTGATTTTGATTGATTTTGATTTTGATAATCATCTTCGAACCTTTTTCCAACTTTGTTGGGGTCGGCTTCCAGTCTAACCGGATGCAAATGAATACCGGTATTTTACACAGAGCGATTGACAGCCGGGACCAACGGCTTTACGTGCTTTCCGGGGCATGGCGGAAACTTGGTATGTAATGGTGGTGACCCATCCATGGACCAACCTAGGCAAGTATGGCTTAACCTGGAGAATGACCCACTGCTATTATCGATCGCTGTTATCGATCAAGCGGCTGTTATTAATTGGCCACAAGCTCCTGCCAACATTTTCTACATAAAGCTTCTAAGGTCCATGTTCACCAAAAAGAAAACAGTCTGATTATCTAAAACAGCTGTTTAAAACACATTTTTGTATGGTAATATGTCACACTGACAGCTGTTTTTAGCTAATCAGACTGTTATCTTTTCGGTGAACATGGACCTAAGTTACATGTACATTTTTCTTAGTATACAGCATCAATTAATTAGACACCACCTTAACTCTATATACTAAAAGTAATTACTAAAAGGAAATGTGAGCGATACGAAAATAATGTACATCCAAGTAAGGTAGGTCAGACTGGTAATTTTATCATTTTTCATTCTAGATTAATTTTCTTAAGCAGCTGTCAGTCGAAGTTGTGATGTTAATAAGTCATAAACTCGTAATGGTTCACGGTTAATGGTTGAATGTGATCATCGATAGTGGAGCTTGTTACTGGTATCTGAATCGGTGTTACGGGTTTGGTATATTTTGTTGTGTCGGTTAGGCCTAAGAAGTATTTAGCCCACAATATTTTTCAGCGCAAATATTTGAAATTTAATATTCAGTATTTAATATTTTATATTATATGTCGGGTTTGGCAGGATTTATTTAGTTAGGCTCGAGCATTATGTGGGCAGAAGACGGGTTTCGTGCTATGAAAACTCACTAAATGCGATACTTTGTTTATTGTCAGGTGCTCGGTTCGGGTTGGTTGTTTCCATGGAGAAGAACCGGCAAGAAACTCCATGGTTACTCTTTTTCAAACATATCTACACTGAGTAAAGTAACGAATTACTTGACATTACACTTTCACACTATACGAGTAACACTGGGCACAATGAATCGGATACAGTTTCAAGACGTCTGAACTCCGCTGCGATCCGACCCAGAATGTCGTCCTCGCGGTGATCTGTTAACGTCAGGACTCTGTAGAAGCACGCCATGGCGGGGGTAGACTGGTGTCTAGGTCGCGTGATGTCACCACTGGCGCGCTTTGATTCATTCCCGTGTCCATACCAATGACCGGATCCGACATATATATGTCACCGTAAAATTGTCAAATACGTTATATTGTAATATCTCTAGCGATATTGTAAAGTCTCGAATTATTGTCAAATGAACATACTGCTTACAATAAAACGCATTATTTTTCATGAAATGCATGCGATGGTAGTCAACTCACGCGGTGTGGAGAGAAGGAGGGGTCCCCCTTGCCCAGTGGTACCACTCTCATGAAAAGATACTGTACCATTCCTGAGAAATATCGATTAATATAACCTAACCTTAAAACATTTCATATTCCCATAAAAAGCGTAGTCGACGGAGCCCCGCTTCGCGGGGCCCCTATTTCCGGGTGCAGGGTTTAAAGGAACCTAACTAACCTAATGGGGGGGTGCCCCAAGTCCCGATTATGGGGGCAGAGATACTTCCGTATGTTCAGTTGACAATAATTCGAGATATTACAATATTGCTAGAGAGAAACACGTTATATTGTAATATAACGTGTTTGACAATTTTACGGTGACATATATATTTAGTATTTTTTTAATATTCTGTTTCTGGTAGGTATTCTATTATAATTGTTGTACAAAAGTTATTTAAAGACCAATGACTTAGGCATGGGCACAAAATATTTTATGCCCATGCCTAATTGGAATTTTTACCCGAAAGAAGTACAACAAAAAAAACTTCTCTTTCGTTTCAGAAAATGAAAGATATTCAAAGACTTTGAAGAAAAGTGGATGAAATAACACACCAACATCTTCACCTCCAAATTTTCGAAAAGAAGACATATGATGCTCTGTATCTCACGCGCGATAGTTTCAACAATTATTGTTTGGCCTATATTGGAATGTCTTCATATCTTCCAAACTGATGTGCCAAATATAACTATTTGTATGAATTAATACCTTGTTTAAATATATTCATCATCATCATCCGTAGCCCGACTTAACCCCTTGCTGGACATTAGCCTCTTTTTGTTTGTACCAAGCTTCACGTTCCTGTATCTATCATCCCACTGCTGGGCAAAGGCCTCTCCCCATGACTTCAAGTTCTTTCTATCCAGGGCTAGTGTGGACCACTGGTCGTTGGTTTTCTTTAGCTCGTCCCGCCACCTTCTGCTATGTCTGCCGCGACGCCTTCTGGCTGTGTCAGGACTCCAGAAAGTGGTTATTTTGGCCCACAGCTCATTGGGTATGCGGTAGACGTGGCCAGTTCAGTCCCACTTCAGCTTAGCGGCGAGCAACGTTAGTAATTTGTATTTTGGAGCGCAGTGTGGTGTTGCGTACACGGTCGGTTAGTTTGACGCCTAGAATGCATCTATATTACAATGAGTAATTTATTAATTCCTGTAATAATACTCGTAGTAAAAACACTGAGCCATTACGACTTAAGTGCATGAAAGCCCTAACACCAGCTATGTATTAAACACTGTATTTCCACTATCGATATGAATATTTTATTGGCATTAAAATTACGCTCCTGTTTATGTTGGTTATGTGATGGGTCGTCAGCAGTTTATTAAACAATGAAGGAGTATAAAATTAAGTGAGTTTTGATAATGACATTTTAACTTTAGCGAAGTGTCATAATTACGATCATGACTTGGAAAGTGCAGTCTTCTGATGATTTTTTTACAGCTTAACCTTTAGTTAATGTTTGTTAATAAAACAGCACTTTTGGAAAGATGGCTTATCTCTTTAAAGATGAGAGGATGTTGGTTTTTGCTTAGATATAATACATTGTTGGTCTTCGCTAATACTTAAATAAGTAAATTGATGTCATAAAAACCCAATGGGCGATTGTGGTAATCAATTCTTTATCTTCCTAAATCTTATTATTGAAAATTGATATTTGCTCTACTGTGGGTCTATGTAATTCTGTCTGTTGTTCTTACATTACTCAAGGAGACTACTACTAAATTATAGTTTAGTGGTAGTCTCCTTGAGTAATACAACGTGTAACGTTAAATGCGCAAAGCCTGAAAATAGTTTGATCACAATCACGAGCAGAGTCAATTGAACCACTTTTTAACAGTTGAGGTAGTAGACAATAGGTCACATATTTTTAAAAGTCTTCATTAAAAATGGTGCCCTGTCTATTTATTAATAGGTCAAGCCATCACGTGTGCAAACCCGCCAAAATAGATAAACCATCGAATTCAAATGGTTGTCCTCCAATTTAAATTTTCTCATACGCGAGATAATAATAGTTCTTGCGAATAAATCTAATTGCCAGTAAAACTAAAACAGCACATAACCTTTAATTTTTTTTTTCTCTCAGAATTACGTCAATTGAATTAAAAATCATTTGGGGCGTCTAAGGTTTTGCGCATTTAACATGAAACGTTGTATAAGAACAACAGACACCTCGAGGTTGTTGAACTTTTAAAACATATGTAAGGATATTGGTGCTTCTGAAGCGATACAAAGTTATTTTACACTTACGGACTCACCTTAGGTATTTCCAACCATTACCATCGTACATTTCATAATATGATACTTATGAATACAGCTTGTCCGAGGTGATTAGTAGTGGGATTGTCCAATAAATAACGTCTCATTATAATGGCGGCTCCACTACAGATCGGTCGGTATTTCGCGCGCCCTCGCGCTTTGGGGCGCAAGCGCAGGGCCGCAGTTAGGTCTTGCACTGAAGTCGAAAATAAAATTTGAATTGTTCATAAATCGAGCCTCTTACAATTTAAAGATCTGTTGCAACTTGTTGCCTTGCCTTCAAAATGAAGTTAAAAATGTGTCCATCTTCTGGAAAATATGATTTCACTTTGTCTGGTGGTTTTTCAGTTCTATTGAAAAGCTTCTACTGAACGTTGAAAATGGATAAAAAATTTGGGTATAGAACAGTTATGAGTACTCTTCGTTGAGTAGAGATAGTCATACCTCATGTAAATGTAAAAACTCTTGCAATTTGAGCATTTGAAAGTTTAGGGCAATTACGCTGAACGCATCGTCACCGTAATCATTTAAGTCAAAAGACATCCACTGCTGGACACAGGCCTCCCAATCCCCCAAGCGCCACCGCATTGACTGGTGCCGTGCGTCTCCGTCTCTTCTCGAAAGAAAACATCTTGAGGAAACTGTTATGTCCTAGGAACAACGTCTACGTGAGCGGCAACAGCTCACGTGGTGGCTTATGGCTCCCTCTCAAAGGGACCTGTGTACCAGCAGTGGAACATTATAGCCAGATTATGTACGCACTCCAGGTCCGCTCCTGCTTGGGGCGTGGTGGTCGTGCAGGCGCCGCGGGCGGGGGGCGGGCGCGGGGCGAACGCGTGCGATAAATGGCCCGTCCGAGTGCGCCGCCGGCGCATGCTCTGCTTTGCGCACTTTTGTTATGAGTGCTGTGGCTGTTCTGCTGGCCGAGCGAGTTTCTTGAAGGGGTGAGTGTTTTTAGTATATTTGCGGTATGGGAAGTTAGAAACATACCTGTGTTAGGTACTAAAATTTAAATGTTCTTTGAATACCAGTATGGAAAGGTTTCTTTTGTATCCAGTGATTTTTTTGATGATCAAGTCAAGACAAAAATCTTCAATGGTATGTGGTCAAACATCAAAATATCAGAGATGCATCAACTTAGGTTTACTCCCGCTGTCCACCGCTTGCTTGTCCACCCCGGGTTGACAGTGTCACAACTTTAAAAAGATATTTCTTATGTCCCTGGGGAGTGGCCAGTGACAATGTTATAGTATTCTGTGACATTATAGTAAGAAATAAATTGTCTCTACGTTCCCGTTGATACTGTTTGCCTATACTGGTTCGTTGCTAGTTGATCGGATCCATGCTTCGTATGCTCGTTTAGTAAAACCCAACCTTAGCTAAAAGTCGATACCTGATTCGCTTTTTATCACAAGCGTTTGAGCAATGGCGGATATTTGTCTCGAAATAGCTCGATATGGATACATGCTTATTACTAACAGCATAAATATCAAAGTTTTACATATATAACCTTGGTCATAAATATAGGGGGCGGGTGAACAATAGAAAGCATGTTAAATTACATCTACAACTTTACAAGGCTGTTGGAAGATCGTAAATCAGAATAAACTTTGCACTTCTAATATATTTGTGAGGAGTAATATCCGTACGCGGTGCCGATTGGATTCATCTTTCAGTGTTGTGTAGTGGGGAGACTAGCAATGTACCTACTTACATGCTGTAGTAAGATATGTAGGTAGGTAATATAACAAGCCACGTCACTTGGCCGTTGGTCCCGGTGGTCATTTGTAGATCTTTGACGGTCGTTCTAGGCAGTCTGTGACCCTAAAATCTATCAATCAGTTTTACCAACGGGTATTACCCAGTAACTAACTGGGTTCGTGAAGGTCAGATAGGTCAGATATTTTGCGTCTGCGCTCCATGTAAAATACAGGTATTCAGCTAGGCTTCGTTACGCTTACGGATGATCAAGACCCTGAAAGTTGGACTAATAGTCTTACCCGGTAACTGTGTTTTGGAAGTAAGATAGGTACCTATTTGAAAAATGTTAGTGTTCAGTATTAAGGGGCCGGCGGAGGATGCGTATTTCATACAAACGTAATACCAAAACTATTTGTAAATCAAACATATTCTTAAGGTAGTCTGTATTTATTTCGATTGAATTACAGAATATCTATGTTCCCAAATATGTTTTTTGAGAGAATAGTGATGCAAAGACGAGATATAAGGAATTTAAATTTTCTATAGAAAACTTATTTTTCTTATAACTCTTGTTAAAATTAGTGTCCAATCAAAATATATATTTGGGAACCTAGCTAATCTGTAATTCAATCGAAATAAATACACACTACCTTAGGAATATGTTTAATTTACAAATTATTTTGGTATTACGTTTGTATGAAATACGCATGCTCCGCAGGCGTCTTAAATCCGGGTAAACTAGAAGCCAACCCCACCATGGCTAAGCAGATGTTGATGATTGAGTAGTGGAATAAAATAACCAGGTTGATTTCGTCTAAGGTTCGGAAAACTAATAATGTTTTAGATACCTAAAATTGGTACCGATCTGACTAATGTCACCTACAATTATTTTTCAACTAGCTTCTGCCCGCGACTTCGTACGCGGATCCTATTGCTTTTGCCAGCGACACCGGGTTCGTCAAAATCGAAGATCTGAAACGTCTAATTCTAAGAGCCCGGGGACGGGAAAATAATGGATCTTTCCCACCTGAGCAACACTTACCGTTTGTTTCTTTTTGCCATTTAAGAGCTTCACAAAAAGTAAAATTTTGAACCATACCTCCGATGGCGGAATATGTGGCGTATTCAATCATAGGAGTATACGTAAATGAACTCCGTTTCTTATCAACCCAAGGAAGGTCATCATGTCCTACGGCTATATCTTGAGACACCCGATTCTTCAGATGTTATCGACATTCTGTTCAGAGAATGTCGAAGTTCGCGCTCTTCTTCTGTCTCTTCATGCCGTACTCCAGCAATTCTTTCTCTCTCACTTTCTAACAGATTATGAATATTTTGCTGTGCGCGTGTTCGGCGCTCTTCTTCTGTCTCTTCATGCCAAAAACACTCAAATAAGCAATATAATAATATAATAATAGCTCGAAGACATATTTATTCGATAAAATAAAATAATAAATGGGAGTTTTGGCCAGTAGTGTCAAATTCTCAATGATATACCATCGTCATCGAAAATCGAAAATCAGTCCTAAACTGTTACCTCCTTAACCGCGTGGAGGTACTCCCAGTTTTTGTTATTTTATAATTATACAGTGAAATTAGTGATAGCTTTGCTATAATTTTCACATCAGATGTTTCTGATCTTCGATTTTTTATAAGTCAACAGGAAATGCCCACACACATTCCTATGTGTTATGGTGTAGCTGGGCTCTTGTAGTTCCACAACAGGTGTTCCAGATCTTCGATTTTATAAATTAACAGAGAGTGCTCATCAAATTGAACAACTTTTGCTAAGACGTGTGGTGTAGCTGGGCTATTGGAGTTCCACGACAGGTGTCCCAGATCTTCGATTTTTATAAGTCAACAGAGAGTGCTTATCAGATTGAACAACTTTTGCTAAGACGTCATTCCTATACGTGTTATGGTGTAGCTGGGCTATTGGAGTTCCACGACAGGTGTCCCAGATCTTCGATTTTTATAAGTCAACAGAGAGTGCTCATCAGATTGAACAACTTTTGCTAAGACATCATTCCTATATGTGTTATGGTGTAGCTGGGCTCTTGGAGTTCCACATCAGGTGTTCCAGATCTTCAAATTTATTCTCTCAGCAGAAAATGCTCATCACGTGAAACAATTTTTGCTATGGTGTGATATTTGTATCTCTTATAGTTTAGCTGGTCTATTGCGGTTCTACATCAGGTGTTCAGGTTTCCAAGATAAATTATAGCCTATATGTTGCTCAGACATAATACCTATACAACAAAAAAAAAATCATTCAAATCCGTCCAGTACTTCCGAAGATTAGCGTGTACAAACAAACAGACAAACAGATAAACAGACAAACAGACAGACTTTTTTTTTTGGATTCGTGCTCTATTACTGTTTCTAAACCCCCTTCAATTACTATTTTTTAAATATATTCAATGTACAGACACAGCTTTTTTACTCTTTTATTATATGTATAGATTTTCCTTTTTCGGAAGCTTAACTTTTTCGAACGTGTTTTGCCATCAATTTTCTTATTAAAACTACAAGAGTACAATATGACTTTAGTTACTTAACCAAGAGGCTTCCTGGCTTATCAAGTGTATTATCTCCTCAGCCCAATGACTGAGGAAATAGTACAGTCATTTAAGATACTAACGGCTTGGCAACTGACTTTCGTCATCTTCATCATGAGACAATAATGTTCCCACTGCTGGGACACGGCCTACTCTTAATGAGAGGGAATAGGCTATATAATCCACCACGCGGGCCCAGTACGGATTGGTAGATGTCACATGTCTTCGATTTTTTTTTTCTAGGACATGCCGGTTTCCTCACGATGTTTTCTTTCACCGTTTTGAGAGCAGCGGTGATGAAAATAAATTACACAAAGCAATGTGCCTCTGTCTGGGTTCGAACCCACGACTTACTTTCAATAAAGTCAAAACCAAGCGGTTAGAATAACCTTCTTGGACCCATGCTGTGCACGATGCAACGAAACAACAAACCTTACCACGATTTTGGCACACCATTCTTCACACCCCCAAACCGAAATCGTGTCCCGCGACCCACCATCCAATCTCCAGTAGGTGTGAATGATAATTTCTTTCATCCTCACCAGTGTTATCATTTAACAGTGATTCATATCTCGCGAGGTGAGCCTGGTTTAATAAACAGCGATAATTAAATGTTGTAACTTGAGTTGTTTATGCTGCATGCTCCGGGACGCCGGTGGAGGCCGGGGCTCCGCCCTCTAGCGCCCGCCTCGTTATGACCGTAAGGGATTAACGAGGATCTTGTATTGTTGTGTGTTACACTTTTTTTTTTTTTTTAATTTATTTATTCAAAATCTGTATAAATATAACATATAAAAAGTCTGCCATACTGCAAAACAGTTTGTCGGCAGTTGTTCTCGTTTCACAATATAATTTTAACAAATTTCGATTTTTTTATTATAAAGTAACATACTCATCGAAGGGAAGTGAGTTTAAAGAAAGAAACACATTTTACACCTAAGAAAAAATTAAATTAAATTAAACATGCTATTGTCCATACATACAAAATTAGACAATTCTGCTATGGACACAATGACAGGTAATGTTTTTTAAGAACATTTTTAAGTTGCTGTTTAGATTTAACATGCGATATCAGATGTGGGGGTAGCTCATTCACTAATGACGGTACCACATATTTTCTTGTGCGCTTACCAAAGTAGTTAGTGATATCGTATTATAAGTATCGTATAGCATATAAAGCATCAGCCTATAATGTTCCCACTGCTGGGATACAGGCCTCCTCTCTATGAGAGGGAATGGGCTATAATCCACCACACGGACCCAGTGCGGGTTGATAAATGTCTCATTATCTTCGAGTATGTAGAAAAACGATTTAATATTGATAGAATATTTATGTTAAAAACACGAGAAGAGCCATTTTTCATGTCGCAAATTAAAACACGGGTGTTATTTAAAATACAGGTCTTGAGATCACTATAATTTATGAAGCGCATGAGTGATGACATTGTACGTACAAACCCATATGTATTAAACTCTGTGTATGCCTCATGTACAATCTCCTTTTTATGATATAAATTTATATTATTATTAAAATCTGAGTCATCAATCCGAGAAACAAAACCACGAATACTGTTCCATAATTTAATGTCAGGTCAATAACAAAAAGCTATTCCCCAACCACTGCAACTCATCAGTGGCGACAACTAGAAAAGCGCCGAGAATAGGCTAGTTTCCACCATCAATAAATTGCAAATCTAATTAGTCCGTCAGTTAGAGTATTGGAAAATAATGGACACGTATTTTTTGTTTTTGTAAATCACTGAGGACGGACAAAGATAAAACGCATCAAAACTCGGGAGTGGGGGCTCGTGACGTCACAACGCACTAAAAACTATAGCACGGCGTGACGTATTGCGAATTTTGAAAGCGTCGTATCTTCGTCAATTTTAGTTTATGTAACAAAAGAAAAAATATGGGTCAAACAATTTAACTGTCTTGGATCCCGAAACGAAATTAATCAGAAAAATATAGCGGAGGAGTAAGAAAATTGCCTAACGTAAAGTACCTACTAAACTTAATCTAGGCTACAAACAATACCAATATAACAACACAAACAAACCAACCCATATAACAATCTAAATGAACACCCACGCTAGAGCCAGCAGAACCATGTAACAGTACGCAAAACGAATTTTAAAGTCATTTCTGTTCCAAATCTCAAGCATATTGCTAACAAATCACAGGCGAATGGGTCGTTTAGCCACCATTTGTTGCCCTGGGAGCGACGCGGGGAGGTAATTGTGTTTACAATACATCCCCCCTTGCTTTCCACCCCCCCTTCCGCTCATTTCTCATCCTCAAACATCACGGCAACGCTTAGCGATTTCACCTCGGGAAATCTGGGGAAAAGTGGAAAATGCGCTGTTATGAGAGAGGCGCCGATAGCTAAATGTTCGCCGTGTTCGGGTTCGCTTTTGTGTTCCAACGAGCTGGCTAAGTTGGGTTCTGAATTGAGAAGTACGAGTACCTACAGGTAGGAGGTTGAATTGTTGTTCTGCCTTTATTTGTAGTACCTAGATGTCACCAACTCTTAAACGAGTGGTTTTGAGGATGGATTTTTCTGCGTTCGTTATACATACAAGATTATGTTTGCAGCACTGCTGAGTTACAAACTTCTTGACTGACAAGCCTCGTTTCCGATGGGGTTTTTATTGACAACGTTGCTGAATTGAATGAAAACGGAGATACATACTTAAAAATAGTAGGACTTTACAAAGTTTCATCCCCTTTAACTCCGTCTAGGGGAAAAACAGCAAAAACCTCCATTGATGATGGTCAACAAATGTACCTATTGTTGCTATACAGGATGTAATCAGACTCATCACGAAGCCGTCAACCAAGGATTTTATAAATCAATGATGTATATACGAGTAGTAACTTTACGCAAAATTGTAGCTGGGAAACGATTTTTTTTTTGGGGTGAATAATCATGTTTTTTGTCAGAACTCAATGTAAAGCACTCAAATCATTGGATGGATATAATAGAACGGGGGTCGTGGAGGGGTTTAAAATAAAAAAGACTTTTATTTTACATTAAAAACGTGTACTTACTTAAAAAAAAACTTGTCATAAAATTAGAACTTTGACCCCCAATATCTCGGTAACTAGAAGGCTCGCAGTTATGATGAACAGAAACATCAATGTCGTATAGAATAAGTGCCCTTTTTTTTTTTTTTTTTTTTTTTTAGCATGGGAAATCATCAAATGACTTCTCCCACTCTGGGCGGAGCGGGAGGGAGTGTCAGACTCTTACTGACTAAAACCCATCCATGTTCCTTCCTCGCCCTTTACGTTCCGGGGCCGCGGTATCTCTTTCGAACAGTCCCGCAACCCCGGCAGGCTTCGGCCCTTACGGGTCCCTCTCTTATGCTGACATCTCTTTGAGGCGCGCGTGGAACACGAACGCGCCGTCGACACGGCCTGTCGTCGTTAGACGGACGGACAGCTAGCTAGCCCATAGCCAACCGTCCACAGGCCCGCATCTACGGTGGCCGGTAGCCACCACGTGGCCCTCGACGCCCGGTGCGTCTCCCGCGGCGGCCGGGAAGTGAGGATCTCTCCCTCTCTCGTTCCGCCACCTCCTTCGCTAGCATGACTGCTTCGCAGAAGGAAGTGACGGCTTCCCATTCCATCTCGCTCCGGACCATGGATTGAACCAGGGCCGGACGCGAGAGGTCGCCGCCGCCGATCGCCGCTTCGAGGACACGGCGGTGCTCCGCCCACGCAGGGCAGACCTCCACCGTGTGCTCCACCGTGTCCTCCGGTCGATCCTCGCAGTGGAGACACCCGGGCGTTTCCTCCCGCCCGATTCGGTGCAGGTACCTCCCGAAACATCCGTGTCCGGTGAGGACCTGCGTCAGGCGGAAGGTGAGGACGCCGTGGCGTCTCTCTAGCCACTCCTCAAAGAGGGGACTTACCGCCACTATCGTGGCGTGCCCTATAAGTGCCTTACTGCTTTGTTAAGAGATCTATTAAACGCCTTGCTTACGCGATTGTAATTTGTCGAGCACTTAGATTATTAAAAGAGAAGCAGATACTCGTAGTTCTTGAAGAGACAGTGCATACAATTTATTTGACTATATTCTTGTAGCAAATAATACTATGGGTATAAGGTTTTTCAGCATTCATACGATTAGTCACGTTTTTCAAATAAAACGAATAAAATACGCATGTACTTGCACCTGAGTGAAACAATCTGACCTGTGAGGTATTAGTTAAAAATGACAAAAAAACTTAAACAAAAGCTAAAAATACCAGCGACACACCACAACAACCTTGGTGGCTGCCATGGATTATGAACAGATGGAGTGCTAAGTTGAAAAGGCAATTGCCCATTTTTGGCCACGAAACGCACACGAAAATGATTTGTGCTAAACAACACATAATAAATAAATATGAATTATCAACTCATACACTTCATCTTAAAAGTAAGCAATATTTTAACGTAATTAATAACTTTTGAAATGATTAGACTATGGGATCAACAAAACACTGACACGGAAGTGTTGCTATTTTAAATAAGAAACGAATTTAAATCGATTATCGATACGTTTTTTTAGTCAAGTGACAGTAATCGTCATGAAACCAAACCGTTTCTGCCATATTTAAAAAAAATGGATGGTGCCTTTATACATAATCATAAGTTGGGGAATATACATGGTATGTTCATCAAGTGAAATCAAATTATAACTATTATCGATCAAAATGATTAAGGTATTGATTTTTCATTTAATTGCACTTACAACCGCTCCCTGATTTAAAAGTCATAGTTTATGGTTGTCAAACAAATTACAAACGTCACGTTAACCACAGATACAACGATAACACAACGTAAACTCTCGACTAGTTTGTTGTCTCATTTTTTTTTGTTTATGTTTGTTGTTGTTATTCTGGATTTTACATAAAAACATTGAATTGGCATTAAAATGGACTCCTCGATTCTTCTAATCTTAACGACTGTATATTGATTCTGCTTCCGCTACATCCGAAATTCTTCACATAGACCTATGAAAACAAATATAATCAAACCCGAAGTTTGATTTAACAAATTCTTTTTTTTTTAATATGTTGACGATTTGTATTACATTCATTACATTATTTCATAAGTGTGCACCCATGGCCAAATTCACTATGAAACTTGGGCATGTCCCTTTCAGTTACCGAACCTGTTAGTACCCCTTTTAATTTTGTTTTGAACTTGCATACCTACATTACAACTAATAAGGTTGTTTGTATAAGTTAGTATTTAAATTGTAAATAGAAGAAAATGTGCGGCGTGCGTGTATTACCAGATATTTTGTCAGAACGTGGATGAGGGAAAAGGAGTATCAGGATCTATCGTTGGCGGAAAAAAAGTTTTTATTTATTAAAAAAAAAAAAAACTAATCAACATAAAACTTCTCTACAGCAAAATAAGTACTTACAAAAGTTGACACGAAGACGATTATCTTGTGATAGACAATTCATTTATGTCGTACACATGAGAGTGTCTCAAGAAACTAAAAAAACCTAGAGAAATGTTGTTCAAGAAAATCTTCTAAATGAACACTCCATTTGCTTCACCGCTCATTCCGTCATAACCACCTTTAACGAGTCTGGGACGATCGTCCCCATGAAAATCCCATAAAAAATAATAAACAATTTACGTTCACCGACACGCTCCAAGTCTGTCGCCTCACCTTTCGTATTAGCCGAGAAGTTTACAACGCTATTTTTTTAAAAGAAATCTGCTTCCCCTCCTAGATAATGCGGGAGGGATATAAAAAAATAATTGCGATGGGTAACTCTTTTGACTTGAGTTTGGTAAAGAAAACGAAGCTTATGATGAAAATCTGTTAGGAACCGTGTTGAAGCAGTATGTGTCGAATTTTCCCTCGGAAGTGAAATTATGGGTGTATCCGAAATGTGTATTATATCAACTTGAGCTAACCTTATGATGACTGCCTGAGATCCCACATATAATGAGACCAATATAATTAGATAGATTTTTCGCCCCAGAAAACACCTATATTGCAACTTTCATCGAAATCGTTAGGGCTGTTTTCGAGAACATGATTACAAATGTATGTACGAGTATATACAAATAATGCGCATTTAAAAATATTGAATGTAGGACATCATCATTAGCCTCGAGGCAAAGATTTATTCTCCTGAGTTCTTGTTTTCCTTTGGTCTATTAGCCATTCAGCCACAAACGTGAATAGCTATATACTGTTGCAATATCAATATTTGTCAGTAAACAATGAATGCACCGAATGCGAGTGCGGCGCTCCGGACCAAACTATGCCCCATCTGCTGTGTCCCAGGTGTCCGTTTAACTGCACTCATGACGACCTGAATAGCGCCTTTGCGGCTGCAATAAACGTGGCCAACTATCTATATACAAGCTATGAATGAATTGTTACGAGCACATACTATGCCATATTTGTTCTTTCGCCTCCATCTAGATCACTAGTTTTTACAAATTAATTTGTCCGTGCATTGAGCGGCGCTCGATGGGTCCAAGCCAGCGTGTAATCCCGGGATTATGCGACAGTCGCCAGCGGTCATTAGTAATGCAGGTGGACTGCCGTGTCCATGTATGATGTCCAGCATGTTTGTACTAGTACTTTTTAATAAGAAATATGAAATTTATATTGTGTGGTTGAATGTTTGATTGGTTTTGGTTGAATTTTTGTGAAAGGTATAAGTTTTTTTATCAAATTCTTGAAAGAATACCTGTTAATTTTGTGCGGCATATTTTATTTACTCTTTTAAAACAATAAAGTAATTAATACGACAACAAGCTAGACAGAGCAAGAGTTGTAACTGTGAAACAGAAAAATAAACAAAAGAAAGGAACAAAATAGTCCTGACCTGGACTCTTGGACGCAAACTACATACTCACTCACCCAGGCACATACCCATAATCATAATAACGAAGCTTAACTCATAAACAAAAAACGTACATAAAACTAATAAGGCTAGGCCTACATTTTTCATGACTATTTATCGAAACTAAACTCCAACGAAATACGGAGAAGCAATACGATATCATCTATCTATCTCGTTAGACCATTCATTACGGGACACTGAAAATAAACCGGCCCGAGAAACCAACAAGTGTATAATTCCTGGAATACCTAACAAATGTTAAGTTTTTTCCGTCGGTCTGTACATGGCCCAATTAAGGGCCCGACAACGACCAACCGACTCTCTATATAATTTATTCGCTAAGGATTTTGTCTTGTGCCACGTTTTTCGAGATATCGATCGATATCGGAATCGTAAACACCTTGTTTAGCTCTTTTGTTATCGATAAAGTTTTGTAATGCCATATCGATTGTAATCGATATTGGGTTTCATTAGGTTTCGGTTATGATGATTTTTATGAGGGCGTTTTTGAGATAAATGTTGGAAATTAGATGTGATCTCTTTTTGAATTTTGGTTTATTGGGTTGGTTATCTTTTATTAAATTACAATACAATTACCATTACAAAGAATGTCGTAAGTTCCATGTTATTGACGTAATACAATCTTTATATAATCGGTCTCATTTATTGATACAAAAAGTTGATATCGGTTACAGTCCTCGCTCTTGAATTTATGCTTCCATTATCGCCAGATCAAGCGTTCTTACGTCATCACTGCCTACTTACCTTAGTACACATTTTATGCACCAATCAAATGTTGGATATCCCTACCCGATGTCTCATACGTACTATCGACGACGTGCCAACTAATCCTATTAAAAAAAACAAAAGCCTTTTCCATACATTTAAAATATTTGACCGTTACATAGCACTTTTGTGTGAAACTGTTTTTTTTTAATAACCAGCGACAAACTGGAGTCTACAATCGTGTGATGTGTCTTTCCTTGAGATATTTTAACCTGAAGACTAATCTGTGAGACAAATATAATAATATTAGCTCTTCAACACATCACGACTGAAGCATATAATGTGCATTACGATTCATATAGATACAATTATTTTTATCCCCTGTTCATACGAATGGCGTAACTATATTCGTGCGGGCTCCGTGCAGTCCTGCAGCATCGATTCTCGGAACCCTTTAATTGCACCCACTCCGACGCAGATCGAACGTTTAAAATCGATTTTTTTATTCGATTTATTTCATGTGAGCCTCGAGTTCAAAATCGTGTTTTTGTTTTGCGATAGCGAACGCTGTGTATATGCAAATTTTACACGCATCTACTGAAACTTCTCAATTAATTAAATTGTGTGACAGTTAGTTTTTGTCATAAAGTTAATTAAGTTATAGAGTTAGCGTTGAATTGAGTGATAATTCGTCGCTGGCACGAAATACTGATAACCTGTTCCTAGATAGGTAAGAAATATAAATTTGTTTTGATAAAAATACAGACAGATTACTAAATTAAGATCTTATGACTAAAAATTCGATGAAAAAAATTGCATTAAGTGTATACTGGTATCATATTTCTTACCATTAAAAATTCTTAAACTGGTATCTTCCGCCGGTACCTGGAAACGATTTAATTGGTAACATAAAAATAGCGAACCATTAGTCCCACTTATGTATTCGAATGAGCAAAATTGTCGCTTTCACCCTACGTCCGAACAAACGGCCAGCTTGTGTTTTCACACCTTAGAAATTCTATAGCATCCAAAGCATTTTCATCTTTATTTCTTATAAGTTAAAGTACAAATTCGATTACGATATCCCTCATAATCAGGGCAGATATAAAATCAGGCAATTCAGAAATTTCTAGCCCGAACTTTTGAGTCGAATTTTGTATAGTTACCGTCTTCGACGGAAACCAGTATGCATGATAAGGGTTTGAAAAATAAACTCTATTTTCAGCTGTGTATAGTTGAATTCTGTTTGATAAATAAGCATATAATCCAAGAAATGTCGGTGATATTCGTGCACGTAATGAGGTGAAACAATTCAAAGTACGAATGGACAAAGACTTATGGAGTTTTATTTTTTAAATAAATGAAATTAAATTCGCTACATTCCCGAGGCTTGTTAGTGTGTAACTTTTTCAATTTCTTTTCTTAAAATATTCCAATAAGAGGGTAGGTTTCATTGTATCAGAAAAAGTTGAATTGTGGTATGTAGACTGTTATCGTTCACACCATAAATATGTTTCATTCGTATTTATTAACATCAAAATATCGGTTAGCATTTTCTTCATCAGCTAATCACAGTTGGCTAGCTAATTCCTATTGACAACAAATATCAATATACTTACATGTTCCAGAATTGGGCCATTTAAAGGTTTTCTGGGGTAAAATCAAAGTTTTTTGACTTTCAAAATTGTTGATCTTGTTAGAATTTTTAGAATTAAAATCTGTTTGGTAAACCATGGGTCAGTCCATGGAATAAGTTTAAGGGTAAGTTACAATCCATTCTACTTAGACACGAGCTAGAGGTTTCAATAGTGATACCATTTTCCCATGTTTACAGAACACAGCAAAGCCAAAGTTAGAAGAAGATATGGGTCAAACTCGCGATTGCGCGCGAGTTGATACCTTCCAATTTTAATAATTTTTTTTAGGTCTTCATTTCGCACTCACATTGTAAAGTACAGTCAAATGAAAACAGATTGATACCAATATCTAAAAAAAAACCAAATTGCTCGTTTATAGATTTTATTAGATTATACTTTTTATAAGAAGTTTACGTAGCTGACTGTACATCTGACGTATTTTACTTCAGATTTACAAGGTCGAGGGCGTTGACGACGAAAAAAAAAATTAAATTGGAAGGTCCTAACTCGCGCGCACTCGCGAGTTTCACAGTCGCCAGTTGACGAATGACCCGAAGATATGTAGTTTTAGCTATTATAATTATGTAAATGAGTGAAAAAAGTGTATCTTGTAAAAAGCATGAAAATGTCAGAAGTTTTGTTCTGAACTTAAGGCGATTACACGAGCTAAACGCGAGTTTTATAATTACTAAAAGTATATGATTCACTGCTATAAACAAGACCAGAAAAATATATGATATTCTTCAGGATTTATGCTAGCATGATACTGTTTTGAAAACATGATACAATTAATTTGGCTCGATAAAAAGAAATCACGAACTTACCTCTAAAAATATCTTTCAAACAATAAAAAACATACTAATATGCATGGGATCATTCTGATTTTTTGGCAAATAATTCTACAAGCAATATATTAGCATGATACTGTTTTAGTTTTTTAATCCAATCAATAGTTTTTTTGTAAATCGGTCGAAACCACTCATTTCGCGCTATTTGGCCCGCAGTGGCTGACGTAACAACCACTTTGTAGTGCAATCTGATTAGAACTTTATTCTAACAGCATTTCAAACGAAGTTTGAACCACCACAAATAGAGTTGCTAATTTAGCTCGTCTAAGCGCCTTAAAAGAACGAGGGAAACCTTTTGTGTATTTTTTATATTTGGTTTTGAAAACTTTTTTATTTGAGATAAAAATACAAGTCATTATTGATGTAGCTACTTAGCACAGTTTTGCATTATTTTTTGCTAGCCTTCTCTGTCCCACTCCTGGACAAAAGCCTCCCTCCACTCTTTCCACCTCTCGCGAACCCGCGCGTCCTCCTTCCGGTTTGGACGGAACCTGTCCAGTTCGTCCCGCCAACTCCTTCTTGGCCTGCCGCGACTCCGCCTCACTGTGTCAGGGCACCAGTTTCCTGCAATTTTGGCCCACATTTTACGACTGATTATTCTTGGATGACCAACTACCTTCCTGGAACCTCACCTTATTCGTGCCTATACGCACAAGTGCGAGATTTCACCGTGCTAATGTACAACTTATTTTATAAATATCCCAAAGATACCCCGAATGAACCTTCTGGCTCATATTTTTTGGTGGCGATAGTTTAAATTTGGAGCAAGGTGCACCAAATATCATCGATCAGGTGTATTTGTTTAAACAAGGTGCACCCAAATCCAATGAAGTTAATTCATAAAATAGTCCGTTCCGATATTCGTGGAATTGACTATTAATTGTGTAGTAATATAATTTATTGCAATAGTAAATACAAGTATCGAATTAAATAATAGCAAATTAATTTGAGTTTGAAATATCTACCCTAGGTAACAATACCTACGAATAAGACACTGTTTTAAGCTTTCACGGTTTAAAATTAACATAGATTCGATCATGGCGCTTGCAACAGCGTCGAAATATCGAGACCTCAAAATAACAAATAATCCCGGAAGAAGTTAATCCAGCTTATAACCCTAACCGATATAGCTGAGAACTATTCACTTGACTTGATTTGACTTGATTGGGGAAAGAAGCATTTATTGCTCATTAGAAAAAAAACAAAAACATATTTGATTTTTTAGATTTTTCAGGAGCTTTTTCACTTTAACAACAAAAAAAAGCTTTTCTTATAAAATATTATTTTGTTATGCTTAAAATATGATTATTAATAAAGAACTATAGTCCTTTCACCACAAATTAGTGAGTATAATGTAAGGTAACGCGATACAAGCTGCGCCCGCGTCGTCACCCGGTGAGATTACATACGGATCGACGCACTCGGGACGCGTGCGACGCACCTGCTCGAGTTACGATACGCCCCTAAGACGACCCACTGACCGAACATGACGAAAATAAATAAATAAATATCGCTGGACATTACACACAGCGCCATCTAGTGCCACACTTAGCAACGAGGGTTGTGTCGTGGACACCAGATAGAAGTTAAAGGTAGGTAAAGAAATAAATTGAGTACCTAGGGTGGGTATATAATCTATTTATTTACCTACTTTGTCCTCAAAACGGAACGCCTGAAAAAGGCTCAGATTCAAGTCAATAATTATGTTAGTGAAAAGGCTCTTGAAAAATCTAAAAGTCAATGATGTTTTAGATATTTTTTCTTCTTTCTAATTTTAGCAAGTATGAAATAATTGGACTTGAATTGAGGCTAGCTTAGCATCATTAAAATTTTTGTTTTTCATAGCATTATGTTGCATGAATAAAACTTTTTCTTTTATTATCAAAAAATTTTTTTGTTCGATCATTTTTTTATTTTTATTTATTTATAAATTACATTTGACACACTTACCCCCGAATACTGAAACGTCACTCAAAATGTAAGAGCTGCTTAACATTTGAGAAGCTCCTAAACTTAAAATTTTGTATGGCCAAACGTCATTTTTGAGTATCTGTTAAATATAAGTGTTACTTAAATTTTGAGTGACGTTTCAGTATTCGGCCGTTAAAAAAACACACAATTAGACCTGTGGGTCTGTCTTAGCATGATGATTAATTAAGTTACACCTAGCTAACCTAACGGAAATATGGACAGAAGTCCTAGCACGAGCGCGCATTGTAAATACGACTCTATGCATCAGTCAGTTACCTATTCACATTACGCACACAATCATTTCTTTTCTGTAATTTACCCAGGCTTTTTTAAACTGGAGAAAGCTAAACTGCTACATTAACCTAATTATAACCAATAGATCGGCCATAGATACAAAGGTGTTAAAGGGCAGCTGCACACGTTGTCACCGAGCTAACGACAAAGATTACACAGTTATTAATTACTACAGATTATAATGACATTAGTTGTACGAACACGCAATTAAAATACTAGACTGACAGCGGAAAGTAGAGGTCTTAATTTATTTTTATGCTAAATAATTGAAATGGTTTTTTTTTTGTCGAAGGTAGGTGCTACTATTAAAATATGCAGTTTTGTGCCAATAGTATACCATTTATTGAAGCTTATATAAAGGGTGTAAAAAACCTGTTAACGAAGCCGAAAGGCACTTGTTCTCCCCGTCATTGCGATCATTTTTTTGTTCCACACCATAACTGGGAACCTTCTAGTTACGGAGTCAAAGTTCCAACTTTTTGACGAGTTTTTTTTTAATCCAAGTTTTTACTGTCAGATGTTTAATTTGAACACCTCCACGACCTATTCAATCAATCCATTCATCAGCACAATGTTTTTAGTACGTAGCATTGAGTTCATCCACAAAACATGACATTTCACCCCAAAAAAAGAAGTCGTTTCCCAGCAATAATTGTTGCGTGAAGTTACTTAGTTTGTTGTACAGAATGCTTGGTTGGCGGCTTCGTGATGAGGTGGTTTACACCTTGAGGTTGATAATTTATTGAAGTTTATCTACATATCCTTAAAACATATTTAAACCACAGCAGCAACTGTTTTCTAGGAATGTTATAAATAAGTGTGAATCTAGGAGCTCGTGGCTTAATAATAACAGCCGCTCGGGTCAATCTTCAGGTTAAGCCGTGCTTGCCTAGGTTGGTCCGTGGATAGGTGACCACCCATTACATACAGAGCTTCCTCCGTACCTCGGAAAGTTCGTTATGCCGATGGACTGCCAATAGGCTAGTTTCCACCAATAAATTGCAAAACTAATTAGTCCGTCAGTTAGAGTATTGGAAAATAATGGACACGTATTTTTTGTTTTTGTAAATCAGTGAGTACTGACAAAGATGAAACGCATCAAAACTCGGGAGTGGGGGCTCGTGACGTCACAACGCATCGTATCTTCGTCAATTTTGGTAATCTAACTGACGGACTAATTAGATTTTTTTTAGGACACAAGCCTATTGTAGATCTTTGACAGTCTTCTACAATTTCGCTTTGACACAAATTCTAACAAACTTCACCAACCAAGAACCAAGGTCACCGACGTAGCCCGAAGAATTGCCAAACTTAAGTGGCAGTGGGCAAGGCACATTGCTCGCAGAACGGATGGCCGATGGGGCCGAAAAGTTCTGGAGTGGCTACCGCGAACCGGAAGACGATGAGTTGGAAGACCTCCCACTAGGTGGAGCGATGACCTGGTGAAGGTTGCTGGAATCCGTTGGATGCGAGTCACACGGGACCGCCGGTCAATGTAGCGACACTTGGGGGAGGCCTATGTCCAGCAGTGGACGTCTTTCGGCTGAAATGATGATGGTGATGATGCTAACAAACTTACCTTGGTTTCAATCAGAATCAGAATCAGATCTTTATTTGCTTTGAATGTTGGCAGGTATAAGATGTTGTACATCATTAACATTTGAGATCGGCTACAGCCGGGTCGGTTGTGTCTTGTTTTCAGTCTACTCAGTCCAAAATATTAATGTTAGACCTCTCCTGTACCGAAATAATGATGGCAAGTTAAATCATCATTGTATGGTAGGTATACACCAGTCGTTACAGGTAGTCACTGACCCGAAAGTCTGACAACCAGTTTTACCAAGGGATATCGTGTTACCCGGTACTAACTGGGTTGTGGAGGTCAGATAGGCAGTAGCACCATGTAAAATACTGGTATTCAGCTGCATCCGGTGAGACTGGAAGCCGACCGATGATGATGAGTGGGTATATGTCACCGTAAAAATGTCAAACACGTTATATTACAATATAACGTGTTTCTCTCTAGCGATATTGTAAACTCTCGAAATATTGTCAACTGAACATACGGAAGTATCTCTACCCCCATTATAGGGACTTGAGGCACCCCCCCGTTAGGTTAGTTAGGTTCCTTTAAACCCTGCACTCGGAAATAGGGGCCCCGCGAAGCGGGGCTCCGTCGACTACGCTTTTTAGGGGAATATAAAGTGTTTTAAGGTAAGGTTATATTAATCGGTATTTCTCAGGAATGGTACATTATCTTTTCATGAGAGTGGTACCACTGGGCAAGGGGGAGCCCTCCTTCCCTCCACATCGTGTTAGTTGACTACCATCGCATGCATTTCACGAAAAATAATGCGTTTTATTGTAAGCAGTATGTTCGTTTGACAATATTTCGAGGGTTTACAATATCGCCTGCTCTATCACTTATTACTGTGAAGTATACAGTTTCTTGTACAACGTATTGCAGTTTGTATTTTTATACACCGTGACTGTTTAGTCGTCTTACAAAGGCAGTCCAGTTCATGTATCCAATGACTACTCAACGTTCACAATAAAAAAATTGGTATTTATGAGATTTGAATAATTTAAAAATAAAATTTTGATTCATTATTATGACGCAAGGCGTAGTTTTGTCTCGTTGAAAATGGTGACGGAATGATCTGCTCGACTCGTGCGCTAGGTAGGTATACTCTACAGTTTGCTACGTAAACATTTTTAACAGGGTGTTTCATATTTCTAATGTATTATTTATTTTTCTTCGTACATAATATCTTAATTACTTAGTGACAAAAAAAATATAATCGTTCCTAGAGGTATTTTATGTCGGGTACATTGAGTGGACCGCTTTTGTAAGACGACTAAAAAGTCACGGTGTATATTATTTGGCTTTCAGAAATATTATACGTCTATGGTATTTTGTGTATCATACTACACATATTTTACAGTATTTGAATGGAACTCTCGACTATGTGGTAGTTTGTATAGGTAATTGGGAATAAGGGTTAAAGTTACCAATTTTAACAGCTTCTAAAGTTTAAAATAATGATTTACCAAGAAAAACTAATCATTTGAACCTACCCATAATCTCAATAAACTGAATATTTTTGACCAGGCAGTATGAAACTACGTTGCATATACATACATTCGAATACATACATAATTATAAATTACTAGCTTTTGCTCGCGGCTTCGCTTCCGTTCTGTACAGATATTACCTACGGGAATGTTTTAAATGTAAATGTAGCCTATAGCACTCTGGGATAATGTAGCTTCTCGTAAGTGAAAGAATTTTCGGAATTGGATAAGTAATTCCGGAGATTACCCCCTACATACAAAACAAATTTTACCTCTGTACAATATTATAAGTGGGCTTCGCCCGCGTGAAGTTTGAATTGACCTATGAGATCTTACTACCGGGATAAAAGGTATCCTATGTGTTAATCCAGAGTATAAACTATCTGTGTGCTAAATTTCGTCCAAATCCGTTCAGAAGATTTTGCGTGAATGAGTAACAAACATCCATCCGTACATCCATACTCACAAACTTTCGCATTTATAATATTAGTAGGATTAGTATATAATTATAGGTATAGAAAATCGCTTTTTGTGTTTGTCTTTTTAAGTCATTTATACATTTAGATATTCTAAAGTGCACCACCTCTTTGTAGAAATTCTAAACTACACCATCTCTTTTGACGCAGTTTTCGCCATCACATAGAGCATTTATTCGGAAGGTATACATGACTATATAACTTAGATGTAGCACAGAAATCTGGATGTTTTGAATGTCTCCATTGAACCCATGGAGAGCAGGTGCAGATCGCTAGTTAAAACTACACTATGCACTACTCTATTAATCCACTTCTAAAAGTTATTCTTTTATTTACAAAACGCCTCAAACCACGACAAGAAAGAAACGAAAACAAAAGGCTTTAAACACCTTACGATGAAAACACAACACTGTAATGTAACCAGGTCAGCACTGTGTAGAAGGCACTAAAGGTGCGTAGGTACTTCCGCTAGAGGGTCGGAAGTGAGGGTGCTTTCGATCGGCACATAAACCGACCAGTAAAATACCTGGCTCAGCCGCACAGGTGCTGAGAATACCTGTGCCTCATTTTAACAACGATTTTTTTTTCGTGATTTAAATAGAAATAGAATAGACTAGCGGCCGTCACTCGGTTTCACCCGCGCAGTTCTCGTTCTCGGGGAGTACGGGGATAAAATATAGCCTACGTTACTCGCTGATAATGTAGCTATCCGTTGCTAAAAGAATTTTTCAAATCGGTCTAGTAGTTTTTAAGTTTATTCGTTACATACAAAATACAAAAAGTTAGTTTGTATTCAAGTTTTGGTTTGAGAAAATAACGAGGCAGTTAATGTAGTTAGCCATCAAAGCGGGCACTCATACATCCAGGCCCCGTGGCTACTACTGAGAAATTCCTGATGGAAAAACCCAATAACACTTTGCCAGACCCAGGAATCGAACCCAGGACATCATGCTCAGCAGTCGCACTTGCGGCCACTAGAACAACGACGCAGTCCGAATTAGACCTTTCCTATTACTTAGTAAAGGTTAAGCGTGTGTTTCACAGTTCTTACACTCATCATCTGCCTAGCCTTTTCCCAGCTATGTTAGGGTCGGCTTCCAGTCTTACCGGATACAGCTGAATACCTGTATTTTACATGGAGCGACTGCCTATCTGACCTCCACAACCCAGTTAGTACCGGGTAATACGAGGCCTCTTGGTAAGACTGGTTGTCAGACTTTTTGGGCCACTGACTACGTGTAACGACTGTCAAAGATGGACAAATGACAGCCGGGACCTACAGCTTAACGTGCTTTCCGAGGCACGGATACTGTTCTTACACTACAAAACATTAAATTCATCTAACTAAACTAACGTCTTTAAATAATAATTATTGTCCCGTTTCTGTCAATCGCTTAAAATTAGACACAGACAGAATGATTTTTAAATGCGACTAGCACGAAACTTTTGTGATGGAGTGCAAATAGCCCTAAAACTATAGATGTCCAGTTTCAAAAGTTAAGAGACAGGCAGATTATAGACCATAAAATAATTTAAAAAAAAAACATCTTTTTATCTATGCTTTGTTTATACCCTTGTTTTGCCATGGATTTCAAAAAAAGAATTCATACTAACGCAAGGGTTGAAACATGCATTTCTTTTGTTTACGAAACAAAAGTAAATTGGAATGATTCCAGTTTCAGCTGTTGCTCATTTGTTAGTCATAAAAATCGAAGGGGAGCAGTTTGCATTTACCGAAGTTGAGGCTATAAGGGTTTGTAAAAAAGAAATAATAATTGAAATCTATGTGCATCTACTTGCAAAATTGCAATTGGACTTTTTGACAAGTTTGGTTAAAACAGACAATACGCTTATTGGAAAAATAAAGTTTTTACTACACCTACACATTAATTTATGCACAATTAGAAAATCTCTTGAGACACACATATGAAAAAGAAATTTTCAAAATTCAAAGAAGTAACACACATACTTAGGTCATCACCTGCATACTTATATCCTTTTCCCAACTAGGTCTCTAGTCTAGCCCATCCAAATTAGCCCAGATACAGCTTAATACCATGTCTATGCTACATGGACCGACAGCCAGTCTTATCAAGGGGTATCGTATCACCAGTACTAGCTGGGTTGTGGAGGTCAGAAAGGCAGTCACTCCGCGTAAAATACTGGGATTCAGCTGCATCCAGTTGGAACATAGTTAGGATAGACTTAGGCAGATAATGAGGTGGATCGACAGCATATCTGATCTCCACAACAAAGTCTCGGGTCTCGATATATTTCGGATGGTCACCTATCCATAGATCCACCTCGGTAACCGTTGCTTAACTTATTTAGCCAGTAACAAGAATAATATTAAAACGGTTCTTCCTACAAAGGTTCAGTTTTTTTTTTTCGCTGGACATTAGCACACCGCGCCACCTAGCGCCACACTAAGCAAAGCTTGTGTCGTGGACACTAGATAGTTGATATACTACATGTATACTTTTTGTTTGTAAATACATACTTATTATACATATAAACATCCATGACTCGGAAACAAATGTCCATGCTCATCACACAAACATTGCTCCTACCGGGATTCGAACCCAGGACCCTAAGAACGTAAGGCAGCGTCACTACCACTACGCCATTCGGGTCGTCAGTTTACCTTTCAGAGCCCCGACTGTTTAAACATTGTGACATTCCTGTAAGCAAGCCCGCATGGCATGGCTTAGTGAAATTCTGACAACATACCTAATTAGAATATCAAATACGTACGTGACGTTCCCGAAAATAAGTTGTGAGTACTTCAATGTAGGTTCTTTGCAATTTAATTGTAACCTCAATTTATAGTACTTACATAATAATATTTCAGAAATAATTGTTTTGTTTTTATTAGTTGTTTGGGATTCTTACTGGTAAAAGTACCTGGGTTAACAAAGCTCTGCTCAGGGGAAAATAAAGCAAACTCCGATAGATCACCCCGTAAACACCTTTAAAGCAATTTTCATCGAAATCGTTAGACCCGTTTTCGAGAACGTGATTACAAACATTGCTATTTTCAATAGTATAGGATTTATTTTGTTTTCCAAGTTCTATTAGATTTTTATTTAGTAAGTAACAGATTCTTCTAAGTCTACATTAAATTAAGATCTGAAAAGACCAACAAAGAAAGTGTCAGTGTTATATTTCGAAGTCTTCCTATTCTACAATTCAAAACAGAAAGTTGCAATTTTTGCATTTATTACTTACAAAATTTGGTACCAACCGTTTTTGTTCATTCATATCGCAATAAACAATTCAGAAATATGACTGCATCATTTCATCAAAATTCCGTCAGTTTTTGTCGCCCGTGTCACCTGTCTTAAGACCCGTGTACAATGTCCGTTACTACCGCTACGATTACCATACTTTGGCCTCAAAAAAAGATTATTACTCGCCCCCAATACTGGAGTTAATATTCAATACGTTTACACCAAATAATAATTACAGCAGTTCGTCTGCCGAATGCATTAAAGGGTCGTTTTCCTTGTATATATTATAATATTAATGTGCCGGGGAGGGCGCGCGGGCAGGTGCATCCAACGTTATTAAGTTACAGATACTCAATACCCACACACTTTGTTTATTATTATGAGCCGCGTACGTAAATAACATATTATAAGATGTAATAACTTACGTATGGTCTACGCTGCGTTCGCTTGTCGACGAGTCTTCGCCTTTGCGTCATTTGAAATAGGTATTTTATTCGTAATGTCGCCTCCGCCTCACAGTTGAATTCCGTCTGGGAGTAATCGTTTCTGTTTAATTTAAATGATCTTTGATCTGTTATCTAATAGGAGTAGTTCCAGGAACTGAATGTTCTGATTCCAGCGTGTCGGGGAACTGGTTCCGTCATCATTTGTTTCACAGTTTAATGATCGAGTTTACAATATTAAACATTTTTATGTTTACTTATTATTTTTAACTAACTGTAAAACGATATCAGAAGTTACATCTCAAGTTTCTAAGATAAGTCGTGAAAATAAGTTTTTGAAGCTGTTGAAAACATTGGGCTTTAGGCTTCTGCGATCGTCATAAAGAAGTGTGTACACTTGAGTGGATCGGTATGCACTCACTGTTTCCTTTTTTTGTACGTTGTGTTTTCTAATTCTATAAAATAATGTTCTAACTTTTTCCTTTGGTAAATTATTGTTTGTAGGATAAGCCAGAGACGCTTATTAGATTAGATTCATATCGTTTTATGAAATATTGCTTGAATAAATAATTATATGCAGAAAATAGAAACGGTAGTTATGGCTTGACTATAAAGATTAATAGCTCATTTAACTATGGGGTACAAGCTTTTGCAATAGTGAGGTGATTTTACCTACTTAGGTAGTATTTTAGCACTATAATAAATTAAGCTAACTTGATTTGTGATGGCATTAAATTGTCGATACTGAATGTCAAGAAGAAATACAGTTAAATCTCCAGCATTTATAACTTCCTCACTTGTTATTTATGACTCGCTTAATAAATTGGAATAGTATCTGGATACCTATACTAAAAACTAATACTAAAATCTATTTGAAATACATAACAAAACATAAATCATCACGCCTATAATCCCCGGAGGTTTAGGCAAAGACCTGTACCTAATAGTATGTATAATCACGTTTCGCCAATTACGTTTAAAGTCCCATGTAATAAGGGGTGAGCCTATTGCCATCAACGGAGCACAAATCCAGACTCCGTGGCTGCTTCTAAGAAATTCCTGACAGAAAAACCAAATAACACTTCGCCCGACCCGGGAAACGAACCCTGGACCTCATGCTCAGCAGTCCCGCTAGCGCCCACTCGACCAAAGAGTCAGATTTTTAGATACTTAATTCAAAATTTGAGATACTTCAGCAAACACAAACACCACCGGTCCACACTAAACCCTTCATTCCAGTCACCCCGATAATAAAAATCACTTTGCGTACCTCTCATTCAGAGCCAATGAAGCGACGTAAAGAGTAGCCAGTACAAAATTGAAAAGCAAATCAGACGCGTCGTGACACAGCGCGGGGTCAGTGAGATAACGCCGTCTAAGTCCCAGATTGATTCCTGGATCAGGCGGATAGTCGCGGCCGCTCAAGTGTGTACGATCCCTTACTCACGACTCGGTGACTATGAGGCTCGGGCTTCCTGAGGATTTGTGGATGTTGCGTTTACTTCTTTAAATTCAGAGGCTTGAGTTTATGTTTGCGTTTTTGTTAGTTACAGTGTTTTGTTTTGTTGGATGCTGCAGTGGTGTGGAACGTGCGTATACGAGTCTGGGACTCTTCACAGGTGGCAGAAGATTATAGTGCAATATCTCCCTATAGCTCTAACATAATCAGCCTTTGTAATGGGTGTAAAATTACCCTTAACGAAGCTGAAAGGCACTTGTTCTCCCTGTCATGTCGTGGCGATCATCTTTTTGTTTTAGACGAAACCTGGGAACCTTTTACCTACGGAGGTCAAAGTTTAAAGGCTTTATTAAAACGAGTTTCAATGTTATAACTTTACTTTAAATACCTCCACGACTCCCGTACTATTTGATGCATCCATCAGCACGTTTTGAGTAAAACGTGATTTTTCTGGGCGACCTAACTTGCTTTCGAACTGGCATACCACTCGTATTTTTTTTCGAAATAGCGTGCGTTGAAATAACGTCATTCGAAATTTCATACCACTCCCAATTTTTGCGTTAAGTTGCTTAGTTTGATGACAGAATGCTTGTACTTCGTTAAGGGTCTGTTTACACCCTGGCTGTATAACTTTCTCACTGCTGCAACAGGCCTGGACCAATGCGGTTTAATGGATGATGGTGTGAAGCACGATGTTTTGCTTTTGTTCGAAAGAATTTTTAATATAATAAGATGTAGGTACTAAGTGCCTGCCTAGTTCGAACTTAGCCATCACAGCCCAGTTCTGCTTCCCTATAGTTAATTAAAATGAAGTAAGAGGGAGTTCTTCAGCTCTTCCGTCGGAGTAAATCCAGTTGCACCAATGAAGGAGTGGATAGCTTTTACATTACTTATTTTAGTTTCTGAACCTTTAGCTGGAGTTATACCTACTGACCTTAAGTGGCAGTGGGCAGGGTACATTGCTCACAGAACAGGTTGTCGATAGGCCAAAAAGTTCTGGAGTGGCGACCGCGAACCGGAATACGATGCGTTGGAAGACCACCCCCTAGGTGGACCGATGACCTGGTGAAGGTTGCAGGAATCCGCTGGATGCGAGACGCACGGTACGGGACCGGTCAATGTGGCGACACTTGGGAGAGTCCTATGTCCAGCAGTGGACGTCTTTCGGCTGAAATGATGAATGATGGTACCTATTGACAGTCTTTCTTCATAGTCACATCCAGGTACACCTGTGTTGGTAGTCACACCACAAGCATATCTCGATTTCGTGTTGAGTAAGTTTCTTTGGTCATTCTTATTTAACAGGCAGGCAGGTACTTTAATCCCCAACCATGTACCGGAATACCTCGATGTACGATCGATCAACAAGCTATTTGATATAGAATTTAACCAACAAATTACATTGTAAAATGTAAACCATACCTATAGCTTGTTCGACCGTACCAACAACTGGTGTTATGGTCCACTTAGGCCCAAGACATGCAGCCACGGAAACCGCTGAACTGCTACCAACGACGCCCGTGGAGACAGCGAAGTTAATAAGCAACAAAAAAAAAACTTTCGTGCCAGCGAGAAGAAGACGAAAACGTTTATCCTTTCAGAAGTGAAAGTTTCACGACCTTAATTAAAGCCTTGATTTTTTTCTGCATCTAGATACACTTATCTCCTAATCCTAATTAGATTTGTGCAGTTACGGATCTAAAGACGATACCCATTTAATAAACAAACCAATTATTTCCATCACGATAGTTTGGGAGCTGCGTAGCTATTGTCAAAAGCTTTTTCAGACGGTTACCCCACTGTTGCCAGTTACGATCTTCCTAGTGCTGTGGAAACCAGAAATGATACAATGGGCCATTTCAATTTTATCTCTCAGGCTCTTGCAATTTGTCTAAAATGAATTGCGTTCATGTTTGTAACCTATTTGGCTAATGTTGCTCCTTAGTCGTGTGAATGTGAGCCTGCTTTTTAATTGCAATAATTATCTAGTTTAAAGGCTTACGCATGTTTTGTTGCCTTTTATTGTTTGAGGCTAACAAGAGTTTCTCTGTGAATATGCTGGATGTGAATTTTTAACATAATTTCATTCTCAGAGCATTGTGATGGTCAATTTCCGAATCAGTCAAGGTCAATCTGATTGAAACCTTTATTTCGCCAAATGATTTTTCAACTTTATTGACATGAACCGCTACGCGTGCCCATTCAACAATTACACGATATATTACGCGTCATTCAATAAAATTAAACAAATAAATCGTCTGGTGCGAACATACCGGGCGTACGTTAACGCTCGTAATTTTGCCAAGTGCGAAGTTCCGTCACATCGGGGGGTAGTCGCATACCGCTTTAGGTGTAAGAATATTCGTCCAAGTGTCGGCTCTCGAATATTCCGCGGTGTTGCCGTGTGCAATAAATCGCAGGGAGTGATGCCGCGGTTTTTGCCTGGCGACATTTTTTCCCGCGCTAGCGGTGCATTTATCACCACGGTGGACTGGCCGCGCCGGCCGGTGACTTATGCCCGCTCCACTCCCGAGCAAAATGCCGTTTTGTTTTTAAAACTACAAACAAGCCACTCCTTGTTTTGTTTTTGGGAAAGGATATAAGTAACTATAGGAGTAAAGGAAGATCTTTGTCTTTGTTTTGTTTGAATAACTCGAATCCTGTCTATTACCATTTTTGTACGATCATTTTTGTAATAATACTATTGAGGAATTTTCCTCTTTTCTAATCAAAGGCTCAACTCTCATTGATACCTAGTATTTCAACGTTAAAACTTGTTCACAAAAATCGTAAGTTCCCCGGATATCCAATCATCTCATCCAATAAACTCAATTGCGTTCATATCACAGTAAAGCACACAATATTGTCTACCTTGCGACATCAGGTAACAACATGGATCCACATATAAACCTCAACAAAGAATGTATCAAAACTCATAAGGAAGTGTGCAACAGAAATCTTTACAAATGTCAAGTCGTACGATCACATCTCCACCGATGCATGAACGCTAAGCGGCCGCAGAATAACCGTGCAACTTAAAAAGATCAAAAGCAAACAATAATTGTTTACCAACAAAGGCACCCTTAAAATCCGTCGGAATGAACCGCAAATAAAACCAACGTTAATAAGTAAGGCCTATCGTCGACCGGGAACCATTTTATACGTACTTTTATCCAATGTCCATTCTTCTGAAATGCGATTAAAATTGAATAGGTCCATATGTCGCCGGCATCGGAGCCGTTGCGTCACAATCACACGGCCGGCTGCATTTTCAATTTGCCGCGAGATAAGCGCGAGTTTTGGACGACTTTTTCTGCAGAATAGCGGAATTGATCCTGTGACTTATGGCGGACAACGTATAAGACGACGTAATTGGATGGTCAATTGATCTGCTTTCCAATTTAAAAGGGACCTCCTCTCTTTTCAAAGGAAGCGGGAATTACTCCCATGTTTATCAATTCAATGAGCTTAATTTTGCGAGGGAGGGGAAATGAAATAAACGTTTAATATCAATATTGATAATTTATTCACAATTTCATTTAAAATACACAACTTCACAATGTTTTGTTTTAAAAACTAAAAACTTTAGGTACGGGATATCGTTATAGGCTGTTTTGCAGTGATCTCTAATTTTTACATCTTTTTAATTCTGATAGTCTTATAATGATTTCATTTATTTTCTACATGTTTCATTTACATTTCATATTTACATATTTTGGGGTACAGGGATATGTTTGTGGTTGTAACTTGTAATTTTATATTCAATGATAATGACTCAGTAAATGCTGGTTGGTTTGATTGGAGCGTAATAACCCACGGATTAAAAATATAATGAGCAACCATGTTGGTACAAGGTGCATGGTTATATTGAAACACTGTGTACTAGCACCTTCACAAAATTTCTTTTGTTTACGCTATATGTTACAACCACATACACAACCCCGTAATTTTTAAATTTATGGCCACTCAATATTCTTAATTTTACAACGGTAATGTGATACAAAACTTTATAATACACCTTGTGACAAACAAATTTATTTGTATACATAAATATTCAATAGCTAATTTGATTTAGTGACCACTTGAATAATTTATTTAACGAAATCATGGTTAATGCGCTAACAAAGTCAGTTCTGCGGAATGTCACTATTCAAAACTGCTATTTATTTACAAATTGCATGTATAACTATTACATAAATTACTATTGCATTTCATTCATATAACATCTACACAAATAATAAAATGTACAAAAAAAAACTTCTTCGCTTTATCTTTCTGAACACATCACAATTCCTATAGCCAAACGAAACGTTCGAATTAAATACAAAAAAAAATAAAATCAATGTACACAGGAACAGAATATAACTTATAGAGATATGTACAAATAGACAAAATTATTTCTTCTTTTTTTGAACTATACTTATACGATTAAGACTTCGTAACCGACCTTACTTATTATTATAATACTGTACAATTTCGCTAGTTACTTCATGTAAAACACTCTTAATTTAATACTTGTAGGAAACTGATCGTGGTATATCAAAGTCTTTCATTGGGGAACGATATAAACTGGGACAAAGTTTCATTGTGTTCAAAATCAGGATATGTTCAGTTCAATTCAAACTGTAAGGCGAGGTACTACAGCGAGCGTGCGGCGACGTTGCCTCAACAGGGGAGCCTCAAGGATCGATCACTGTTCTTTTCTTGAATTCAAAAGCCTCGTGAATCACAGTGTGTCGTCGTCGCTTTCCGCTGTCGTTGTTACCTCAACCTAGTTTGTTGTTGTAAACGTCAATTCTGTTCAACAGTCTTATTTATTAATGTGATGTGTCGAGTTTATATCTATGAGTGAATATACTCATAATTACGAAATCACAGCGTATTTTGTTGCCTCTGATTTCTTTGTAAGGTCATATTTGTCCGTCCGTTGGGGACAGGACTCTTGTTTACTAAAGACATTATATTAATAACTGCGTTCTCCTGAGTTTGGTTGACTTATCACGTGTACTCACTCCTCCAGCCAGTCTGTAAACAAGAAAATATTGTTAATTTTATAGTTATGTATAACGGCTCACATGAGAATTTGTCATTCGTCTGCAGCTGAATTTACAAAGGCACCATGTATTTTACTTTTTATTTAGAAACTTCTATTAAAGGATGGTAAATGTCAAATGGAAAGACTTGGGCGAGGCTTTATCCAAGCAGTGCGACAATTAGGCACTCTAAAATAAAGAATCATCAAGAAAACAGTAAAGCAAATGTTACACCCTACGTCAATTTGCCGGTTGTAATGGCCATTTCAACTGTAAAAAGATGAACAGTTTTGATGGGTACCAAGAGACTAGTTGGAGGTCAAGTTTTTACAATTAACAATATTAATTTTCGTGACTTTGCCGTTTATTATTTATACCCAACTTGAGGTGCTTCTAAATGACAAAAAAATAATCAAAAAAAAAGAAAAGAAAAAAAAAATAAGATGATTCTGGGTTAAGGGGCCTGCGGAGGATGCGTATTTCATACAAACGTAATACCATAATTATTTGTAAATCAAACATATTCTTAGGATAGTCTGTATTTATTTCGATTGAATTACAGAATATCTATGTTCCCAAATATGTTTTTTGAGAGAATAGTGATGCAAAGACGAGATATGAAGAATTTAATTTTTCTGTAGAAAACTTATTTTTCTTATAACTCTTGTTAAAATCAGTGTCCAATCAAAATATATATTTGGGAACCTAGATATTCTGTAATTCAATCGAAATAAATACACACTACCTTAGGAATATGCTTAATTTACAAATTATTTTGGTATTACGTTTGTATGAAATACGCATGCTCCGCAGGCGTCTTAAGCTCGCCATAGTAGACAGACGATTGCAATTTGTACGTATATTTTATTTTACCACCATTGTACTTTAGTACACACTTATAATACCAACAAATTATTCCGATTAGTAATTATTATTATTATTCTTTAGAATAAGAATAACTACGCCAAGCCATGTAACCTACGCTTTGATATTAGCAAAGATACGAAAGTGATAATTTCAGCCAATAACCGTCGGTAAAACATAAGGAATCGGGCATAACTAATATCAATAAATATACCGAATCATTTTACATTATTTAACTGCTTATTGTTACGAAACAAATGACATGAACATAACATTATTTACGAGGTTCTTTTTCATAAATATTTAAAAAACTAGTGGCATTTTTAGTAAGTCGGCAGGTTATTTAAAGTTTTGCAAATACATATGTATAGGCAATTTTAACACTGATTGCAGATCTTTTAGGTAGATTTCTTTTTTTTGAAAAAAAAAAATCTACCTATTGGTCTCTCACCTACGGGGATATATATGAATACGTATGTATATGGGTGACAAGGCAAAATTTTGCCACACTCTACAGGTCGCAATTATGAACCGATTGCTTTCAAACTTGGCCAAAAAATCGAAACGGTCAAAACTTAGGCTAAGTTCGTGAATGGGCGGAATTCGTCCATGGGGGGCGGCGGGGGGGCGGTTTTTCTAAAATCAGTTTTTTGACCATAACTTTTTTCCTATGGAAAATTTTTGAACCGTTTCTCATTTTTATCATTCTGAGTACGAATACGGATATCTTTAAATTAAAACTTTTTTGATGCGACCCCTAAATTGGGGAGGCGGTTGTAAATTCCAAATTTTTTGCGAAAAAAAATCATATCTCCGAAACGGTAAACATTTTGAGCGTCGCAAATATTTTTTTTTGAAAGCAAATTGTTTACTTTACAATTGTTACCTTCAAAGTTTAGCGATAAAACTTATAGTTTTCGAAATAAAAAATTATAACTAAACATTTGAGGGCGTTTCCATGCTAAACTCATATGAGAGAATTTAAAAAGGGTAAAATTTCCATTACAGGACAACGATTTTGAAATCATATTTTTTTTTGTAGATTGTACACATAAGTACAACTCTTTATACAAATTTTCAATAGTCGGACGCTCCAGCACCTCCTTCGAAATCTACCTCCTCCTGCGGCTTGCCGGAGGGATTTTTAATATATGTTTTATATTTTAACAAATTAATCAAAGTAGTTAAGACTGATATAAATAATAGTCCACTATGTAAAAAATCTTGGTGAGAAAATTTAAAGAATACCTAACTGTCTAATATTTTATTTTATTAACATAATTCAAATACATATGTACATAATCTGAATAATAAATACCTAGGTACTCCATTTTTATTGGATAAAATAAAAAATATTTTGTTCGGCGCTTCCCATTCATTTTTCTTATGCAATAGTATCAAACTCTAGTAATAGGTACTTGATTCAAAAACAGAAAGTAAATAGGTTCTTAGATAATATCTTAGAACCAAGACCTCATAACTGGTATATGACTGAATATCCTACACGTCAACTTGGCTACCGTAGAGTTAGGTGGTATTTTATCCAGGACTTGTAACAAGTGAACATGTGGATGGGTTTTTAGTCAGTAAAAGTCTGACACTCCGTTTCGGTTGGGAAAAATCATCAAATGACTCCTCTCTGGGCAGAGTCGTTTGATGATTTCCCAACCGAAACAAAAAAAAAGGAGTTCTCAGCAGCAGAGCATGGAAAACCTCAAAAAAAAACAATTGTTTTTAATTTAGAAAAGTACAGGATACACACAAGTACAGGTCCTCACAACTAGGGCGAGTACCGAGTTCGACAAATACCTTGAAAGAACGGATATACCCCGTTCTATGCGGTGTTTGAATACCGGGTGCATGGACTTTTGCAATTAATTTCTAACTTGAAAAGATTTGTTGAAACTTACCATAGAATTGAGCTGCGCGAGGTGATGATGGTGGTAGGGGTTATGTGAGGCAGGTGGGGGGGCGAAGCCCTGGTGCGGCGCTCCGTACCAGTGCGACATGTGCGCCGCCGCCGGGTGCACTAGACCCACTTGGTGCTGACCTGGTGGACAAGAGAAACACAGATTAAAATAAAGATCTATTTAGCAGATATATTCTCAAGCGATGTCAGATAGGCAGTCGCTTCATGTAAAATACTAATATTTAGCTCCACCCGGTTAGACTGGAAGTCGACTCCAACATAGTTGGGAAAGGCTAGGCAGATGATGGGTCTCAAGGGAGCATGAGCTGATTGCCATTTTCTTCTCCGTCGTGTCTTTGATTCTTATGTTTAAGTTAAATAAGCCCAGACCAGAACTTTTCTACTTCGACAGCGTTAACTGTGAAATCGGAGAAGTTCCTCAAAGTGCATGGTAGGAAGTCGTTTGTGGTGTAAAGCCGCTGTCACACTTTGCTATAATAAAATCTGCGCTGCTTAAAACATTCAACTAGCATGTCTGAAAGATATTTTGAGATATTTTTCGAAGGCATATAAAGCCAATTCAGAGGCGTAAGAGGGCGACATAAAAACTCTGACACCAGATTAAGACACCAACCACACGATAAAGAAAAGAAGCTAGCAAATACAATAGGACTGCGAGAGAAAGACCAGATCTATCAGGACTTGATACACTTACTCGAGAATTAAGATAGGCATGGCATCACTGTATGAGAAACGAATATTTCGACGAAATCATCAATATTTGAAAAAAGGACAACTAAGAACACACGCAAAATACGCGCCTTAACGTGGAGTTACGGACACCAGCCCGTTATTACAATACAACACTGCAATGTAAAATTTCCTTCTAACCCTTCAAATGCGAATGAAATTAACAAAAATCAAGGACACACTTAATATTACTCAAGTTAATGCTCCTGATTTCACTCAAGTATTTAACTCGCATAAAATATAAAGCCTCAGTAGAATTTATTTACAGATAACAAGTAATGGTTCTGCAAACCAGTCTGCAAGTTAGAACCTATTCATCTCCACGCGCTCTCAGATAACTTGCTGATACGCTTAATATTTTCCCTTCATTAACTCATTACTTAAGTCTAACTTAAGTCTTAATTAAGTTAAACTGGAAGGTTTTTTACTTGGGACCTAAAGATCGGAGAACTGTTTGGCTTTAACTTGGAATGAATTGGTGGATTATAAAAGTAATTAGGCGGTTTTATTTAATTTTAAATTGTTTGGTTATTTTTAAACGTATTGGTAATTGCTTGACCAAGGAGCGTGCAGATTAACAAGAGAGAAATGTGTCCAGCAAAAGCATATTTGCATGACACTGGGTGGGGGACAGTCATAGGTCTAAATAAATAATTAAGTTAACACAAATAATACTAACCTATAACTTAAGCACCATTGTTACTACCACTAAAATACAAAAAAAAATAATATGGACTGTAGTCCGAATATAAAGTTTACTTTTAATATATTTGTTTATTGATAGGTTAGGTCGGGCTACGAAAGATGAAGTTGCTTTATTTCTTAGTCAAAATTTTCATATTCATAGCTTTCGTAGTGTTCTTTAGTGCCCAGACATTAGAGAACACTACGCAAGCTATGGATCTGTCCTCTCCCTCTTTCTCACTAAAGTAGGGGGCAGCTTATGTATATACTTAGATACCTCGAACATTTTCTAATTATTATTCTCGAGCCAAAGATAACTGGGTATACAATTCCAACTGCTCTGCATCTTATTATGCATAGTTCCAAACATAATTAGACTTAAGTGAGGTGAGATATTCAGTTAAAATTAATTGGACTGCCAATCGAACGGCTCATGCAAATTGTAACATTTTAAATCTTTTAATTGCATAGACAAACATAACAGTCAGATTACCATCAATATTTTAATAAAAACATAAATAATAGAGTAGTCGTAAACTCTAAATTGTCTGTCGACTTTGAAAATTGATATAAATTTAAATAATGACGAATTTTATTGCAAAAATGTCATAAAACAGCATGATTATGTTTTTGTTCCGCCATCGAGAAAAAAAACAATTTTGAATATAATAAATATTGATATTATATGGCCGTTAACTGAGACTTAACATTTTTTAACACGTCATGAATATGTATGTAATCAATTTAGGGTTAAAAATAAATTCTTACGCGTGTGGTTACTGAACCATATTAATAAAATAACATAGATAAACATGTTTGGTCCGTTGATACGGTGTCATATTACTACTGATTTTTTATGTGACTTTGTGACGCTACCAAAAGTTTGGCTGCCTTGTCAGTCTCAAGGGCTACTTATTGCTGATTATGAAATCCCCGGCTAAGAATTCTTTTCAAGCTTTACATACGAAAATTGTCACTAGCTCGAAATCACGATTTGAGGCCAGTTAGTCTTGTACATTTAGCAGGGTAGTAGGGTTTGGGCATAGCTCTAAAGTAGACGTTAGAACCACCAAACGTTACGGGAAAATAGGTACATGATGGTATTTGCTACAGATATAGCACTACAAGTGGCAACTCTCTACTGAGCACGAGACCCTGGGTTCGGTTCCCGGGTCGGGCAAAGTGTTATTGGGATTTCCAATCAGGAATTTCTCAGTAGCAACAACGGAGTATATATTTGTGCCCGTTTGATGGCATTAGGCTCGCACTCTATTACAAGGGACTTAAACATAACTGGTGAAATGTGGGTGTATAATATTAGGGACACCTCTGCCTAACCCTTTGAGGATTACAAGCGTGATGTTCATCATCGGCCTATTAATGTTCCCACTGCTGGGACAGGCCTCCTCTCTATGAGAGGGAATGGGCTATATAATCCACCACGCGGGCCCAGTGCGGATTGGTAGATGTCACATGTCTTCGAATTTATGGTTCTAGGACATGCCGGTTTCCTCACGATGTTTTCCTTCACCGTTTTGAGAGCAGCGGTAATGTAATAAATTACACAAAGTAATGCGCCTGCCTGGGTTCGAACCCACGACTTACTGAACGTAAGTCGGGGCCGCCATCACCACTGGGCCACCGCTAACATATACAAGCGTGATGTTATGTTACATAATAAAACTTACCAAAAACTAACTTACTTACTTAACCTTTATTAACAACTTACAGTACTTACCGAAGTCCATAGCAGAAGGGAAGGCGGACCCGCCGAAGCCCTTGCTACCGTCTCCTAGAGGCTTGATCATGTCTCCCATCACTCCTCCGAGGGCCAGAGCACAAGCCCCACCTCCTCCCATGCCCATTCCACCCTTCTTCTTCTTACTCTTACTACTAAGCTTGCGGTTTCTTGTTTGAATACCTTCTTTCTTCATTGTAAGGGGTCGGTTTACCTGTTGACAAAAGAATTTGGAGTTTAGTGTGATGGTTATAAAGAGCAGTTTTGAGAACAGGTGTGTTTTACATAGCAAATGGTGGAGGTTTGAACAAAATGAACGGTAAGGGAAACAAAACAGAGTACAGGTTTCAGCCGCAGTGATTGATGTTAAAAACTACCACAATAGGGAAAAACATTATCATAATAGCAAAACAAAAGACGCACGCCAACTATCATTGTCCTGAATGAGAATGACATTATGACGTGCAGCTGCCATTAACATAAATAAAACAAAGCAACTAGGATTTACTTGAACAAGCAAATCACGTAGTGACCAAATTATTCACTGAATATAATATTTCGCTTAATTGAACCATCAGTATATTCTCGACGAACGCGAAGCTAATAAGCCGTAATTGTCTCTTGTTGAATCACACAATTTTGTTACCCGTCAGTATTCCATTTTATTGCTCTGACACGACATTTAGCGGTATGAAAAAACGTCTGCGATACCAATTTAGAATGCTAACTACGGAGTATAAAGGCAGGCCGAAACCATAAAATGGTATCACAATAGTTGTGTGCGAATATTCAGCTGTTTGGTGTCCGATGCCGCCGCCGTCGGCGTCACACTGTGCATCCTAATTAGTGCAGCGATGCACTGTGATGCCTGCCCCGGCTCGTACGCTTTGGTGGGAAACTGCCGTGACACGCTCTTTGAGGTTAAGGTCCTCACACCATATGGATCGCGAATTTCCCGTAAGAAGGAAATGGCTAGAGAACTTGTATAGGAATTCCTGATACTCACAGGTTTTGTTTTAGATGAAGGGATAGGCAACAAGGAGGCTGTTTATTTATTTACATGTACTGATGCAATGGCCATCGCAGTTCATGATAACGTTAAGATATAGTCCGCAGCGTGCTTTCCACATCAGATAAACTCATATACATTTCCATAATTGTGCAATTTCTCTGCCAAATTCTCAGGTCAACTATGTCGGTCAGTTCTGCTTTGCATCGTATGGTTCTTAGAACCGTGCGTCACGACGGACGGACGGACGGACAATGAGTTATTCATCGCCTTCCAGGGAACTTGGCGGCGGCATGTGGGCCCTAAACGCACGATTGCATTGCGCCTGCGCGAACGCAGCCCATGCGCATGACCTGCCCTTGTTTGTGTTTGTTTTTGGCGATGTGCAATTGAGTTTACTTGTGTCGTGGGCTTTTGAGCATGAGACTGGCATTTTGAGTGTCTTACAATCTTCTTATCCTGCCATTTTGTTCTAAATCTGCAGATAAAGGATGATGAGAAACTACAGCATGTTTTTCTTGAAGATTTGGGATTTGTTTCTTTTATCTTATTTAGTGTAGACATGGATTGTGACTGTGACTTCACTCAAAAGAATAAACAAATTCTGAAACGCAATACAAAGTGCAATTTCTCCAGACAGACAGTGATAAAGCTTCATTAATCTGTTGCTAAAGTAAGTACTGCGCACTGCGTAGTTCAGTGCGTGCCAGATCCCGGCGTCCCTAATGCGTTCCCGCGAAGCGCCCACACAGCGCGCATACCGCGCCGTCGCGCGTCTCTCCTCCCAATTGAACCAATATAAAATGCATTAACATCACTGCATGCCGGCAGATTTAGACTGCAACCAAATTAGGTCATTGCGAAGCCTTTACTAGCTATATTTTTACCTAATTGCCCACTGGAGCGCGCACACGTAAAACGGTCTGGTAGCTTTTGCAATTATTGCAAATTAGTTCCTTGTTAGAAAGTACATACCTGCTTTTATTGCTAGTAATAAAAATGTGTGTAAAAATAATAATATACGGCGGCAAATGCGAATAGTTACGTAAACAAGATGACTTAGAGATAATCATCTCATACTCCTGATGTGTTTTAGCTTTTTTTATCGCACGTAATTTAAAGACGAATAAATATGGAATGCCTAGCAATTTGTAACACGATCCGCTAATGAATTCCATTTCAGGAATAAATTAATAACATTATAATGAATCAGCTTCAAATCGTTGTAATAATTCTCAAATCACTGGCGTATTGGAGTAGCGGACATCGGTTAGTTAGTATGCGAAACAATAGCATCTATGGATTACGTTCGCCCATAGGTGGGTAGCGGAAGAGGGCACAAGTAGTGGGGTATGTGGCTGACAAGACATCCGCCTCGTTCGCGCAGAAATTGCTTAATAACTGGCCTTTATGCCAGGTAATTACGTCTGCCTGTTCCCACTGTCCGTGCTGTTGGATGGGTGAACGTTTGTACGTACGTGTATTCAGTAGACTATACGAGAAGATATGAGTAAGTATAAACGTATAGTACTTGTATCAATTTCCTCTGCTTACGAATACTGCACCCCGATTTACGATCATCAGTTTTAATTTCAGATCTAGGTAAAAACAGGTGAAATTAGTGCTACAAATTAAGCTAGTCATATGATCTATCTCTTGCTTTTCCCATCCCCTAAAAGGCCATCTCTTACGTGGTGATTCTGTATACCGTCATAATGATTGCAAATGGAGTTTGGATCGTTTGAAAAGCGAATACTCTCTACAAATGCATGAGGGAATCAATGCACATACGAGTATGAAAGGATGAGTATTAATATGTATAAGTGCATGATCGTGTTATATTAAGTGCAGACACCAGCACATCAAGCCACCCGAAACTGTCAAATTTTCCTAATCAACTTTGAACAGTTGAACCTAATGCTTTATTGATAAAGTTGAAAATCTGTTTAGGTGACTACATGAGCCAAACGCGAGTTTTATAATGCTTGAAAGTATCTGATTCACTGCAATAAACATAACCAGAAAAATATATGATATTGTTCAGGATATATGTATATGCTAGTATGATAGTGTTTTGAAAACATAATACAATTAATTTTACTCGATAAAAAAATCACGAACTTATCTAAAAACTTCTATTAACGAGTAAAAACTATACTAAAATACATGCGATCATTCTGGTTTTTTGGCAATTAATTCTACAAGCAACATATTAGCATCATAGTGTTTTATTTTGTTAGTCCAATCAATAGTTTTTTTTTTAATCGATCGAAAACACTCATTTCGCACTATTCGGCCCGCAGTGACTGACGTAACTACCACTTTGTAGTGCAAGCTGATTAGAACATTATTCTAACAGTATTTCAGACGAAGTTTGAACTACCACAAATACGAGTTGCTAATTTAACTCCTGTAGTCGCTTTAAAGAAATTTGACAAACTATACTAGCTTAATGTGCTGGCGTTTGTGCTTAATAGTGTTGTATTATTATGCACACAATATATAGGTTCTTCTTATGAAAGCGGCCGTGTTCCAATCGTTACATAAACCCTTTACCAGCAGAACTTCCTCATCCAATTTTTGCGTTCCATATTCCTCCTAGCTGCTTAGTATGCGCTTTACGTTATCAGCGCGAAGTTTCCACGGACTCATAATTACGGTCAGAAATACAACGGTCATACCGCAATGAATCTGACCAAACATGGTCTTTGCATGCAACGATATGGTAAGACGTAATCTAACTAAAGTGGGTCGGCTGTAAAAAGGATTTGGGCACCATATTGTTTAGTCAGAAATAATATGGAACAATTGTCATTAAATTAAACACTTTTATGCTAGTGCACCATTTCAAAGAACTTAAGAGGCCTGCGGAGCATGCGTAGTTCAAACAAACCTAATATCAAAATAATTTGTAAATCAAACATAATTATTCTTAAGAGTGTGTATTTATTTCGATCGGACGGAATATCTAGGTTCCCAAATATATATTTTGAATGAAAACTGATTTAAACAAGAGTTATGAGAAAAATAAATTTCTTTAGAAATTTTAAATTCCTCATAACTCTGCTTTTGTCCTTTCAAAAAATTTGTTTGAGAACATAGATATTCTGTAATCCAATCGAAATAAATACACTGAGAATATGTTTGATTTCTAGATTATTTTGGTATTACGTTTGTATGAGTTTCGCATGCTCCGCCGGCCCCTTAAAATATTCTTGGCTTACCTACTTATATAAATAGGAAAAGAATATCTGTAGCAAGACAATCTTCTTTATCTAAATCGTGTAGTTAGGGCGTAACCTGGTGTCAGAGACTTTATGCCGTCAATGGGCCACTGATTTGGCTTTACAGGCCCTCGAGAAATATCTCCCTCTCGCCTGAGAATGAACTTTACGAAAACATCGTGAGGAAACCAGCATGCCTATGCTGGTTTCCTCACGATGTTTTCAAGCAAGACAATTTAGTTCTGCTACTCCCTAGATGGATACTAAAGTTCGTTTCTGCTAAATAGATCAATAATTTCATATCAAAATAAATAAAATTGTATAACAGATTGAAGATAGCAATATTATAAGATAAAATAAACTCAAAATTGAGTAAGAACTAATTTTTCTAACTCTGATTCGTAGCGTTATAAAAAGTATAGAAACAATTTAATGAATCTTAAGTTGGCACACAGTTTCTCCTATTAATGCTCTACTAGTACAGGTTTTCTACTGATATTAACGAAGGCCTTTCTAAAACCCAAATAGCAATATAGAAACAACAAGAAAACAGTTTTCAAATATTCAGCATAGTGAACAAATGGAAGCAATCTTGAAGTGAAGCTAGCGTGCGCCAAACTCATAACTGTATACACAGTGTATGCGCCCATTCTTGTAAATTGTACCAAACATACATACTAGTAGCTAACATGAATTTGATTTGTAGAAATCAAAGTACATGGCATAATAAATATTATGTAGTAGGTTAAGTTGTGGAGGACAGTTTTTATTGAGTTATGGTTACAAGTGACACAATGTTTTCTTGGAAAACCGGGTTTGAACTCCGAAAACAACAATTTCGACTTCAACTTCATCGAAAAGTGAGTTCCCATGAAGATTTCCAGCTTTTCTTTCTGCATAGGAATAGTTTACAACAATAGATACTTCACTGTATACCTAACTTAAAATCAAAAGTGTTTCAAGTAGGTCAGTTACATGCACTTTAAACTATCGAAGCAATGGCAATAAATACCTTGAATTAATACAAGTGTTCTTGATTTTACTACTTTTGTGAACCTCTACTTTGTATTGTATTCATTTAAGATTAGTAATCAAGACTAAGTTATTGTATTGTGTTATATCTAAGAAAATTGCAATCAAGTACAGAATTATCTGATCAGACTAGCAGGATTATATTTACAGCAACATAAACAGAACAGAACAAAACTAAAAAGTTAAATAAAAACGTAACTAGTAATTTCGTTTTAAAACTCCACTTTTGTCATTCGATGGAATATCGTGCAGTATAGTTCAGGGTTAGTAAAACAGCGGGTACAGTCGGCATGCACACCATGCATCTAGTTGTCAATGTAATATCGCCTGAACACGCTATGCTGAATAAACTATGAACCGTACCTACCTACACATACTATTATCTACAGTCTGAATACAGTGCATGAGTATAAATGGTTTCTTTTTATTTATTGATTTATTTCTGTGTTAGCTTCTTTTTCATACTGCACTAATTAATAAACACTAATTATTTCATAAAATGTACGAATTACAGACGCGTCAGTGAAATATAAATAACATGAAACTATATGCGACCGCTGTCGTGCATTTAACGCATACGTGCACCAATTTACGCAATCAAACAGTGAGACTAGACGGTTTTTGTGGTATTGCACGCATTACATCGACTGCTAACATAGAAGTGGGTGTTAAACAATTGGAAAAAAACAGAGCAATGGTGGCGTGACAAAGCGAAATATTTGCAAAGAACAAACGCGTATTGCGTCGCGTTGTGCGTGCGAATAATTGCGTTATGTTTCTAGGCCGGAGAGTGCGCTTATTACGCTATCTGCGCTCATCTGCACAAACACAGCCATAAAACCGCTCAAATGGGAAAATAACAGGCTCATACCACAATGCCATGGAAAATGTTGCTCACGGCCCCTCACTGTAATTTTTTCCAACCGCTAGAAAGCTTTATTATGTCGTTAATTGTTGGAAAACGGCGAACATGCCTTTTATTGGACATAAATATTGTAATGAAACGGAACGGGACGTACGAACCAATCGCAGAGCAGTAAAATTGTGGCGTAATGTTCGATAAAACAAAGCTGACACGTTATTGTTGCGAAACAAAGTGTTGTAAACGAGATGTAGCCACCTTAACCCGATATCTAGATAGGGGTTAAGTAGCAGAGATACCGATTATATTGATATCAATCATGAAGGTAATATAAACGCAGTGTAGCACTTAAACAAATGCATCTTTGAACGACTTCTTTTATAAAGCCTTTTAGGTTTATAATCTTGATTTAGTTTGATTGAAAACAAATTTTAAATCAGGAACCTTTCGCATCATTTATTTGCTCATTAACCAAATACCTACCTTTATTATTTTATATATTTTCCTTGAAGTGTTTCTCAGTATTACGGGGCAAAGAAACATATTTTTATCTTCAGAACCGTAACTTCCATCTGCAAACTCTAAAGCTATGAAAAGCTAGACTGTCAACATCACGTAAATCAATAGATAAAGATCCAATACAAATTAAAGCTGCCAACACCTCACACTTTAAGAATTATCACCAATTACACAACAAAACACTATACACCTATTAACGGGCAAAAACTCGAAAATTGCTGTATTGAAACCGATGACGCTATTACCCTGTGGGACTTTACTTTTTTATCTCAAATACGCTTTGTCAATGTTTACCTAAATAACGACTAGTTGTTAGTAGTAGTAACCTGCGGTTATTTGTAAGTAATTGTTCCTCGATTAACGTTTTTCATGTTCTGATGATAAGTTGCACGTTTTTTTTCGTCTGTAATGCACCTATTAGTTACTTGACGAGTGATTTATAGCTTACAGAGTGTATCTAATGATAAATTGGTGTTAAAACACGTAAATGTAATGGTTTTTGACTGCGGTACAATCTAATTAGTAAGTTTTTCTTTCACTTGTAGGTACGAGTTATTGTGCTTAAGAATGTTGTGCAACTCGGCAAGTAGATTTGTTGGCTATTTGTTCAACAGAAAAAGAGTAAAATTATATTTATTACTAAATGTTTCTAAAGATATTATAAGCAGTAAGCTACTTCTTTATAAACTATGGCCATTTTAAGCAAAGGTAAAAGTAATTGTATTTAAAAAAGTAGGTCTGTAGGTACCTAATTTAAAGATTTTTGACATGCATTTCAAACGTTTACTGAGCAAGAAAAATTGCAATTAACAAAAATACAGGTGTCAATCCAATATAATACAAAAATAACAGTTTTCAGTAGTTATGCGCACTGTCTGTCCGTATCGTTTAGTGGAGTTATTAGTGACACTTCACTTAAGATCTTTAAGGCGACAACGTCTACAGCGTAATAAAGCGCTTTATTTTTTACCTTTTTAAATCACACCACTCACTCTTGCAGCTAAAATCGCTAAATTAAAAAGGGCTTTCAACTTCGAAGTTTAAAAAGCATTCTTAATTCGAATCACTCTTTCAAAACGTCAAGTATTTAGCGAGCGATTGTGATAAGTTCGGCAAAAAGTTCTTATGATATAGAAGCTATTGTCACGTTGTATATAAGTGAAACTAGAAATAATTGTTCGCCATTCCGATGCATTGTCTTATTAATTTGCCGCGAGCTGGCGACACCTTAAGCATCGCGTGCGAGTTTTTCAAGCGCGTTTTAAATCTCAACTCATTATGGTAAGAAATACAGTTCGGCCGTGCATTTTCGCGAGACGTGTGAATTGTGAGAGCAACGTTTGACAGGTCCAAAGTAGGAGAGAAAGTATTTAACTGCGATCAGCAATAAGGCGGTAACTTTAAATAAATTGCGAGGAATATGGACCTGTTCAAATTGTGCAGATAACGATGAAAGGAGAGAGTAATAAATATGTTTTCGTCGGTCGAAAGAAATGTGATTGGATTTTATTTGCTTTCATAGATTGCGGGGGAAGATTTCGCTCATGAATTTGTGACACCTAAGCCAATAAGTTTTTTCGCGATTATTAAAACCCCTTTCTTGTCCAATTATAAAGTCTTAATACTTTAAAAATGCAAGAATGAATCGATTGAATATACTGCGTAAGTGGCAAGAATTTATAATACTTAGTTAACCTGCGGTCAGGGATAATTTAATTGGTATCTTTCATTACGTGTCGCGTGGCTTGCGTTTGATTTTTGCAGTTTTCTTAGGCATAAAACTGGCTGGTAACGAAATAAATACTGCGTCTGGGTATCTAGTTTTATGATGGCCAGTTGCTTCTGTGAATTTAGAACTGGACTGCTGAATAATTTTGTTCCATATTTAAATGTTTTCAGTAATATGGTTGCTTTGAACGAATCCTTTGAATTGACCTTTGTTACAGAAGACGTGTCTGTTTATTTGTTTTTGTTTCAGGTATTTTCGAAAGATGACTTTGTGATATCTAGGACTAGCACTTTTTTACATAGCAATAATTAATACTGTTTAGTTACTAAAATCGTCGTTCGTGTTTCTTTTATCGTGGTTAGTGCCTAACCTGGTGTCAGGGTTTTATTGCCTCCCATGGGCCTTTAGCCTCTATTCTTGAATGAAAGAGATGGATACATATTATTATGGTCAACATGCTAGACCTTCAGTTTCTTCAACTTTGTCTATTTATCACAGGTGCTCAAGCTCTCAGCTTAGCTCGTCAACCATAGACTTGGAACAAGAGATGAAATCCGCCCATTTCTCAACCAATTGACTCAAATCTCTAACCGTAACGTGCTAATCTCACCGATGCCATCAACCGAAACACCAACATATTCAGTAAGTTCTCGCTAAACTGATAATTTCTAGGAAGCTTCTATCTCGCAATAGGATATTAACAAGTTGGCCATAACTCGTTGCTTGAATCTTGATAATGTTTGTGTAATCGCTCTCTCAGCTTTGGAAATGGAAAGCAGTTTAAAATTTAGATGGATATTTTGAAAATAGTGATAGATTGGAAAGCTTTGGGCAGAATTTATCAGATCAGGATATGACGACAATATATCGTTTATGAAATAGAATTCACATTCATTACGTCAAACCAGAAACAAGCTATCAAAATCTATTCAAAACCAATCGATTCTTACTATGATTTATCATCAGTAGCTCTCTAGTCATTATCTTCATCATTTTCCGCCCTTATCCCAATTTATTTGGAGTTGGCGCAGCACTTTTTCTTCTTCCATACTGTTACTCGTCATCTCATGACACCTTCTTTCTTGCCATATCATTCTTCATAGTCTTTCCGTCATTTCTATGGTCTTCTTCTATTCTTAAATCATTAGTTTCCTCCTAATAATCATGACTAAATATCTCAAGGCAAACAGAAGTACTTTTAACTATGTAACTAATACGCCCAGCAAAAACTCAATCAAACTATGCTGTAGTTTGGTGCCGTTGCAAGTTCTGGTAACATCAGCTTAGATTTCAAAACAATAACGCAAAATACACGTCCGACCAAAAAAACGTAGCCCCGACAATATCGTGTCGAAAGTTGCAATTAAGAGCAGTGCAGGAGATGTACCGTGGAGCACAAACAAACAAGCCGTTGTCAATTGGCCGCGGCGAACGCCAGCGGAGGCCACACAGATACTACGGGGAATCATGTGCTCTGGTGAAATGTTATTAAAAATAATTGTGGGCTTGTTTTTTTGGGCCGACACTGTACGTGATTTTCGCTAGTCGTTTATCGAGTAGCCATTGAGGGCTGAACTATTTCGAACGAATTTGATGCTTATTTTGAAGAACGCAAATATTATTATAATAGCTGTGTAAAGTTATTTACGTTCCTGTATTTGCGAGATGGAATAGAACAGCTCAGCAGCTGACTCGTCACTATTTTTAGTTAGAATTCCTAAAAACTTTCGCTTATCGCTTTCAGCTAAACGCTTCATCAAAATCCAACCTACTGTAACCTAAAGGGTTCGTGAACCTAGAAATAGATATTTTTTACCCAACAATAACTCAAAAAAGTATATTTACGTTGACGTGTGTAATGGACTAATAAGACAAAAAGTGGCTGCGGTAATGTCTCTGGTGAATTAGTTCCGCATAGTTAGTTCGCGCGGCAATCAACCGCGCCCGGCGCCTGCGCAGGCTACTGAAGAAATCCACGCGGTATGGAGCTACAGAGGCAAAAATAAAAATGTATCTTTTTAAATTGGTTCCGAAGATAAATATACGTACTTTTACAGTCACTTATTACAAAAATACCACTCAAAATAACTATGGTAACTAAACTAACAAAAAACTAAAATATAGTGTCGAAAATTCCTCCACACCACTGGCATTGCTTAGACTCAGGCCGAGATGTATTTGAATTAACTTTTTTTTCAGGTTGAGTATTCATACGTTCTTAAACATTTGAGTAAAAGATGAAATACTATGTACTATTACTATTATACACTACTACTGTACTATTTACTTATCCACTTTGAAAATTACAAGTTTTATCATTCATCCACATTCTTTCGAAAATAACCGAGGTATCCATCTCTTTATTCCCTCTCAACGCAAGAGTAAGTCATTAGAGAATACCAGTCTTTTTTCTATTCGAATTCCACTTTTTAACTTGGATTCACGTACCTACATGGTGCACTAAACGTTCTTAGCTCACTAAACGCCTTTTAAGTATTCCTTGTAAAGGACAGAGTAGGTTCTAGTACTTTATATGCGCGTGTGGCAATGAATCAAATAGGGCGACTGCCTTTAATCAAGTGGCGCCTCAACTATTTAACACGACCTAACGCCTGCCGGATCACGCAACTAATTTAATTAGGAAAAATAACTACCGTAACGTAACACTATGGCAATTATTACTATTTATGCAATTTCTCCTTTTATAGCTCAACAACCAACATGCACTTTACATGTATGCAATTTAAGTGAAATAGAAACTCAATAATTAAAATAAGTAAATTCCATAATTAAGGATGTGTTGGAAGACATGTCGATAAAACACGGTCGTGTTTGATATGTGCACGTGATTAAAATAAATACTCCGGGCAGTAGTCGGGAGTGCGCCGACAGCTGCTACTCCGGGGGATAATTGAAACGACGATTTATACACCCGCCAAATTTATCGACATCCACGATTTATAGTGTGAGCGAGGCCTTATGCATCGGTTATTATTGTAACGTTTCATTTTTGCCATGCTCTCGATCATTTCACGTATAACGCGATTCAAATAAAGATAACTACGTGAAGTATACTGTATTACGGTTTCTCAATCACCTTATATAATTAAACAACGCAATTAAAATGTCACTTATAATTATCATTTGAACAAGACGATCAGTGAAATGCAATTATTGTAGTAGAGATTAGTTGCCGTTGATATCTAGTGAAATTAAATCGTTTCTTTACAAAAGTATCATTATGATTTATCCTTATCTTATTAAGTACTAGTGCCTATATTTTGTGGCACGGATTTAACAAATTATTATTAAGTCAATTATCAGGTATCGATAAAAATATCGACATTTCCAATTTGGTGAGTTGATAATGAAGTTATGTTTGTCGTTTTATTAACACTCTAGATAAGGATTAAGAAATAAGTCTGACAGTTGTGCAAGACGTTAAGTACCGCATTGAATTGTCACGATCCCTTTCTAATGAGAATGTTGTTATTTTAATATCGTAATGGCATTTAACAATAGTCGATTTCTATTCGATTAAGGCATGAACGTAACGGTGCTCTCACTTAAAACCATATTTGCAATGAAGATAGTATATGTGGCAGGAGCCCCAACTTCACATCTCAAAAACAATTATGGAAACCAATAAATTTAAATGTTTCGCGCCTGTGGCAGTGAACCCGGTCCAATTAGAGTCTGGCGGCGTCCGCACTAAATCTCACGATGCTACCACGCTACACTAATTCATACGAGCCCGCAGCCCGCCAACGAGACCTCGTAACTGTCCACGTCGACACAAACTTTAACAGCTTCTCGATTATCGATAACTTCTGCTTCCCAACACTAATGTTGCGTACAGCTGAATAAGTTGCTATTGAACACGGAAGTTTTGGGTACAGTTATTTTGAACTTATTTGCGCTTTAATTACTTTTGATTATAACTTATAAATTCTAACACTAGTGAAATAATCTACATATTATAGTGGCGAAAGCTGCGAGTCCACCACATTTTATACAGCCGTATAGTAAAACGTCATATAATATAACGAACTAAAGAACCACTATCTTATATCATGTAATAGTCATTTGTCTTTCGTTCGGTCAGCAGTAAAAGCCGCCCGATCGGCGCGTGCGCATGGCACCTGCTCCTAAACCCCCACTAATTATTCCACCACTTATTATATGATTACGAGACTTTTTTGGTGCTTTCAATCAAATTACACCTTGCCCCGGCCACTTTGTACGAGTGAGATGTCATAAAAGTTTTTTTTTTAACTCCAATTATATTACGACGGTTGCGTGCCGGGGTAAAACGAAGTATTATCCATTATTATTAATTTTAAAGTATTTGGGGTCAACTGGAGTAAGTGTTCCTCATAGCGTCTTAAAGGCATTCAAAGTAGTTTTTTTTTTTGTCAAGACTTTTCGGCACCGAAGAAGAGTAAAAGTAAGCCCATACAAAAACCGAAGTGAACAAGTACTTAAGGATTAAGATAACGTATTGTTAAATACAAAATACTGACAAAGGCATTTCTTTGTATTTACATACGGAACAATAGAAACAGATTAACACAACGTCTGTCACAAACAGTAGCACTCGTGAAATACTCAAATCCCGACCCAAAAAAACGAAGACATTGCGCTAATTTCAGTTTCAACTGTCAGCGAGATTACCTACATGATAACGAAACGGAGTTCTAAATATGAATTCGTGTAATGCCCGCACAGTTTTGCACTCAAGCGCATCGATGGTGTGATACGAGGACATAAATAAATAATTAGACGGAGGAGAGGAAGTCGGGGGCGCGGCGGACGGGGGGAGGGGAGGAGGGTACGATAGTTTTGAGATAGTATCTCCCGCAACCGCGCTTTGTGTCAAACGTCAGATGTTTATCAGGAAGATGTTTACAGATGTACTGGAGGGGTAACGGCCCGAACATCTCATGGATGCAATCAACCGTACAACACTAATACGCTTGATAGACTGTTCGTTAATTATGTGCTTTGTTTTACGTATCGCTGTCATATACCACTCTTTTTTAGAGTACTTTAGAAACTACCGCTTTTAAATTTAAAAAATCTAATGTAAAGTAACGTGCGGATTATTCCTGTGCTCGTAGATCACGCTAGATGGCGCTGATAGGGTGGCGCAGCGCCAGATCTGCGATCATCTCATTCCCGGCGTTTCATCGCCTAATTACAAGACGTCCACGTTACTAACCTCACTTATCAGAGAATACATCTTTCCTCTAATAGTTTTTCTATTTTTATGGAGTTAAGCAAGTGGTTGTTTTGTTAAAATGTCATGTAGGTCGCTGTGATTGCCATCTAACATTAAGATTGACGTCCTTCTGCCATTTGAATGTTGTTTTTGTTTTTAAAACTGAAATATTACATCAAAAATCAAGGCAAGGTTTTGTTCAATGTTTTTGATTATGAGAATGCAAATGATGTCAACGTCATTCAACCTTACTGAAATGCATAGATATAGAATAGAATCATAGAAAGATAGAGTATGCTTAAATGTAAGTAGTAGACCAAAATACATGCATATTCAAAATCGCAGATAGATTTCTTACCGGCCAAAAAAAAATAAACAGCAAAGGTAATCGATACACAGGATCAAATAAAAAGCGCCGTACCAAACGAATAGCACTCGAAATATCGATAGTTACAAATATAGCGACAAAAGCTTGGGTACAATGAGTATTGCGAAACTCTCAGTGCAAGCCCAAGTAATTGTTTTGTAGAAGGACACACCGAGTTATCGCGCAAACGATCAACGAGTGACGTGCAGCTGCTATTTCGGTTCCTTTTTTAAATATACCCGTGGAACTAGTGGAAATGGAAATTGGTTTGACCGTTACTTTTGGTAGTTGGTACTTGTGTTTTTTTTTTATGATGAGTTGAAGATGGCCAGTCTGTTGCGCAGTTTGCCAAAATAGTGATGGTTGCCGATGGATTTACTACATGCATTTAGATATTCTTTTACAAAATAAGGCAGATTTGTGTAAAAATACATTATTGGTGTATCTAGAGATGCTATTGAAATAGAAGACTATTATTTTTATTGATGATGGCAATGATTTTATTGTTTACGTTAAAAAAAAATAAGTTAATCAAATAGGGATAAATGCTACTTATCTACTTTTAGTCTTTTCTAGATTTCTATGCAACAACACTTAAATTGAATTAAAAGCCTGGGAACAGCGGCTAGTTTCCAAAACATATTCGTTTATTATGTACTTAAAATAGAATTTAATTGCTTTTGCGCAGTTTCGTGAATAATTCTCACATTTTCACAAAATTTATATCCAAGACAGTAAATCAGCTGGGCCCCGCTCACTAAACAAAATGGGAGCTTAAGGCTCATGAATAAAAACATCCTATTTAGCGCTACACTCACCACGTACTCAAGTGTACCGAAACATCTGACCAGAAGCCTGTTACGCGATACTTTACCCTAAACATATCAGTAGCAAGAATCAAAATTGCTTATAAACTTTATCGGACATAACGCTTTTCGGCAATGTAAGGTAGTTCTACGCAAACGCATTTCCGGCCGAACGCTGCCGGGAAAAAGCCATTTAAAACAAAAAAAGAAAAAAATAGTAACGCGCCGCGCGCTGCTCGGACACTTCCGGTGGGCGCCATTTTTTCTGTATTGCCAACAGATAAAATCTTTCCGGCCTACTGCGCGAACGCCCGCTTTTATTCCTTTTATTTTATGTGATCACTTTTTGGCAAAATTATACACATTAGTTAAAAAAAGAAACGATTTGTTTTATTGAAAATATAACCGAGTTTGTTCTATTGATTGCTATTGAGCATAATCATCTAAAACAAAAACAATTAACTCTTCAGCCTTTTGCGTTAGGTCCAAAAGTATTTGAGCTGAAACATAATTATGGAACTTGATGGGGTTTTTTCAGAGACAAGAGATATTACACTTTTGTAGGGAACCGTGGGTTAAAGTTAAATTAACGAGGAGGAGTAGGTACCTATTACACAGCAGAATCAATAAGTCAAAATCATCCCATTTGGAAATTAACCAATATAAAGCGCACAAAGAAAGCCCTTAACAAGTTAAGCATAATTAACTAACATTGAAAATGTTAACTGGAACAATGAACATCACAATTAGTGTATCGAATAGCATTTGCATCGCCACAAAATTCAACGGTCGAACTTATGTAAATGGGATAGCTGTTCAATGTTGAATATTCAAATTGATGTCATTATAACATTCGGCCAAACGCGTCGGCCGTTTGGCCGGCAGCCAGCCGCACCGACGAATATGTAATGTAAAGTAATGAGTAAATTAAACGTACCTCGTTTTTTTATCTCACACGCGAGTTAAAGCCTGGCTGCCTGACTTCTACCACTAGTGGCCATGTTCCACAATGTTTGGCGGTTGCGAAGAGAATTTTAACAAGCCTAACTTTCGCATGTTCACTGCGATTAACTTCAGTCAGCTCGGAAATGCAAACTTCATTTTGCGAGACTTGTAGCGCAGTAAGGAACTAAATCATAGATTACGCGTCACAAACGCAAACTGCTTACTAAGATTTCTCTACGACTAGACAAGGATTGTGCTTTCGTGAGCGTTTTGTTACAGTTTTACTGTATTGAGTCTAGACAAATAAACATCTCGCGAACAAAAAGAGTAGCGGACAAATTCGTGAAGATATCCTTATCTCAAACACATTGTATCCATAGCCTTGCATTAAATCTAATGTCAAAGAAGAACGGGTGAAAAAACAGTGACTGTCAAATTCTCTCGGATGTTGGCTGAACAAAACAGCACTTTAGACGATAAAAAAAAGAAAACTAGAAGAGCGTTCTCGATTCAAAAATTGAATTGATCGCCCCATTGTATTCCAAATGTATCATTTGAGCTGTTATTATGGTCCCTCTCTCTCTAGCTCCATACAAACTGGTAATCCAATACTTTTGTATGGCAGGCACTTAACGCACAGCTCTAGGAACGAAACGTCCGATGTGTAATAAGGTATTAATTTGTTTAGTGTTTTATTGGCTTGCGCTTAAGAAACTTATTGTAGTATGAAAGTACTAAAAGTCGTTACAAATGTTTTAGAGTGTACAGGATGATAGTTATTAGCGATATTACAAGGCTCGTCTTCTTTATTAACTCTATGAAGACAAGCAATTTACATAGAAAAAAGTATCTTTGATTACTGCTTGTAAGAAAAGGAAGCTTCGAATAACTTCCCTTTACGGTGCCGTCGGCTAACCAAGCAAGAAATCGAAAACAATCGAATGTTACCGCAAAAACTTAATACCAATTCATTGGGAGCAAAAGGTTGGTCAAAAAAAAAATTGAATATAAACCACAAAAAGCTAATCGGCTATAACACGAAGGAAGTAACGTATAAACGAGCGTGATAAATTAAATAAACAAAATAAAAAGTGAGGCGAACATACGGTTGTATCGTTTTGTTGCGGTGGGCAGGTACGGGACTCGAACCCACGCTCCGTACTGTAATCCTATTAACCGGCCATTGTGGATGGCCAAATAAATAATTTATTTTCAATCACGCATTTATTGGTACCTACTGAGTTAAGTTCCGAGCCCTTGGGAGCTGTAGCCGTTTGTCAACTCATCCATGTTGGCAAATATTGCAATTCATTGTCATATTTTTGGGGTAAATATGTACTTTAATTCTGGGTTTATTCATGTATCAAAACCGTGTGTTCGCTCTAAATATACACAATATTACCAAACTTAGATTTTACATCCTAAAAGTGTCAAAATCTTCAAAAAACAAACATTTCTAAAACCATTCAATTAGTTTCCCACATCAATCAAACAAAACAGTATCACAATCCAATAAATGTTCTTATTAAAAACAATAACACAAAGCGTTATGGCCTCTCAGGCCAAAATAACAAGACCCTTGTCGGCTTCTCGGGTCTATATGGCCTGTATGAGGGCAATTTGAACGCTTATGGGCATTTATAGTTAAGTTACACAACCAAATAGGCCCACTAAAGGATATATTTTGAGTAAACATACTTGAGCATTGTTTGAACTGTACGCCGACTGAACGATGTTGATATTTGACCCTTTTAGTAATTTCGGCAAGAAAGAATAATATCTTTATCCGCGAAGAAAAATAGAACAACTAGTATATGACATGAAACTTACCGATACAAAATTACATTTAAAAAAAAGTTACATTCTACAGCTTTGCATAACCGGCTTGTGGAAAAGAGTAATATCAAATGCTTTTCTAAATCTGGTTGCTCATAATATTTGAAGTCTAATCATGATGAAAGAATAACGTAGCAACAGATCGAAGCTATATTTTATTGGAATGATTTTTTTATATTGTTTTCATAGGTATCTAACATTCAGATTAATATCACAAGTATCGAATTTCTAGCACCGTGAGAAAATCTACAAATGTTATACCTAACAAATTAAAAACATAAAATATCACACTTTGGATAATCCGCACAGATAATGCCGCTGTAACATAGTTTTGACGTCATTAAAGTCTCTTTATTAACATAAAATACGATTATTATCAATAATGACGTGAACAGTTTGTTCTTGTTCAAAAACTTTATCCCTTAGATCATGAGGAAAATAAAATTAGACACAATTTATAAAACTCAAATTGCTTTTTTTAACCGACTTCCAAAAAGGAGGAGGTTCTCTATTCGACTGTATGTATTTTTTTTTTTTTTTTTTTTTTTTATGTATGTTACCCGATTACTCGAAGATGCCTAAACCGATTTGAAAAATTCTTTTTTTGTTTGAAAGGGTATACTTCCAAGTTGGTCCCATAGTCGCCAAGTCGGGATCTGATGATGGAATCTTGGCGAAATCGAGGGAACTCTTCAAATTTTATAGGATAACGTACAGCAATTTTTATATTTTCTACAACAAGTGAAGCATTTGCGTTTGATAAGAACCATTCTACCATCAGATCTGATGATGAAGCCAAGAGTCACGGAACTCCATAATGAGACAATGTATCCTAGTCGTGTTTGGGCTTGTTGTAATTGTAACGGTATGCACTTTCCATGTGAACCACTAAAAAGTGAAAAATAAAAACTTTTTTGCAAAAAATAAAACCGACTTCAAAAAGAAAAAGTGAAAAATAACTTTAGCTTCTGAAGTCGGTGACAAAAAAATTAAATCAATCATACAAACGTCACCGACTTCAGAAGCTAAAGTTATTTTTCACTTTTTCTTTTTGAAGTCGGTTTTATTTTTTGCAAAAAAGTTTTTATTAATTCTATACTAATTTTTACACTATTTTGGTGAAAACTTTTCCTAGTTTTTTTTAAGCTCCCATATTATTATTATATTTGTAAAGTATTCATAAGAAGTATCAAGACTATAAAGTCCCACGTGGGAGGGTGATGTTGGCTCGAAATCACAATGCGCTCGTGCTTTGTTATATGAATTGCGTTTTTTGAGTGAAATCGATCACGACGTGTCCGCCTCGGGGCTGGCTAATATCATACTGTATTTATTTACACATTGTTACTTTAAATTTGCTTTTGAAATGTCTATACATGAGCAATGGGCTTCCGAAACCGCTGTAGACATACGCAGAAAAAAAATGGGATTTATGGCTGATATTTGGCCCGCTGCAATTTTCTCACATAATTTGATCGTTACTATAATAGATGGAGCAAGCATTATATAGTTTCGAGATATATGTTAGACAATGAAGTTTATTAGAACATGATATCATAATAAATCCACAAATGCAGATCATCTCAAATTAAGACCAAGGCATTTTTGAGCCTCGTTCACACGACATAACACCGAATTTATTATGCCATTAATTTATGTTATACACACATGAGATAGATAAGTTTATGCATACGCATATAATATGTAATAATTGCTAAATTATTCTATTTTGTGGAATAAACTGTAGTATTAAAACAGTGTGACTTTACAATCCGGGTATCAATTTTATGTGTTAACAACTAATGTCAAAATTTGAATATTTGTCTTCGTTACTATTCATGTATTCTTTAAAAACATGGTTTTGGCGAATGATTAATTTATTTATTGCATTTGAAATCTGTGTCTTAAAGGGCATGGAATCTGTAGCGAATGTGTAAGTGAGTCGTGAATAAATATGTATGAAGAGGCGGGCACGGAGCCTTGACAATGCTACTGCTATTCCCGTATTGTGCCCCCGTCATTATGCCTTCAACGTCTGAAGTAGCAGGCACTCCCATTCGCTCCTTTGTCGCTCCTTCCGAATAATTAGAGCAAACAACATTGTTGCTCTCATACTTGTAGTCGGCAATAAAGTATACATTTCAATGTAAAAAATCTCGAGAGTCCTTAGCAAAGGGTCGCTTTGACAGTTAATTTTTGTCATTGTTGGTCCCGACCAGCGTAGTGTTTGTACTTTTTCCGTACGAATGTACAGCGAGCAGGGATCGCGTGAGGGCTTGTTTATTGTTTCGACGGGTTGCAAGAGTCGTGAGAATTGTTACTTAGTACTGCTTGACATTTAAACTTAAATCTTGTTAAATCTGCGATAAAACGGGTTCTATTTTTGCGGGCCGCAGCCGGATATTGGAATCGCTACCATTGTTCAGTGTTCGGTAATGTTTTATCTATAACTATCTTGGAGCTAAATCTCGGTTCGTTTAATTTTTGTGCCACTGTCTCTCGGCTTATGTAATACGGCTAATTGAATAACCTTATAATACAATGTAACCAGTCTTTTGATGTTTTATCTAATACCTTTCCCTCTGCTCTAACTCACTTGTTAAAAATACATTTGGAAAATCATCATTATTTCAGCCAAAAGACGTTCACTGCTGGACATAGGCCTCCTCCAAGTGTCACCACAATGACCGGTCCGCTGCGTCTCGCATCCAGTGGATCTCACCAACCTTCATTAGATTTTCGCTCTGTTTAGTGGGAGCCCCCAACGCAACGTCCTCCGGTTCGCAGTCGCCACTCCAGAACTATTCAGCCCCATCATCGGCCATCCATTTTGCGAGCAATGTGCCCTGCCCACTGCTCTGCTCCTTAGGTTATGCTATTTAAAACTTAGTAGACTTATATTTTACCTATCCAGTTTCCTTTAAAGGTTTTCCAAGAAAGGCCATAATTATTTCATTAAAAACTCGTATTTCTTTGATTCAAGATAATTAGGTGCATCCACACCATGTTCGGTGTTGATTCTTATTAGCAATCCAACATCTTAGCTTCGAAAAGTAGATCATCAGATAGCTACAAGACTAAGAACCACAAAGATAAATGAAATGACAAAACTGTAATTGTGAGTAATTGAAACAGTATCATATTGTGAACATATATAAGGAAAAAACAGACTTCTATTAAACATTCGACTATAATATACTGTTTTTGTTCATACTATGAGAAACAGCTTTAATTGGAAGCCAAACAAAACAATCTGTGTGCTAAAAATGTCTTTTAAAGCCAGACAAATTATTTTCAAATTGATGTTATACCCATTTGTATCTAGGTCTTACAATAGCTGACTATAGCCGTCCTCTTAATCTGCCTAGCGTTTTCCCAACTATGTTAGGGTCGGCTTCCAGACTAATCAGATGCAGCTGAATCATATGATGACCTCCACAACCCAGTTAGTACTGGCTAATACGACACCCCTTGGTAAGACTTAGTGTCACAATTTTGGGCCACTACCCGTAACGACTGTCAAAGATCTACAAATGACAGCCGGGATCAACAGCGTGCTTTCTGAGGCACGTAGGAAACTCGGTATGTAATAGTTCACCTATCAAACTCAAACTCAAATCATTTATTTCAATTAGACCATTACGGCACTTTTGAATGTCAAATAACGAGAAAAAAAGCGAAGCTACAGTCTCAGACACAAGGCATAATAACTTGAGAAAGTACTGTAGTTGCCCATTCGCTAGCGTAGATCTCTATGGAGAAGAACGGGTAAGAAACTCCATGGATATCCACTGACTAACCTAGGCAAACGCGGCTTCACCTGGAGGATCAAACCGAGTAGCTGTCATTATTTAGCCATTGAGCTCCTCTATTAGTTAACTAACTAACCATTATCTAAAAATATATCAACCTCAATCACTAACATCGCATTACTCAACCGTTTAGAGACGGTATCATAATCGTAATTCATTCGAGACAATCGTATTGCCTTTTATGACGCATTACATCCCAGCTTACCCCCAGTTATCTGTCACCAAGATACCGTCAACTGTCCCGGGGGGATCGCGGGATACCCCGGGACACCCCGGGATTAACCGGCGAGGGACCGATTTAGATTTGGGACTTTATTAGACTTATTTTATTCTGGTTATAGACGATTTGATTTTTAATTTGAATTTTGGGGTTGGGGTGTTATTTATACTTGAAGAAATAGGGTTTGATGTTTAGGGTTATTTAAGGGTATTTCTACCAGTTAGGGTGTAAAATAATTTAGCTTTATCGGAGAGTGGATCTTATCATCCTTAATGATGTAGAAGTTTTGCTTCTTCTACAAAGTTATTAGTGGGTAAAAAGGGTAATATCTTCCCCAAAAATTAAAATAGTCGTAAAATCAACCGCACATGACTCATCACAATAAATCTAGTATTTAATGATATTGTATTAAATTATAATACTTGAATTTAATCACTTTCCTTCAACGGAATCTGATATATTTGCCATTTCAGAACCAGTCCATCATTCCAGCGTGGTCAGTCATGATCATTATACGACTAGAAGTGAATTCTAGACTCGTGCGACCGAATTATAATTACCGTGTGCATACAATAAATCTGTATCAAATGTTACATCCTTGTCATAAAGTTATTCAGGTTTTTTTTCTTACTACGAAAACTGCTACGCTACTTTGGCAAACCATTTTGACTAAGCACATCTTTATATTGCTATAACTTCTGTATATTACTTAATTGTTCTACTTGAAACGTTGTGGAGTAGAAAAAAGGCTCCGGCCCATCACGTAACTTTCCCATTTTGACAATTAAACAAAACAGCATCACAAAAGTCACATTTCGTAACTATTTTGATCTTCATTTTTCGTATTGGTTTGCTACGAAAAGTGCTACATTTTTTTCACTTCAGCATGTCCATTTGTGTCGTACCACATTAAATCAGATCCTGTCTACTCACAGAGTGGATAGTAGGAAGTCTTTTAAAACAGAAGAAGAAGTTACTGTATGTTCGTTCAAAGATTGAATTATTCCTTTGCTACGAAAAGTGCTACACGCTTTTCTTGGCATTATATTTTTATCAATCACTAGTCATTACCATAACATGTCGATTTTTATTATTTGTAATGTTTATGTTAATCAATATTTCTGTAGTTTTTTTTTTTGTAATAAATATTTTTAACCACAGCAATTTAATGAGGCCTAACTTAGAAACCGCAGCTTTTGGCTACCCATAAAGAATTAAAGTTTAATGGCACTGTGTCAGTTTAGAAGCTTAGTTGGCGCTTAGAATTCGGCCAGTAAGAACAATATTTTTTTGGTTTTTCTAAGTCTCCTGAGAAGTTACCGATGGGAAATCCCATCAGTTGCTCTGTCTGTTTCTCTCTACAGCTAGATTGACGCACTGATAAATGATAAACGATGTTAATTTTGTAAGATTTCACAAACACTTTTCCACGTCAATTTTTTAAACTTGATGGGGCCGGTGTTTTGTACCTGAATACTCTTCATAGTCTCTTTTGAAGTCCATACATAATCTTGCTCAATTCAAATGAGGATCATGCAGATATTAGTGTCTGAGATGGTGTTTTGAAGAAACAACCACACAGATTTGAGAGGACCTGTCCAGTCAGTACAAGCATTTGTCAGTTATCGTGTAGCTCGACTTATAACTCAAGGAGCTCAACGAAACGACGAACAATACCAACTACTTACACTAATCTATTTCCGTAAAATTTGCAGTGTAAAGGTGTACTTACATTATGTAGTTTGTAGTAAAGGCCGCACGCGTTACAGACGGGCTCGCCATTCTGGTTGCGTCGCCAAAGGGTCGTGGTCGTGGTCTTGCAGTTGGCGCACGAGGTGCCTGCTCGCCGGGCTGCACTTTGTAGCGACTGTAACAAAGATTGATGGAGGTTAGATTTCATGCTTAAAGGACAAATAATTCATTTACGTAATTAACAAGGAGTGAGCTGTGTTTTCCCAATGACAACGGACTAGTTACAGAATTATAATCCTCAAAATCATCAATTCACCCCTCTATGTTCGTATAAGTCGAGGAACCATTTTTTAAAGCCAAAGTCGTTCCTAACGATATTTTTGACTTCATGCAACCTACCACTATCCCGCAAATTGCAAAAAACGTAAAAAAATTTGAACTTCGCGGGCTACCCTGACGCTTTCACCTTAAGGCGAGCTTGAGTCGAGCTCAGCGGTGATGAGAAGTGGGAAAACGACAAATCTCATAGGTTGTAATCTATTTCACATCTCTCCTGTGATTGGTCGAATCTTGCACATCTCCTCTCCACTCCGCTTTGTCTCTGCTTTGGTGAGGGTTGGCTCTTAGGGTTGTTGACCGGACATAGTTTGATCGTCTTTTGTTTAGTTGGCGAATCCGGAAAGTTACCAAACGGGATGTAGCCAGACAGGTGCGTTGCTTTGAGTAATTTAACTCATCAACACTGTTCTCAAAATGGTGAAGGAAGCTGGTATGTCTTAGAATGTTATGTATACCCGCATTGGAATTGGGTGGTGTTTTATAGCCTCTCCAATAGGGAGGACTCCAGCCATGGACAATGTAAGTACGAACAGTACCTAATAAAAAAAGATGCATAATTTATTATTACTAAAAGGGTTTATTGCATGGATATGTCACCGTAAAATTGTCAAATACGTTATATTGTAATATCTCTAGCGATAGTGTAAAATCTCGAAATATTGTCAAATGAACATGTGGAAGTATCTCTGCCCCCATAATCGGGACTTGGGGCACCCCCCCGTTAGGTTATTTAGGTTCCTTTAAACCCTGCACCCGGAAATAGTTGCCGCGCGAAGCGGGGCTCCGTCGACTACGCTTTTTAGGGGAATATAAAGTGTTTTAAGGTTAGGTTATAATAATCGGTATTTCTCAGGAATGGTACAATATCTTTTCATGAGAGTTGTACCACTGGGCAAGGGGTCCCCCTCCTTCCCTCCACACCGCGTGAGTTGACTACCATAGCATGCATTTCACGAAAAATAATGCGTTTTGTTGTAAGCAGTATGTTCATTTGACAATATTTCGAGATTTTACAATATCGCTAGAGATATTGCAATATAACGTATTTGACAATTTTACGGTGACAGATATTCTACTAAGTTCGAGAGCTTCTGGGTCTCAAGTGGGTAATTGCTTTGTTTGGTAGCCCACTGTAAGTTACATGATAAAGTATCACATTTATGGGTTTTATATCCTTATAAAGTCTTGAGAACAATGATAATGAATTTCACTCGGTAAGCTTTTACGTGTGCAGTATATGAAACAGCTGACCAATTCGAGCACGTAGTCCATGGAAATGAAATTGTATTTTAATTTTATTGTATTACAACACTTTTGTTATTAATTGTACCCGTCGAAGAAGTTATTATGCAGTAAAGTGACAGTAATGCGTTTATTATTTTAAGTACAATTTTTTGAAAGGGCAGTCGTGTAATAATGATAAAATAAGAATACGCGACTGCAATTGTTGAATACGCAGCTTAAAGATCCACAGATCTATGTAGACAATTTATACTTAAGTTGATTTCATAAAAGGTAATACGAAATGACAATTAAATGGCGATACTAAAACTCGGATATAGTCCACATACAAATGAATGAATTTAACGACCCTAAAGAGTAATCAACTATAATTTTTGAAGACAAAAGCTATTAAAACAAAATGTGCGTCCAAATTATTGCCGAAAACATTATAGAGCCAAAATTTACTACCCTATTAATGTACGTTAAAACAATCAACATAAAATACTGGCTGGAGTCGCAAAACGACGCGACCGACAAAAAGTGAATATTCGAATATCGAAACGAAAAAGCGAGGTAGCTATCGGCAGGCTCTCTTACGCACCTGCCCATTACTACCCGTCAATCAGACAAAAAATATCCAAGGCATGCGGTGGCCGTTTTATACAGTCCACAAAAGTGCCTCACTCAATTAAAAATGCATTCGTCCTAAACCGACACCAAAATAAAAAGAGCCGGCGCAATCCGACTCATAATAAATCCATTAATTTGTCATGTCATTTATCGAATAAAAAGTATTGAGGTCGTAAAACATTACGAGAGGAACTATTCGGGACGGGTGAGGTTCTCGGAGTTCTCGGTAACTAGAATCGAATACTACCAAAGATTATCGTGACCGCACCGCGGTCGTATTGTCCGATTTAATATTGTAAGTGACTGTGTGCGTTACAATCGTGAACAGAAGGCTTTACATCCCGAATATTACTCTACAAGCACGTAGGTATCGTACGTACTGCGCAATACCAAATCAGTGTTGCTTTATAGTCCATTTTTAATCCACTATAAGCATTATCTTTCAGATAGTGTGACATTCAATAATTTTATCAATTCCCAACACAATTTTGATTTTATGATACCACTATCTTTGTCTTGGCCTTCGCTGAACCGTTTATAATATTTTTAATCTTGTTAAATAAAAGAACTGATTTATAAATCATGTACATGCAACTAATGTAATGTAATTGATTAATTTTGCTATCTTTGTTAATAGGTATCCATTAAAATAAAACATACATTGTCAGTTAACAGTTTTCGGAGAAAATTCCCCCCAATCTAAACGCCCTTGGCACTTTTATTGCAGTGATTTAGATAAGTTACTCGTCAAAATCAATTAAATTACAATAAATTTTCAGACACATTATGGTATACCTACTTAAAGACTTTAGTACCAGATAGACTACTATCTGGTACTAAAGATATTGATTCGATCAAAAAATGAGGTTTACTTGTCTCACTTTCTATTTAAAAAAAAAACGAAATAAAACGACGAATTAACGAATAAACAAAATATGTTTACAATAAGCACCGTTCCACCCACCAGTACTTGCATATTGGAATACCTAAATATTAAATGGTTTGCGTCAATATTTGCCGCGTCATGGCAGCTTCTTTGTGCCAGCATGAGATTAGAGCTGGCCATATTAGCCGAGCCTATAACACACACTTTTTCTTCTCGTTCTCATTTTAAACTCGAATGAATGTTCCATTTGTGACATACGAGCTAAGGACTTTTTGTTGTTTTTTTTTTTGTTGTGGTGTATTGAAAGATACTTTAAATAAATATAAATATGTTGCAATGTGACAGATGTGATGTTTAAAGATAGATGTTGGACTTAATAGAATGACGAAAAATATTTGTATTCCAGGTTTATTGCTTTCTATTATTTTAACTAGCTATAAACAACAGGATATAGTGTTTATGTCCGATCTAACCTTTAAATACCACTTCGCAACTCATATCAGCTTAATATCAAAATTAACTGCACTAGTTTACAACTCAATTACCAGAATCCGATTATGTTAAGCGAGATAAGAGTTCCCATCAAGTTATAACTGTTGGTGCATCACGCATGATCCCAGGGGAAAAGGGGGTCAAATCAGAGGGGTTCAATGGTAAGCTGATTACAGGAGTCAACCCATAACCGACCTACCAGTCACCCCCCGGTTTTATTTCAGTGGAAAAACGGCTGTTTACTCGTAATTTTATGGACGAATTACTTTCTCTCCTCAAACGCTGAAATGGCTGGAAAAAGTCGTAAATTTTACGAGTTGGATTATTTTTTATTCGGGTCATTTTTTATTGTGCGGACCTTGCCAGTGAAAACGTTGTATTTGGATGACCCAGAATAAAATAAAGGTTTGTTTATTATCGGTGATAAAATGTATTATTTTTCCGATAGAAAATCTTTATCGGAATCTGAATGCCTACATTGAAGTGATTAATCATAGCTACATCCCTGATTATATAGAATGTCCACTTAAAAAACGATACAGCTACATAAAATACAAAGAATCCGGAGTATTCGAACACTTGTCCTCTATATCAGAGAGGTTTATTAATTGTTAAACCCATTTCACTGTCAACGACATTCCTCTCGGATCGATATCTTACATACACGCCAAAAAAATACCAAACAAACGCCGACAAAGATAAAAAGCATCACGAACAGACAGTACATATTGTTGGCCACTTTAATTTCCACTGTAGTGTAAACTGAAGAGCTGTGACAACAGAGGACTCTATTGTGAATGTGACGCAAACAAAAACATCGCTTTTGTGCTATTACAAACGGAATTATAGCATAAAGATGTAAGCTGACCGTATTAAGTGGACACTGCACAATAGTACCGAACGATTCCACGAGCTTCTAAACATGAAAACAGCTGCCAACATTCCAAACAAAATTCCTATGGTTAGAAAGTGATTAGGGCACGTATTAAATATCTTAATTATATAACCGAACCATTGAACATCAAGTTAATTATCAACAGCGACACATCAAACGGATTAGTCCCGCGTCGCTTCACACTAACTCCCGCTAATTCAATAACCCACCCACATTAAAAACATATTTCCATAAATCCGTGCCCCCCGAGCGATCCAATCAGCGTTATCTCCCCCGTCCCTAGCAAACACCTCCTAATCAAATCAAATCACAGCCTCCGTCTTGCCTAATCTATCTACCTATCTACGCTACAACGTAAAATTATATTGCAAAAAGGGATACCTACGTCCCCTCATATATTTGCTAACACAAGCGAAATTTATCCAGCCCGGAAGCAGCCCTCTTACAATACATACCTACACGATTTTGTAGCCGGAAAACACAAAGCTATGCTCTACACAGACACACACACAGACACGACGCAGTCACATCGCGCGCACACTCCGCCGCCTATCAGCATATCTACACCATCTAGATCCCACTATGAGAACCCCCAAGGGGGAGGCAATCCATTTACCAGGCCCGACACCGCACTGAAAATTTTCTCTTATCCATATAAAGTTAGAGATGACAATCGCGCGGCAAAAGCAATGTTTTTAAAGGTTTACACGGCCCCTAGCAGTGAAAGCGCGGAATCGATGTAGCCTTTACCCCTCGCCCCGCGCCAGTTTTTCCGGCGCTCCGTCCTTATCTGACCGGGGCGATTAGATAAAGAGAGATAGAGCGTGAAAATAAAGATTTTCATCGTGTTCACTCACACCACGATAGTTTCAGCCGTGTAGTAATGTAAATGTAATAGCGGTGTCGTTGTGTGTGTCGTTCACATAGGAACGGGGACGTATAGACGGAAGGGCTCTCCGAATAGAGCGGGGGTCGACAAAACTTAGATGTTGTGTAGGCTCTTTTGAGGCTGCTATCGTGCCTATTTATTCATAAAGTACATACATTCTTGGTGGCGTTGGGTGATTAAATATCTTTGAAGTAATAAAACCCATAAAACGGCTGGACAGAACTTGTAGAATGTGACAACATTGTAATTGTGTTTGTTGATTATTGATTCGTGTAGGTACAGTCTGTGGCTGAAATCGTTGAAAGTTAAAGTTGATTGTACCTCAAAAGACAAAGTAATTTCAGTGTAAGTACGAATATTGTGTGTACAGCTATAAAGTAATTTACAACTTGTCGATCGTGTCTCGCTGGAAGTTTATCACGTCGCTCGTCGGGCGCCTGCGAGCATCGTCGAAGCGGTCATAAAAATAAAAGCGGTGCTCGTAATTTTTTAAATTTTCACACGAAGATGCAGCACCGCGCCGCCCCCGCCCCGCGCCGCCCCCTGCCTCCCATTGGCCGTATCCGCGGAAGCCATGTTGGGAAATTCGCTTAACGATTTATTTGTGTGCGGATCGTAGCGCCGGCCGGCCGCGTACTCGATTGCCGTGTTACAAGCAGAAATAGGACGCGTGAAACTCATTCACCTTTAATTGTCGCGGTCGGTTGTCTATGTAAATTGAGGCTTCACGGAAATATTTATTGGAAAGGCGGCCGGTATTGTCCGTTCGATATCTGTTCATGGGCCGTCGAATTTTATAAGTCCGTTAGGATAACAAAGCGTGGCGGTTGCCCAATAGGAGCTATCGGCTGATAGCGATCGACGCTCGCTCGGATTGACACATCAGACCGCCAGTCGCTCGTTGAGATTACCATCGAAATACATTCGCCTCGTAATCGACACGCCGACGTCACGCTCCGCCTCATTGATGCTGCCAAATATCTCTCCGTGCATCCTTATCCGAGCTCAATAATAGAAACATTCTAGTTAAGATTCCGAGATAAATAGCTGTTTTATATGTCTGCCACCTAGAACAGACGGCTTCATGAATATAATGATGGCGTAAAGTCGCAATGCGAAGATTATGTCATTTACAATTAGATGGGCAGTATAAAACGCAATAATTATCTTGTTCCGACGTTGATTGATACTTTACATTTTGCTACTGCTACTGAGTCACACCAATGTCTCATTAGCACAGCAGGTAAACAATTTATAGAATATATTAGAGAAGAGATTTATAAATATTATAAAAACTTCAATGAAGCTCCAATATGAATACCAATCCATAATTTACACTAATTCAAACATAAAAAGAAATGGTAAGCAATAATCAGTCAAAAGACATAAACGGCAACATTAAGCGTCGCCAAAGAACTGTCTTAAAGGCCTAAATCAATAATCTAATACATAGAAAGCATCGTGTAACTTTTAAAAGATTAAAATAGATTTGCAAACCAACAACATTGCGACATAGTTTGGGCTCCTGCAATACGCGAATACAATTTACAGAGCCAATCCTTCATCCACCAACCCATCCATTCCTTTAAGCCACGATAATGACAAACGTCAAACAGAATAACCTATTCGCTATCTTCCACAGAACAAGAATGAAGGATGTGCTCAAGCGCATTCAAGATGGATGACAGTTGCGCAGGCGTCAGTGCATCATAGTATAGTGTCACCAGGTGAAGGCCCAATCTTGATACTTGATAGATATGTATACATGTTAATGGCCGTTTAGATTTATAGGCTGAACTTAACAAAACAATATTGATAGGGATCTACATAAGTAATTTTCGTTGTGTTCTATTATACAAATTGTCTTAGCTGCCTACATGTTGCACACATAATTGTAATAAGCAGGTAGGTGTGTGTGGTGTGTGTGTGTGTATGTTTGGATTCAGAAGATTATGTACACACACAAACCTTCAGACACAATATTTAACTATATGAATGTGTGTCTTAAACGTAGTTCATAAATTGAAACAGAATGTCAGTAATTCAGAGATATAATCGTATATCACTAACAATCTGCATATTTGGCTAAACATTGACTTTATAAATCGCACATAACTATGATAATTTCGTTAAAAATCGAAGAGATTAACTTTTAATGAGTTTTTCTAGGAAAATAAAGCTTTTTCAGTTTGAAGTGTTAATTTTAGTATTTAAATTCGTTGCATAAAATAAAGATACTATTCTACTACCTACTTATCCATACGTCAGTTTATACAAGTACCTATTTATCTGAAGCGACCTATTACGTAATGCCTAAATGCCCAGCGGCAAGGTTTCGAACTTCTAATCGATAGGTCGTGAGTTTAGAGCCGTTCCCAGTAAACTATTGTGATGAGCCCACTTGCAGCCTTGCTTCATAAATTTATAGTAGGCAGAACTCAAAGTGATAAATTACTAATTTCAGGTTCTATGTAACATTAAATAGTAAAGTGTTATGTCTTTTCACCTCAATAGGTAGATAGCTCCCATTTGTCAACTCTTTTATTAGCACGTTCAGTAGCTAACTAGCTCTAAAAACTTTCATGCACGATCACACTTCCCATTTGTCATAAAATACTCATTTTAAAACCGCAAATACACCTCATTAACATAATCTAATAATTCAGTTAGCAAGCCACTAGTTAAACGTTACCTCATATAAAAAGACAGGTGTAACCTGTAACACATAAAAAGAAATACAAGCAACTTCTAAATTACACAAACAAGGCGTCAGTCCTGCAAAATTACAAAGTAACTCGGGAATTATGTCCTGCAGGCGACTAAACGCTAGTAATTCTACCTCGAAACGCTTCTTATAACGTATGAATTTGCATTGAATGGCAAAGGACACTGCGGGCGTTTTCAAAACTGACACACACAGAATTCCGTGTACGGCCGTGCCGTGTATCTCACATCTCATCCTCGAACACCGTGTTTCTTATACGCTTAGCTGGAAAACTGCTTGGGAATGTAATACCCGAATGTAGGCTTCACGACTACCTTCTGAGCTTTGATTTAGCTCAGTAAACACTTTATCCGAAATGACGTAATTCATATTTGTTGAATATGAAATGAGATGAATATTTTAACAAAGTAATATGGCTTAGACGTGATATTACAATAGAAAAACAGTTGTCAGTAATGGCCCATTGTTGGGAGAAGAGTTGCTGCAGTCAAAGTCGTTGATACTGCTAGTCATTAGAACATTTACGAAACAGTGGTGATAGAAGACTGAGAAACGGCTTCTATTTTTATAAAAATGAGTCTAAGGTCAGCCGTTACCTAGGATTTGTAATAAACAGCTTTGAATTGCCTTTTGAATTATACCCAGAATAAATTCAACCTGTCATCGTAAAAAATAGCAATACAGCAGCGATAGTTCTTCAAAAAACCATTTCACATCAAAGTATTATTTCTTAACGTGTAGATAATGATACAATTATATGACAGGCCGATTGGTTGTAGCAATTAATCAAGTGAAACAGGTGCATAAAACAGTGCAAGTGAGCGAATGCCCCGGGTTGTGTTGTAAAGCTGCGCCCGCGCCTGTGGAAGTCGTAAATACGATGGCAGCTGCCCATCGCCAATCCCCTTAACATACAGTTCTACCTTCTTGATGATTTGACATTTGTATAGAAATTGTTCGCAGTATTTGAAAATGTGCAAATGAACATCCAATTCGAACAACAACAAAGTTCGTTAACTAACATGTTGTACAACAAAACTAAAAATAAACTAAACTGTAATGCTTAAAACAAAAGCCTGTAAAGGCGTTCTTAGATTGAATCGTCGGTTTATCTGATTTAACACTTTATGTTAGGGTCGTTTTGATAAAACACACGCTAGATGTGGGTACGCACGACGCATTGCGCAGGAGTGCGAACGCTGCGCGTCGGTCCCTCCGGGTCGGCGGGTCAGTTCGCACAGTTTAGCACCGCGTCATATTTATAATTACGGCAGGCGGGCGCATGCGCGCTAGGCACTCTCCCGCGCAGAGCCCAAGCCGATAAATCAAAATTTTAAATCACCGGTGGGCGTACCGAACCGCTCCACCAGCGCCGAATAAAATGAATTAAAAATAAAATACCGCGAGGGGGCGAGCGCGTCCTGAGAAAATGTAAAGATATTTCGCTTTAGTTTTTTTAATTAATACCTTGTTAAAATTTAATATTGAGGGCGCATGCGTTATTACAATGGGTGTGCGGGAGATTTTAAACTCGCTTTCGGTAACTTATTGAAGCTGCGGGACCTTTTAATTGGATCATTTTTTAACGAGAAATGATAACATTCGATCACGGCTGAGACGAGATCATTACGTTGTTCAATCGATCTCGCAAATTTATTGCAGAATGTTGTTGAACCTGTATTTTTGATACGAAAGGTTTCTTATGGTGCGGTACAAGGATGCCATAGTCAACGGGAGGCCTTTTGACTGTTCTCACAGCTGGAATGTGAACACGAACGTCACGGTAACATCTGAGGCGATCAAAGTAGACAAGCATTAAACTCGGTCCCACACAGTTACCGTCCTGTCAAATTTTAGTTCCACTCATGTTATCTAATAAACTTATTGTAATTTGGTAAGAAACGTAATAATTTTAATGTTTTTATTAACATAATTGAGGTTGGTTGACGTGGATCTGACGTGTTGACCACGTAAGGTAAAATATTTTGGAAAAGGGGATAACTGGCATGATTTCAAGTGCATAAGGTCTAGAATAGACTTGATAAAGAAAAAGTAGCGTTAGCACTTTTTTATTGTCTTCTCTTTATTCAGCTGCATCCGGTTATACTGAAAGCTGACCTCAACATAATTAAGAAATTATTAGACAGAGGACGATTTCTTTTACCGCATCAAAGTAGGAGTCAACACAAGAGGAATCAAGAGTTCAGAATTTATTGTCTTACTGTCTCCAAGGCCACAATCATGATCTTAAACTAAGAAACTAGCAAGCTGTCTTAACTTATTTATCATAGTAACTTTTTTCTTTTATCAAAATGTAAGTCTCAAAATCAGCACCCACCACTAATTTACCTATATCAATAGTACCCCATCATTGCCCGGCAGCTTAACCTTGAAGGTCAGGGTGCCCACATGAGCAGCCGTCGGTTGGTAGCCTTCACTCCTGACAGCTCATCGGGTAGACATAATGTTGATGAGTGTACTTTTTTAATCATACTCTTTGCCGACGGTGCGTAGTGCGTAAGTGAGGTGGTTTTTTTTCTTTTTTTTCTTGTTCTCTGTTTGAATTTTTGTAGTTTGCGTTACTGGCCAGTGGTTTTTGTTTAAGTTTTGTTAAAGCTTTATTTTATAACATAATATTATGCATTTTATAGATTAGGCAGAGGTAATATACAACCCATCTCGACAGATAAATGTTCAATTAGTGAGGTCCCAGGACCTCATACTCAGCTGTAGCTTAGTTAGGCAGTGCCTGATTTATATTGTTTCTTTTCAAAGCAACAATAAAAGCTGTGATTTTACAGTTATTGAATCAAATGGAACAAATTACATACGTACCTTTCCATTAAGGCTTCGTCTGACATAAAACATATTGAAAAACGTTGACGAGCCTCTGTCAGACTTCCATCTGCCTTCATCTGATACATTCGCCTTTTAACACTTAATGAAAAATCACTAGGTAGGAATCATAAAGATTGCCATATTTCTAGTCAAATCTACGACATAAATCTTAGTAAACGAAGTGCACACATGTAGGTAATTTAGCATTCATAACAACACGATAGACTTTTATCTATTAATCTATTTATACTTAATCTATTAATTGATTAAATATCAAAACTGTGGTAGTGTTAATTGATAAATAATTCAATAAAACCGCTTTATTTGGCCAGTGCAACAAAACGGTTACATAAAGATAAAATATAGTAGTTAATAAACACATTTGTGTTGAATTTATTGATCCGACCCGGCGTTATGTTAATGTGCAAAGCTACTGCATGTTTTGTTCAATATGATGAATGAACAGGATTTGTATGTCCTAGTATTTTTGTAGTGCAAAGGATGTAAGGTTTAATTTAAGTTGTGTAGCACCTGTTACAACTACGAAGAAAGCTCCCAAAGAAAATTCAACATTTAAGCGATATAACACGACGTATATTATTGGGTGTCGAATCATATTGCTACGGGGTTTATCCTTAATTACAGCCAATTTATGTAATACGGTTAGATGTATTTTGGACTAATTTCTAAAACTTGCAAGTCAGCTATGCAGTAGGAATGAAACCAGCCTGTTTAAGCCCAACATTAAACATTTGCAAGTCCAATTGTGAGGAAAGTCTGTTACCTAACCACTCATTTCTACTGTATTCATATAGTACTTCGTTTCACTTGACAATAAGACCAAAGAGGTTACACACCAAAGACCCTTAGTATTTCTATTTTCAATGACACTGGCCAAACAGACGAGAATTTATTTCAAAACTATTCCAATTCGTTCGATATTCATTTGTTTTTTTAAATGTCGTCACAATAGTACATAAGCAGTCCGGCTGATTTAGTACCGCCGTATATTGTAGAAAGGTACAAGGGCAGGTGGGTGCCGTAGGTCGTTCAAGGTGGATGGCATTTTGGTTTATTGCTCCTATTTAGTGCGTCTTATATATCCAATAATGTTGGTAGCGGTGACGATCGGCAAGAGGTATTTGTTTTAAACAGGTGCCTTTGGGTAATCTGCAGTATAAGTACTCGTAGAATAGTCAAAGACGTATTCTTTGGTAATTTTTGGAATTTGGTATAAATTACTCATGTTTTATTCATACAGACATGTGGGTGCATTAACTTATTTGGTTACGTTTATCTGGAAAGTCGATTATTCGTTTGTTTTATGTTTTTTTGTTCGCATACTATTACAAAAAACACCCTGTGTTAGCTGAAAAAGCACAAAAACAACAAAATCAAATTAATCTAATGGGGGGCGTCGGCCACAGGTGCCTCCACCACTGGGGGCCTAAGCCACGGACCCCAATAATGTAGGATAGGTGACGGTCAACACACGTAAGGTGCCTTGAATCAATCTGCAGTGTTTAATTATTGGCTTTGGTGACATTTCTTTGATGATTGTGTGTTAATTAATTACGGGAATTTTGTGTAAATTACTCGTGTTTATTCATCCGGTCATGTGGGGTGCATAGATAATAAGTTATTGAAGTAGATACTGCTTCTAAGAACATAACTCATTTCAATGAAAAATTTCTAACAGGTTTTTAATTTGTGATCAAAACAGCCAGTAGAAAAATAATAAATTAAATTTTAAATAAGTCGCTTAATTATTGACCAACTTATAGCCTCAAGGAAAAGACCTTAAATAAATTAACAACTGCTGTGTTACTATGGAAACTGTGTGCTCTTTAAAATGGTTGCTCGGTTTTTTTGTAAGTTATCAACTATTATTAAAAGCTAAAACGCGCACGATAAAATAAATAATTATTTGAGATATTCACTGCACGTAACACTTAATAGATAAAAGTACATGGCCATTAAAATCAATTTAATAATTATCTTGTAAACTTTATCTAGCAAAACCAATGTAATTTTTTATTAGGTAGATACCTAAACATATACACGCAAATATCGTTCCCATTACGTTAAGTACAATATAATTAGGAAAAAATATTATATTATGTACAATATTTAATTATTGAAATAATTGCCAAGTGACCTACGGGGTTGAACTTTTTTATAAATATGAAATGCAATTAAATAAATGAAGTAATAATGTCGCTTTAAAAGTTTTCACACTCGTAGTCGTACCCATCATATACCTACCTACATTTCAAAACATATAGCTACATATTGCTTGCTTGCTATTGTTGCATATTGTTGTTTTGCATATTGTTTTTACTGTGACCTAAATATTGTATCTGAGTAACCTTTGTTGGAGATCCAAATAATAAATAATTAAAAACCTAGGTACTAAATAATAGTTTTCAATTAGTTTCCTCTCGATATAATTAGGTGTCCAGATACTCTAATCAAACCTCTTTTAATAAAGTAAAAAATATTTATTCAAAACTTGCACTTTAAATATATAAAAATACGATACCTACTCGATATTATTCAAAGTTAATATATTTACTTCCCCGAGGCCAAACGTGCTCCCGTGAGTTAGTTAAGTCCTGATTAACATAATGGTATTTATATAACAAATGTACCAGCAGACGTATTACAAAGGTCACTGTAAATTACCCAATAAATATAACACTATCTGAGACAACAATGTGCAGACAAATAGAGTAAATTAATACGTCCGCGCAACAATTACTCAACTACTTATTACTTGAGTTGCAAACCCTTTAAACTTCATTAAAAAAGGATACTCGTGTTCGTTCGTTCACTAATACAATAATAATTAATTTAATCAACCTCCGCGTGCCCGAAATGACCGTGAAATGACATTCGAATAACATAATGTTTATTTGTTTCATAAAAAAACGAACGTATTTTCAGTTTTTGTGCCAACAACACGTAAGCATGCGCAGCAGAACATACCTCACTATCCAATTAATGAGCGAAACATTAGACTTCGTTTATCCAACCTTTTTTCTCTAAGAAATTTTAAAGAGGGTGTTATTTAATTTATGTTGATGTTTATACCAGCGCACGCGCATCCTATTCATAAAATTTTATACCGTGCGAATAGCGGAATACATCAATTTTAATTAAACTCTAATTGCAATCGTATTCTTTATTTAACGTAAGCCAATTGGCGTTTTATTGGCGAATTAAATTCCTAGATTTATAAAGAAACGGAACGTAGTATGAATTCAGAAGGAAGAACAAAAACGATGCACAAATTAAAAGTATGCAGGCAACAGGACAAAGGGTCGGGATGTTCGATTGGTAAACAAGGGTGGCCCGTTTCAGTTAACAATAAGGATTAATTATCGGCCGAAATCGACGACTCAAATATACCTGTCACGAGTGTAGAACGTCGCGGTCCAATTTATATGGGCCCCGGGCCCCCGAACAATGGTAAAAGCGGTAAACACAATGGGAAACGGGTGCAAAATGAGCAAAACTGCATGGAGCGCCCGCGCCGCAAGATATGCTCCTACATATGCAGACTACAGTAGAAATTCACGAAACGATTAATTACTTTAATAGACTCTTGTTAATACCAAACATGGCATACAAACAAGCTTTCCAACATGAATCAACTTTAAAGTAAAATTACTACAACATCTTTTTCCGTAGTAATGTATTTCAGCTAATGACTACTGGTATGAAAGCAATTGTCTCTACATGTGGGGCTCTGTATGTAAATGTTTAGGGTTGAAATACATGCGAACGCCGTCGAGCACGCGCGTGCACTGACGCGCGGACCACCAAGCTGCGGTGTCAGCCCTTGATTCACTGACATATAACTTAGGGTTGCCAGAGCGAAAAATATAATATAGGAAAAAAACTGTTATTATACAGTCTGTTGTATGGCACGTTGGTGTCAATTAGAATTGGAAACTTGAAGTACATTTTGATTTATGTATCAACTTATTAGAATTATTGTCATTAGTCACTTTGTATGTTAGTATGGGTCATTTATTTATGAACAAAGGAGATTTTAGCATCAGTAAATGAGAACGAGTTTAATGCATTGTAAGTGATGTGTTGTAAACCCTTTTTCAGTCAGTTTGTTAAGTACTTATGCCCCATTATTCGCACATTTGTGAAACTTGTTGAGCCAACCCTGTGCGAGCGGCGGCGTGGCGGCAGCGACAAGCGTAGCATTGTTAGGCGGAGGCCGCCCTCAGCCCTGAATAAATACATTCATATTGCCACTCTAAATATCTGCGATCGATGCTCCGTACGCCTCTCAAATGCCGACGCACCACAAAAAAACGATCATCCATTAAACAACACATTATTACGTTTTATTTGTTACAGAATTCATTATGGCTCAGATCTTTAATTCTCGGTCTCAGCACTGACCAGTGACAGCGTCTACGACAACTCGCGTAAGAACTATCTATTCAAATATTCATCCCCGCGACAGTAATGCCAGTCTGTAAGCACTATTATCCATATAAACTCAAATCAGCTGAGGTGTTTACGAACGATTTAGATCGTTAACACTAACAACTTATTCTATCGACCTCCCGCGTTTAATCGCGCAAAATCTACCGCATCGCGTCGCATTCGGCGCGCCAAAATGTGTAAAAATGGAAAAAACATGGCGCTAAACCGCGAATCCGTATGTATTTAAACGCCGAATTCGAGATTCCGATTCTCAAAAAAGCGGCCAGCGTTCGGTCATTTAAATTTTTCCAAAACGTGAACACAATGGAACAGATTCAGAAAGTTTGTCGATTTTCTTGTTTTATTTTTAATTTTAAATATAAAAAAGGTATTCGGTTCGGCAAGGGCTGTCACATCATTCCAGCGCTGCTAAGTGACGCCGGACGCACGTCAGTCCATGGATGTGTTTTATTTTCATACGAATCGGACTGACTCGACTTGTTTTTTGTTATCATAGTTGTTGTAACCGAGTCTCGTACCTAATACGGATATTTTATAATTGTTTATCGTGTGATCCTTTGTTGGGCTTTTAATTTTATTGTGAGCTTTAGATTTTAAATTCATTCGATCAAAATTCCAGTAACATTTCAAAATAATGTTTTTACACACATCTAAATCTTTGTTTATAACTATAACCGATACATAATTTCGAGAAATATTTAGCAGATGGGTCTAGATAGCAAAATTAATATTCATAAGTTATTTCTATCCAGCGCAGCCTACATTATGAAACGCAAGAAATGCGCAACGGAACGAGTTTAGAAACGTCTATAAGTTTTACGTTCATGGCATAGGTCGGCTATTCGTCATTTTGTATCAGATCAGAAGACATTTCACGAGACTGATTAAAAGTAACTGTAGCTGAGAATGCTGAGATAGAATATCGGGGTAAGACAATAAAGGCTCGGTGAGGCGACACGCCGCGTCTTGGCGCGATTGACGTCCGAGCACATGACGCTAAAAGGTCTATTGTATACGAAACGCTCGTTACGACGCCGTCCAACCGGTCTTTAACACGCTCGGACAATGATCACTCTATACATAGTAGCCGTTCATCTTCCGCGCGGTGAAACAGCTCGTATTAGAGATAGGTATTAAGCTCACCGACCTGTTTTAATTGTGGAGCCTATTTCTTTGCGTTTATTTTAATGTGTTTGGGGGCGTGGTTGAAATGGAGTTAATTCTAATGTTGATAGGTGTATTTTACAGTTTCGACGGCTTTATGCTTAACATTTAGTGAGGTCTATAGTTATATTTATAAATCAAATTTAAATAACGCCGACCTGAAAACATGTTATACGCACTAAAGTGCCAACAATTTGCATTTAAATATGACATCTATGCTAACAGACCCGAAATACAGTAAAGCTAGTAATAAAAACAATTATGCTAATCCGTAGCTCATTAAACAATTCACGGGTAAATACTGTCACAGTCGATAAGGCTATCGCATCGCGATGCGTGATCTTACATCGCGGATAATATCGGATTGCGTCAATTACGCGATCCGCCTCGATCGCGCGATACATACAAATGTATTGTATGCAACGACCTTTATTTAGCAGACGAGTGGAGGCCTGTGTACAACCGCTTTACACTACGAATCATAAAATAAAAGGTACAACCATCCCACTAATAGTAACAGGGGATTTAACGTTCTTCACAGAAACAAGAATCGTTGTTATACGCCTGTTTGAAGGTAAATTATAGATTTATTGTATACTTGTATACTGTATGAATCATCTACAGCTATTCCGTTAGGTTTTCTTACATAATAAAACCATCTAGGCGAGCAGTGTTCTCCATAATAAATGCCAGTATTAACCCTGCCACTACCGAGTTGCTCTCATTTTATTGAGAGTAACCGTTAGAGTAGCGTTAACTTTTCATATCATCCTGATTGATGAGACAGGTTCCATTAGAACATTCTGCTTTTGTTTCAGAACAGGTACTGGCTGAAAATGGTAGGGTAAAATGGTACCCTATTATCATTGAATAAGTGTCACCAATAGGAGAGCTGGAGAGAACTATCAGATTCTAATTTGACCGGCGGCGGGAGTGTCGTTTGTTCCATTTAGCAGAGCAGTAGCGAGACACGGAAGTGACCGGAGACCCCAAGTAGGTCCCGGAGGCTTGTACCCAGCCCGCGTGGGACGACATTACAACGTTGACAAAACACTCCCCTTTACCCAGTATAAACGTCCGCGAATACAGTTAAATGGAATTATACGCGCTTCCAGATACAACGCAAACTCGCATGCACACCAAGATTAATTTGTACCGATTTTTCACGTTGATAAATAACATTATAAAACATACAATTAAAGTGAATGAATAAAATCAAAACAGAGGTTTACATGTCCCGCGGCATATGTTGCAGATATCAATAATTGAAAAGCGAACTTATTAAATATGCTTATAACACGGTGTTGGCATTGTTCGGGAGTCGCGTCATTAGTCAGGGAGACACCGCTCGCTCCACCCGCTCAACCCGACAATTTGAGCGGCGCGCACTCGCCGAACGCACCAGTAAATTGCGGGTTGCCACCTCGCACCGCTACTTTTATTTATTTGTATTTATAAAGCATTCGGATCCTAATTATATTGGCGGTGAACGTAAACTGTGATTCGAGTAATGCTTTTTGGAACAGTTGGTGGTGCGGCTCGCTGACGGGTTAATGACAGCCCGAACTTCCTGCTATGTTAATTGTGTAGAGGAAGTCAATAGGCGCGGGCGCATCGCATTATTTATTACATCGAGTTTTGATGGTTTTGTTTTCTTGCGTCACGTTCGGTAGCAGGCACAGGCACTTACCCGTCTGTCAGTCTCTCCGAGGCTTAGTCCAGATTATAACGTAATACGGTAGTTTGCTTGTCCGTTGTGCCATTCAAACGATTGCTTAATGCATTTAATTGCTGGACGACTAACAAAAAGTTAGTGACGAATTTTTGACACTCACGGATAAGATTTTTTTCGTCGATTAATCGCGAACGATTAGGCACTTGTTCACGGGCGTGCTTTTTATTATTAGAGTGTAAGATAAGATCTAGATACATGTTTAGATTTTAATGTTCTAAGCGTATTGATTTGTTTAGTTTTTTCATTAGATTGTAAGTCTAAAATATTTTTAATTAAACTTGTGAATCATACAACTACCTACCTGTTGGAATATAAAAGCTATAGAAGTGTTGATTGCACATGATGTTAAATCGAGATGATTGGCCCGGTAATCCCGCGCCGTGCAATTTGAGGCCTTAAATCATTGGGGACGCTTCGCTTCTGCCAGCAGCTACTGATAAATAACAGCGGAGCCACGAGACGATTAGTGTAACAAGAGAATCATTCATTTTTAACTGCAATACAGCTTTTATTAAGCTATTATGCTACTGATCATTAATAATGCCGAATGTCAAGTTGGAGAACACTAAGAAAAGGTGCTGTTCTGTGAGCTTTTTAGCTAAAAGCTTTAATGACTAGAGGAAATTATCATTCTTATTTGCGGATACATTCTTCTCAGCCATCTTTATTAGAATGACTCATTTGCAACCAACAAAAAAAAACTGCAACGAATTCTCTACTCAATAGAATTAATTAGGGAGCATACACGTTCTGTTTATAAATTCAATCGTCTAATTAAAAAGGCAATAGGTATTAGTGTGTATTCTATTAACTTGACATGTGCAGAGGCCTAGTTACAGGCTTCCAGGCTTGTGAATGGAGGCACGTTCAAACCGAGGAATCGATTCTCCCCGCTTCGCCGCGTGAAATCGGGCGCGCGCTCTCATTTACAATCGATCGCCATTTACTCGACCGCCTGATTCGATTACACAAACCCTTATTCGATGAATCGATACTTCGATACCGACTTAATATGATATTGGTTACGCTAATGAAACTGTATCGTTGTCTTTTGTTGAAGGTTAGGAGTTGAACTGATGTGAGTAGCTTTAAAGATTTCCAGTTAATAATTTAGAACTGAGGTGTTCAAAAAGGATGAAGTAAACTCATGGTTTCCAGTAAGTTTCATTTCTAGGATGGATCAGGATCAGTGGGTGTCCGAAGAGGCTAATTCCTCAAATCCATGGGGAAAAAGTGGAATCTAAAAAGAAAGACACGTCGCACCCAATGCAGCTTTAGCTAAGCTGGCGTGAAGACTTAGACTACCAGATTAGATTACCAGATTTGGAGAAGGAGACAAGAACGAAGATTTCAAAAGTATGGGTAGGCTTTTTGCCCAGAAATGGGACAGCAGAGGCTAACAAAAAAAGTTTGGGCTAAACCCAAAGCTTGCCTAAGGAAAGATAAAAACAAACAAAATAATAGCCAACAAAAAATGTCAAACGATATTTTGACAAGAAATGGGCATGTTTCTCCGATGCACTCTATCATTAGAATTTATGGCTCCCACAAAGTCTGTTTCCTCGTTATTAATATCAACATTAATTGTGTCCCAATATCCTGACCATAAATGTCATGGCCACTGGCGCCTAGCACAGGTACAAAAAAAAACTATAAAAGTACGTACAAAAACGTTCAATTCCCCACACAATGAACGGTGAGTCAGTCGAAAAAAAAACTCCAAAATTTATAACACCCCGGCCACCGGTATAAAAATCCTGAGAATAGTAATTTTTCTTACAAAATTTAGTGATATGTCAAACCTGTTCGACGTAGCAAATAAAAATGTACGAAGCGATGTAGAAAAAAAACAAAACTAAAGACTTTGGGTTATTGCTAAAACAAGGGAGGGTTACCATATCAATCAAGGCGTTGACAAAAGTGTATTTTTTTCCTCGTACAGGCCGTGAGATGAAAAAAAGGGTCCGTGTTTATGGAAGTGTAATAAAAGAGAAGCGAGCGTTGCGCGGGCGCTGCCAGAGTGCCCCACTCTACCCCTCTGTAGCGTCACTTGCTTTAAGTGGGTATTTGTTTCATTCCTATAATGTTTTTGTATAGGTCGCTTTTTCTTTTAGTTTTTGATTGATAGCTAGTCTAGATGACGTTTTATAGGGAAGGGTAGAACGAGCAATAAAAATATCATCATTATACATCATACATAATAATTTATTATTATTATTATAACAAGTTGCCTGTAGCAACATCTAGATCCACGTTTAATATTGTGGTTTAATTTTTTGGGTACTCGTATTGTCAAAATCCCGTATTGTTCAAATCAAGTGTTGTTACAAGCCTTTCACTATTCAGAAAAATCAACCCAAGAATCGAACCTCATCCTTCCGCTACCTCTAACAATTCCACCTTCCTGACACACGGTCAGGTAGGTTGGGTGGAGTGCGAGAACAGTAAAAATGTTAGTGCGGTGCGACCCCCGCAGCGCGGATAGGCCCGTGTGTCACTCACGGTCTCACGGCACGATACGTCCGCGTCGCGTCGCGTCGCCTTCGACCGGGCATTTTTTGCCGGACTCACTCATGTTTTGGCGTTTATCGTGTCATTAATAAGGTATGCGATGGAGTTTTATACCTTTAACATTATCATATTGCAGCTGAAGGAATTTAATATGACACTTTTATTATGCATTTATTTTCAATTCTACCACTGAACCATTAAAAACTAAAACCAAATATTAATACAAAAAATTCACCTACCAAATTAAAATGTAATAAAAACAAACAATCATAGACTACCTCTGAAACTACCAAATTTCGCTACCAGCTTATACTATGCGCCGCACCAAAACGGCCTAGGTAAGCTATCATTTTATTTTAGCATACTGCAACTTTCCATCGGCTTCTATTTTAAATTGAGCATACTTTCTAGATCAAATATCTATACTAGCATGCAAGTATATACGTAATTAGGTTACACGAGACTTACGTAACTTTTAAGCATGCACTCATTCTTTCTACTGCTCTAAAACAATTAGTGTAATCTGTCAAAATCAATTGCAATTAAAGCTTGTAAGTTGGCATACAAACAAACATGCATACATGTCTGCAAGGATTACGATACAGATCTTAAACTGCAGTATTAACTCAACAGCGCGTTATAATTTCAATCATAAACAATAATACAAATCAACATATCGTAGACTGTTACTTGACCAATATAACTTGAGACATCATGGTGCCGCTATTTGCTAAGAAAAATTTCATCCACCTGTCAAATTCAGTACATTTAAACTAGTTCTAAATGCTGCCACGTCTCAAGACATTTTGGTCGTGGAATAGAGTAGGTAATCCGTGATAGCTGGTGACCGCAAACGTGAGCGACTGTAGACAATCAGTTGCCGGTGACATGATATGAGTCAGACGGTTGTCTAATAAACTGATACCTATTGTACATACAGTACTCGAGGTGAAATTCATTTAGGGACAGAAGTGTAGGTCAATATTGGTTGCATTTGAGATAGAGATTTCACCTTCTCATAGAGAGGAAGCCTGTGTTCCAGCAGAGGGAAAATTAATAGGCTGATGATGATGATGATGATTAGAGAGAGATGAAGAGTCACTCTAAGTTATTTCAAAGCATTGCTTTAGTTTTCAAGTTACATTTGAGATAATTATTGTGGTTAGATCGATTCTGTCTTTTTTTTTTGTAAAACAAGAGAACTAAGTGCAAGGAAAAAAATAGAAACAGCACATACATGATGAGATGATGAAAAATAGAGAAGTTGGGCGCCGACCCCAAATGAATTGGGATGAGGACATTTTTCTGTCAGTTTTATCACACAGTGAACTTGATTCTTGCAGCAACAAGGTTACCGTTGGGTTGCTGATGACATAGATATAAAAGGACCGCACAGGTACAAAGTTACAAACAATACGTGTAATAAAAAAAACTTTAAAATAAAATCAATATTTATAAAAACAAAAATCGCTTGTACCTCCTAACTTGGTCCACGCTCACGGCCACAATTTATTCGACGGCGCTCGGTGATCGATGACCGGCGAGACTTGTCCGGCCACCGAGACACGGACAACGGCCACTACCGTTCCTAATGTTACAAAAAATATTTTACCACGATCCAAATACGAAAATTTTAATTATTTCTTTACTTTATTTACACTGGCAGTCAATGTTTTGGAGAGAGTTTTGTTCGTCTCAAGTTTGAGAGAGGCCTAAATTGACGAAGCAAGCATACTTATATATTGTTTTGAGGACCTACCAGGATTTAGTTTTGTGGGACGAAACTCAGTGGGCCGAATGAAGCATAAATCAATAATGTGTTGCGAAGGAACCATACAACTCCATTCCAACCGGATTCGCTTTGAAAAATGACACAGGCCGTATTCTATAGACAAAAAATTATAATCACATTAAATAAAGGGAGAAAAAAACTCTTAACAAAGCTGAAAGGCGCTTGCTTTCCCCGTCATCTACACTAATATTATAAAGAGGAAAACTTTGTTTGTTTGTTTGTTTGGTTGTAATGAATAGGCTTAAAAACTACTGGACCGTTTTTAAAAATTCTTTCACCATTCGAAAGCTACATTATCCACGAGTAACATAGGATATATTTTATCCCCGTACTCCCACGGGAACGGGAACTATGCGGGTGAAACCGCGGGACGTCCGCTAGTTGCGATATATTTTTGTTCTACACCAAACCTGGGAACCGTCTAGTTACGAAGATATTGGGTGTCAAAGTTCCAACTTTTTGACAAGATTTTTTTTTGTACATTTTAAAGTAAGATTTCTACTATAAACACCTCCGCAACTCCCGTACTATTCAATCCATCCATCAGCACAATGTTTTGAGTGCGTTACATTGAGTATCCGCAAAACATGATTTTTCACCTCAAAAAAAGTCGTTTCCCAGCAATAATTTCTGCGTTAAGTACTTAGTTTGATGTACAGAATGCTTGGTTGACGGCTTCGTGATGAGTCTGTTTACACCCTGTATATGTAAGAACTCCGGCTTACCTCTCATCAAAATTGACCCTTCACAACTGTGAAGTATCACATGCCTATATTTGCACCTCCTCATTCATCTACCGGTATCATTGAAACAATCAGAAAACTTGGCACCTAACACAATAAATTGTCCGTAATTTATGACATCACGCCGGTGAATAGATCAGGCACAGGCAGACAGTGTGGGACCGATTCCTGTCCCAACTTTTAAGGCACAGAATTCTTATTGTAATCGTTTATTTGGCAGAAGCTCCGCTCCTGAATGCCAAATAGGAAAGTTCTATGACCGTCGCTTTGGTTTATATTTAAATATGTATGTACTACATGTACCGGGCACATTATGTATTCTAAGAACAGATGTTGAGCAATAAAAATTAATTGAAGTTAGTTTTAGTTTCATTTTTAAAACTTGTCTGCTTGGTTCGTCTAGTATTTGCAAGAACGACTGATGAGGTCCTAGGTTTGATTAACTTGGTTCGGAAAAACTGTCGTTGGGTTTTTTCATCAGGAATATCTCAGTAGCAGCCATGGAATCTGGATTTGCGCCCGGTTGATGGCAATAGGCTTAAGCCTATTACATGGAACATAAACATAACTGGCGAATGTGTATGTATATTTAGGTACACCTCTGCATAACACTTTGGGGATCACAGATGTAATGTTATGTTATTTTTAAAACAATATGCGTTGGTAATTGGATGCCTGTCATCTTTTCTTTATTACCTTCGGTCATACGAGAAAATATAACATTCATTCAAATACTTGGAAACCCAGATTTCTGCTTGGGCATTTGAAGAAATGGGCAACGATTTCTCTTGAATAGTACTACGAAACGAACAGCACATAAACTCGGTTAACACATAAATCCGTGTTAGTAAAATGTATTTACTATAGGTAAGAATGAAAAAAGAAAGTTTTTCGTCACGGCCTGTAAATGTAACATTACGTTATAAAAGTATATGAAGCTACCGCCGACGGAAATCAGAATAGCATAATACATTATTATTAAAAATTTACATAATCCCTGATATTTAGTTTATTACCTGTACATAATCCCTATTGTATGTATTTTAATGTTATACCTATCCTGGATTTTATAGCTATGTAAATAAATGGTAAATAACTAGTCCCAATTTTTCAAAATAAAAGAATAGTTTTGTAATGATATATCCAAAAAATTCAAATAATCAAATCCCGATTATTGTAGTAGGTATTTTTACAAACATCTTACAAAGCAGGTAATATCACGCAGTTAAAATAAAACCTTCCAGTTTTAGTCATTTACTTATATGTTTTTATATATTTTACACAAAATGCAGTAGTAATAAATACATTACGCGGCTTGTTAGACTTTATATTGCTGGTAATAAATAAATAGTTAAGTTACACATAGCAATAAAGAAAAGAAACATAGAAACAACACATGTAACATTATCGCATGGGATACCTGTCCACACCACTGTACACTTATATTTGTTGCTCCTACGCCTGCGCCCTACGATTTATCCCCTTTTCGTGGAAGCGCTCTTTATTCAACTCCTGCGCAATGCTAGATAAATTGCTGTGCTTTGTTTGCCTCGTTGGTCTAGTGGTTGCAAGAGCTATACATATACTGCTGAGCATGAGGTGCTGAGTTCGATCCCCGGGTAGGGCAAAGTGTTATTGAGTTTTTCCACCAGGACTTTGTCAATAGCAGCCCGGAGCAGGGACTCAAACTGTAACCGTAATAATGTGTTTTTAACACTGTTTTTAAAACAGTTTCAACAGAAAAACTTTTAGATGTAACAGATACAATAATGTTACCTAATCAAACTGTAACCTTTTATATTTGTTAATATGTGTAACTGAAATAATCAGTTTTACAACAGACTGCGACTATATTTTTCGGCTATCTAATGCTTATTAACCATAAATAAGTACATTGTAAATTTGGCAACGCTGAGTTTAATACACTTATTAACACTGTTAAACCTTTTATATCTGTTACAGATATGTTACGGTTACACTTTTGTAAGTGTTTTGGGTTTACACATTCATAAGTGTTACAAATTTGATTCTGTTACCAATTCAACATGTAACACTTGGGTATAATGAAGGTGTTTTTCAGTCCCTGGCCCGGAGTTTGTATTTGTGTCCGGTTGATGGCAATAGGCTCGGTCTCTATTCAATTATTAGACTTATTGATAATTGTCGAGGGTGTACTGTGCTATACATGGGCCTATAACCATTCAAGGATATACGTAATTTAATGTACTTACGTATGTGATTTGTGCTCTTATGACAGGGCTGTAACAGCTGGATAAGAGTGACTGGGGTTGGAGTTAAATGGCTAGTGGCGGTACTTTCATACAAGTTTAAAAGCTAAATTTGCCTTTACTACCTACTACTCTTAATAAAAATAGGGTCTCTAAAAAGACTACTCGCCTAATAGGCTTGCCGTTTTTTGGCCCTTTACCATACCACTGAATGGCGTGTAATGGAAAAGAAAAACAGTGTACGTATGCAAGCTGAAAATCATGATGATACGTGGCTCAGATACGTAAAATAGATTGTTGAGGAAATAGTGTAAAAAAAAATCCTGAAACCAACTAAGAAGGGAGAATGTGTCTTTGTTGTATTAGGATAGCAATAAATCATCTTTATAGAAGCGCCGATGTCATTTATCATCATCATGATCATTTGTAGACAGTAATAACTGGACTTCACAGAGTTATTCCTTAGAGGAAAATTAAATCAGACGTTTCCTTGTACATTTCAGTTCAGTGAGATGATTATGGTAGTCATATTCTGCAGATTACACTACAAACTGAATTTTCTTTAAAGCATGAATTATGGAGATTAGGACAAGAGTCATACTGATAGGACGTTTACAGCTGAAGAAAACAGCGGCCAATGACATCATCATCCAAAGCTTGACTTTACCCACTGCAGGGTGGGTTATAGGCTTCTGTTTGTTTGAGCCAAGTTCCACGTTCTTGTGCCAAGTTCCACGTTCTTGTGCCAGCCTCATTAGGGATATTCCCGCGATGGCAACGATTACGTCTGCCCATCTCAACATAGATACATAGGTGTTATCACAGTAAAAATTAGGTTGCAAATGCAGTAACCACTGATTCAAGTGGTCGACCAATAACATTGACGGTTCAGATTGATCCAGTGTGGTGTATGGTTGCCGGATTATATCCATCGGTCAAACTTGATTGATTTTTTAAGGCGAACAAATTCATTAACCACTGGCCTAGTAAAAGTTATTTTCCAAAATAAAGTTTAAGTAATACCTACTCAAAAAACATTACATTCGAATCTTAGTTACCATATAGCACATGCAAATAAAATCGCATAACGTTAACACTGGTGTCCACTTATATTTCTGTCGGCTCCCGGCCCGGTGACCGGCGATATATTGCGAGATACCCCTCGTAATGTATGAAGCTCTTTATAGTCGCCTGCGCAGCTTTATTGCTTTTGAACTTAAGGTGAAGGTACACTGGACGTTATTTTCAAAAAGCTTTCTTTTTCTATGAAGAAATAAAGGTTTTGGAAGTATCAGCCCCAGATGAAACATGTAGTACTCTGGTGGACTGAATGATGATATTGTTTGTCAATTTGAACTAAAAATACAAAATTAAAAAAAAAACTACCATTTGGAAGGGCATTGTTTTAATACCTAATGATGCCAAGCAAACAACACGACTGAAGTTTAAATGATGTATAAAACTTTTGAAAATAGAAAAGAAGAATACTACAAGTAAATTAATGGCTTACGTGACGTAAAAACTACAAGTTACAGCAAAATTATACTATTTTTTCCATCAATAAGGACTTCATTACACGTCTGCTCGTGTATAATTATATGTGATAGATGGACATGTACAACTGTCCCTATAATTTATTGACATTGAATAATATACCAACAACACTACACCATGTTGTAATTTTTTTCATAGATCAGGAAAGTTATTTCCAGACCAACTTTATCTTAGAGCGTGACATGACTGTCATTGATTACCATTTGAGGAGAAAACGAACATAATGTTACAAAAAAAACATGTTGTCATACATTTGTGGACATGTATTTAAACATGTTCCAAAAACACACTTGTCAAACGTCAAAGTTGAAGTTCGAACACGTGTTTGTGTCAAGTGGGCATGGTTCCTTATGTGTTCAGAAATACAGGTGCACGCGCATACTCTTTTATTTTCCATAATTCTATTTTATACCTATACAATTTATTGTTCACGTTGCCAGTACTGACAAACAAAGCTTGCCGACATTACGAGTTTGCGTAAAGTAAATATTTTTATGAATTATTCTGCAAAGACATATCTTTAATTCTTTTCTTTTTAAATGCCTGGGATTTTAAATGTGAATGTGAAAAATTGCTTTAAATTTCATTTATTTTTAAAGGAGTGAATTAATTGTGAGGCTTTAAAAGAATATTACATTCAGTACCTACTTAAAAGTCAGATGAGTACTAAAAACAAACTTTGCATATTATATTTTTATGCAAAGTGTCGAAGTCCTGTTAATACAAAGTGTGTAAAAAAGAAAATAAAACCTTTCCAACCATGATGAAACGCGTAAGTCTTTTAATTTTCTGAAACAATAAAAAGGCTTTAAAAATATAACTCAGTAATTAACAAAATAAGACATGATATTTAAAATGATTTATTTTAAATGATTTAAACCCATATTTTATGACGTCAGCAGAATTATTTATTTATTCAAAATTTCATAAAAATTGCAAATTGTTTATTTTGGTAATAAAATCTTTATCGCAGACCATCTTAGTTTTTAACTACAGCCGAGAATAGTTATAACTCTATTTGCATTTTTAATTTTGCAAAGTGACACAAGTTGTGTAAGGAAATTAATCATTGTCTATGGTTCTCGTAACTTACTTTAATTTATTGGATTGCATTTACTGGATTAAAATGTTGCAATTTTTTGTTTAAAATAAAACATATAGAGAAAGTGTGTCTTAAAAGGAACCTCAGACAACTTTTATTTACTTATTTAAATTTTGAATTTCACCGTGTAAATCTTCTCTACAAGAAATATAATATCTTTCAAACCATATATAGGTACCTGTAATCCCTAATGGGTTAGGTATTTCGCCAGTTATGTTTAAGTCTCATATAATAGATGGCGAGCCTATTGCCATCAACCGGTCACAAATCCAGACTCCGTAGCTATCACTGAGAAATTTCTGATGGAAACCCAATAACAATCTGCCCGACCCGGGAATCGAACCCCAGGACCTCATGCCCCCTGCCGGGGTTACGGGCCTATTCGAAAGAGATACCGCGGCCCCGGAACATAAAGGGCGAGGAAGGAACATGGATGGGTTTTAGTCAGTAAAAGTCTGACACTCCCTGACGCTCCGCCCAGAGTCATGCCCCAGGACGAGGCAGTCGAGTCTAAACCATCTCATATTTTTAATCCCCCAAATCGCCAATTGAGGAAAAATTGTGATTGCCTTTCCAAGTTTCCACAGTTTCCATAAACGGGAAGTGTTTTTAACTTCTGTGCTTTCAAAAGGTGTTAATGTTTTGTTTTGAACCATGTGGATTTTAAATTCACTAAAAGAAGAATTTACTTTATTTTTGTTCAAAGAATAATCCTATTTCACTAATTAATTTGTGCAATATTGAGTGATTACGCAAAGGTTATAGTTCTGTAACACTATTGTCTTAATACAAGGTTACCTCTATTAATTTATTAAGAAAAATAATTGTATTTAGTCCACACATTAGACCGCGTATTGTCCTAAGTTTCCCACTTCATTTTAATTCGTGTCAAGTGCAGTTTATAATTGGGCTAGCCCAATTATTATGAATAGAAATTATTGTTTTAATTCATTGTTTTGCTTGCATTAAATATTCAACGCATTGTCCAATTAGCTAGAACAAGGCCGTTGTTTCTTAATGCCTTAATTGCCGCCATTTTGCCGTGTAACAATTTAGTTTTAATTAATTCTAATAAGAACGTTTGCAGATTGATGTTTAAAATAGTTAGTTATTAAACTTAGAATACTATTGTCTAGGACACGAAGTTAGAGGACTAGGTTGGGCCTTTGTTTTGCAATCGATAAGTTTGTATTACGAATGAGGTACTCGACCTGATACATTCATATTGCGATATCGTACTTCAGAAGTGAGCTTAGAGAAACAATAACAGCTGCTCTTGTACTCAAATGGTAAAGGAAACGTAGCGTATTTAGCAGCAGTTAGCACTATTGTATCACCATAAAAATAAACGTTATCTTGATTTCTAAATAACGTTATTAGAGTCATTGTGGCCCTAGAAGACGCTCCTCAGGATTAGCCAAGAGCACGGACAGCGGCGGGAGGTGCGCATTGTCTCACATTTCCCACAACGAAAATAAAAGTGAGAATTCAATCTTTCCCCGTGGCACATTAACGGTATCTCTCCACACTACAGTGAATCTAAATATTAAAACCGCGTTATGAACGTCCGGGTTTAAAAACCATGACTGCGCTCTCGTATAAGTTGTTTTACAAAATCGCTCCTATTATACTATTGTAGAAACAAAAAACGTTACTTTGAGTTAGTTTATCAATTTAAGTAATCGTTAAACAGGAACGCTATTATACGCATGTGCCCGCAGGCCCCAGGGCCCCAGGGCCCCAGCCATAACGCTGTACGTTGCAATGAAATCATAACGCTGGCATTACGTAATTTGGCCAACAAAAGGCAAATATTCCGAGCCATTCCGCTAGTTTATGTCTGCGAGACGGGTATTAAGGTAAATTGTAGGTACAATTGCGCGCACGGGCCACTCGTTAGCCGACATGGTCTGACGTGACACCGAGCCCGCCGTATGTCGCATTGTTTCAGTTTTATGCGTACCCGACCTTAGATTAAATGTTAACTCCAAGATTTATGGCGGTCATGCGGAGGCTAGTTTAGTGGACGTTGAGGTCTTTCGTCGAAACGTTCAACTTTCATAAGAGCCCAATTTGTGGGAGCGCTTAATGCGGTGTCGTGCACGGGCGTGCATGCTCCGCCTTTTTATTGCTGCCCCTTTAACTGTACACAACACCCATTCTCTCCGAGATTGTCTCGCTATGCTATTTGTAGATGATGGAATGTTATCTCGAACACACGCGACTTGGAAAAGGTGCACTGTGGGTAACAATGCACCCAAATGCTAATAAAACTGGTGTTTGATGTGATCTACAATCGTAAACTGCGTTACGACTGTGTAGTGAGTACTCGGAAAAGAAGCATCGTGGTAAAAAGTGGTGTAGTGAGCCAATACATCATACTTGCACGTTAATCTAATTAATATAATAGTCTGTTAATGAATGCACATACATTAGTTCTAAACGGGATTGATTGGGATTAACGAGTCGAATCGACTAACGTAACAAATGTCTGGAACTTAATTAACACATGATATACGAACGATAGCGGATATTTCTGTGTTGTTTTAGTAATATTATTAATCTGTTAGAATTCCAAAAAGTGTCTAAGAACTTGTCTAGATAAACCGATCTAACATGCCTTTATGAACATTACATGCTGAACGTCAGGATTCGTATTATTTATTACACCGACGTTTGTGGTTTAGCGCACATTGACTTCATTTTTTTATTTATGTCTTTATATTCAACAAATTACTTTTTATCCCCTGAAAAATTTGAAGAAGCCTCTTGAATTTCATTTTCCGATCGGTTTACCCAGACAATCGAAAACAACAAAATTGGTCGGATTCTTACACTCACCAATCTTCGCTTGGGCTTGATCAGGGGTCGATTCTGTCCGTTCATCTTGTAGTAGAGGCCGCAGGCGTTGCAGAGGTAGTGGCCGGTGCCGTCGCGTCGCCATAGAGGTGTACTGGTCGCCCCGCAGTTGACGCACTCTCGACCCTCTGTGTTGTAGACAAGATAGTCAGATGGGGCGAAAAAAAGAGTCGAGATTCGTGTGCCTTTAGTTGAGACAGAATTTGAATTAGGAAAGTTCAAAATTTGTTTTTTTTTTCAAAGAGGTTTTGAAAGGAGTTTGAATTAAAATGTGAATGGTAAAATTAAAAAATAGCTTTTGTAATGAAATATTTCACAGTTGAAAACGAATGAGTTAGGCATGGCAAAAATAATGGAGAAGCGAAACGGTAACACCAAAACCAAAGTCGAGAAAACCGCCAAGTAAACCAAATGTATGTACCAAACCATAGATAATATAGCATTGTATGGAAGGGTGGAAATTACCTGTCTCCTGGCAGGCTGGGAAAGATGAGAGAAAATCACATTCAGAAACATTACAAATAGAATTTCACTAACTAAAAAAGCATGCTAACACCAAGCAATTACATAAATGTTCTACATCATCTTTCACAACACTTATATCTCAACATCAACATAATTGCAATTACTACGAAAAAAATAGTAAAATATTCAATTAACTAGGGAAAGCGCGACGAGTTTCACTTTGAAGAAAAAATATCAAGATTTTTTACACGCGAAGGAAAACTAAGAGAAAGTAAAGTAACGCTTGCATCGGTAGTTAAGTTTGACGGACAACTAAGAAACGCCCTTGTAATCGTCTAAGCATACCTATTTAATTTTTAAACTCTCAATCAACTAAAGTATAGTTTAGGCTTCAAATAATCTATGAATAATATAAAAAGGAAAGAAGCTAAAAAACCTAGTACCTACTCAATGACGTATAGAAAGGATTCATTAAAAAATAATAACAACAATTATAGATCAATAACGCAGAATAATTCGGACTGCAACAACAAAAGCGAGTTGCTACAAAAATAAATAGTTGTTGCAAATACATTGGTGAGCGTCTAGTACTAAACAGAGCGGAACCAGAACTATAAACTATTACCTACATGCTAATTTTCGCTGTGTGTAATTGTACACCTACGTCTAAAACAATTTCAAACGCAAGCCATCGCCCCTCATCCATGAACCGACTTGAATTGCAAATCTTCGTAAACGAATCAAACAAAAAACGATCTTATAAATTCTACATTTGACACCTAATTCATCAAACTAGCCAAGCGATGAAATACAGTATTAAATAAAACGCTAAGTCGATACTTTTACTCATGCGTTAAGTTTATAAATTCATGCAAAATCTGACCCCAGGATGAGCCGCCCTCCGGGAAACTTGTTAATACGATTTCTAAAGATCACAATAAGCAATTTTACCAAAGTGCTTACATGGTTAGTGAGAGGATGTGTTCACATATGGGATGCGCGTGCGCCGCCCACAATCTTTCTCTAAACTCGATTACACGATCGATGATTTACCGAGATCGAATTTAAAAGCTCGTTACACCTTCGCATCCTCCTCAGAGGCGTTCGATAACAAACTAACCTCTATCAGTGTGGGAAATCAGACGACGCGTGACAAACACCGCCGCACTTATCTATTAGTTTTTTTGTATAGAACTGGTTTGAGCCGAGCATATCGATCGGAACTGTATCAATAGGTATCGCAATAATTATGTATCTAGATCTGATTATCCAAATCCCCAGACGCAGGGCGGTGCGCTGAATAAATAATAATACGAACACCGCGAACGTGAAAGTGCTCAAATATCTGATAGAAAAAATACGTTAAACGAACCGAAAATGTTTTACGAGCTTTAGGCAGTCCAGCCATTCATCTTTTTTATGTAAAACCAGATCAAAACCGGCAATTAAATCGCCCGGACTTTATCGAAAACTTATTGCGATCGGGCCAACGACTCACTTTTTGGACTAACCCTTTACATTTTTTGTTGCATCGATAAAACCTGTAATTTGTATCGAAGTTTGTAATAAATAAACACCAATAACGATTATTAGGAAAAAATAACAGGATATTACACGAGCTGCGATGTTTTATGATAGTGTCTCTAGCTTTAGAGACGGATTTAGTTCATTAGTAACGTCTCTATTGGTAAAAACGTTTTGTGAAAGCCCCGAGAGCCGCGGGCGGCGACGCAGACGTTTCACAAGATTTACAGCGGCCTGCCCCTCATACATCGACATTACACGTATTATTAAAGAGAACGCTGTTCTGATTAATTACTATCCGATTTAATTGTTCGATCCGGTTCAATGGTAACGTTTTAATACATTCACACCGAAGAGTTATTTCTTAATTTCCCCTGACGGACGATCTCGGCTGCGCGGGCTGCTCCGCCCGGCACGTGATTTAGACTCGACATAAAGATATCATTTTATTTTATCCGTAACGGTACGAGTCTACAGAGACTGCCTATCCTGATCTACTGCAAAACGTATGAGGCTCAGCGAAAAATTCCAGTGTTTATTTAAAATTAGAATGCGGTGCGCTCTTTATAGCCCGGAGTGACGTGCGCTCGTGACGCGGCGGCGCTACGTGACCGCGATAAAAGATTTTCATCTGCCATATTTACGTAGGCGAGTGGGCGGTTTTTATTTTTCGAGAGTCTCCAGGCACTCGGGGCCCGTCGAGAACTCGCAGAGTTTTCACACGCTCGCACCGCGTAGGGAAAACACTGCACACGGCGCGTTTCGCTGAGACTGCACCTCACTCCACTCCAGCAATGTTGACCTCAGAGCTATCGATGCGTTCGAAATAAACGAAGCCGGCCCGTTACTACTCGATGAAACCACAAAGTAAAAACTAGTACATAGTCACGTATAACGTTAATGTGCACCAGGGTAATGTAATTTAAATGAAGGACTAATTCGCTCTCGTGTACCGTGACGCGCTCTCTCGGCGCATCGGCCCATCAACACGTAACGGTGAGGCTATTTTGCATACAAACCATTAAATTATTGCTCAAAACTTATTCTTTGTTGCGCCACAGAGGCTGTTATTACGCTTTAATTATATGCCTGTATGCAAATAGAAAAATTTAATGGAAGCTGATGGTCTCGCTCGAGGTTTATTTTTATTGAGCATTGTGTTGCCAGGAAATATGTTAAAAGCAAAAAAAGGGATGTTACAAGTCATTGACTGGCTAATTCTATTTCACTTTTGTTTAGTCATTTAGTGTCGGTTGATATAGTTGTTAGGTACAGTATTATGTAACGATCGGTGATCAGGAATGAAGCCATTTTTCACGGCGCTTGCACTGCACCGATGCTGTGCCGGTCGGCGGTCGGCGGACGCTCGTATTTGCATTCGTTATTAGCATACTGCGAGATAATTACGTGTGACGAGCGATGTGATGCCGCTCAGTAGCAACTTGCACTGAACCCGATGTAATTATTATATACCGGTCATGTGATGTCCGAGTATACCGCGCACACTTCTCGCAACCGGTCTGCACTATGATTTTTTACTATAACCTGACTTTAACTGTTCGATTTGCATGAAACCATGAACCGTTCGGATGCAGCGTGTATTACAAGCTGAGCAAGATAACGTAACATCTCTGTCCTCTAATTTTATAATTGAATTAATAGCTCCGCGGATGTCCAACGTAAAATGCAAATTTCATGTTGATGCAACACTGTGAGCAACAATACGCGTCGGCAGACCGTGACGAATTTACTATACCTAACAACACTAACTTTGTACAATAAACTTGGAAACATTCATTTAAAGTACTACGTTCGTATTAAACGAATTGAATGGTATAAGTAACTAAGTAGTTACTGGAAACGTGAGAGAAAGATTTATTATTAGTATTAGTGTTGTCTGTTAGTATTATACCGGACATAACAAAAAGTATTGCGTCGGCGTCGTCGTCGGGCAAAAATAATAACATATTAAGAGTTGGCCGGAGCCTCATTCCTGCTGTGTGGCGGTCCGTGGCGCGGGCGCACGTCACCGCTAATTGGTTGCGCAACAGCGGCGCGCGCGCGTTGCTGCAACACGCTGCGTGACTTGCATCCCAATGTTACACGCGAAATTTTCTCTACCACTGGCAATGCGTATCTTCCAATTAATTATTGATTTTCACACGGATTACTCGCTGTTTTCAAGTGAACGAACTTTCTTCAACTGCCGGTTTCCTATCACATTATTATGTCAATTTTACAAAGACTGCAATACATTAACAGGCTCGCTTTGAATGTCTAACTCAGAGTTCAATTCTCGACTTTACCTAACGGCCATAAGAAAAATAATTGCAAGGCTCTCTATCAGTCGAACAAAGCGGTTGCATTTGAAATGTTATTGAACACAAAATCATTGAATAATTTGAATACAGTACCTATAAGTGAACGCAACATTGTTTTAGAAAGTGTTGAATGGTACTGTTTAAGAAATAGCCTGTATAATAACAGGTTACCATTGAAACTGACCGTTTATTATTCGAATTGCCCTTTGCATGACATTCTTCAAATACAAACTACGTTTTAGGTCACGATTTTTCGATTGTTCGATCTAAATGCTACGTTGTAGTTAATCTTGTATCATTAATTCGTAATGTACAAAGAATTGATACTATAACATTATCCGATGTTCAGGACCGAAGGCCGAAGTACTTGAGTACCTTGGTTTACCTAACAATTGACTTTGGTAACCTTTTGCATTGTGCCTTTGAATCACTGACTATATTTTAACTAAATGGAATGAATCCAGCTATCGATGGAAGTAGTTCCTATCTTTCTACCAGCAAACTATAGTCCTCAGTCATTACTAAGAAATGCTGCATTAATTTGTCCCAAAGTCCGCGTATATTGTAATAGGCAGGAGGCTCGAGGTCAGGCGATCGCTAGCACAATGGAATGGTCCACATCCGGCCGCCGCGCATTATCATAATACCGCTTCCACCAAGGAACTGCCACCTACTGCCCGAGATATATACACCATAGTTTATATTACAGCGGCTCAAATAGTCCCTACAACCATCAAATACTCAACACTTACTGCTATCATCCGTGTGTTTAGACTATAATGTGTTAGTCCAATTGGCAAACAGAATAGCAAGTCAGGAACATTTCCCCTTGTTTAAAATGGAAATCTTCCATCTTTCATTTATATCCTCACAGATATACGCAATAAAAAATAATTAGTTATTGTTAATACCAATTATAAAAGCATCACAAGCCGTTTCGTGATGATTAATTATGAAAAAAAAAAACATTATATTAAAAACAAATGAATCGGGCTGCGTGTACTACGGACTATCAATTAAATAAGTGAGCTAATAAACTATTTCCAATTACAAACACACATATAGCGGGCGTGTATTGAGTTTTTACGACAATTATCAAGAACACGTCGGTTTAACAAAAACTTAACGACGCGTGACATGGTGTAAATTGGATTAGAACCTGAAGAATCTTTTTTAAATTGACATATTTTTTTCTAATCTGCTTTATTTGAAAATGGAATGCTAATTTTGTCCGTGGGAGACTTTTTAATCTGTGGGCGAGGGCTAAATGTCAAATGACATTTTTAATCAGCTCTCTCCCATTGCATTGCCAATGATTGTATTCAATCTACTATGAATATTTAATTTGAAATGAATTGTTAGAACAGACAATAGACATAATTACTGTCGACATCTTAAATCACAACAAATTAGCTTGGTTGCATAACACTTGAAAGAATTTGCGAAACGAATTCTTTGGAGAGATTTATATTTTCATAATACACGGAAGTGTAAAAGAATAAATAAGTGACTACTTAGTTAATGGCTTTATCCGGAGCAATTAACGCAGCGCCTACTTTTTTTCAATACGTGTCTAATTATATCATGAGAAATCCATTATAACAATCTAGATGCGACCGCGTTCGTGAGCCAGCATGCTAATCCATTTGAAATTTCACAAAATATTGAACAAACATAATTGTAACGGGAACTATTTAATTGTCTGTCTATATTAACAGTCATTGTACATAATTCTGCACATTCATTATTCTAATATGAGACAATAAGCCGCCATTTTAGTTCCCGGCCATTGTCAAAGTTTAACAAGTACGGGAGATATAATTACATTTTCAAATATAAAATAAAGCTGCATTATGTGGTGTTAATACAATTAGTGTTGTGTAATTCTTTGTGTTATGTTGGCAATGACGTGGCTGATGGCTAAGAGTGGTCTCGTTACGAAAATGCCTCTAACAATTAAAGGTCATCATTGAGTAGGTATATGACTATAATTATATGGGTAGGTTTTTTTTGCCAAACCTTGAGTATAAATTATAGTTACATAGACATAATACTTTTTCTACACAATAGAGAAAAAGAAGAAGCAGCTTTGTTAATTTATCGTGAAAGTAAAAAACAGTCGTCTCTCCTAATTTAGAGGACTGTCACGACACTTAATAGAAATCTACTTAAGAGAATTTATTTAATTATCTAGTTAGAAAACAATGGCAGGTCGCAATTAAATAATGAGAAACGTCTAGTTTGTTTGGTCAACATCAGTGGAGGCCGCGTCAGTTCACATGTACCGCGTAACAATGAGGTGCACACGCCGGCCGCCCGGCTTACACACTAATATATTAGACAACTTAATTGGGGAATTCCTGCTCTCATATACCGACAGAAGATTGATTAAATTCGCTTTGAAACTTTACGCTTTCCAAAAGTAACCAAGGTTCCCGCTAGAAGAGAATTTATCTCGTTCCGTTACTGCAAAGAGCCAATATTATAAATTATTAGTACAACACCTCCACCGTTGAGCAGTTAGTAAGAGAAGCGTTAGAACCCGACATGAACCCAAGCCCTAGTACCGTGTCACAGACTCGTGAGGCGCCACAACCCCCGGTGCAAGAACCGCGCTTATCCGAACACATCGCGATATCACTCGACAATGCCATTTCGAAACCAAATGAAATATTAATCTTGCTACGTTTATCGAATTAATATATATCTCAATTGTCAATGAGACAATCTGTAGAGATTCTAATTACGCGGGATATCTCCGCTGCCATTCTGTAAAGCCTTCTATTAGGCCTTGGATGGTCGCGTATTTGATTTATTAACTGATTAGAGACCATTTAAATGAAAGCTTTTCTAGGCGTTATGTGAGTGGGTATCGTGAGCGAGAGATGTGGATCATCTGAACGCTTACTGTGATATCTCGAGCCAGTGATGCTGTTGTTAGTGATCGGATAAGCGCGTGTCGTGGTGTGTGTGGCGAGTGCACGCAGCGGGAGCGGTGCAGGCGGTGCGGACCGCGGACTCACCGGCGCTCGTTCGCGTCTTGTTCGGGCGCGGCTTGCTCTGCTGCTGCCCACTATACCCCTTGCCCTGGTAGTTGTAGTAGTCGCCGCCGGCGGCGTTGTACTGCGCGTTGTATTCCCCGGAGGGCTGGCTCGACTCCTGGGGGCACGAGTCCGGCTGCGCACCTTCGCGCTGCTTCGACGGCGGCGCACCCATCATGGGCTTGACGTCGCCGCACAGCGGCAGCTCCTGCTGCTGCTGCATGAAGGCGACGCTCATGGCGGTGGCGTGCGCGACGGCGGCCTGGTAGTCCTGCTGGCCGAGCGCAGCCGCCGCCACGGAGTCCGGCGTCGAGTCCTTGGGCGGCGTGGGGGGGAAGGAGAACAGCGGGTGCGGGTGGTGGTGCTGCGCGGGCGACAGGGGCTTGTCCGCCTGCGCCGCATCCTGCTGGAAGCCGCTGCCCCACGCGCCACCACTCAGCGCCTTGGACTCTAGCCAGGGGTGTAGCGGCGTGTGGAAGTGCGGCCGGCACACCTGCCCGCTACCGCCGCTAAGCGTCCGACCTGCACACAAAAATAAACGCTCTTCAATATCAACCATAATAGTGATGATTCCTCCACAATTTGATTCCTAAGCCTCTCATTTTTACGAGCGTTTAAGTAACCATTACCGTAGCTGAGATCCAACGATAGACAGTCATCGTAACACGAGTCCGAAACATCTAAACTTGTTGTCATTAAAGCGGACAATTTGGAGGCGTTTTGTTACCCCAGCGAGCTCACCTAAATTAATATCATTTGTATCTAACAACTGGTCTTTCACACGACATCTTCATTCTCAAATATTGTAATTGTAATCATGAATATTCCGGGTTCTAATGGCTATTTGATAAACAAATAATGGAGGCATTACGCGGGTCTCGATGGCTGCGTCCGTGAACAAAAGGCCTTACTTTTCCGAAACGTTTCAAAAGCGGCGTATCACAACAGTAACAATTAAAATTGTAGGCCAACTGGAAATTTCATTAATTATGTACGTAGTAGTGTTAGTTTTGATTATACACTGTGTTCATTAGTTTGCATACGCGCTTCGTAAATGTTTTGATCATTATGTTTATGTAGGGATTTAGTTGCAGTTGAAGTTTTCGAATAAAAATAAAACGCTCATGTAGAGTGGCTCCCCATTTTAATTTCCGAAGCAACATTCGTCAATTATTATTTATAGAAGTGAAAGCAAACATATGTACACGTACGGGTGCATTTGTTAGCCGAGGGTGGCGGCGGTAATGATATTCTGTGTTGGTGAAATGTTCGACGATTGGTTGATTTCAGTTAGGGGCGCATCCCTTCACGCTATTCCCTACGGTAATACAGCAGGGAACTCAGACACCGAGCATCCCCGCGGCGCACTGCGGGTACTTAACAACTAGTTACACCCAACTTACTGCCGAACATATATTCAGTACTATGTGATTTAAGCCAGATACTATTGATCTACGAGCCAATGCATTTACAATACTAACGCAGATTCTCTTACGAGATAAAACAATACAAATTAATACCTTGACCTTCCTAAACAAAGCTGGCCGATTATAAAATGGTATCGTTGCGTCAATGAATTCGTCGCAAACAATGTTGTAGATATATCTACACAAGCCCGCATCGTGTCGATCCAGGTGTCGATCGCAGTTTGAGATTAAAGATGATTGTTATCACAAGGGCACCCGTACATTGCGGCCTAGTTACGGCTAGCCCAGCTGGGGGAATGAACCTTACCGACAGTGAACGTTGCTGAATGTTGAAAGTACATATTTAATTAGTAACATCAGATAAGCCAATAGCACCTGAAACCTCCAATCAGACTGGGTGTCCCCAAATCATTTGACAGATTGTAATGACTGTAAATCTGATAAAAGTTTCAAAAATAAAGTCACAAAAGAGTCACTGACATATTCATGAGACAATTGAAACATATAGATTTCAATCAGTATACTTGCAGCTATCATAATTATTTTAGAGGGCCAGTTTGTCTGAACCGAATTGCGTTGGACGAGTTAAATGCTCGATAACATCGCGGTGGGCTTCACTGAAATAATCGAAAATCGGGCTGGAGTCATTACAGTAAACAACACGGAATAAAACAATAATCAATCCGTACGGGCGTTACATTAGGCCAAATACACACAACAACGTTGTGACAGCGTCCGCGACAACCGGGAGCCACCCCTCGCGCGTTAGGCCGGGTTCACAATAGCCCCAGCGATGGCGGACCGATAACGCGCGTATGAATAATTCCTGTTATCGCACCATCTCGCCACATGCCCTACCTGGCCGCTACCAAGCTCCTCCAAAACAGCCGTTCCGATGCGACAGTTTAATCCGTCCCCCTACAATAATACAACAAAGCTGATTTTCCAGCGATATCGTGGTACCGGGTGGCCACCGGCGCTTTTTATTCATTAGAGGGCTGCAAGTTTCGGCCATTGTACTAGATACGCAGTTTGTATACCACTAAGCCCTGATTGTTATGGGATTTCGTGTTTTACAAGCACGCGGGGCTAATAGAAAACAAAAACTATAAACCTATTAGTAAATACGGTGGAAATTGAATTAGGAGATCCTCTTTTGTCGTTATCTCCTGTGCGAATGTGAAGTTCTAATCCGGGATTTTATAACCAGCATGTTTTGTCGGTGATTTCAGTTGTTTCTGATGGGAAATATTTCTTATTCCAATTCAAATACTGAACAACTTTTATTGATAGGAATTCCCATTAAACTATCTCACATCCTCTTACATTTAGTCGTGCTTAATTCAATGCAATTTTACAATATTAATTGTAATTCCACTTTCAGTAAATAACGCCCAACACAGTCACCAGACCAATCAATCATGAACACACATAGGGGTCAATAAATCATTATTAGGTAAAAACCCCCATTTCTCACACAGTAATTAAAGCCAAGTAAATACGAAAATCAAATCATAAACCAATCATAGCTAAGCCGTTAGTTCCCACAGACGGCGCCGAAACAAAACACCGGAATTGAACCCCGGCCCTTGCCATGTGCCTACCCTCGGCAGATGCAGCAAGAGATCTTATCACTGCGCCACAGGGCACTAACACTGGTGTTCAAATTGACGTACACCCGCCTTATGCATTTACTGTAACGGTTTTGTAACCCTTCCAATTTTTTTTGGGTCGCAAATTTTCACATTCTCATTGGGTGGGTTAAGAATAATTAAAGTACTGGCTGGCCCGCACTTTCAAGCGCGGTGACTTTTTTTTGTAGGTATGGGAACTCTTTGGTCTGTTGACATGTAAACTTCCTGTTTATGTCAGTTGAATTGGTTCTTTGATAAGTTCTTTCGAAGTCGCTGTGACTGAGGATTCGTGAAAATTCGATGGGAAAACTCTTTCAATATGAATTATGAAAAAATAAAATCAGGTAATAAGTAAGACTGGATACGAATATGGAAATACTATTGGTTGCTTGTTTTCTTCGAATTGTTAAAAAAAGTGTTAGTGTTCGTTTATTTCGTATATTTAAAGAAATGCATTTTTTTCGAGTAATTATGTGCTTTTTGAGCGAAACATAGTAAATCTCTACAACACACAAATGCTCGACAGTCAGGCTACAAATTGAATATTGTATGAACTTTATACGCAGTTTCAGACCCAGACATTTTGTTAAGTATACAGACTGTCTGGTTTTCCCTTTTTATCCCACTAACTCGAGAGCATACGCTAAATTTATCGCGTTCATATTGGATATCCGTAAAAATTCATTGAGTCCATTAACCCGCCCCTTGGTCTTGCATCCACACAAGCGTTAAGGCGTGGTTACACTGAAACCGAGCTCCCTCCTTTATGCTCCTTGCTTGCGGCGAAAATTGCCCCTTACAGCCCAAAGTGCCTCGTAACTGGTGGCTGGTGCATATGTACGTAATAAACTATAATGTGTGTTGTGCCAGCGTGACGTCTTCCGGTGACAGTTACAACTTGTAATAATTATAGCCCTAGACTTAGGTGATTTTATTGCGCGCGTCGACATGCGTTTTAATGAAACGAATTATGTTTTCTGCGGAATTGAAAATAATAATAAAGTAAAGCGAATGAATTTAATTTAAAAAGGCGTGCTGTTATCGATAGAAAAATAGTAACGATCTTTGTTATTTTATCAAATACCTAATATATTTTAGTTAGTTCTGAAGCAAAAACACTCGGTATAATGTGGTGCATGTAGTCCTTGATTGGAATTGACTCATGAACGAGAACTGACAGGCCTCGTGAGAACTTTCCCGGGGCGCGTCAAGGTCAGCCGGCCAGCGTCGTCCAGTCTGCCGCTGTTTATTTGCACGCCGTGACATCAGCCGCATCCGCATGCGAGCTGCGTGCCCGCGCGTGTGTTCACGCCTTTACAACCGCCAATACGCACGCCATCTTATCCCTTCCACTTATTGTATTTAGACGTGTTATCCTTTGTTCCCGCGGTGGATCATTACGTGCCCGATCATCGCGACATCGGTAATCCCTATGTACGTTGTCATAAAGGACACATTCCCTCGACGAACGCGCCCTGTGAAATGTCCGACGTGTTAGCGAATGATAAATGTAGGCGTCGGTATCGCGTATCGGATCTCACCGTTCGCACGCCGAATTAATTTTAATTTATTGATCGTCGTATCGACGACGAGTATTTTAGGTGCCTACTAACGTCGCAACGCTGCTTTGCTTTTAAAGTATTTATTTACAACATTGTCTTTTCACTGGTTTAATATATTGCCGGTAAAGTTGAGCTACTTCTCATGATTCTTTTGTTTTTTCTCACCTTGTTATTGGCCAAAATTGTAACTTTAACTGACTATTTGCATTAATATGTTAAGTACACGCGTACTTTCTTATGCATTCACCACAAAAACTTGATGCAAAACATGTTATTTCCTATTTAAGTTACCATTATTTAAATGAATTCCCCGTTAACGCAGGAATTATGGAATTCAAAATATAGACTTTTTATGATTGCAATACAACTTCTGCTACAAAAGTGTACGGCAGTTAACTTCATAATTATTGTCAGTAAAAATATAAATCGTTTATTGTGAAGGAGCGAGGAACGGTCGCGAGCCAGCCATGACGGTCAGATGGAAAATATTCGCACGCTAATTAGCCGGATTTCCCTTATTATGAAAGTATGTAAATTATATTTGGGGCAATAAAATACCTACCTTTATTTCAAAATTTGGTCGATGTTCGTATTTTACGATGCACGGTAACTTTATACCTAAAAAGTGAAACCCAAACGAAACCAGTTGCGAAGTGTCGTTGCTTTATGCTTGTTTGTTTCTGTATTTTATGCAGTTGTACTCCCTGCGAAGGAACTATGGGAATATTGAATAGGGCTTACCTATACTTAGAGTAAAGTTTAGTTGAGATTTTATTGATCAAACGTCACGACAGTAAAATGTCGCTCACCTGCAATAATGACCGAATTCGCGTTCGAAACGTCAATGAACTTAGTCGAGAATTCGGGGAACGCGATCCGCAGTTGAAGTCGAAAGTGATCGAATGGGACTGCACGCGTTCGAATACTCCCACAGTCGCACAACACCGTGTGTGTCTTGTACTGACCATTTACTTCTAATTCTTCGCCCAAAATTATTTTTATGATCGACATGGCCGCGTCCCGAATGATAAACTTGCTCACGGGCGGTCACACCTCACCTTAGCTCCTGATTGGATTATAATGCTTTTATATTACAATTCTTATTATTACGGATGGGTGCTACCGAGTGGCGCGTGACAAGTGACGCAGGGAATAACAACTAGTGTCGAAGGCGGACGGAAAAGCTGTCTTTTCGAACGCTGTCGAACGCCGGGCGACACAATGTCGACAGATTCGAAACAATCGTGCTTTTAATTTTGGCTTGACATTTTGCTTATTAAAATCTAGGATTTTAAAGATTTTTAGGAGTTTTTCATTTATTATGTTTGTGATGAAGTAGTTTTAGAAACACAATTAGTTACTTCTGTTGAATCTTTAACAAAACATTCAGGTAAAAACAGAAAAAGAAAATGCCAGAAATTATTATCAACAATATAAATTACAGCAATAACAATTCTTACCATCATTATTCGCCTATCGCTGCAGCGAACTCGATTTTCGACACGACACGATCGGTTAAGCCCACTCGGATTAGAGTACGACTAGTCGAACGTCGTCTCATCGTGGGTGTCTCTTTGATTTACGACAACTCACATCGAGACAGTTATACACTTTCTATATAATAAATACCACTAAAATCCTGTTGTCTCGTGGTAAACATAACTAATTAACGAACGAACGGCAGTTTAGTAACTGCTGTAAACTTACCAAATAAAATTTGACGCAACAAATTCCATAGCGTTTATGCTTATATTACCCACTACTTTAAGTATGCCTTATCTCGTTATGCCGAATAACTATCTTAAATTTCGTAGTATCAAACTAACAAATGAATAGAAGAACATCATTTAAGAATCTAAAATATGAAACTCAGCGAATATGTAAGCATTTAGACGTTATCTTTTTCAGATAGGATCTACGTCTACGAATAATTGTTGGTCAGCTACATACTTTAACGCTTCGGTTAGGTATTGCATCAATCGATTCTTGATCTTGTTAATCGATTAGCAGGCGTTGAATTGTTTGATTCTCGCCTTTACAAGGTCGAGTTAAGGTTTAATTCGGACTCAATGGTTGAGTAAGGTAGTACCTTCAGTTAATCATGCGTAAATACAGCAATAGGTTCATAATGCGGTAGTTTAATACTCGAGATGAGAGGACAATTTCTTCTCGGTTGCTGTGGCGCGGTGGAAGGAATGTCTTGCATACAGGACATGTAATTTCAAGCGTATGCGCGCCGCATACCGAATGCGCCCGCCTCGTTGGAACCCGGGGTGGGTACATTGTATTTTTATTTTATTTTCTGACGAACCCATCACTTCTCATTAAGTGGCGTTTGGAGAATAACTTAACATCACTAATGTCCGGACACGAATTTTATTGTTATTACATTTTAATAAATTTTCATTGTTCCAACTTGTCAATGGCCCTCTTGATACATTTCCGAGTATTTAGGAAGGAACCTGCCTTTGTTATTGTTTATTGGTGAGATTTAAAGGTGTTTATTGAATATGAATAAATTATGAGACACACACGTCAATAGAACCAGCACTATCGAAATAAATCTCGAGAACCGACGACACAATATATCAAATTTCTTCTATTCGACTAAACAATATTTGTGGTAAGCTAATTCTTCACCAAAACCTGCGCAAAACGGATGTTACAGTCAATCGCATTACGCTGAGACATTGCAATAACTAAACCCAATCTATCACGAGTTAGAAACCTGAATCAGATTCGACTCGATTCTTAACCGACAGATATCGATATGCCAGTAGTGAGACATCGGTACTTTTGAAAGCGTTCACGGATCCGTAAGAAGTCGACTGACTGTAGGGATCCCATGCAACAAGAAAACTATAGAAGTTAAACTGCTCAACAACATCGAAACTACGGGATACATTGAAATCGTGCGTCGATGCTACGCGTCTGTGGGGGCGTAGTAGGTCAGGCGCTACGCCGTAGCTGTGCTACGCCGATCGTAGCAGATAGATTAAGATCTACGAAGCTACGGTCTTTTACGCAGATAGTTTAGAAACTAAGCTGCTACGTATTCTTCGTTGTTGTCGGTAGAGTTTCTACGCCACTCTGCGGTCTCCGTACCTGGTAAAGCGCTACGATTATCGTAGAGCATTAGAATAGTAAAACACTTCAATCGTCGTAGACGGCAGATAAAATACTAGTCTGCTACTGGTCTCCGTAGTCAATCGTAGGAGCTCGTAGCTGAATAATAACAGCCACTCGGATCGATCTTTAAGTTAAGCCGTACTTGCCTAGGTTGGTCTGTGGATGGGTGACCACCCTTACATACCGAGTTTAAGCTGTTGGTTCCTGTCATTTGTAGATCTTTGACAGTCGTTACAGGTAGTCAGTGACTCAAAAAGTCTGACAACCAGTCTTACCAAGGGTACCCCATACCAGTATTAACTGGGTTGTGGCGGTCAAATAGGCAGTCAATGTCAAATACTGGTATTCAACTGCATCCAGTTAAACTGGAAGCCGACCCCAAAATACTTGGGAAAAGGCTCGGCAGATGATGACCACTGGCTTTAACTGATTACCAACCAAAATACTGTGATCTACTGTTAACTTGATTTTGTAAAATTGAACAGAAATATCACTGTAACAATCTTTCTTAAGGGACCAAAACAAGCTACACCTTTCAAACTGAACCTTCTGCCTCTACCTTCACAGTCGGTATTCTTAAAAGCGCTCATAGATCCGTAAGAATCCGGCTGACCGCAGGGCCACCGTCGACCGGCGGCCAGTATGTCACGGCATACAGCATCAGATGATCAAACGTGCCGAGCGGGGAGTTCTGACCAGTTTCCGCTACATTTCACTTGAGAGACTGCTTAGCAGGTGTAGTTATGAGTGCTTATGAGTTACTTACTTGGTTATGTTAAAGATAAAGAAAAAGAGAAGTGGAAAAAAGGAAAAGGTGTAGTCAGGTGGTGTTCTGTAGATGGGAAAGTTACGAAATGGGACGTACACCCGTTTCTGCCTAGTCTGATGAGAAAAAAAAAACAAATTGAAACAAAGGATGTATAAGTTGTTGTAGTGTTGTGTTGTGTTTTGTGTTGTTGTTGTGTGTTCTAATGCGGTATCCATTTTGGGGGTGTTTTCCCATAATCGCCACGCTTGGCAGGCGGTTGGATGCGAGTCGCACAGGACCGGTCAATGTGGCGACACTTTGGGGATGCCTATGTCCAGCAGTGGACGTCTTTCGGCTGAAATTATGATGATGATGATGTGTGTTGTTGTTGTTATTGTTGTGTGTGCATAAGTGGTGAAGAGTAGAAATTGGATGCGTTAGGAAAGACTCTTCAAAATGGTTCGAAATGATTCCATTCAGACTGGAGACAGCAGAAGTGCTGTTTGGAGACGCCCTTGGACGTGATGCGATCTGGTTAAGGGTTAATTATAGTCAGTGTTACTATTTGATCAGATGGCTGAATGTGGATGAATCAAAAAATAAGTTTAGCTATAATTCGCTGAGTATTGATTACAAATGACATAGGCTTTGTTCGGTCTAAAACCAGGGCAAGTTCTGGCGACCAAACTGTCCGCGATTCGCGGAGACAATAAAAATTAAAGTTTCCCTTACAAAAAGTGACCTGGTGCCGGTGGGCTGAAGAGGATGACCAGTCCTTGATCACGCCGGGTCTGCTGTATGTCTGTGTGTGTGTGTGTGTATAGTGTTATGTATGTGGACGGGTGATAGCTAGCAGATTTGGCAAATCCGACTATGTTTCAACAGACGCTGTCTTAGTAGCGCGTAACAGGTCGGAATGCAGCACAATAATAGTTCAAACTGCACAAAATATGTCCACTTCAATTTTCACCTCGCACGCGGGGCTAAACGTAACGTCAAAACCGGCGCTTGACAATGAACAAATAAACCCGTGTTCTGGTACAAATGGGGATGTTTTGTCCAATTAACACTGAATTATAACCAAAATCTTGCAAACAAAAAAGATTCACTTGGATTTTCCAATTATCTCAATCAATCAACAAATTCGATGTAATCTCGTAAGGAATCAAGACAAGAGAGCCAAAACGTCAAGCGATGACAGTTGATATAACAATGACAGTCCAAACATCAAAAAGCTATTGTCAGATGCTCGGACGACAAGAAATGCGTTCGGAAACACGCATGGTACGAAACAGGCTTAATTGTATAAACCTTCATCTGTTAGCGCAGTACACACAATAGTTAAACAATGGCGTCAACCCGATTCGGTCGGGCATCACAGACGGACACAGAAGGGATGTATAAATTCATATGCTCGCATTTAGTTAGGGAAACTGAAAAGAACCTTGTAATAATTAAATGCTCAACCCTTTGACTGCGCATAATGCAGTAATGTCAGCAGTCAGATCACTTCTAGAATCCTAGTAAGCATGTCCTAGCTAAGTACATACAAGTAAGTACCTACTCAAGTTAGATTTACCGTGCCTCAGGCTATGAATTAAATATGAAGGTACTTAATGACACGTTTACAACATAAAGCTATTTATCATGTACGGGTACACTATTTTATTTTATTATATATAAATACAATAGGTATAAGTCTATAAATAGTTACTGTTGCAGTTGGTAACTAATCTAGTCAATAATTTCAAAATATTTTACATTGTCATCAAGTTTGTTCACTAATGGATTAGGATGACTCCTACCCTTTTTTTCGGATGGTAAATCATCAAATGACTTCTCTGGGCGGAGCTGGAGGGAGTGTCAGACTTTTTCTGACTAATACCCATCCATGTTCCTTCCTCGCCCTTTATGTTCCGGATGACCCCTACCTGCATACTATATCTTACGAGTACTTTCTTACTACCATCCTACTACTCCCACGTCCTAGGTTTGATTCCCAGGGCAGGCAAAGTGTTATTGGGTTTTTCCATCAGAAATTTCTCAGTAACAGTCACGGAGTCTGTATTTGTGCCCGGTTGATGGCAATAGGCTCGCCCCTGTTACATGAGAATTAGTAATGTACGTTATGGTGCTATGACTAATTTTCAATACAAATAACGAACCTTTGTTGAAATATGGAATAGTTCCTTTTAACAAAGGTAAACTAACATAAACCTGTGTGAAACGATCAAACAATTCAAAAACATAAGCTGATAATCTACGTCTTAACAAAATGATAGCTTATCTCTAGAAGTCTATCGGCGGCGCCGACTATCGAAACACATGCGCACGCGCAAGGGCACGTTTATAATATTAGAGCTGGTACAGGCAAGGACAAAAATATGTATACACTTAGCTAAATTCAGGTTCGATTCCCTTAGATATTACTCGTACTAAATAGTGTGTTGACAGCTATTATATTTGTTAAATATCTCACAAATTCTCATGGATAGATAAGCAAAAAAGGGCTGTAGTGATTCGCAATATATACATATATTTGCTGACTGTACATCAGTCTCTAATAATAAACGCCCTTCGACGTCTTTGTGATAACAATTGACAGTAGCAATCACTGCTTGTACGCATCCATGACAGACATGTACCTATTCGTGAACGTAAATCAGAACAAATGTACGTAAGAACTGATAAGATTAGTGCCTAAGAACAGATATAAATCAAAGAAATTGACGTAGAAAATGACACATCATGTGACAGAACCTTTAGGATGTTGAAAACTGTACTTGAACCGGGCATGACAAGTAAATAGCACCATATGTATAATCAAAGTAAAATAAAAATCGTGTACCAATCTCATGCTTCCTCAATAAAAAGAGGAAAATAAACACAGAGAACATCCTAATACACGTATAAAATAAATTAAGTTAGCAACATAACCACTCAAATAAGGATTGTAACTCGTATAATATATGGCAAATAATGACAATAACATACCACAAGCACGACATGAGAACAATATGAGTCGTCATATTCATTTTCATAATTAATAACCGTGTACAAGTCACGAGGTCTATCACAGAGCGTGATCTAAGAAGCAACAGCTTGGGTTTTCATCAGCGAACACGAACAAATTGTTTTACAAGCTACGATTTATTGGGTTATAGGAATTGCGAAATTACAAGTTGGCTAACATCGTCCGGGGTCTGTCTGACCCCACAATCTTGACAATGGCGGGCGAGAGGCCGAGTGTTCCTGTAATAATGCCTATAATGACGGCGCCCGCGCCGGCCAGCAGCATGCTTACATAACAGTTCGTGACTTGCGCATTACGGTATCGGGAGAAAAATACGAGTCCACAACATACAGGCACGCATCTAACGTCAGGCTCATATCGATATTCCATCATTTATACGTAAATTTCTACTGTTCGAAGGCATATTGCACAACGAGTCTATACGTAAGTACGACAATTTCGTAGAAGAAATGTAATGAAGGAAATATAAAGCATAGCTTGTTTGAACCCCTAGTGAAACGTAATGAACCAAAACAACTAATTAATTAGCGATAAGTTATTATAACCGTCGCAACTGTACTCCTTAAAGCCAGAGGCGTACTTCCGAACATCCACAGTTCAATGACGATGTAAGATCTTTAACGATATGTTCACTAAAACTTTTTATATTTTATTTAACATTTTAAATTACGCCTGAACTTTTATATTTAAACCGCACAACACATAATAAATTACTAAAATAATTATACAGCCATAAATTGCAATAGAATAATATTAGATTCAGTTGTAGGTATGTAAAAAGGAATTTCTAACACGCGATCGGGTTAATACTTTGATCATTGGAAAGAAAACGTTAAAACAGTTCTTAATTTATTGGTTGGTGTATTAATGAGTCGATATCTTTCTATATTAATTTAAATTTATCGACGTTTGCAGTCCGCCCCTGTGGTCGCAGGAACTCGTTCGCAGGTCGTCAACTATAACTTAATCCTACTAGATAGGTAACTTCGATCGACCTTTCGTATGATGATCACGCTTTTACTGTTTATGGTTTAAGTCATCAACACAATAATTTACTTATGACGTAATTACCGCATACCTAAATGTCAATTCGTTTAAAAAAGTTCAGCAAAAAGAAAACTAGTAAAAACTTCTAAACTTCCAAGTGCGGTAATGGGATTAGTGGACTGCAATCAAATGCATAGTTTTAATGAATGGTATATAACTAGAAACTGCAGGGCGTAGTTTTATAATGGGTATTGTTGATTAATATTTCTGCAACATCCTGTCAGCACCTCCTTTTGTATCGCTAGATTAAATTAATTTTGTTTAGACTTGAACAAGACTAGGTAAAGAAACATTGACTCTGAGGTCACATTTGTTCATCATTCATTTTAAATATGGGTTTTCTTTTAGCATACTTTTGAGTCAAAACTTTGGTTTATAAATGACTAAAGAATACTTATCTTACAAATTGTGCAGACGACAAGCATAGGCGAATTGATCATGAATTTTAAATCGTTGATCATAATTATTATGTTATTTCTATTTTGCGATACAAATCGATCATGCAGATAACTTTTAATCTACTGAGATAGTATAATTTTGAAGAGAAATGCTCCTCTTAGTATAATCTTAGAACATATAACATCAAGCCCATGGTTTACAAACCCTTATATGCGGATCTCTCATTGTACAGGAAATCTATACAATGCGTGGCCATGTTATACTGGAAATGTATAGGTTGATGTGTCGCCATGTGTATCTACAGTACACCCACGTATCGTTAATATATTGAAGTCTCTTGGAATAGAGGTTGAGCCCATAACCATCAAATGGGCGAATTCGTCAGACGCCAGCTCCAAACAGCTTCGAATATAGTCCTTTGTAGTACTTATACTACTAAAACCTTCAAACTAGCCTCAAAGTCTTCCAATTTCAAAACACTAATTTATTATCATTAACTCGCCATAGACAACTTCGGTGTTACATTGCAATCAAATATAATAAATCAATAGCAACATTATTACTTACTTAGTGGACATTTTAATCAATGTTATTCCGATGACAGATCGCTGTGATCGGACATAGACTTGTGATCAATATATAGCCTCTACAACTTCTACGAGTCACGAATACTGGCCATAGTTGTCTATGGACAATATTAATTCGTGGCCCGTTATATCTATGTTTGTGACGTCATCAAAGTTACTACTTATTTACAGGTAGGTTCTGTGTACTAAAATGAGTGGTAGGACGTTTGGTTTGTAGTGGACTACGTACTGTATGCTTCAACTTGTGTAAAAACCCGTTTGTCATCTTCATTGCACTCTGATATGTTATTTTTATAGATAACTACTAGTCCTTAAAGGTCTGATAATGTCCATTGTGTCGTTTGCACTAAATTCTGCTTCTATTACAAATATTCGGAATTTTCCAAGAAACTTCTGAAACATGCACGCCTACTTAAATAATAATTTAGTTGTCCATTATCTACTAATGTTTTGTGTATAGCTTTTGTTGGAGATACTAAAATAAATAAAATAATTACTTGGCTATGGGTGTACCATAATGTACACATGTCATATATACTGTAATGATGACATAGTGACAAACTCTTCGGTGAAAGTATAGGCTTAATGGTATGTTAGACTTTGTAGCTAGCTATTCTGCCAAGCTAAGTCAGTAAACACAACTTTCCTATGCAAGCCCTATTAAATACTTCCCTCCTCGTTAAAGATTCTAACAAAAATGTACAAAATCCCGTCCTAACAACAACACTAACAAGTAAACAAGTCGCCATAAGCACGTAACAGCACACCTGCGGCCGCGCCACTGATGACGGTTATTGCGCGCGCGCACCCGCCAACCGTGCTCTTATTACCAGAGTACACAGACTGGGCGAATTGTTGCCTTGTCAGGTGCCGTATGGATGGGGTCAATGGTTTGATGACCACAGTTTTACTGGCTAGGGAATTCAGTAGGACAACTGTTTTTGAAAGGACCTGCATAACTTGACCTCTTCTTCCCTATTTTTCTTGCTATAAGGGTTCAAGTAAGGCAGGGCACTCTTTACTTGTCGATGAAAATTTAAATTAGGTCAACCTAAAATTTAGCGACGATTTTGGCACTTTCAGTTGCGTCCATCAGCTCCTGTGATGTGCAAACAGAAGAACAGGTAGGACCCGTTTTCAAGTGTCTCACTCATCGGAAGGCACTTACTGTATATGTCACCGTAAAATTGTCAAACACGTTATATTACAATATAACGTGTTTCTCTCTAGCGATATTGTAAACTCTCGAAATATTGTCAACTGAACATACGGAAGTATCATTCTCTGCCCCCATAATCGGGACCTGGGGTAACCCCCGTTAGGTTAGTTAGATTCCTTTAAACCCTGCACTAGGAAATAAACAACAACCCCGCGAAGCGAGGTTCCGTCGACTACGCTTTTTAGGAGAATATAAAGTGTTTTAAGGTTAGGTTATACTAAACCGGTATTTCTCAGGAATGGTACATTATCTTTTCATGAGAGTGGTACCACTGGGCAAGGGGAACCCCTCCTTCCCTCCACACCGCGCGAGTTGACTACCATCGCATGCATTTCACGAAAAATAATGCGTTTTATTGTAAGCAGTATGTTCGTTTGACAATATTTCGAGAGTTTACAATATCGCTAGAGAGATTACAATATAACGTGTTTGACAATTTTACGGTTACATATATATTATTTTGATTAGCTTTTAATGCAGTTACAAGCTTTAGATATTGCTATAATGCTTTGACCTTGTCTGTTCTTTAACTTAAGTGAAATCATATAGCTAGCATTATTTTTATTTAGTGGAACCTAGCTTTAACCAAATACACCAGAAATACATGCATGATGTGATAATAAGTTAGATCTGTAACTTCCATGGGATTTAGAAGAGTGGCCAACTCATTTAATATGGGAGGTTATAGTCACTCTCGCTAGTCAACACAACCCGCTACCTATTAATTAAACAAACCGCTTGAATTAATTTAATCACAATAAGTGAACCAACATTCATTAATTGTGAACACATATGTAATGAGCTTTAAACTAATGAAAAACATACGCTTCCTCACACATAAATATACGACGCTTTTATTTAATTATCGAGCATAACCAATAGAAAATGTTCATTTACAATTAAGTGCAATCATTGAGAAAATTATAAATGCTTTTAAATAAAAACTGATATTTTTTGCAAACCTGATCAATGGACGAAGATTTATACCTGAATTTTAAATCGATACTATAAAGATAAGATATTATAAAGAGGAAAATTTTGTGCGGTTGTTATTTTGCTTTTAGGGGGTAATCTTTGTCTATTGACGGGATCTGGCCCGGTTCCGAAAATTCTTTCACTATAGAACGTCCCGTGGGATAATTTCCCATCATAACTCGAGCAAAACGGTAATAGCAAGTACATTTTAAACGGATTTTGAGTTCATTAGAATTAAACCCTCTGTTGCTAAGAATCTGTGGTAAGCGACCGGTACTTGCGTCTTCGACAAAGATTAACGACCGGATAATTCAGACGCGTCATTACGATTCGACTACATTATAAAATTACAAGATTAAAAGCACTGTTTGTTTTTTTTAATTAAACAATCTTTTATTTTTCAAAATATTTTCCTGTTACGATCAACATGATGATAGTCGTATAGGTTTAATCAACCAACTTTCAGTAGCAGATAGATATCAGCTAATAGAGCTCGAGTTTCCAAGACGATGGGTATCTACATTCAGAAGTAACAAAGAAAGACAAATGCCACACTTGCCTTACACAAAGGAGTGTCCATTCTTTACCGGGGTTGCGGTAATGAGTCTTTGTCGCTGGCCCTTGGTAGCCAGTACAGAACAGTGGGGCATAAATCATGGCTGGCCAGGAAATCATTCATCCTCAGTAATGTGCTGCGAAAATAGGCTTCTACTTGCTACGGCGCCGCGACGCTCACGCCCCGCGCCCTAAATGTATTATAAAAGTAAAAAAACGTACGACGTTAATGAAAATATAAATCTGAAATTCTTGGCAATTTACACTACAACGGTTCTTTAACGTGTATTACCTACACCAGGCCAATGCTCTAATTATTAACAAAATATTTTTAACAAGAGATCTAGATTACGGTTTAGATTGGTATAAAAAGAAAGCGATCCTAGATTGGTAAAGGAACAACCGTAAATTCAGTAAACCAAATTGATCAACAGTATCTAAAGTTTATTTCTTGCGAAGGTTAATTGTAACGTTTTTGTTTAAGTTTAATGGCAGGCTACCAATCGGTTACTATTTATACCCGGTCGCGAACCTGATACACTTGTAATTCTCTTCACCCAAAACAAAAAAGCAAGAGCGGACACACAGCTAACTGTGTTCGAAACATATTTGAGAGCAGAAAAACAACGAGCTCCTGAGGTAACTGCTTTATACTTTATTTATATTTGTTATCTCATCAGTTTAACTAACGATCCTCTTATCTTTTATTGTTAGATACACTGTCTATAAAACACAGTATATATAAATCGTGAATTAATAATTAAGTCTCAGTTTATTGTAGTCGCTCTGTTAACAAGTTATTTTGTTGTGGCACGATCGCCATTAGTCGGACATTCGAGCCCAATCAATTAAAAAGAGTACAGGCACAGTTCGTTGGCCGTTCCCACGACATTTTTGTCATAACTTCTGCTTAAATTTTGAGCTGTAACCATTCTTAGGGACGTCCGTAACCGCATATCGATGTATGACAAATCGTGACAAAACCACCGACTCATCTACACTAGATAGGAGTTCAAAGTTGTCTAAAACTAGGTGCAGTCAATTCTGAACTTTATTTGGTTGGGGTAAGAGAGTGGTGAGCTAGAAGTATGTCGTTGTGAGCAGAAAAATGAAGTTGGCATTTGTGTACACGAATTCATGTGGCTGAGCCGCATGCCTGCGCCTGCGCTGGCTTCATCCATCAAGCTCGGCGCGCATCACCTTCAGCGCGGCAATCGACTGGAAACATACCCTGCCTGCCTCTGACTTGGACAGACCGCGTAATTAAACAGCTTTTCTACCTAATGCGAACACATGCAGTGACGAAACAAACAACAAGACACAAGAAGCATCACTTCTTGAAAATCGTTTTTCTCAATGTAACTTTGTAAGACCCAGCATGTTCTTTTTTTGCCACATGCCCAGTGTATCGCAACTTGATGAGATAAGGCAAATATGACATTTAGATATTAACTTTGAGTAGCTAGCGCTATCATAATTTTATTTGCACGCGCACATTAAGCGTCAAGCTGATAATAACTTCATCGTGGATAAAAATAAACTTAAAACAACATTAAGTTTTATAGCAGTTCATACACAATTCACAAAAAACTGCAATTACTTTTAATTTCAAGCGGCAGATATCATTTTCATCACGGGGATTTTTTGCCGGTTCAGAAAAACACTTCCTAACATGTCCCATACGCGATTATTATTCATTATCATGCGAACGACATGGAAAATAGTACGCTGTCCTTTTTCGTCCCATGTCATTGTGTATTTCCGTCCCTGTCGCGGGCCGGTCGCCAGAATTTAATATCAAATATCAATATTTGGATGCAATCAATCAAAGTTAATCACGCGAAAGATATAAAAGCAAAATGAATACATTAAGTTCTTTAGTGAGCGGCGTCGGGTGCATTCGACCGCGCTGTACCGGCATTATTTTTTGTACGGGGCCTAATAATGACCGATTAGGAAAAAAAATACGCTGGGAACTCTGTTGCCCATTGTATTAAATACATTGTCATGACGTAAGCACATTTAAATATTAATTAGCTTAGATTAGAATGGTAAGCTAGAGGTAATCAAATGGAGCCAATGGTTCTCAAACGGATCCGTCTGGCCGTCTCCTTTATATGTAAATTAGTTGGGTAGCTAAGTACAAATTAAAATAATGTTTATTGGTTGGTTGGACGTTTTCTAGTTACTAAGATTTGTGTTTTAATTGCTTTAGTGTTAGCTATAGTATTAAAACTATGCTAATTTATTTAGTCGAAGCCATATAAGTATCATCAATTACCACTTTAGTTTCTGCCTAAGTCAATGAAAAACAGTGTTAATAAGTCTAAGTTGCGATCCAAGAAAAGAGCCCTTATAAAACACAACGTCAAAGCATAATTTCAAACCCACAAAACCACACAATAATTTCCTCTACCAATTTCTGTACCACATTAAACTTCACCCAAGTGCACTATTTGTTTTCAAACAAGCTTAAAATAAAACGAACATTAAGAACTAAAGTTCTAGACAAAGAACAAATGTGTGGTAATTTAAAAACTTAAGTAATTAGGTCAACTGTACCCCGCTCGATCGATGTTAGAGAAGCACGCCAAACTTTTAACTACGGCAAGCGTCAATAAAACGGTGTTTTCTAGTTGTTTGTTTGAAGCCAGCAATCGATATTTGTAACCGTTGTTGTTAGATTGTTGGCGTGTTTTGTTTGTTAATTGTTTTGTTTTACGCTTTATTTGTTTAAGTTTTCAGTATGTTATTGTTTTAGGGTTGAAAATTAGAGGTTGGTGAGATGGAAAGGCTTTTATGGTTTTGAGAGTTTACGTAATTATTTGAGCATGAAAAATTGTTGTATTAGCAGTATAGTAAACGGTTGAGCATAGTGATCATCACGTTTCTTGTGAATAACAAGGTAACCAAGAATTCAACAATATTTTATCGATTTTACTTCTTTTTAAAATACACAGTTACTGATACACTCTCTTAGTATGATTAACCTATTGATTAGTGGTTGGTCAGCCCCTTTATAACTGATACAAAACGGTACAGTTACTGTACTTACCTCATTTACACAGGTTAGCTTAATTATTTCAAGTAATAAACCCAGGCACTACTAAGTAACATAAACTATACACGATAGACAAAAAACAAACATATTGCTTCCACATATGGTCTCCAATAGACCAAAGTAACCTACAGTAGTACTTTTTGTTCAAGTTTACTTTTTCTTGGGTTATAACTAGGTACGGTTTGATCAAAGCTTCAAGAAAAACAACTGGCTTACTTAAAAAAAAAACTGTGTGTACTTAAGCAAATGGTCTTTAGCCATGTGCGCTGTTGTTCTTTTAATTTCTATTTTGTTAAGGAATTTAAAAGAACGAAAAGTTTAAACAGGTAAAGTGAATGATTGCCAATTTTGTTGTCACCAAACATTTGGATGTCAAGTACGTAATGATCAAAAACAAAAGCTTTTTCATGTAATTCTTTAGTTTTAGATTGTAGACTAGTTACATCTTTCTTATTTAGCTCATAATGTAGTTTGATAGATCTGATTTAACATTTTGTTATTCATCAATTTTTGAGTGCACGTTCATTCTTCGTTTTAGCCAGTAATCAAACTATCCCAGTGGAAAATGACTTTTCTCAAAAATGGTATGTAATGTTGACATAACATCTCTAAAAAGTATCCAGAAAGTGAACTCTACCGGAGACTATTCACAACTGTCCGGTAAGAAGCGAGATTTTAAATTTGGAATCTCCTACTGTCCAGTAAGTAAGTATGTAATTTACTTACTGGACACTTGGTCATCCTTCATCCCTTTTTTAGGGTTCCGTAGCCAAATGGCAAAAAACGGAACCCTTATAGTTTCGCCATGTCTGTCTGTCTGTCTGTCCGCGGATAATCTCAGTGACCGTTAGCACCAGAAAGCTGAAATTTGGTACCAATATGTATATCAATCATGCCGACAAAGTGCAAAAATAAAAATTTAAAAAAACATTTTTATTAGGGTACCTCCCCCAGACGTAAAGTGGGGAGCGATTTTTTTTTTAATTTTGACCCTGACGTGTGATATATTGTTGGATAGGTATTTAAAAATGAATAGGGGTTTTCTAAAATCATTTTTTGATAATATTAATATTTTAGGAAATAATCGCTCCGAAAGTCAAAAACAATGTGTCCCCCCCCCCTCTAACTTTTGAACCATAAGTTTAAAAAATATGAAAAAAATCACAGAAGTAGACCTTTATATGAACTTTCTAGGAAAATTATTTTCAACTTGATGAGTTGAATAGTTTTTGAGTTATATAGCACTTTTTCAAAAAAACGCAAATGATAACTTTGTTTTTCATACAAATACTATGAAAAACAAAGTTATTTTTGCTGACGAAAAATGTTGGTATTTTTAATGGTCTGGGAAGCTACGGAACCCTACAGTGAGCGTGGCCCGACACGCTCTTGGCCGGTTTTTTTTTTTTTTATGGCTTCGCACGGTTTAGGTCATCCTCTTTAGATCTGCTTAGAAAAAAAAAACATAGTACCTACCAGACACAGATTAGAGTTTAGCCATTATAACATGGTTAGAGGGAGGCTCCAAATATATATCTATCTCTTTTTGGTATGACATTTTATGAGATACATAATATATTTTGGAGCCTTAAACATCCATTTTATTGTCTGTGACACTTTTTTTTTTTTTTTATGGGTCTGTGACACATAACGCGACGCAGAAAAAGTATGCACGTTGCGTTTTGTACTTAGTAATGTTGTAGAAGTATAGTGTGGGATTTTATGTTTGTATTTAGTCATTTCAGTTTATAAATCATGTTGGATTAAAACTTTCCATTCTAAAATTAACATGGAGTTTCAAAAACAATAATTTACATTTTTTACTAAAACATTCATGTAATGTAAAAATAGAACAATGTTTAAAACTAAACGCAAACTTTGTAGTAAAAAAAACAACGACTGGCGGGATTTCACATTCAATTGCGACAATTGTGTTTTAATTTACCGCGTGAATTTAAATAATCCCAAAAAATGAATTCAAGCGAATCTGATTCGGAAATAGATGGCACTCCTCCTGATTTAAAAGCTGAGGCCAAATTAGCAAAAGAAAATTTACTTCCGCCAAAATCCAAGGAGCGATACATGAAAAATTTATGAAGTGGAAGGCAGAAAAACAAGCCAACAGTTGGTCTGAAAATGTATTCTTGGCATATTTCAGCTTTCTTCGCCAAACAATGCAGCCGACAAGTTTATGGGCTGTGTATTCTATGCTTCGATGTGTAGTGCAAAATAAACACGATGTAAACATTAAGAATTATTCCAATTTAATAACTTGGTTGAAAAGACAATCGACTGGCTACAAAGGAAAAAAATCGAATGTATTTACCAGCCAAAACATACAGAAGTTTATAAATGAAGCACCCGATGAAGTTTATTTAGCAGTGAAGGTAATATTTATTTTGTTTACTTATTTAATTTAACTTGTTGTGATGTACGAGTAAGTGGTCTGTTAGTCGGTTGCAATAATATAAATATGCTATTAAATCTGGTTCCAAATAACATAAACTTATTTTTATATTCTCGATTTAAATAGTTTTTTTTTTGTTTTTAGGTTATTACTATAATGGGAATTAATGGCGCCTGCCGATGTATGGAGCTCTGTAATATTAAAAACAGTGACGTGGAATACCATAATGAAATAATTTCGGTAAAAGTACGAGAAACAAAAACAAAAATTGATCGCTCTTTTGTTATACACAAGGAGTCAGCTCATATTGTAAGGAAATATCATGACCTGCGCCCTGAAAATATGAAAAGTGATAATTTTTTTATCAATTATAGAAACGGGACATGCTTGCGGCAAAACATCGGTCGTCATAAGATTGCCGCAATACCTAAACAAATAGCAGAATATTTGAATTTACCAAATCCAGAGAGCTATACTGGCCATTGTTTCCGGAGGTCGCCTGCTACCCTTCTTGCTGACTCTGGAGCCAATCTCACGACAATAAAACGACACGGGGGGTGGAAATCGGACCGAGTTGCAGAAGGATACATAGAAGAGTCATTAGAAAATAAAAGTGAAATTACAAGCAATATAAATAAAAAAATTAAATTGAATACTCAAAACACATCATCTTCCACCTCCCCGCAGCCGTCTACATCGCGTCAACAGCAGCTAAGCCTGGCTCCGCAGCCATCTACCTCTCGCCAAGAACCGACCACTATTCCCCTGCCCGTAACATCATCGCAAGCATCCACCTTCCCAAACAACCAAATTAATGTCTCACAGACATTTACTGCCAGCCAAGAGTCCGTTAATCAAGATGTACAACAAACAAATATAAATGCCCCCGGTAAATCGATCACAATATCTATCAGTAATTGCCCTAATATGAATGTAACCTTCAATATTAATTAAACGAATTTGTTGTTAAACTTTCTTTCATTTTTGAGAAAAGCATTATACAAACCTCAACCAGTAAGAAAGCCATCCTGGCCTCGTATATAACCGGACCTCACCTGCGGTTCGGTCCGGTTAACTCATACTCGGCCAGGAAGGCTTACTTACTGGATTCTGCTGTAATGTACTATTTCTTTTATTTTTGTTTATGTTTCATGGGTCAAAATAATGCCGGGGTTGCGGGACTGTTCGAAAGAGATACCGCGGCCCCGGAACATAAAGGGCGAGGAAGGAACATGGATGGGTTTTGGTCAGTAAGAGTCTGACACTCCCTCCCGCTCCGCCCAGAGTGGGAGAAGTCATTTGATGATTTCCCATCCTAAAAAAAAAAAAAAAAGAAAGGGGTCAAAATAATGATTAATGATGTTAGGTGATTTTTCGCACAAATGTAGGTACTGTCAACCATCTTCACTTTCTACTTACATCGGAGACCGTTTGACTTGCCTTCCAACAGTTGGAATTGCGCCACGCTTCTTAATTCAAACGTAAACTCAAAATGGCCGCCGCTAAATGTATTGTGACGGCTAATAATATAAGTGGCCAGTATAACAGACAGTTTGACTTAATTAATGTTGAAGTGCTTCTAGGCAGGGTATGTCTACTTTCGATTTTTATTTAGTTATTACTTACTATCTTTACATCTGAACTCTTAGAATATTTTTGGTTAATTCAGCGGTGCGTTTCAAACAATGTGGTTACCCTACGCTACAATGAGTAGTTACGTACAGTCATGTGGAAAAAATACTACCCTATTTTTTTGTCTTGATATTAATTAGCCTGAAAAGCTAATGATTTTTTGTAATACAATCACGTAAATTAGTATTCTCCTTGTATTCTCTGTCAGATTGTATTATAGATATAATTCTATATAGAATAGAAGCAGTTAAAAAGAAGATATTCTTTTAGATAAAAGGCAATTGAAGAATAAACCCAGACCCTATCCCACCAATCTAGAAAATATGGTCTTTATTTGAACCTATAAATACTAGGAGTCTATGCTGTGTCTATTTTACAGTGGCTATGTTTCTAGCTGATGGGTGGGTGCCCATTCCATTCTCTGGCGATCATTGTCGACTGTCCGGTGCGTATCGATTGTGTGGTAGCCCTCAATGTATGGTGAACAAACTGATAGGCTATACAAATACAAAGGGGCATAAGAGAAAATATTTATTTGATGTAAATATATTCACGCATTATCGATAATCCAGTTATCTAAACAGTTTAGAAAATTAATAGAGGCTTTCTTTTTTTGTTTTGGTTTCTAATTGCAGAGTTATTTAAAATAATCAATAATCGCCTGCCTAATAAAAGCCTAATAAATTAATGCTTTAACTGGCACTTTCTACAAATCAATGTAGATCTATCTGTTTCTATAATATTATTCTGCAACTTTTTGAACTGATCTGACATTAAAATTAAAATATTTTTTAGATTTAAAAGAAAGTTTTAGAACAATAACAACTCCCGACACAAAGTTGAACTATCAAGGCTAATGGCATAATTTATAATAGGTAAACAAACCTTTTATGCTAAAAAGAATGCAAAGAAGTGCTAATTTAGACGCCTGTGTGGCAAGAACTCCGTTGTTTTTTCTAGCAAATATTTAATTCATGCGGTCTAACTATGCATGTCGCCAGTCCATGGCCAGGCTCTGGCTGCAAAGTGCAGGGGGAAAATAATTAACCGTTGATGGCAGCATTATTTCGTGGCATGATTACGGATAATGCAGCAGTGTGCGTCTGGGAGGAGATGTCGCGGCGTGCGCGGGCGCAGGCCCCACCCCGCGCGCTAATTGCGCCAATCTGCGGGGCGCGACGCACGCACACACGCACAACTCACGCACACACCTCCCCCCGCGGTGACAAACGCTGCATTCGCCAAATGTATGTAGCTCCGTCACTAGTGTATGTAAATGAAAATGTACAGAAAAGCACGAGGAATCAACAGCAGTCATTATACGGGAGCGCTCACAATAGTGGGATCATCATTTTAGTGGGAAATGTTCATGTTTTAATTTTTTATGTCGCAGGCATTCAATTATTTTTAATTGTGCCAAGTTTCGCACAATTACTTGCTATAATAAGGGTTTGTTGTGTGCAAAAGTATAAGGATGGAAGTCACTGAAAAATGACACTTCGGTCGAGATGAGCAGGCAGGTCGAATTTGAAAAAGGAATGTTTAATCAATTGAAAGGTGGGTGTAGGTAGATGAGGTAGGTAGTCAGACGACAGACAGGCGACGCTGACACACTCGCTACTACCTTCATTTATTTAACCAACAGAACGTGGTAATTGAAAAAATCTCATTTTCTCCCGCCTAGTGATGTAAACTTGTGTTAAAGCGATAATAAAAAACAAATGAACGTCTGGCGGTCGGTCCTGCTGCCATGCCGGCCGGCTACTTGTTTGCTCATGTTTTACTATACCTACGTAGACTAGATATATCTTCAGTTTTACTCAACCACATTATTCAGCCATGCGAAACTGCAAGTGTTATCAACTACATGGGATTTTTATGGCTCACATTTGCATAAACATTCCAGTCCATAGACTTGTGGCAAAAAACGACACAGGAATAGAAACAACGGTAGTCTATTGAAGGCTATCTTTTTTCGTAACTAAGTAACTACATAAAATTTGTTGCCTATAGGTACCTAACAGGTGAGTTCAGCAGTCATTTCAATCCACTTATCTACATGTGGAATTGCGTAAGTGCACACAAGCCAATAATTTAAAACAACGTATCATAACAATTACTATTTTTTATAGTCAAACACGACATGGGATAGTTGACTCTATGCTGCCACGATATAAGGCCGTGTTTCAGTTATCTTGGTAGAGATTACGAGTGGCCCGATGGTTGTCATTGCTCAATAGGTGTGAAATTGGCGATGAGTCGATACAGAACGGTGGATTGAATAATGTGTCTGGTTTTGTTTGTCTGTTTGTTTACGGTCTTGCCTTTCATATTGTTACATGCCCGGGCAAGGGGACTTTGAGAAAAATAATTGTATGGAGATTGTATATTGAATAGAAAAATTGCTGAAATACTTTTATATTGTATTTTTATTTTGTATTTTGTCTTAGTAGGAATTAATAACATAGTGGTCGGTTTACTTAAGTAATTTTAATAAATAAGTAGAAAAAATACTAGTTTTAACAAAGCACAATACTAAATTAAACTATTTGATTTAATAACACTGAGAAAATTAAATCACAAGATAAATAAATTCGGGTAGAAATAAAAAGTGTTTATTCGAAAACTCATGACGTCTGAAGTTCTGAACCATTCAATTTAACAACAAAAAACCCTGAGAACCCAGACATTTTTATTTTCATTTACCGTCAGTCCACAAATCAAATGAAACATAAGCCAACCTCCATTAAGTAGGTATCGCGCAATAGGTGTAACATTTCAGAAGTTACACCGAATAAAAACAACAATAAAAGTGAAACTCTCTCAGTGGAATAAATAATTTCCACTATGTCATCAATCGCTTCACTAAACCATAAATTGTGAGTGCGCGTTTGACGCGAGGTATCGCGTTACAGGGACACACCCGTCACCATAGCAACCGAGCTGTCATTAAAAAAAACGTTTCATTAGCTCGCCATCACGTCCCAACGAATTCCACCCAAATTAACATAAATTGTTCTCCTTGACTCTAGGTAACTTCTTGTTCTTAGATTCTTTACGATCACAACCACAGTTTTATATGAACGCGACACCTCTATGCAGTTTAATTCGTAAATAAATAAGTATAATAATACCAGATATAAGACGGTGACGTGAGAGGCATAAACCCGGTAATAAAGTTAGTGACCAAAGTGAAAACGATCCGCGTTGTCATCGTAGTAAGTTTATGTCTGTCTCAACATGGTTAAATACACTTTTTATAACTTCAAGAAGCAAGCTCTGCGATGAAGCACCGATTCTACAAAGAGAAACATTCCAAAACCGCCTATTTATGCGCAATTTAAAAATATAAATATTCAAGTAACCCGTGTTACTTTTATATGAGAGATAACAAAAGTGAGCAGCGACATTCGAGTAATATTTTTTAATTTACTTATCTGTCCGCAGGAATCAATGTTTCACATAATGTTATGTGTAAGTAACCTAATCGAAACGCCGCCGTGTGTCGACGGACGAATTTACCAGATTCAGATATAATCAGAGCTACAAGAAGCCGCATCGGACCCCGACACTAACACGATAACAGAGTGGGTTTACAAACAGGACCAAGCGCGGGTGGACGGGCGGTCGCGTCCTCCGAGCCCCGACATCGACACACATAAACTAACACACATAACTGCTGTGAACGCGACGAAATCAATTCCCAGTTCCGATTCCGAGAAGTGACACAGTTTCTTAAGTGTCGCATCACTACCGCCCGCCCGCTAAATAAATTCTAATCGTCCCATATCGTCCACATGCCAATCTAGTCCCTAACACCACCGTTTAGACGAACTTTTGTACAACCGCCCGAGTAGTTGGAATATAAAGAAGAGCCACCTGTCCCCACGAAAATCTTTATAGCCGCCATAAAATTTAAACCTCAAAAGAAAAAACAAAAAGTATGGATTCATTTTTTTTTTCTTTTACGAGCGAGGCCCATTTTAGACCGTGTTTACCTAAGCTGTCACCTTACAGAATGGCGATTTTGACTGGTCGGGTCCGTTGAATTAATTGTGGAGTTTTAGAGAGATATCGTCTGATGTGCGATAACGTCGGACGGACGAGCTGCCTACCGTCCGCGTCCGTGGGAGCAATTTGCTTAATTCTGACAGTTTCGCTCGCGGAATTAGAGGTCTGCTTAACGTGCTTAATTGTTACGATGGCCAGTTCCGAGAGCCAATGTTCGTAAATTGTACGTAATGTGAGTGATTTAGAGATCAGGCGTTGTTATCAATTAAACGGGTGCTGTGAACTTCAGACCGGCAGAAGTCATCCAACTTGCTAGTCCACGTGTATACATATTTACTGCACACTGGCGATGTATTACATCGCCAGTGTGCGAAAGGCCTGTCAATACAACAATTGACAGCTCTATACAGAACTATACAGTGACATGTCGAACGGATCAATAAACGTGTACTTACCGTGCGAGCCGACAGCGGCGGAGTAGGGGGCGTGCATCTGTTGATGGTAGTAGCGGGCGCGGCTGTGATGGCCGCCTTCCAGCGGGGAGTGGAAGAAGCCGTCGCCATTGGCGTCGGCGTTGACGTCGCCGGCGGCCGGGCTGCCGTTGACGCGGCCCTCGTACCACCGCTGCTGCAGCGCACTCGCCCCCGCCCCCGCGCCCTCTCCACTCATGTCCATGGCCGATCCGACCTCACACACCATGCATCGCTTTTATACACACACACTATAAGTCCACTCCCCTATCAACATTCCTAAAGTCAACTCGGTTTGGTGTATGAGAACCCGAACTAAAGAGCAGTCGGGCTCAGTGTTTGCATTAGTAGGCCTCAACTTGACGCGGTGGTTGACGACCAGTTCATATTGCACGTATCTGTGGAAGATAAAACATTATTAGTATTGTTTCTATGCGATTCAAAACAAAAAGAGGGAATTACACAAACAAATAACAAATCCAATGAAAAACCATGAAAAAGGCACACGGATATCATGAGGTCATTTTGGTCGACATCAAAGAAATACGTACGATAAATCTGAGCCGGTGTTTTGTCAAAAAATAGACAATCAATTAAGATAATAGTGGTGTGCTATCAAATACGTCTGCGATATCGATACGCTCCCAATTTGATTAAGTTATAAGGAGCGAACAACACTCGAACCGCCGCGATAAGCGATAACCGGGTATTAAGCGTTGTTAGCCAACCAAGCAGTGATTTTTATTACTACCGAAAAGCTGCCAAAGATATCTTTATCTGCTTTAGACGCATTTGTTTAATACTCGAGAATAACCAGCACCTTCTGAATAATATGATAATAGAAGGTTGATGGTAAAATCTGGTGAAATATACTTAACTATAGGTCTCCATCATTAGGGAAATGTTGGTACACCTCTCCGTCTAACCCTTCGATATTGATATGTGTAAGTCTACAAAATATATTATGTGATTCCTAATGAATGAGCTTAGAAAGTGACTTATTCCACAGGGCCTGAACTGATTTCACAAGATCTACCTTACATGTCGCATTTGACATTTCACAAGCTCATAAAGTGTTGCAATTGTTGACATTTCATTCTAGGTGTACAAATATGATACTTGATAGCCCATCGCCACACCCATAAAGTATCATAATAGTTAACTCCAAGCTGTCTGTTAACAATAAAAGAACTTCATAGGCATGCCAAAATATATGCGCTATCATATACATAATAGAGGTATTTTAATGTCATTGTGTACACAATACAATTTATATAAATTACATATAATTTTGGCTCTTTGTGTTACATGCTGATAACGAAATTGAATAATATATTTAAGTATTGTTTTGTAATTGTAGGTCATCTCTACTACGTGGCTTTATGATTCATGTTAAAAATATTTTGTCAATGTTAATACAACCTACAATATTGATGTATAATGCACATAACATAGTATGATGCTGAAATTACAGACACTTTATTACATAACAAGGCAAAACTACACTAAACCATACATAGTCCGTTAGGTAATTTAATAACGATTCCAGTGATAGTACTGGAAGCGAGCTAACTAACGTAGTTTTGAAGATATTGTCATTTTAATCAGACGCGTCGATAGCTCATGCGCAAGCGCATTTGGTGGACACATGTGGTAGGAAAAAAATAAGGCCCGCTGGACGAATCAAGGGTTTTTTTTAATATATAATTTTAGTTTAGCCTATCTTGTTCTAATGCTAGGCAAAGGCCTCTACTATTCCTTTCCAGCTATCTCGGTATTTTGCCTTCTCTGACCAATCGGTTAGGAAGAAGTCCAAATCCATATTTAACATTAAATACATATTTATAGAAATGTCAATGTCAACGTTCAAAATTGTGATAGAGTAAGAAACGTCATAAGTTACAAAATCATCATCATTTTAACAACCAAACTGAAAAACATTTTGTAGAAATGACGAAAGTAGGTTCATTGCAAAAGAATTCTTCTAAGTGGTACCCACTATGTGCCTGTCAATATTTTATTGTGCTTTGTCTGATTTTTACTAACTTATTACATAATATATATTTTATATACAATTTTTTTATCATACCTTTTTGTAAATATTTTTCTTTCAACTGTGCAATAGAGCTTGGATTAACGTTTGTTATATTTCACTTACATGTTTTCTAGAATATTTAAATTATAATATTTTTTTGACGTATGTACAAGTGATAAACATAATATTGCATTTTGGTCAGTTTTTTTTAGGATACTGAGAATGACAAACTTTACCAGTTCAGTTTAAAAAGTTTGGAACTTGCTTCATGACTTTAAGTTTAATAACTTTTCGGTTTAGTATTATTATACAAAATAATTAAAGCTACTTATAGAATAATTAAAACTAAATATTTACAACAAAAAAGGACACGAAATATACTGACTACCTAAATAAATAACAGAATGGCATTCATAATAAGTTACTACAGTCCTTTTTGGTTCGATCCAGAAAAAAATATGTTTAATACCTATGTTAAAAGAATGTTAAGGAATAATGCTAAAATATCAAGAAATAAGACACCAGCCATTTCTCTTACGCAATTATACAAATTAAATATTTTGAATAAGAGAGCTAGGAAGGCAGAGCATGTCATCTCGATTGATAGCTGAAATGCCCATTCCCGGACTAAAAAGACCAATACTACATTTTTTTGCTTGCTGAGGAGGTCCGATACGACAGTCCATCTACTCCAATGTAAATCTCCAAGGTAAAGCAGATTTGAGGAGGCTTCACTCGTTTCCTGTTTTACTTTATAATAAAAGTTCCAAAAGATAGGCAGATGGCCTATCATTTTACCAACTGTGTTGTGGTCGACTTCTAGTCTAACCGAATGTAACTGAATACCAGTATTTTACATGGAGCGAGTGCCTATCTGACGTTCACACTAATACAATCCCCTTGGTAAGACTGGCTGCCAGACTTTCAGTCCACTGACTGAACAACTGTCAAAGATCTAAAAGTGACAGCCGGGACCAACGGCTTAACGTTCTTTCCGAGGCACGGAGGAATCTCAGTGTATGTATTGCACCCACTACATACCGAGTATAACCCATCTAAGGACCAACCTAGGCAAGTACGGCTTAACCTAAAGATGGATCCCGAAATGATGTTATTATTAATCTACGAACCAGTAATTTCCGTGGTGGTGAAATAAATTGTTAAAACATTGGCACTACCACTCTTAATCTATTAGAATATGTGTTGCCATTTTTGAGTCAACTTGAGTTTACTTTCAACAAGAACCAAGTACTTATTTCTTTTAGTACTTACTTTTAAGCAATTAATTATCATTACGATAAGAACGTCAGATAGGCCAATCGCGATAAAATCGATTTATTTTATCGCAAAAAGAAGTAATTTATTAAAAGCAAATTCGAACACTTGGCTTTACTTATCAAGCTTATTATTTGATAAAATTATTTTTATGTTTACCTAATTTCCTGCCCCTTAGATAGCGATAAAAATCTATGCATTAAATTTTAAATATATATTTACTTAGGCTCTTAATCAATATTAGATATTTATATTTGTATTTAAAAAATGAATTAATAATGCTGTATCAATTATAAAATAAACCTGTGAAAATTTACACATTTGTGAGTTTGTATGTAACGTTTGAGACTCAATAGTGCATAAAGGATAAATACATATATATGACTGGACAATACACACAGTGCCATCTAGTGCCACACACTAGGATGATGGACGGATTTGGATAAAATTTACCACAGACTACTAAATAAATAAATGATAGAAGGTACTTTTGATTTAGTATCCTAGGATGCGCATGCGACTAAAATCGTGGATGATGGAATATGGAACTATGGCTTTCTTCTTTATCGTGCGGTTGGAGCCTAACCTTGTGTCAGAGTTTTTATGATGCTCGTGAGCCTCCAACTTGGCTTTACATGCCGTCAAGAGACATGCTGGTTTCCACACGACGTTTTCCTTCACCGAATAATTAAAGGCACATGAATTCGAAAAATTAGAGGTAAGAACTTGAGACCTCCGTAGTTATACTGCCAAGTCATAGCTATGACTTGGCAGTATAACTATGGCAAATGGTTAATTTTCAAACAAAGAGGGGAGTAATTGGGCACTGAAAAATCTGTAGCGACAAAACAAGGTATTTGGCCAGATAAACCACGCAAATGTCGCTGTCACAGATTGAAAGCACAAGATAAATAAGGAATCACATTGTTATTATTTCTTCTGATAAAAAACCGTTGCTATGTGCATTGATACAAAAAAACGATTTTCTTGTCCATCTTTCTGACCGCTTAAATCTGAAGCGGTTTTTACTATCATTTATTCTGGAATGTTCGTAGTTAAAATACAATCTTTAACTTAGAAAAGTCTAGGTTCCTCTTGTCACTAGTTTATATACTAATAGGTACCTAATAATGACTTTTCAAGAGATTGTCTTAGAGCGTAAATAACACAAGAAATAAGCAACTTTAGATTTTTTTAAACTCAGCGCTATCGAACTAGGTGGTACACGTAGCTCATCATTAATACTATTACTAAATACTATATAATATACTACTATCAACGGATATTAAATAAAAGTGATGATGCCTATGAAATGATTAATCTCTACAATTAAAAAAAAACAGAATTATTGATCTTTTTTTCAACTGTTCATATGCAAAGAGAGAAAAAATAAGAATTTGTGATACTTAATAATTTTTTTACTCAACCTTAATATTTAATCCATTTTTATAAGAAAACTTGTAGTTTTATATAATATAAAAGTGGCTTTGTAGTTTTATATAATATAAATGCACAGAAATAAACCACTTGTTTGTATCAAGCAGTGGTTTAAGGATAAAAGGCTGTTAGAGCTAAAACTACTTGAAGAACATACATTATACTTGTTAGTGCTACTGTCATGGAAATAGGTAAATCGTAAAAAAACGTATCTAGGTAGGCATCTTTATATCAAATACCTGACATGATTGCAAAGATATTTTCAATGAGATCTTAATTTTCATATTACGAGAACAGGTTAAAATTAATTAGTAATAGTAACAATAGTTTATTTTAAAATGGGATCACAAAGTTTACAAATGTTACATTTATATAATTTTTAAGGTTCAACTATATAATAATTATTTAGGAACGATTAGGTATTGATGGTTATTAATTTATCTTTAATAATTACTTTCAACGGGACAAAAAAGACCCAACGTTGTCTATTAAAAATCTAGATTATAAAACACTTGAGAGCTACGACAAGATAAACCTACGCGTCGTAGGTATTAAAAACATCCTCCTTTTTTTCATCAAATACAATAAAACTGTAAGTGAATCTACAAGATGTTGGTACAATGTAAAACAAAATTCTAACTTTTCTAAGTATTCAAATGAGCTATCTTTTATGTCTTTGACATGCTTCACAAAGGTACACTACAAACGAGCGAACCATATGTAGAACATAAAAACTATAACGGTCAACACGATCAGTTTAAAATACCTTCACATTAACGACATTGTAAAATATCTATTTAATTGTGAATACATTTTGTCCATTATCAAGAAAAAAAAATACAAGGTCTTTCAAAGCCAAAACATAATCAAACACAAAATGAAAGCAAATATTCAAGTAGCTGCTGTATATCTTACCGCTGATAAGATGAAAATCTCCAGTTTGCTCGATAATTCCCAAAGAATTAGTATAAAAGATATAAGTATAAGTAATAATCTATCACAACCAACACACCCGCTATCTGGCCATCGACTGAAAAATGGATTTGCCGATAAAAAAAAGAAATCTCACGTTTTTATCGCAAATTACGTCGATTTTATGTGATTTCCTCGTAATATCAGACGATAAGGAAACTTATCGGGCGGCACCATTGCTCTGTAATCACTATTTTTCACTAATTCAACGATTTTAAAACCTTATCAATAATATTATACCAATTGATTTAACACACACATTTTTTTTTTTCAATTTTTGGCGGCAACTTGACCTGCTATAAGTATAATGTTGATTATTCAGCCAGATTATATTTTTTTGTTTCTTCGATAATGAAACTGCCAGTGGGCCTAAAATGGCCGGTTTAGCAGAACATAATATGAATCACGTTAAAAATTTTAAATTCTAATAATGGACTTAAATTCATTACTTTAAAGTCCATTTTAAGAATTTTAATTTTGTAACGTTATTCATATTATGTTCTGCTAAAGCTTCCATTTTAGACCCCCTGTAATTAAATTCACATATTAGGTGAGTGACACTTGTCTTCATTGAGAATAAAGTTTCTTTAAACCTATCTAAGTAGATGCATAGGCATACCTAAAAATATTTAATTGTGTGAATATTCCTTGAAAGTTTCCTAGTGTTTCAGCCGTTTTTTGAGAAAAGTACCTATAGGTATTGTCATCTTTCTGCCCTTGCCCCATGCTACCTAGTGTCGTTGCAACATGTTTTTGAGAAAACACCATATTTTCTTCATAAAACGACATTGACGTTGGTAAAAGTTGCCAAATTACACAACAATTTGAATAAACATAGCCTACTTCTAAAGCACGTCAGAAGTAGGCAATTCTCAATTCAGATGCATAAATTCACACCCAATACTGTCGAATCATTATTCATAAAGATGTCATAATAACAGATTATCATAATTTTGTATTAGACCATATTTTCACGAATAGCTCTAAATCGCCCATAGAACTCCTGCTGTGAAATTGCCCATCATACATATGAAGCGACAATTATCAAAAAAAAACTAATATAATCATAAATTCTACACTTAGGCTCAAAATATATTGATTAAAATTACAGAGGTCTATTTTCATATAGTACAACCAACCCTTTATAACTGTAATTTTATTTACTTACGCACGAACATACATATTAAAATATTATAATGATGTGGTTTAAACCAAAAATAGTATGTATGTATATTAATTTAATATGTGGAATGGTTGGGTTTGTTGTTGTTTTATTTGCTGGGCCCTGCATAAACTGGTCTTACAATTGATCTGCGCAAGCGCAAGTGATCGATGCGCCCGCGCCTGTTACTTATCTATACGGTACGTAGGCCTATCGCGGCTGGGATCGAGCGATCGCGAGCGGTAGCACATTCGAGTTATAAATCATCGCTGATTGCCTATAACTCGGTACCAATGATAAACATTGTGATTTTACACCCGTCCAACGGTTTAAATTATAACTTCATGAATATTATTAGGGTCCCGTGGGATGTTGCAAAAAGCCCTTCTGTATTGTGCAGTCTCATTATTCTAAATTTAAAAACTAACAATCACTATTTTTAAATTTAGAATAATGGTTAAAGTCTTCTTCTATTGTGCCGTCTCAATATTCTAAATTGAAATACTATGGCTGGTTTTAAATATAGTTGAATGAGACGGTTAAAAATAGAACTTCAGATTAATATTTATAAGTAGCCTATACCTACTAAGTAAGGTTTAAAAAAAACTTAACCTTGTGACTGACATTGTGGTTTGTTAAATACATATCGCGGTTAGATCTATCACAGATATCAGATACCAGGAACCACTGCCTTGCTTTTCAACTTTTATCACTTTTCACCGTATAAGTCACGACTTTAAAGCCCCTGCAAAAATAGTACTTAAGTACATATCAACTTAAAGATTCATAATATCTGATAAACCTTAATACTACAGCTGGAACCCCTGAATATATGTAGCTACGATTGGCGATTGACCGTTTCGCAACGAGTTTCCCTATTTTGCATCAAACAGTGTTGTTGTGTATTCAGTACATAGTGACACTTTCAATTGATGCCCTCTGTATTCAACTATGACAATGTATTCAGGAATAAACATTCCTGAATATAAAATAACGGAATCCCGCATTTTAAATCTTTATTCATGAATTTCGAGAAAATTGTTGAATTGCTCAGAAAATAGTTTCATATGCTTAAAATACTAAAATGCTTATAATTAGTAAAATTACTAAAACACCAGTATCTAAAATCTTGTTTTAACTAGGTACTCACCTTACCTTCAGGTAAGGTCAACTTGAATTTCATGTTAAAATAGGACTCGTTTTTATGAAATCTAAGTAATGATGTAATTTATAAATATATTGAAGCATTGTCTTAGTACTTAGTAGACAGATCAAGTTGACCCAAAAGTAATAATAAACCAAACATTTTGCAAACATGTGGTTGTCACATATTAACTAAACACAAAACAAACCGATCCTTATGAAAATAAAATAGACAAACAAATTAATATAAATCTAACAATCATCATCTAACCTTACACACGCGTTTACACTTCCCTATCGCTCTTATTAAGATTAGGCAAGGCCCAATTAAGATAATTGATTTCCCTCGGACCTCCCGGCTGAACGAGCGAGGCCTAAAATCTTAAACAAAAAAAAAACTTGTACTATCTACCACGTTTATCGACTCGATTCGATACTAAATCGATCAAGAACTTTTACTATAAAAATATTTGGTGTAAAACCTTTTTGTTAATAGTTATTTTATTATTGTTATTATGATCAGAGAGATTTCGTTGAAAATGGCGATGTATCGAAGGTTCTTCCCACGTGTGTTTGGTGGCTTTAGGCTTTAGATTGTGGATAAGGCTTCAAACATGTATACTACTCTTTTTTAACGATCATTTAATAATAATATTTATAAGTCTATGTTAGTTTTGTTTCCGTAAATTGATTTATCAGTTTTAAAATAAACTCTTAGAAGTATTAACGCATTATTTAAATTAATATTTTAACCTAAAACCCCGCCTTGGGACTTGTCATGTGACTTGACGAAATATGGGTGACTTGGTAGTATTTAGTACATTACTAGCTACCTAATGCTTCTGGGATTGCAGAGGTAATATTGTGTTAGTTTTAATCTAAAACTGTTCACATAGGGTTCACAGAATCAAAAATTACTTTAAACATTATTAAAATTTCAAGATAAAAGAAACTCCTGTACAGTAAGCTATTTAACAAATAGACTATTTAAGACAAAACAAATAAACTGTGAAACATTACCATGTCACAAAGTATCTAATAACTTCATACAAAAGGCGTCGAAACAAAGGTTATACCAACATTCAGACTGGACCCTTGAGAATACATTAAAGAAAAAAAGATAATTCGTCCCACACTTAAGGGGTCACCACCTTCATTACAAGATACTGTTGTTGCCCTATTTTAAAAGGACTTCGAAATAAATGAGATTGTTTTGTGAATGTTTCAAAAGCCTAAATCAGTCAGTCCTATGCAAAATAAATAGCCGTTTTGCCCTTAAATTACAGGTGTCGTACCTATAATTTGTAGGCAATACTACAGTCACTGTTCCTTTAATTTAAGGCTAAAACCAAGATTTATTGTACCAACAATTTGTGTTCAAAACGAAGCGATACAACAGTCAAACCGATTACCTGCGCTGATCACTCAGATTGATCGATGCCTTTTAAAATAACAGCATCGAATAATTTATCGATTCTACCAATTTTTCATCGAAAACTTATAATCGAATGCTGATAGGTGTTTATTCAACCGTTTGAATTTATTAACTGAACAATTTGTAGACGATTGTAATAATTGAATGATTAACAAATGGCTGTATCGTTTAATATTATTGAACGTTGAATGCTATGTTAGCATATTTACACCTTGTTGACATCAAATAATAAATATTTATTGTTAGATGTACATAAATGTATGTAAATGAATTATGTAAAATTTCAACACTAACTAAATTATAATGTTCAAAGTTAGTATCTGATTTTTAATAAATAACTAATGATACATAATAATATCTTCTTATGTTGTTTGTTGATCTGTGTAAATAATTTAATATGCAAAAAAAAATGTTTCTACCACTACTACTTATTATGTAATATTCTACCAACAATTTGTAATATCTAAAGAGTAAAATTGAAAGCTATAGCTTACTTAAGTACCGAATAAAAGGATTTGTATAAAACTATGTCTTATTTATTATAGAGGCAGGTAAAACGTTACTTAAAATTAGCAAAAAAGAAATCTAGGTTATAGATTTTCAATATGTAGGTATTGCGGTATCCCTGCTTTAAATTTTATTGCCATATTGATTACTATCTACTAATTACCTTATCAATTTAAATATACTTAAAGACAAATAGTGTTATCGTTAAAAGTAAAAATAAAACAGTGAAAATAAACTTTAACTATGTATTAATCCCGTAACATTTTTCATGATTTAGACATGGTGGAAAAAATATGTTTTACCATATTTATGTCATGTATATTTAAATGTTATAATTTATTACCATATATTTGTAATTCAAAATCAAAAACCTTGTTAACATGTAATACAATCCGAGAATATCAATAAACCGTATTTACTTGGATTTATTCAGAGATATAATCTAAAGCCTCTACCCATCTATCTACTTAGGTAATCTAGGCTTTATTTGGCTGCCTATTTATGCTAATTCTCAATATATTTAATATATATTCAATATATGTATTCAATATATTTTTAGACTGTACTAAGGTGCCATGAAATCACTCCTTACTTCGCCTCGTTAGCCAAACGGTAAGTTTAAAAAAAAATGTTAATAAATTATTTTCTAATAATTATTAAATAAATTATAGCTCAACTAGGCAGGATGTAACACTACATAGAACCTCGAACGGAAACGTTGACTTCATACAAACTCACACATACACAAACAGTGAAGGCTTATCGGCAGCTAATCGATTTGCGTTTGCGCATCTCGGAGCGCATTCAAATTTCGATCGCGGACTGTCATGGCGGCCCGATTGGCCGAAAACAGCCGAACGGCTGATATGAAACCGAAACGAAGTGACATTGACATTGATTGGTTGTTGAGAAACTTCAAACAAAGGGTACGTAGATTCTATTCGGTTACACACTGGCATTAGTATAAATATATTCAGATTATAATGCACACACACATATTATTATATTTAAATCCGTTATCTTTGCATGTAAGTTATAAGTATCTACAATTCTACATAGCACCTACTTATTTGTGCTGTGTGTAAATTTTTCCTTTGAAAATCGTTTCACAATAGGTAGATAGTTATATTTTAATTCAAAATATATCTTTGAAAGACGTTCAACAATTTGTTATTTCTAAAAGGAAATAGAAAATGTATTCTGGTTTTATAAATGAAACATGAAATAATCCTTCGATTTGGTGTCTGAATAGGAATAAAAATAAGGAAAGCAAAAAACACTTTCCTTAGACTAGATTGTTGATATGTCTTTGATTATTGAACTAATGTGCATTTATTTCAATAAAAATATCGGTCATAAATGTTAGCGATTGCATTTCTTAAAATTAAATAAGTTTTAAACTTGTTGCAAATAAAAATAAATACGTAACAATTAGTTAATATGTATCATAAACATAAAAAAAGACCAACATACTGCAAGGTCATTAAAATTTGCAAATCATTTATATTTTGAAAAATTAAATTATAACAATTTGGAAAAACCCGTTTATGTCTTTTACTCGACGAAATAGATTTCATTTAAAATTTAAGACCACATAACATGAAAATTATTCAAATTATAAATTGAATAGATAATTTGAGTCATTTTAAATGATAATTGTTATTTACCTCATGCTGATAAATAATCATTTAGGTATACATTTATGATAAAAAGTAATGGATATTAAATGTTGCTCAAAAAAACTGAAAGATGAGCCTTAAGTATATGATTACAAGGTTATTTTTATTTTTAAAACCAGTTGTTAAGAAGAAATATTTTTTTTTATTTTCGCGCTCTTTCCGTCGGACGTAGAGTCGACTCTACATTTTGTGACGCGAAAAACAACGGCTTAGAAATAAAGTTATAAAGCATTGTAGATATTTAGCATCTAATTTATATTATTACTGTGTGTGTATTGGGTATTTTAATTCATATTGTACCATTTTCTTTGTGTTTTTTTGCAAACTTTGCGTCATTAGTTTTTAATCAAAACATAGAGCCGAATGCTGATGTTGTTATAAAGAAAATGCATTTTAAATAGGCTTTTCTTTATGTAGGCACTTAGGAAAACATGATCACTTCATGTTGGAAAATTCAGGAAGAAAATATTTTGGAAAAGTTTAAAGAAAATTCCACCATACATGTTTATAACACCAGTAAAATAATAAAAATGGTTAAATACCTCGAATGTCCTTATCAGATGCTTATCACAATGAAGTTCACTATCACTATTTATCACTGTAAATACTGTGCAGATGCAAAAACACACTGAAATCATGAGCTCCATTCCGTTTGCATGTTCATTTTCATCGGGAAATTCTTTATTATCACAGGTCACAACTGGTCCTATATTCTACGATGGTTAGGTATTTAGAGGGTAGTACTAAAGCGCGTTAATTTTGTTTGAAATTACAAAAACAGTCCATGTTAAGAGCGCAAGCGCAAGTGCGGCGACGTTGAGGCGTGCGGCACGTGATGCGGCGTCGATGGGACGCAACCCGACACTAAACCAGTCGTGTGACTTTTTGTTGTGAACGCGCGCAATCGGACGCCCTCGGGTGCGCTCGCCGCCGACGACTGCCGTTCGGCTGGCGCGCGGCTCTCATTGGTCGACGCGAGAAACAGAGGGAGGGGCCTACACCGCGATGGGAGTGTTCTTCTTTTAAAATTTTCTTTTTCTCTTTTTGGGCGGTAGTGCAGTGGTGTGCGTCAGTCGAGGCGCGCGCGCCGCGGGTGATGGATGGCTCCGCGGTCGCCCGCACTGTATTCTGTTATGCCGGATGATGGCGGCCCGACGGCTCCTAACAAGATTAATTGCCTGAAATTAGTGGTACTCTCACAATCAAAACGACACCCCATTAAACAATAGCGGTCACTTTATTTAGAACCGGTCTATTTTAACTCTTATTTGTGAGTTTGTTGATAAAACATTGTATATTTTAACTAGATAATAAGTAATTCAAGCATTATCCATTGGTAGCTTAACGGCCTATTTGATTAAACCATAGAGATATAGCAGCCAAAGCCACTTCATACAATTTCAGTTTATTTTCATAAAATAATGGAAAATGTTGCTTAAATTAGTAACTATTTCTTGCGTTATAACATTATGTTTTTATTGTTATAACATTATATGTTATAATATTAAGTTTTTCTTTAATAAGAAAGATACATTAATTAATGTTTTTCATACATAAACTTTATCTAACTTATGAATGAATATTAGCATTGTCGATATTTAGTTTTTTAGTAGTAAGTCGTAACATAAAGGTTTTATTCAGATACCGATACCGATATAGCTGTTTATGTGTTTACATAATGTTGTTTGTATAGATCATTAATTATCGAATAGTGTTTAATTAGGAGATAGGTAAGTAAGCATATATGATTAAAGAAAGTCATAAGCACGTAATTGCTTCAATATATGTATAATTACAGAAGCTACAAGTCTATGAGTAGTTATAACGAGTACTTAGGTATTATGAAAGTGGAAATTATTATAAATTTCTACTTAGTATCGGTAGCATATTATTATTTTAATTAGAATTACGATATAGTGCCTAAGGATGTACTAGAATTCCTAAAGAAGTCAAAATCATGGCTAGATTTTTTTATAAGTACTGACTGCCTCGTTGGCCCAGCGGCCGCCGATGCTTCTTGTATGCATGAGGACTTGGGTTCAACTCCCAAGTGTTATTAGATGTCTCCACCAGAATTGTCTCAGTAGTAACTTGGAATCTGGATTTTCCCTATTGATGGCAATAAGCTTGCCCCTTATTTGGTACTTACGTGGGACTTGAACTTAACCCCTTAACCCTTTTAAATAACCCTTTGGGCATAGGTAAAATGCAGCTAGTCCTGAAGTTTTTTTAATACATCACTTAGACGCGGGAAATATTTAGGAAAACTTATCCTGTGTAAAATTACACATTTAAGTATACTGCGATGATCAATAGAGATTAGTCTTATAGTTACTTATGCTTCAAATTGGAAAAAAGAACAGAAGTTTTATTCTCTGTATAAAAAACAGTTGAAAATGGTTGACGAATTGGATTTCATTGTATGAAAATTAAAACAGTTAAGTCTTTTGTTTAGTTGTAGAATTGGGAAAGTTATGAAATGGGACGTAGCCGTTTATACTTACAAACTTATAATGCGGTTTTTCTTTGACATACCTAAACATTACGTGTTATCAAATTAATTAATTAATTTTTTTACTACCACCTTAACCAGGGTGAAGCACCTACCTAAGTACCTACCTACTTCCAATTTTAACTCTAGAATCTCGACTTACTTATTTGCTAATAATTTACATGTTATATCTAAGCCGGAGAGGTATACTCTGTCCCTCAGGATTTTCTTACTTCAGACACCTTTCTCTAAATAAGATTGTGCATATACCAGTGCCTGTAATTTTTGATGTCGAGATAAATAGAGATTTATGATTATTATGATTTGGTTTGGAGAGTAATATTTATCAACTCAACATTTTGGAAATGTGAAACAAATCTGCAACTTCATTTTCATTAAGGCACATTTGAACATAGGTTCCTATCCTACTTAAATTAAACTTTATACAGTTTTGGTAGACTCTACATTTAAATTTTTGATACGTAGGCACTAGGCACCTTAACAATTAGTGATCGGAAAAGGTAGAGCATCTATTTTCCAAAACATTAAAGAAAAAAGTCATTAATCAAATTGCTAAATTAAAGGTAGGTATAATCCTTGAAATTTATGACCATGCATATATGCTTTGCTTGTTCCGATCTCTGTATGTTGTAAAAGTCATTTTAATGATAATTACAATTCATAAAAAAACAATTAAACTGAAATGTAGAAAACTGAAAATATGAGAAAACCAACTTCAACTGTAATAACAGTACAGTAACGTCTTAACGGACCTTTTTAAGTCCCCTTAATTTACCAACCAATTAAATACATTTATATTATTTTATAGGACTAAAAAAAACATTTTTTTCCGATCCTCATTCATAGGTATTTCCAACACCAGCAGGTTCTAAATTACAGGTGGTGAGCCGAAGATGTTTTGCAGCCTGGCACAAAAATAATTCTGGTTGGATTGATAGAGACGGTCTTTAAAACAAAAAAAAATCTTTATTGGCATAAAAACAGGTTACAGAAGAATGTGAGACCCTGGCTCCAGAGCTAGGTTCAAGTACCTGTATTTCAGGAGCCAGTGACTTCTTCCATTTAAGTTACAATTGAGCAAGTTTTAAGAAGGAAAAGGTGACAAAATGATATTGCTTAAAACCATAGTTATGATTAATTATTGAACAAGTCGTGTAGTTTGAATATGTGATGCTACATTTGGCTTCCAAAATACTATCTTCCAGAAAATGTAATCCGTGAAACCAAATCAGTCGGAGCCAGAAGTCAGTAAAGCTTTTCCACAGTAGACACCTAGGTATATTTTAAGAAAAAGTATAACTTTCGGCTTCGTTAAGAGGTCTTTTACACCAAACACTGGTTTTTTTTTCTTTTACACCCTGTAAAAGTCCTCTTAACGAAGCCGAAAGGCACTTATTCTCCCCGTCAATGCGATATTTTTTTTGTCTACACCATACCTGGGAACCTTCTAGTTAACCGTCCTTCTATTTGGGGTCAAAGTTCCAATTCTTGTCGGGTTTCAATTTCTTTTGTAATGAGTCGGTGACCTTTATTTGATTGATTTAATTTTTTGTCACCGACTTCTGAAGCTTATTTTTGAAAGTTATTTTTCACTTTTTAGTGGTTCACATGTGCTTACTCCATCACAGCGTATCGACGTGATGTTATGTTCTCATCCGGTGAGACTGGAAGCCGACCCCAAACATAGTTCGGAAATAGGCAGATTTTGCGAATATTTCTTTCTTTTATAAAATCTTTTCAATCTTAATCATCATCTGCCTAGCCTTTTCCCAACTTTTTTGGGGTCGGCTTCCAGTCTAACCGGATGCAGCTGAATACCAGTATTTACCATGGAGCGACTGCCTATCTGACCTCCTCTGAGGTTCAAGTACCTGTATTTCAGGAGCCAGTGACTTCTTCCATTTAAGTTACAATTGAGCAAGTTATAAGAAGGAAAAGGTGACAAAATTATATTGCTTAAAACCATAGTTATGATTAATTATTGAACAAGTCGTGTAGTTTGAATATGTGATGCTACATTTGGCTTCCAAAATACTATCTTCCAGAAAATGTAATCCGTGAAACCAAATCAGTCGGAGCCAGAAGTCAGTAAAGCTTTTCCACAGTAGACACCTAGGTATATTTTAAGAAAAAGTATAACTTTCGGCTTCGTTAAGAGGTCTTTTACACCAAACACTGGTTTTTTTTTCTTTTACACCCTGTAAAAGTCCTCTTAACGAAGCCGAAAGGCACTTATTCTCCCCGTCAATGCGATATTTTTTTTGTCTACACCATACCTGGGAACCTTCTAGTTAACCGTCCTTCTATTTGGGGTCAAAGTTCCAATTCTTGACCAGTTTTTTTTAAATACAACTTGTATTTAAAAAAAAAAAACTTATTAATTGTTAGATTTTTGAATACCTCCAAGACCTATACTACTATTCAATCCATCCATCAGCACTGTGTTTTGAGTGGGATACATTGAGTTCTACCAGAAAACATGATTTTTCACCCAAAAAATAAAATTCGATTCCCAGCAATAATTTTTGTGTTAAGTTACTTAGTACGATACAGAATGCTTGGTTGACGGCTCCCTGATGAGTCTGTTTACACCCTGTATACTATTTACCCAAATGACTTCCCAAAACTAGGCTCACCAAAGCGTCTATCAACCCTAAACTCCACAAGAAAAAAAAAAGACAATAGCTCCCCAGAATGTCTAAGACTACCCTCCCTTTGAGCGTGATTTATTCTATATACCCGCGCTATAAATCTGTCGGGCACAACACTATCGCTAGTGCTGCGCGGTAATGGCTAATGACATAACACCCGACTGCCAGAGTTCAGGCTAAAAATGGCTTCTTAATCGGCTTGTATGGATAAACGTGGAAGGTGGAGGAGGTATCTTGTTTATGCTTTCAGTGTGCTGATTTAAGGATGTTTAATGGATTTGTTGGTTAAATTTTTGTTAGTTAGTACCATGTAACAGGAGTTGAGGCACGATGCTATGATGTGATGTTCCGACGCTTCCGCGGACAAATTCCACAAGAACGCACAAAATATCGTGCAAGTGAAGTGAAGTGTTGCTAACATAGATTTTTAAGTTGCTTATAATAAGTACTTACCAACAAAATGTACGTTTAGTTTAAGGTATTTATAGGGTCTTTGTTACCTGAAATAAATGGTTTATTATTATTATAAACTGGGAATTAATACAGATTTCGTGGCTATAACTGATAAAATTCTGATGAAAAAACCCTATAACAATTTGCAGGAATCGGGAATCAAACTTAGGACCTCATGCTGCAGTCGGGCCACTCGACCAACACGGCAGTCCTTCTGAGTTAAATATCTTGTCAAAATAAACGGTCAATTGTGCTCATCATTATGCACTAAGGAAGAAGAGGGAGTTGACTGTTCTCTGTCTTCGTTTAACATTTACAATTCAATGCTTCAAGAAAACTTTTCGAAAATGTTCAAAAAGCTGAACAAAATATTTGACGGGAATGACGGTCTCCTGCAAATCCAAACGTTTCATCATCATCATCATTTCAGCCGAAAGACGTTCACTGATTGACATAGGCCTCCCTCAAGTGTCGCCACATTGACCGGTCCCGTGCGACTCGCATCCAGCGGATTCCTGCAACATTCACCAGGTCATCTGAAACGTTTATAAACTTTTTATCGTGTTTTTACACATCAGCAGATGTAGAGTTTGGCGAGTTATGCTCATCATTTCATGCATAATCAGTCGATAATATTCCCACTGCTGGTACACAGGCAACATCTCTATGAGAGGGAATGGGCTATATATGTTACAGTCAGATAATAATAGGTCGAAACCCCTTTTGACTGGTGTCAGACGCTTATAAAGTTAAAATGCGTCTTCAGCATTAAATAGTCCTGGAATTTTAATGATGTTTTTTAAAAAAACTCTACAACATTATAAGTTTCTATGTAAATGTTACTTATTTTTTAAATTGTTTTCACCAGTCAAAAGTAGTTTTGCCTAGTTTTCGCCGGTCAAAAGTAGTTCTGACTAGTTTTCGCCGGTCAAAAGTAGTTCTGACTAGTTTTCGCCGGTCAAAAGTAGTTCTGACTAGTTTTCGCCGGTCAAAAGTAGTTTTGCCTAGTTTTCGCCGGTCAAAAGTAGTTCTGACTAGTTTTCGCCGGTCAAAAGTAGTTCTGACTAGTTTTCGCCGGTCAAAAGTAGTTCTGACTAGTTTTCGCCGGTCAAAAGTAGTTCTGACTAGTTTTCGCCGGTCAAAAGTAGTTCTGACTAGTTTTCACCAGTCAAAAGTGGTTTTGACTAGTTTTCACCAGTCAAAAGTGGTTTTGACTAGTTTTCACCAGTCAAAAGTGGTTTTGACTAGTTTTCACCGGTCAAAAGTGGCTTTGCCTGATTAACTGTTTTACTGTGATATCCACGACGCTGGCCCAATGCGGGTTGGTACCCACCTAAAATTAATTAATGCTAAGTACCTACTACATCCTTCTCATTATCTCGTTATAGTTGTCGATGCTTTATCTTGTAGTTGTGAGTTATAACAATAAGTGATTACAAGTGTGAATTTCACACGTATTCTTATGAAACTTAACTAGTTCTAGTTTGTAGACTAAACAGTAGGTAACTATAATACATCTACATTTCGCCTGTTTGTTTGTTTCGCGTGTACCATATTATACCTCTACTGTTTAAACTTCAGCTTTTTACCTTTTATTTGTGAATGAGTGAACATTGTAGGCTTTGTAGATTCCCAGATGCTGTTTATATTACCTAATCTTGTTTTGCATTTTTTGTATTAAGCAACAACCTATTGTCGGGCCTACGCCACCTACGCTGTCCCCCAATACTAAAATAATAATGCTGTAACATAATATTATTGTAATTGTAATACCAAATTATTTGAAAAGAGTAACCATAGAGTTTCTTGCCGGTTCTTCTTCATGGAATACACCAACGCGAACCGTGCACCTTTTTTGCGCGAACCGTGCGACGTTTTATAAGTGCCTACTGCCTATCTATTCCAATGTGAAATGAAATATTTTGATTTCGAGCTGCTACTGAAAAAAACCAAATGGAAAAAGTCATTCTTAACGGTAGAGGTTTCCATTACCTAGCTAGACAAACGGCAGTAGTGTACTCCTGAAAAAAAAAAACATCACGGCTGTGAGCCCCGAAGAATTAGGCAGAGGTGTACCAAATAGTTCTCCAAACATTTCGCCAGTTTGGTTTAAGGCGACTAGATGAGCTAAATTTTTTTTTTCTCTTCTGTGCTTATCTGCAATCAGTAGTATACTATAAGCAGATACTTTGTGAGATTTTGACAGGTAAAGTGCTTCCCCCAGTGGGGAGAGCTACTCATAATATTTATGCAGGGATTTTCCACTACAGTATGTCTTTTCTCTTAAGACGTTTTTGATAGCTGTGCACTGTGCTTCATTAGACTCGCCGCAAGTACGTTTGGGTGATTTTACATCCGCTTTTGATATTTTCCTGTAGAGGCCTGTATTTCCTCTTTTACAGTGGTCATATTTAGGTTTGCGTGAATTTCAGAGTTGGTAGTGAACCACGGAACATGCGCTATTGTTCTTAATATTGCGTTCTGCATTCTTTGCAATATTGCGATGTTAGAATTACTTGCACTGCCCCAGAGCTGAATGCCATATGTCCAAGTTGGTTTTAGTATCGACTTGTAAATGAGGAGTTTGTTATCTATCGATAACTTGCTATTGCGACCCAGCATCCAGTACAGGTTTCTGTGCCGTATGTTGAGTTCTTCCCTCTTGTTTTTGATATGCTAGTTCCAGGTCAAACAGCGATCCAGGTGCATGCCCAGGTACCTTACACTGTCTTTGTGTGGTAATGTGGAGTTGTCAAGGCAGTTTTTCTCCGAAGTGTGAACGTTACCTGCACTGACTTTGTTGCACTAGCTTTGATCCTCCACTTTTGGAGCCACTTTGTAATAGCATCGAGGCCTTGTTGTAGCTGCTCTGAGGCCAGTTCTGGCTGCTTGTTACTTGCCATAATGGCTGTGTCGTCGGCATATGTAGCAGTCATTTCTCCGTCTACCTGTGGTAGGTCAGAGGTGTACAAAGTATATAGAATTGGTCCCAACACTGATCCCTGAGGCACGTCTGCCCTTATGGTACAGAATTTGGAGGTTGATTCAGATTCTTTCACTTGGAAGACTCTGTCCGTGAGATAGGATTTCAGCAGAATGTAGTAGCTGTGTGGAAGACTTATTCTTATCTTACAGAGAAGGCCCTCATGCCAGATCCTGTCAAATGCCTGCTGAATGTCCAGAAATGCAGACGAACTACTCTTTTTCCTCCAGTGATTTTCTGATTTTCTCGACCACTCTATGTATTTGTTCGACAGTAGAATGCTGCTGCCTAAATCCAAATTGGTGGTTCGGGATGGCATTATTGCTTTCTAATAGAGGCATAATTCGTTGAAGGATCAGTTTTTCACAGACTTTTGACAAGATGGGTAAAAGGCTGATGGGCCTATACGAAGTGGTCTGGTTGGCTGGCTTCCCTACCTTTATGTATCATAAGGATTTGTGATACCTTCCAAAGGTCTGGGAAGTGTTGAACCCTTAGTATGCCATTATACAACATAGTCAGGAAAACCAGCGCCTTTCTTGGAAGTTTTAAAATTTGTTTTGTAATGAGTCGGTGACCTTTATTTGATTGATTTAATTTTTTGTCACCGACTTCTGAAGCTTATTTTTGAAAGTTATTTTTCACTTTTTAGTGGTTCACATGTGCTTACTCCATCACAGCGTATCGACGTGATGTTATGTTCTCATCCGGTGAGACTGGAAGCCGACCCCAAACATAGTTCGGAAATAGGCAGATTTTACGAATATTTCTTTCTTTTATAAAATCTTTTCAATCTTAATCATCATCTGACTAGCCTTTTCCCAACTTTTTTGGGGTCGGCTTCCAGTCTAACCGGATGCAGCTGAATACCAGTATTTACCATGGAGCGACTGCCTATCTGACCTCCACAACCCAGTTACTGCTGGGTAGTACGATACCTCTCAGTAAGACTGGTTGTCAGACTTTTGGGGCACTGCAGACTACCTGTAACGACTGTCAAAGCTTTACAAATGACAGCCGCGACCAACTGCTTAACGTGCTTTCCGAGGCACGGAGCAAACTCGGTAAGTAAAGGTGGTCAGTTGGTCACCCATCCCCAGGGCGCTAGGCAAGATCGGCCCGAGTGGCTGTTTTTATGGAAAGTGGCCATCTCGCGCGAACTCGCGAGTTTCACTGTCGCCAGTTGACGAATGACCCGTTATTATTTAGCCACGAGATCCTCAATCTTTTCAATCATAAATTAATTTTATTTTCACTTAAAAATTGTGTGGACTTATTTATTTAATATTATCATAAGTATTTTGAAGTTACAGCGATAACTGTACTTTGGGTACGTGTAGGTTAATTTTTCAAACATAATATGTTAACAATTTTGTAAACTTCATTAAAAAATACCACTTACTTAAAAAAAACCTTGCACCTTCCCAAGCAAACGCTTCATTTAGAACTTAGTCAGCTTTTATCCCTCACAAATCAAATAATCTTTATGCTTTTAGATACATGAGCATAGAGCCTGATATAACGACATAAACTCTTCAACATCAATAGACATTAAATACGCACGTATATGTAAGCTACGTACATAGGTACCTACATATAAACGATTATATAGACGTTGTTAGGTACGTATGTAACGTCTCGGCAACAGTTAATCAGCGCGAGGTCGTGTGTCTTGGAATTACTTAGCGAATACAAAAGCGTATTACTGACTACGTCATAGGGCAAATTTTACCAATAAAACACCGAATGAACGTGATCAGTACATCTAAACTACGTTCAAGAGCTCATTAACTGCTAGTATCAATATTCCATAGAAATAATGAAAATTTCTGCTTTTTAGCAAAGTTTATATATGTCACCGTAAAATTGTCAAATACGCTATATTACAATATAACGTGTTTCTCTCTAGCGATATTGTAAAGTCTCGAATTATTGTCAACTGAACATACGGAAGTATCTCTTGCCCCCATAAACGGGACTTGGGGCACCCCCCGTTAGGTTAGTTGGGTTCCTAGTTTAAACCCTGCACTCGGAAATAGGGGCCCCGCGAAGCGGGGCTCCGTCGACTATGCTTTTTAGGGGAATATAAAGTGTTTTAAGGTTAGGTTATATTAATCCATATTTCTCAGGAATGGTACAGTATCTGTTCATGAGAGTGGAACCACTGGGCAAGGGGGACCCCTCCTTCCCTCCACACGGCGTGAGCTGACTACCATCGCATGCATTTCACGAAAAATAATGCGTTTTATTGTAAGCAGTATGTTCGTTTGACAATAATTCGAGAGTTTACAATATCGCTAGAGAGATTACAATATAACGTATTTGACAATTTTACGGTGACATTATACTAATCGCGTTCTGTCTCATTACTGAAATTAGCTATTAATAGTTAGGTACTAAATATCTTGAACCTTAAATCTATAGTATTTGTCGAATTAATAATGACACAAAACGAATAGCGATTTTTGTGTATTCTACCCAATTAAACAGTGTACCAGCAACAGCCTTAGTATTTTTTTATTCAAGTGTGCAAATATTGTCATTGGAGTTGAAGTGGGATTGCAGTCTTCGTCTTAGACTTAAACTAACAACTGTGAATGAAATGCATTGATAGATTTCCTTACCTAAAGACGCTTTAAAATATTTGCAAGCTAAAAACTACCTAGTTTTCACATACCTCCCGAGATATTTAAGTTATACGATACAGAATAGGTAATTATGGCATGGACCAAAAGATTCGAAGAGATGTAACATCTACCAATCCGCCCTGGACCACCTGGTGGATTATTTAATATTTATTAGATGGAGCCCATTTCCTCTCGTACAGAGGAGGCCTGTGTCCCAGCAGTGGGAACATTAATAGGCTGGTGATCATGATATAATGATAATAGGACATCGTATAACTTAAATACTTAATAATAACTCAGTGTCAAGAAAAGATCATATAAGTTGATCTTTTCAAAATATTGATACGCAATTTCATTTTCCGATAGTCACACGAGCAAACCCGTTACCCAAAGGTGATATATAGATAGATCTAAATACAGCAACATCACAATACGGAGTCCATCTCATCCTACATTAGCAATAATGACGTGGCTTGGCCGATCGTACACTAACCTACAAAGATTATTTGGCCTCGCAAATCCTTTGTCACTTTTGACAAGAACTGCCAGTAAATTAAGGTTACTCTACTTACTCTTCACCAACATATTTGTGCAGCGGAAAAACACAGAACTAAAATAAATGTACCAAGTTTGACTTTTCAATGCATTTTGTCTTGAGAAACTTGACAAATACTAGCTGTGACATGGTCCTTTTCTTTATTAGCAAAATCTCAACGAATTAAACCTTCTGAAATTTCTTATTTCACAAATTACCACCTACTCAAGAACAGTCGAGCGCCCAAAGACCCTTATTTTACTGTAGACTTTTGTCGACACAAGTCTACATGTTCGTATCTGACTCCCACAACCAAGTTTTTTATCGTCTGATTTAGTTTACAGTTTACTACAAATTACATTGTAAAATGTAAACCAAATCGACCGTACCTGGTGTCAGAGTACTAACTTTGGGTTTGTGGAAGTCAGGTAGGCATTCGCTCCATGTAAGATACTGGTATTCAGCTGCATCCAGTGAGACAGATTGATGACCCCAAAATAAGTAGTTAGGAAAAGGCTGGGCAGACGATGGCGATTTGTCATTTCATGAGATTCAGATTTAGAGTGGTAACACAATTACGAGGCCTACTTAGACCATACATTATCCACGTAGTATCTATCTATGTACAATGTACATTATGTAGTACATGTAGGTTATTACTTAGACATGTCTAGTTAACGCAGGATTGAGGCTCCGCCTGAGGTGGTTAATCAATATCTAAAGGAGATTTCGACCTTAGTAGGCCTTGTATTATAGTTAATGTGATGTTATCAATACGTTCGTATACCAGTATAGAATTAAAATAGACTCCACGTGCGGTTATAGTAATGTATACAGCCAGAGAAAATATGTTTCAAGCAAATTGATACCCTTTTTTTTGGGATCATCAAATCATCAAATAACTTCTCCCATTCTGGGCGGAGCGGGAGGGAGTGTCAGACTTTTACTGACTAAAACCCATCCATGTTCCTTCCTCGCCCTTTATCTTCCGGGGCCGCGGTATCTCTTTCGAACAGTTCCGCAACCCCGGAAGCAAATTGATACCCTAAAGTCTAAAAACTGCAGTTGTGATTTGTATGTACGGAATATTTAATTAAGTTGATAGTCTTTTTTTTAGCCTCTCATGTGTCCCACTTCTGGACAAAGGCTTCTCCTTTCTCATTACAAACCTCTCTATCTTGTGCGATATCTAGGCATGTTCGCCCCACAAACAAGATCTGATCGTCACACCACCTTCGCCGCGGTCTACCTCGACGGCGATTTCTTCCGTCAGTCAATTTGCTATAGCTACAATAATTTCCAAGTCTGGCAGCTTCGCCTTTCTGATTGTTTTATATTTTTACCACGACAAAAACTTTTTCACGTGGAACGTATTGGAGACAAAAATTGTTGGGATAGTTGTGTATTTCTGATATTTTTTCTTCCTTCTTGGACTGATCCTCTATCTTCTGTTGAAGTAGGGTGCGAGCCTATCCCATCATCCGGGCACTAATCCAGCCTCCGTGGCTGCTATTGAGAAATTCCCGACTTGAGAATCGAAGCCAGGACCTCATGGAAGTCGCGCTTAACCAACGAGACAGTCGTTCTCATTTTTATCACTCCAATGCGCGTTTGATTTCCATCGTTACTTTTATTTACGGACTGAATTTGGTTCCGCTTATTGTTATTGGAAATGTGCCTAAGGGCTGAATCTCTCCTTTTTCAGAGAAGAGACTAGAAGAGACTCACCTTGTTTATTTTACTGTGTAAATTAAAAATTGAATAAAATAGGTTACTTAAGGAACCTGATTACCTGACATACTTAAAAAAAAAAACTTTTACTTTAGTAAACATTGAGAGCGAGTTATGGTTCATAACTTTTAATAAGTTAAACAGGATGCACATTCATAATGATATCTAGATCAAAATAATGAGAATCTAAATACTTCTGTCGCTTGAGATGCGCCCACCGACGTAGAGTTCTTAATCTTATTGACAATTAAATTTTATTTTCACAAGATATAATCAGCAAATTGCGTTAGTTTCGTTATTAACATATTCAATGGGTTCTATTAGAATTTACATAACATTTCTCAAGAAAACGCCTCAGTACAAAAAGGATGCTTCATATTTTTGTACTTAATAGATAAACCCTCTAAATCTTTGTAGGATAATAACAGGGATGAGAATAAAACAAATACCTACTTAGGTACACCGAAAACAGTACGGTGCGAGCTCCAAGGCCCCACGACACCCACACATTTTCTAAGCGGGCAGCCAGTCTGAATAACATTTAACCCCTTTGAAATGTAAAAGCATTACGGAATGAAAAAACAGCACTTATGTACCCTGCGACTCAGATAAACCATCTCCCGTACAAAGAGCACAAAGATACAATGCCTCTGAAAGGGTTCAAGAACGCACTTTTAAATTAACCGCTATGAATTCCAGAACGACTTACATCATACAATAACTTCAAGCCATTTCCGACCTTAGCAACACCATCTAGCAAATATTAGACGTCATAATCGTATGAACCAAAAGTACGATATAAAATATTAGTCGTCGCAATACGCCTATTTAAAATAGGTCCGTTTACATTTTTCCTTTTCATGTCATTGTCTCTGGCCGAGAGCGCTTGCAACCGTCACGTTCCAATTTTGAAAAGTGTCGGAACAAAATGGTAGTCGCTTTGTGTAGTGCCCCCGCTCCTGACTCGAGTTTGGTAATTTAGCAGATGTTCAGAGAGCCCCGACTACCTTTGAAGTCGACTGCAGCTTCCAACTAAAGAAAATGGAGTGTCAACGTTTGTTTATTTGACTGCGTAGTTAGGAAACACGAAGCGATTTCTGAGAAATGTGTTCGGTAAGTTGTCGGTACGTTTGGAATCGTTCGGAACATGATTCGTAATTATTCAAACCGCATACCGACGTCAAAAACATCATCCGACATACACGAGGAGTCATAGATCCAACCACCCATCAGTGGAGGCTGGTAACCAAATTGGAACATCACTGTGCCGTGTTTACAACTCGACAAAAAAAATAATAACAAAGGAGCCGAATTTAAATTCCAATCGAACTTTGACACATGTCTGCCACCATAAACAATGGAAATTCAAATCATCGTTGCAGCGGGCTGTGGCGCACTAATGCGATTGTGGCGTGAGTGAGTCTATTGCTCTTCATCTATAAATAGGAGCCTTTTCTCTCGCTTTTTCTTCACAGAATCTGAGTCGAGATCGTGCGATAAGCTATCTCGTGTGAGACGGTCTCAATATCCACAGTTGGGCTTGCTCTGGAGTAATCTCTGTGCCCGACGTGGATATTTTTGACATTTTTTGCTTGTGATTCTTTGAAAATCTCGCTTTGTGCTCTAATAGGGACATTATTTTGACGTGGAGCACGCCGCTGTAATATTGTAAACACTGTTTGAGTATAGATAAGTAAGACAATCAGACATTTTGCCCTTGGTTGTGACGTTTTTTTTTTGCGGTGGCGCGAATTTAAGCCTTAGATTGAGGCTTGATGTTACCGGGAAATGTTGGCAGCTGTTCTCTGTACACACTGGAGTATGTGTTGTTAAGTACATTATACCTAAGAACGATCTACACTGATATGAAAATAGCAGCCGTATATTCTTTACTTGTTTGGCAACCTCAGCTTTACGGAAAGGCGGCGATTTTGAGATATGGTCAAACTTAGGATAGAAGCAAACAGGAAAATAAACAAAATATTTGCAAGTTCAGGTGTTCAGATGTTCTTGTTTATTGTTTTTGTTCAAATATAAATGTGGCAGCGTGCACTAAGCTGAAGTATTATGTTAACCAGTAGTTTTGAATCCATATAAATAGGAGTCATTATAATACAATTTGTAGTGGAAAATTCTTAATGATGCTACTGGACAAAACAAATCGGAATCATTATCCGTACAACAAGTAGGTAGGTATCTAAAACATGCACAATAATGTTCTTGAGACAAGCTAGTTAATGGCAGACAACATCGCGTAAACATTTCTAATATATCAAAAGTCCCACAATTTTAATTAAAAATGTCTAGCTCGCTAATGAATAAAATTATCCTCAACATAACCCACGCTAAGTGTACGGTACAGCTCTTGTTAAACAAGTTATTTAAATATTTAAGACCAACAAAGGCAAAGACAAGTTCAGTGTTATCCAATATGTCGGTAAAGTGTGGGGTTTTATGAAAACCTCTGTCGAGAGAATCGGGTGACAGTTGACGATCAACGCTAAAATTACGGTTAGTTTTGTCGAATTAAGCGATAAACTCGCACCGAACAGGAATTGGGAATTTACAAGACATACCGTGTCGATAAGCCATACGATTAAAGCCTTTTATTACCTGAACTAAAAAGAGGTACCTACCTACTCAATACTTTTATACTCCTTGCTTATAAAATCGCTTCATGTTAATCTGATAACATTTTAATTTCACGTCAAAGTTCGTTAGCTGGGCAAAATATGCCACGTTAATCATGTGTTTTTTAAAAACTCCTTTTCTTATTATTCCATGTTTTGTACCCACATTTTTCGGTAATACGAAGCAGAAATTTAATGTGACTGAATCTGAAATATTTCACATTACAAACTCGTTTTTCTTTGTTAGTCGCGTTGCATTTAATACGTTTGAACCTAAGACATTCTGATTAGAATTAATACCAGTCGTATTTAAAGTCGCGGTATTTAAATGAACGTAAATGAAAAGGAACATTGCATGAAGTAGTGCTAAGTGAAAGTGCGATAACCGTCGACTGGTAGGTAATGTTAGGTTCTGTTCCACGGTTGGTCATTTAAACAGTTTCATGACTTTCCTCACGTGCCACGGGCTTACACGTGATGGATTGTTTGTAAATGAATAATTAATTTTATTTCTCATAAAGCTACAACGTAGCACGTAATAAAACAATGACGAACCAAAATAAAAACACGAGTGGGTAGTTGACAAAAATACGGCGGCACACGTCGTCCGGCCGAGCAGACAATCTCCGTACCTATCCCTTATCTGTGCAACTTAGCAAACAAAACATCGCAACCGGCAATAAGCATAAAACAAAATCGTTTCGACCCCACACACGCCGTCGCCCGAACACTTGGAAAAATCCCTATGGATTTTCCGCGCGGGGTGACGAGGGCGACCGGCGGCGCGCGGGGGCAGGGGGAAGGAACGTAAAAGAGAAAAGCTGCGAGTTTTTATCTCGGCGCCATAAATTTTATTCGTAGCGTGATTTAGTGCGCAGATTGCCCCCCGCGCCCCGCGTCTCTCCCGCCCCGCGCCTACGCCTCGCCCGGGTAAGGCTGCTAGTCATTGTCAAAATTATTGCACCCCTATCTACTGAAGCTTTAAATATATGTCCCCGACACGTAGTTATGCCTACAACCCGTTCCTACGTTGGATACGACGCCTTGATATACATTTTATAAGATGTTCCGCATAAAGAATTGCTTTTACACGATTTTGTACTTACCTAAACATATGAGTAAAAGTGAAAATAAATAAAAGAAAGCGAACAATCGAACAAAGGATACAATACAAATGTATTGGCAAGTACAAAATCCATTTGAATTAAGCCTATTCATTCCTTTGTATCAGCATGTTTATTCTAGTGGATAGTTACGCAAGCTTCGCTTTCCTTGGGTCTCGATTGCATCCAAGTTTCCACTTGATTTGTTTAGAGTATTGCAGCTAACACTGCATAAGCATCGAACCGACTGCAGAATAATGCAATATTGGACTAAGCAATGGCGCCAAGCATTTCTAAGAGAATGCTTAAAAAAAACAGCGCCGTCCTAATCCCTCATTCTTACTCTTAGAGTAAATCTTACTTATTTGTCAATACCGAGCCACAAAGGCGTCCAAATACCCTTACACTGGATGAAAAGCATAATACACGCCTCATAATAGTGTAGCAATTCAGAAACTGTTAAATTCATAATGCGCTTTTGTTGTGCTCTTGACAGCTTGGTTTTTTTCAACATTGGTTTCGTGTTGCCGGCCAGCGCGAAAGTGATGTCCACGATTTCTAGCGAATCGATCAGTATCTACGGGGCGTATTTTATGTAAACACGACAAATTTCGTGATGTAAAATAAGTAGCCACAGATGCGGCCGTGTTATTTTTATTGTCTGCGCGAGAGCTGCGGGTTCGGAGGATCGCATTTGATCCGGGACTCACTCCACACTGTGTCTTATCTCGGATCTGGTTTTATGAAACCCTAAATTTACGACTGCGGCGAGGGGTGGGGGCTGTATTAAGCCGACTCTCGTCGCTTCGCTGCGACAGACACTTTTGTCACCAACAATTCATGGCTGAAGCACGTTCGGCAAAAATTTTGCGTGTCAAATTACAACGCAGCGAACAGTCGATTGATGACGAGATTAGGCAATACGAGTGTCGTTATGAAACGTACTTCACTTTACGATTATTACTTATGTAAATGATGGCATAAAAGATTCTTTTGTAGCAAATAAATGGAGGTTTACTTAAGTAATTTTGTTGTTCAACTTGTCTGGGGAATTCACATAAAGCTAACTTTTTCACTGAAAAGTTTCTGCTCACTAAATCAACAATCTTGAAGCTATAACATAACATATCTGCTTCAACTATGTTATGTTTAACAAAGTTCTTTAAAAACACCTTATTTAACACATCAAGTCAAAACAAAAACGTTTTCCCTCTCATCCATAACCAAAACTGTTGATAAATTATTATATTATAGATTATAGCATCTTAATTAGGGGAGAAGGTTATTCTTAATTGCGAGCCGCTTGCCGGGGCGGGCGGGTTAGCCCAGATACAGACCGATCCTCTATAAATTACGGGAATAAATCCCGGGAAAGAAAAATTGCCCTCTAGAGCACATAATTCTTGCCTTGTCACAAGCTCTCCTTATCTATAGCCAATACCGGATTACAATGTGATTTTTATTTCATGCTATATTCGTTGGTACTTCCAACCTACTTACGTTGTCTTTATGTTACGTTATTTATGTTACTTAAGTGGAATTTGTTTTTGGATGTTTGGAGAAATATTTTTCATTTGATTTTACAGTAGTGTTTTGGCTGTCATAGTTCAGTGTAGAAATTTATAAAATAACCACCTTCTTCTTCTTGATTCTTATCATAAGTTTGACTAACTGTCCAGGGATAGACGGCAATAGAATTTCGCCAGCCTAATGGCGGTACTTTCATACAATCCTGAATGCTTGGCTTGCCCTTATAACCTGCTACTCTTCATGATGTTAGGGTTTCTGAACAGTTTGCTTGCCTTATGAGATATTTTGTTTTTTTTTTTTATAAATAATAATAAATAAATATCGCTGGACATTAACACACAGCGCCATCTAGTGCCACACTAAGCAAGGCTTGTGTCGTGGACACCAGATAGTTGATAAACTACGTATTATATTACTTTTTTTTTGTAAATCCATACTTATTATACATATAAACATCCATGACTCGGAAACAAATGCCCATGCTCATCACACAAACATTTGCTCCTACCGGGATTCGAACCCAGGACCCTAAGAACGTAAGGCAGTCTCACTACCACTACGCCATTCGGGTCGTCGACCAAATATTGTTGGCCTCTAGGTGCGCCATTAATGGCGGTACTTTCATACAAGCCTGAAAGCTTGGCTTGCTCTTATAACCTGCTACTCTTCTTGATGCTAGGGTTTCTGAACAGTTTGCTTGCCTTATGAGCTTCCATATTGTTGGCCTCTAGGTACGCCATTAATGGCGGTACTTTCATACAATCCTGAAAGCTTGGCTTGCTCTTATAACCTGCTACTCTTTATGATGCTAGGGTTTCTGAACAGTTTGCTTGCCTTATGAGCTTCCATATTGTTGGCCTCTAGGTACGCCATTAATGGCGGTACTTTCATACAAGCCTGAAAGCTTGGCTTGCTCTTATAACCTGCTACTCTTTATGATGCTAGGGTTTCTGAACAGTTTGCTTGCCTTATGAGCTTCCATATTGTTGGCCTCTAGGTACGCCATTAATGGCGGTACTTTCAGACAAGCCTGAAAGCTTGGCTTGCTCTTATAACCTGCTACTCTTTATGATGCTAGGGTTTCTGAACAGTTTGCTTGCCTTATGAGCTTCCATATTGTTGGCCTCTAGGTACGCCATTAATGGCGGTACTTTCATACAAGCCTGAAAGCTTGGCTTGCTCTTATAACCTGCTACTCTTTATGATGCTAGGGTTTCTGAACAGTTTGCTTGCCTTATGAGCTTCCATATTGTTGGCCTCTAGGTACGCCATTAATGGCGGTACTTTCATACAATCCTGAAAGCTTGGCTTGCTCTTATAACCTGCTACTCTTTATGATGCTAGGGTTTCTGAACAGTTTGCTTGCCTTATGAGCTTCCATATTGTTGGCCTCTAGGTACGCCATTAATGGCGGTACTTTCATACAAGCCTGAAAGCTTGGCTTGCTCTTATAACCTGCTACTCTTTATGATGCTAGGGTTTCTGAACAGTTTGCTTGCCTTATGAGCTTCCATATTGTTGGCCTCTAGGTACGCCATTAATGGCGGTACTTTCATACAAGCCTGAAAGCTTGGCTTGCTCTTATAACCTGCTACTCTTCTTGATGCTAGGGTTTCTGAACAGTTTGCTTGCCTTATGAGCTTCCATATTGTTGGCCTCTAGGTACGCCATTAATGGCGGTACTTTCATACAAGCCTGAATGCTTGGCTTGCTCTTATAACCTGCTACTCTTCTTGATGCTAGGGTTTCTGAACAGTTTGCTTGCCTTATGAGCTTCCATATTGTTGGCCTCTAGGTACGCCATTAATGGCGGTACTTTCATACAAGCCTGAAAGCTTGGCTTGCTCTTATAACCTGCTACTCTTTATGATGCTAGGGTTTCTGAACAGTTTGCTTGCCTTATGAGCTTCCATATTGTTGGCCTCTAGGTACGCCATTAATGGCGGTACTTTCATACAAGCCTGAAAGCTTGGCTTGCTCTTATAACCTGCTACTCTTTATGATGCTAGGGTTTCTGAACAGTTTGCTTGCCTTATGAGCTTCCATATTGTTGGCCTCTAGGTACGCCATTAATGGCGGTACTTTCATACAAGCCTGAAAGCTTGGCTTGCTCTTATAACCTGCTACTCTTTATGATGCTAGGGTTTCTGAACAGTTTGCTTGCCTTATGAGCTTCCATATTGTTGGCCTCTAGGTACGCCATTAATGGCGGTACTTTCATACAAGCCTGAAAGCTTGGCTTGCCCTTATAACCTGCTACTCTTCTTGATGCTAGGGTTTCTGAACAGTTTGCTTGCCTTATGAGCTTCCATATTGTTGGCCTCTAGGTACGCCATTAATGGCGGTACTTTCATACAATCCTGAAAGCTTGGCTTGCTCTTATAACCTGCTACTCTTTATGATGCTAGGGTTTCTGAACAGTTTGCTTGCCTTATGAGCTTCCATATTGTTGGCCTCTAGGTACGCCATTAATGGCGGTACTTTCATACAAGCCTGAAAGCTTGGCTTGCCCTTATAACCTGCTACTCTTCATGATGCTTGCCTTATGGGTTTCTTGTTTTGTTGCCCTCTAGGCACTCCTCTAGTTCCCACACCGAAGCTCTAAATATGCTCTCTTTCTTAGATAAATTGGAAGCAGTAAGGTAGTACTGTCCAAGATACCCATTACAAGTTTTAACTGCCTAACTTGCTTTCCCTCTTCTCTAATTGCTTCTTCGTCTAACACGGCAGTTTCTTTTGCTAGAGTACCTAAGTTTAATTTATTAAGAATTGCTTAGTCGTAACACTCGTAACTCGTTCGGTTCATAACGCTACCATGGTCATCTCTTAGCTACCACGGTTCATTTTTATTACTTTATTTTTAAATTGTTGACTTATTTTTTTACTCTGGTGCGCGTCTTTCTACATCGTTCTCACATATATATATATACCTATAATCTCAACATGAATGATGTAACCAAGATTTTGTAACAACAGTTTTGATTGAAAAGAGTGTCCATGGAGTTTCTTGCCCGTTTTTCTCCATAGAGATCTACGCTGGGGAATGGGCAACTACAGTACTTTCTCAAGTCGGAAAACTCTGAAGTTTGACGTAGAAACAGTTCCTAAAGATATTTTCAGTTTGACATGAAACCAGCATGCCTGCGAGATATTTCTTGCACTTTTCAACTGCATAAATAAAGTCATGTCAGAGGCCCATTACACTGCCCCCCGGCATAAAACTCTGACACCGGGTTAGGCATTAATCACACGATAAAGGAGAATAACTTTGACATAAGACAAAATACGTTTACCTACTTACATTGTTCTGTCCTTGCATTATGTAGATGAATACCTAACCCCCTAACCGTTATGTAGGTGAATATCCCCTCTGACTTCACAAAACTCAGCCCTACACTTTCCTTCACTTTCTGTTTCACATAAAACAACCCCTATTTGTGAACCTAGTGCAAACATAACACAGAGTATTCCACAATAAACTCCCAAATCATTGCCAATGTAAATCAATACTTAGCTAATATTTTATAATGTTACCCAACAATATCTTCTAATGGACAATGACAAATGATTCCTTTTGTATCGAATTGAGATGTCACGGCGCTTTGTACGGCAACAAACGAATTCACGAAAAATACCAAAAAAAATACAACCTTCTCAAAATTTGAACGAAATATTTTGACAACATAATGTATGGGGCAGGTATCGTTGAGTGACTAGCTAATGATCGTTTAATAGTGGACGAATGTGGGCGAAATTCCGTGATTTAGGGAAATAAATATTTTTTTTTTGTAGTCATCATTCCTGTATACTTTCACTGTTTGGTGATAGCAGAAAAGAGAACCCTGACAAGAGAAGTCTTTACTGTCGATTTGGTCAATAATATAGGAATATGTATAACAGAAAGTATTTAAGTCACTGAAATTTTTATTTTACAGTTCTAATTCCAGTTAGTTTTATAAATTCTAGAGTTTTAAACAACTTTCAAGAAACCACTAAAATCGAGCATTAATGATTTTTATTTACTTTATAGCTTTCACAAATGCACATAGAACAAAAAGTCAAATAAGGAACCAGCTTCGGTAAAAATATGAAATTCCTTCGGTCAAAAACATTTTATGTAACTCAAAAAAGTAACAACCTAATTATTTCACTTATTACGTATGTATTATAACCGCAGCTACATTCGTTAGTAAATTCCTTCGCGTATCATCTCGTACGATCTCAAAAATCGAGCATTTTAATCTCCACACACCGCTCTTTGGAACCTCCAACATAATTTGAACCCAGACCAAAGCGCTGCTTGTTAAGAGATCTGTCAAAAAGTCTATGCTAAAACTTAGTTCCATAAGTTACCGTATATCAAAATACGCTGGCCGTACGAACTTGACATTCATAATGCGTATAAACTTGTTTTATTAATTCCTAAGTTTATATTAATTAATATTAATGGATACAGAAGGGATGACTGTTAGAAATTTAATAGGCACGAATTTCTTTGATTCATATTTAGGCATGCATTCGTACGTCAGAAGCTAATTAGTAATTACTCTCTAGTTTTAATGTAATTACTTTTGTAAATGTTACTATTAATCAAGATGCACATTGATTATGGACCTAATATGTTATAACTGATACAGTACAAAAATTGTATTAGTGCATACTAACGGTACACTACAAAAGTACTCTTGAAGTCAAAATTAAGGTTGAGCTAATTTTATGAGTTAGTAAGGCTCCTTTTGAGTCAACATTATAAATCCTTTGGAGAAAATAAAGACAGGATCGTCCACCAAATGATTAAGTAGTAGGTACTCCTTTGGATGGTCCTAATATTGCGTTGGCTGGAATGCCTTATCTTACTCTATGATGATATTAAGTTACCATCATAAGCAATTGTAGCAAAAGAAGCAGTAGATTGATACTGCAACATATTAATATCTACAGTGACATACAATTTCGCTTGAATTTAGGTACATATGTATAATAAATTATATCTCATGTTTAAGCCAACATAAAACTGTAAGTGTAAATACAATCGATACTCAATCACATACTCATCACGCCTATTCACATACACTATCCAATTTCAAATAATTGCATAACGAATGCGGTGACACAGCATTGTATTAGAATTTATTATTTTCTTTTGTTGGCAACACCCAGCCCAGTGGGTCGCGGTTGGTAACACAGAGCACGATAATGCCGATATTTATTTGTGTAGAGGAGATTATTTATTTATTTTTGTTTGTAAAGATACAACGTTGATGTTTTGTTGTCGGTTCAATGGCTGTACAAATGATTTCCATTGCTCCTGTAGTGAGCAAACACTTAAGTGTGTTGTGTTATTAAAAAAAGTTGAGAGGTAACACTTAACCTTTTTTTGTGCCAGCGTTGATTCGAAATTTAAAATTATAGTAACAGTAGCTGGCACTTCAAATAAAAATAAATTATTGCAGTGATTTTGACACACGATATTGGCAGCAAATTACGAAACCCGAGATATTTCGATAAAAAAATCTGTATTAGTTAGCCCAAGAAACGCTGGCGTGACGATCTGGACTCGTTCTTGACGTACCTATAAATTGGTCGGAGAGGGCAAATTGTAAACAGAATTGGAAAGCCATGGGGGTGGCTTTTGCCCAGCAGTGGGATTGGGACAGAGCAGGCTGATAGGTGTAAAAAAATATCAAAACATTATCAAGTGTCTTTTTTTGCAGACGATTAGATACTAAAATTAATACATAATTACCTACTTTAAAATAGATAAGCCAATATCCGGCTAAAGATATCTGCAAAGTAACATGTAACATCTTTTGATAATTTTATTGCTCATCGTAGATACTGCAAGCTACATCCGTTTTGATTCACGGTTATTCCTAATTAATTTAAAAAAAATCGAACTATCACGGAAATTTTATTAATTGGTAACTTTATCTAATTATTTTTATTATCTTCACTAGATAATCTTTGGTCAAAACAACAAACATTTGCAAAAGAAATGAGTAATGCAGCTATTCTCACTGACTATCAATCAATTTATAACGAATTTACTAATCCCATTTTTTTTGCCGCCAACACATCATATTTTGGTCCACCATTTTGTCCAATCCAGAGTGCTCAGCTCATTTTTTTTGTGTAACGTGCAAAAGAACAAAAAAACAAGCCAGCAAGCTAGCCTTTATCTGTCGCTTGGTTTGATGCCTTTGTCTCGCTACCTCAGGCGAGCCCCGTTAAATGCTCTGTTAACCATCACATAACAAAGGATTCAAGGAGATTATAGCTATGTTTTTATGTAATGGGACTTGGGAGTGAGTTTTCATCGCTGAAATCGGATCATAATCTTAGGTCTGTGCCTAGATGTTGTTATGTGGAAAAAGACAAACTTTCATCGTTAAAGATTGATAAAAAACTTTTTTGAAAAAAATATAACCGACTTCACACAAAAAAGTGAAAAATAACTTTAGCTTCAGAAGTCGGTGACCTTTGTTTGATTGATTTAGTTTTATTGTCACCGACTTCTGAAGCTAAAGTTATTTTTCACTTTTTTGTGTGAAGTCGGCTATATTTTTTTCAAAAAAGTTTTTATTTTTCACTTTTTAGTGGTTCACATGTGCTTACCCTTTCACAGCGTATTGGTGTGATTTTTTGTTATGAACTGATGTAAACAATAGACAGACGTGAGTCTTCAGCGATCCCAGTACATTTGCTATGATTTATTAAGGAGTTCAGTTGCCTATCTTCCGAAGTCACCAGATCTTTATCAAATCGAAATGGGATCACTCCGAGAAAGTACTCTGCCTAAAACTACCCAAACCGCTTCTGGTGTGCCTATAAAGTTAAGGAGTTACCTCTATTTCTCCGGGATCCCATTGCATGGAACTTTACACGTCTAACTGTTGAAATCTGGGTGTATCGTATACTTCTGCGTACTCCCTCAGAGCATACAGGCGTGATGTTACGTCATGATGTTGTATAAACAATAAACAACCAAGCGATTGCAGCAATTACTGCAGGTTTGCCGTATATTTTGTTTATATCTCCGAAGATCAGCTTAAGATCTTAACCAAATTGACATGGAACCACACGGAAAGCACCAGCTTTTAAATAAAAGAAGAATCATCAAAATCGGTTCACCCAGTTGAAAGTTCTGAGGTAACAAACATTGTCGAAATCTGGGTATATTGTACACATCTGCGTACCCCCTCAGAGCATACAGGCGTGATGTTACGTCATGATGTAGTATAAACAATGAACCTACAAGCGGATGCAGCAATCACTGCAGAATTGCCGTCTATTTTTGAAGAGTTCCATTGTATATCTCCGAAGATCAGCATCAGATCTTCAACAAATTAAAATGGGACCCAACGGGAAGCACCAGCTTTCAAATAAAAAAAGAATCATCAAAATCGGTTCACCCAGTCGAAAGTTCTGAGGTAACAAACACAAAAAAAAAAAAAAAAAAAAAAAATACAGGCGAATTGAGAACCTCCTCTTTTAGAAGTCGGTTGAAAAGTGGAGTTTAATTTAAAACAACATTGATTTTGACAGACTGTTGATTCCTTTCCATACAAAAACTGCAGAATCCAACTTTAAAACGAAAAAAATAACATAATGTTTTGCCAAATGAAACCTAGATTCATAAAATATCTATGCATGCTAATAAAAATATAAAAGTACCTCTTTACAATAAAAAAACGTAAGTTCGAATTCAAGACGTTCACCAACAGTTACAAAGTAATTAAAATTACGCAACCATCCAAAAGAGCAACAAAAACATTTAACTCCGAAGTGACAACTATGTTAGCCATCGCAAATATTTGCACGAAACATTATCTCAAGTTTAAACTCAAACAAGAGGAACAATAAATCAAAAAACAAACGCAAAACCAGAAACAATTTACGCTGAAAGAAAAAAAAACTCGACCACCGGGAGTCCGGGACGAGGCAGCCACGGGTTCCTCGGCACACGGTTACGGCCCAAACCCCACGATTGCACGCTCTATTAGACCTAATAGCATTCGGCATGGCCCGCCTTGTTACCAAACAGACATATTTATTGCAATATTAGAATTAACGATGTGAACATGGCAACATTACCCCTAAATAAGAAGATAATTCGGTCAGACTTTAATACGCTGACAAAGATCACTCAACTTCGTAATCGTCCGGGCGTACAGCTCAGGCTACGATTTCAATTTTATGTGTCGTTTAATTGTGAGAAAGTTGTGTTCAATTATTTTGCTGTTAAATTAATTGCTGAAGAATGGGCGCTATTTCGTGGTGATAAAAATATTATATGATTGCATCAGAAAATGATATAAATGGCAACTGTACGATACGATACGGCTGATGAGACAAATTGAGACAGTATCATATCGTCATTGGCTTTTAAGCTCTGCAGTTTTATGTCCAGCTCAGGTACTTGGTCTTTTAAAATAGGTCTATCTCTCTTCATTGCAAGTAACATCTTCTTTACATAGTATAAAACGAAGTTGCTCCCGCTGTCTTATACGCTAAGATCTTTTAAACTAACCAACAGATTGTAATACAGTTTGAAATAGATACGAGTGATTTAAGAAAAAGGTTTATATGAAAATGTAGCACCCGTGTGAAGCCGGGGTGGGTCGCTAGTTATCTATAAATGCGAGAGTAAATGAACTATGAAGGTGATATAATTTCGGTGAAATGGAACACGGATAGACTATGATCGGACTTTGACATCATCTTCATCTGCCTAGCCTTATCCCAACCATGTTACGATCGGCTTCCAGTCTAACCGGAAGCAGCTGAGTACCAGCATTTTACATGGAGCAACTGCCTATCTGACCTCCACAACCCTGTTAGTATTGAAAAATATGAAACCCCTTAGTAAGACCTGTTTTCAGACATTCTGGCCAGTGACCATCTGTAACGACTGTCAAATCTAGTTTATTCCTTCCTATTCATTCCAATTTTAATTTCTTCTATACGACTAGTAACTCTAGTAGTTAATGTCCCTACTACAAATCTATATTTTGTAATCTAAGTTGTCAATCGTAACTGACGAACATATCTCGCGCCATAGCAACATAATATATCTATCTTGTTATCATTCGTCGGTACTTTGATATAAAATATTTTATTTTATGACGCTTATCTTGTCTTCTCGAGTATCGTAAAATGTTGATTTTCATGAATTTCTTATATTCCATGATAGAAGGATTTTTGCATACGGTTAATTGTTTTTTTATTGTTTTCTTTTGTGACAAGTTGGCTAATTAATACAATGTGTAAATATTTTTATGGCTTCTAAGATATTCACTCTTTTCTGTTCATTGAATCAATCGTAAGTTGTTCGTAAAATAGCTTACCGTTAATTGTCTAGTTCGTAGTTAGAACATGGTCTTTTGGACCAGGATTTCAATCTCTTGAAGTTTATGGCGGTTTTTCTAGATTTTTTCTATTTATTTATTATTTCTATTAATTAAGGTGTTGGTCCCGGCTGTCATTTGTCCATCTTTGGCACTCGTTAGGTAGTCAGTGGGTCAAAAAGTCTGACAACCAGTCTTACCAAGGGGTAACCAGTATTACCCAGTATTAACTGGGTTGTGGAGGTCAGATAGGCAGTTGCTCAATGTAAAATACTGGTGTAGACTGGAAGTCGACCACATCATCGTTGGGAAAAGGGTAAGCAGATGATGGTGATCTTCTGTTTATGAATAAAATCATTTTATAACATCTGATAGTATCCTCTAATAATTACATTATTTCAAACCGAGGCTTCAAAAAACTTTTACATTTATTTATTTAAACTTCATGTAAGTACAAGAGTGGTACATAGGCGGACTTAATGCCACAAGGAATTCTCTACCAGTCAACCATTGGGTCAAATATACGACAGCATTGTAAACATTAAAATTAAATGGTACATTTATTTCTTGCTGTCTCTTAACCATAACATAGAACCTTCTAGTTTGAGACTATGACCCTTTTTATTGTATCTGTAATCTAATTCATTTGAAAAACACAGAGAGAATATTACAAATATTTCTAACACATTAGCACCGACACTCAAATCCACAAAAAGCGCATAAATCCAACTTAATCGCCACTTATAACGGTTTATTTCGCTTAATTACCACAATTTTGCACACAAGGTCGCACTACCGGCACACTTTAAAATCGGTTTGCTCAACTTAATTTTGCATAATACGCCGTATTTCTGGTTATAAAATAATACGCCGTAAATACGTAACGCCAATAAAACGCAAATTACGACTGTGTTTAGGGTCCATGATTAGGCGCGGTCCATCAGAGATTTGCCATGGCTGGTGATAAACTTAGGGGCGGTCCGTAGGCAAATTATTATTTATCTATTTTGTGTATTATAAAACATATGACATCCGGGTATTTATCGCGAATTTACCTTTAATTTTATCCCGACGTTTCGACCGGATTGGGTAAAGGTAAATTCGCGATAAATACCCGGATGTCATATGTTTTATAATGTATTTTGTGTATGTTGGTACGACGCGTTAGTGTGGTGGGTTAATTAAATTAGACACAAGTTAAATTGACGAATAAGTCGTTAAATGGGAGCTGGTGTGATGTGTTATATTCTGCTCGTCGAAATAGTAGTTTATGTTTTCTTATACTTACTAACTGCAACAGCTTTTCTTTCTGTTAAATCTTTAAGTCGACAAAAAGCTTGAATTTTACCACAGGTCGCAGGATAAAGGATCGAATTTTGTCGACTCTATTAGTATTTTTAGTCTAGGTTCGGTTGTATCTCTAATTACTCGTAGTAAGCTACTGTAAGCCGTAGGTGTTAGCATTGACCGACACTTTGATCTTACCCACTACACATTCACATCCTGTATACATAAAGACAAGTCAATTATCTAATCGAATACAAGATTATTACAGAACATTACCAATAACATAATCTTCTTACGACCACGACAGTTCGTGGTGACATTAAAACATATTGCAATAACCATTTTATTTCCTAATTCCGTCGCCGACTCAATTAAAACAGGTTCTAAACGTCAATTACGTGTCTATTATTTTACGACAAAATCTTGTAATTAGTCTCCCGGCCAGTAAGCACCATACGTCTCCATACGAATTATTAAGTTAATATTTTATAGCCCCGTAATCCTTGCCACAAGGCAATAGAGATTACCATCGCTTCCGAACGCATCTCGATTTCTTTCATTACTTCTAATTAGTCTAATTATATTCCTCTCTGAGAAGGCCGGTAGCTGGCTTGTAAATTAATGTTACGATTGGGTAATGTAATATAAAATTCACATTTGGAAGCCGTTATGACAAGGTTAGGTCGTGTGTGCACACTCCGGATGCCAAAATGGCTGGACAGCCTCATCGTAACTTCAAACATACGACATATTTTTATGTTTCCCATATCGTAAATAACATTTTCGTCATATTTAGCAATATTATTATAATTTAGCGCCAATTTGGGAATTAATAGCTTTTATTATTTATGAATTCCGCTCTAATCATAGAACGGAATATAAAGTATCCGTTGCTTTTTCCCACGCGGGTTAAAAGTCACAGCAGACATTTATTATTTGCTAATTTACAGCCGGACTAGATCATTATTTGACACAATTTAATGTCAATCGTTTTATACTTGTTTTGAGGTCAATGGCAGAATTTTAGGAGTAGCGGTACGATGTGACACCGTCAAAAAAGTGTACAACAAAACTTATAAACTACAAAATGTAAATTCAACTAACAATAATGGATAATAATATTCTACATTTAAACTTCTTTAATAAGTACACTATAAACAAATATTCTCATGAGAGTTAGTTGTAAACATACAACACCAAATAAGTCCTATAGACAGGTTTTAATCGGATATTGAGTCATATTAATAAAGGCTAATCAATAAACCGCTGTCTGGGCCAACTTTGCATAACGTTTAATTAATTCAAGGTCTCGTTTCCTTTTGTTTTACTTTAGAATTATAATAAACAAAGACTTGTCTGTCTTTGACCAATAGATACCCTGGTGTTAAGCGACGATGGTACATGATGACCTGTAAAATACCTAATCTATAAATAAAATACCTAGCGTAAACACAAATACTGTAGTGTGTTGAACAAGGTTGTACTTGAACTACTGTTTACCGGTTGTTTGAAATTTTTTTTTTTTGTTACTGTTTGTCGGGGAGGAAGAGGGTACTAATAGTACTAATAGTAGCATGATTTTTTGTGAAATAATAGTTTATTTTAGTTTAGTTGTAACTGCCTTGTTTGTCTAGCGGTCGCAAGCACGACTGCTGGGCCTGATGCCCGTGATTCGATTCCCAGGTTGGGAAAAGTGTCACTGGATTTTTCCGACAGGTATTTCTCATTAGCAGCCACAGAGTCTGGATTTGTGCCCGGTTGACGGCAATAGGCTCGCCCCTATTACATGAGACTTCAACATAACTGGCGAAATAGAATAGAACAGAACAACACTTTTTTTTTGTTTTTTTTTTCGAAATATGTGTGTACTATTACGTACACCTTCGCCTAACCCTTTGGGATAACAGGCGTGTTTGTAATGTAAACTATTCAACGTTAACGAACCCCGCTGCAAAGACATGTAGACAAGTACCAATTATTTGTAAAACAACTCTCAATCCTCATAAGCCACCAAACACACGAATGACATGGACCACATACCCTCATAGTACAGGTAAATGCATTTAAATTAATTAAGGGGGAGTCAGACCGCCCGCACGGCTACCGTCCCGGCGGGGCGCCCGTGACGACTTCATGCGGCTTCCCCGAAGCGGGACAGAGCGGGACGCGGGATTTAGTGAAACTAGTACCTGGCTACGTGACACGAATGCGAGTAGTTACGTCACGGGCTCACGGGTCAGCGGAGTGGATAGTTTGGATGCAAGCGTTAAATGCAAGCGTTGGCTTTTTGAAGTGGTCTAGTTGGTACTTACATAAAATTCGCAACTGTAGATGCTGCTTGAACGCCAAGCTTTTTTTTTTCGTTTAATAGGGTCGAGCAGAAATTTTCTAGGTCTTCAATTAAATAACTGGCTAGTTTTGTAATTACATATTTTATTAACCGACTTATAAAAAAGGAGGAGGTTCTCAATTTTGACGTTTCTATTTTTTTTTAATGTTTGTTCGCGCATAACGCCGTTGCTTGCCAACCGATTTGAAAACTTCTTTTTTTGTTGGAAAGGGAATATTGAAAATGGTCACATAGTCACCAAGTCGGGATCTGATGATGAAATCTTGGCGAAATCGAGGGAACTCTTCAAATTTTATAGGCACACATGAAGCGATTTGGGTAGTTCTTGGAAGAGTAATTTCTCGGACTCGCACTCCAATTTGGTGAAGATTTGCTGAAGAACTTCGGAGATAGGCAACGAAACTCCTCAATAAATGATAGCAAATGGACTGGGATTGCTGAAATCTCATGTTTGTCTATGGTTTACACCATAACATCACATCACGGCAGTACGCTGTGAAGGGGTAAGCGCATGTGAACCACTAAAAAGTGAAAAATAAAAACTTTTTTGCAAAAAATAATTCGTTAATTGCTTGTGAAATGTATTATTTTCTGTTAGTCGGAAAATCATTGCTGCTTTAATTAATTGTTCCCGAGGGAAAGTTATTGTTTTCAGGTAGCTACGATTTGAGCTCGTGTTCAATTATTGAACAGCAGCTGTCAAGAGCATGACGCTGATGGCTGACGGCTTCGACAGTGCGTCAATCACATGCAAACTGGTTTCACGTTATGTTTAACTTCTTAAGTTCTGGAGATTAAATTTTAAACAACGACATTAATGATAAACCACAGTGGTCCAGTAGCTTTGTTAAAAACATGCAAAACATCTTAGCATCACGCCGGAGTGTACAGTCACGAGCACCAATATGTATTCACTTTCCTTAATATTATAGCCATTTTCGCGAGAAGTAACATTATTGTAACTAGGAGATAGGATCTTTTTCATAAAAATATGAGTTCCAGAATACTATGTGTACGTAATAACATGAAATTTTAATCAGTACAGTAGGAGAAACACACTTTAAAAAATTCTTAAGTGTTTACATATTATTGGTCGTGACTGTATACACCAATATTCCGCACGGATATAAAGGGTGTAAAACATCTCCTAATGGAGCCGAAAGGCACTTGTTCTCCTTGTCATTGCTATTATTTATGGGAACCTTCTAGTTACGGAGATATTGGGGGTCAGAGTTACAAGTTTTTTTAAGTACAAGTTTTATTGTAAGATTTTTACTTTAAAACCTCCACGAACCCCGTACTATTCAATCCATTCATCAGCACTATGTTTTTAGTGCGTTACAGTGAGTTATACCACAAAACTTGATTTTTCACCCCAAAAGTAAAGTCGATTCCTAGCAATATTTTTTGTGTAAAGTTACTTAGTTTGATGTACATCAAACTAAGTAACTCAGAATGCTTGGTTGACGGCTTCGTGATGAGGTGGTTTATACCCTCTATGTAATAGGTGCAAGCCTACTGCCATCAACCGGGCACAAATCCAGATTCCGTGGCGGCTGAGAAATTCCTGATGAAAAAACCCAATAACACTAGGTATGCCCGTCCTGGGAATCGAACCCAGGACCAGCTGTCGGGGTTGCGACCACTACACAAACGAGGCAGTCAAAAACACAGTAACACTAAAATTACGCAAAAATAATATTCTTATGGCGCCAATTTATAAAACTTTCCCCATACACGGCGATCTTTTGTATGCTAATTAAACAATCAAAATTTCACAACTAGTACAGGGATCCCATGTATCTCACGACTTGTGTTATCGACTGCCCACTGTGCAGCTACCTGTGCAAACATTGTCACAATAGGCGTTCGCCCTTAACTCACCCTTAACTCGCCCGCTATGAGTTATAGCAACTGCCCCTTAAATATTTCATCGATTTTATTGTGGCTCCAATGTCAACCCCGTCTCGACGATGGCTATAAAGACTGTCGTTAATTTTTTGCGCAATAACGCAAATCGTGTTTCGCGCCGATTTTTATGTTAATCACAAGTTTGAGCAAGATTTTTTTTACTGTTAAGATAACGCGTAGAATAAACTATTTTACTAAAATATTGCAAATAAGATGACATTTAACTGCTTTTTTCATAAGCTTTCCCGCTTTTTCATGAAAATCTGTGCAAAATTGCAACGGATGCGTCAACAAATCGTCTGTCTTGCCCTTTCCTTTAACGTTTTCGCGGGCTACCTATCCCTGTAAGTACTCAAACCATACAGGATTATCTCAAATAAAAAATGAGGCCCACCAATGCGTAATACTATAACATAGACACATAATAGGATGTATAGAAGGCTGTATGGAGTTAACCCGTGCTCACCTGGCGTCACCCGCGCTCTCCCACAGATAAAAAACTCTTATAAAGAGATAAATTATTGCGTTATGGCTTTTTGAAAGAGTCCACTGCTGCTGAGAAATGACAATATTATTAAAAAGTACGCGTCTTTGTCACAATATCTTTTTGTGTTCGATATATTGTCGCCATAATAAATGCTGCCCCTTTATGGGTCGAGTATTGTGCTCCGTACCATTGTGGACATTATTAAATATATTTTAAAGAGTTTTATTAATGGTGGGCGTCGTAAAGAGCATGTTTGATTTATTTTTTCGACGCGTGTGCTCGATGTTAGTTTGATAGCCTTCAATCATGAGAATAAATTGTGGGAGAGGAATAAAACGTCCTCAAAAGACAGACGTCGCGACATACGTATTGCACAGAAGTCATAACAGCAAATAACGAAACTTCCGCGGTTACTAATGACCAATAAGCAGGAATAACGTCCGACGCTTACGTTTTTATTGCGAACGCGTCGATAATGCAATAGGTAGGTTGCATGCGCGAAATAGTACATTGTTATCCAAGGGGTGAAAGTAACTTATTTAGTCCCGAGACGGGGTTTGGCGCCCAAGCGTAGCGCGGGCGCTAATAGCTCGAGGGACTAAAGAAGTCTTTAACCCGAGGTAAACACTGTGCTTTTCATTACGAATACAAGGAAAATAAAAACAAAAACACGAAACCACTCAAAAAAAAAATGAAGATCGGATTGCCGCTTTCCCGCCTATTTTGTTTTTTTTTCTGTGGCCGGCTATTCAGCCTTTATTTTCACTATAGTCACTGAAAAAATAGTAAATATTTTGCCCTAATTTTTGTTATTTTAAAGAAATATTTGTAACTAAATTATAACTAAGTTATTAAATAATTATATTCTTTAATTAATACTGAATTTTATGTTATTTCAATTTTACATCGCGCTGTAATTTACAGGCTGTATAGAAGTCGGAACATGGTTCAATAGAAATGTGAAAATAGAACTAGATTTTTTTTAATAATGTGACAGCTGTCAGTTGAAAGTGATTCTCCCTAGGGCTGAAAAGTATTACTTTCAGCCCGCTCCTCAGGCAACTTCAGACCTACTTTCCGAGTATGAGTAATGAAAAAAACATTTCCCGCGCTGTCAATAAACGTAAAACTTGCGAAAAATTGTCATATCGAATTCGTTGTTTTGAAATACGATGCGCTTACCTCCTTCAAGTATCTTCACGCCTTCGGTGCTTTTATAAAAACATTTTATTATGTTGATTTTGTTTATCTCGTTGTGTAGACGAGAATGTGAGATCTTGTTACGTGTAGGTACCTACAGGTATGTGACCACAATTAAATTTTTTGCCCCCACCTACGAGTCATGAGATAAAATGGGTTTTTATACGAATTTGTGATGTGCTTAACACCTGCGAGAGCTCAAGAAAAAACGTCCAATGTGTACCATCATTTTGATATGTAAATGTTCTTGTTAAATAATAGTTTGGTATCATTTTTCAAAAGCGCAAACTCTTATCGGCAGACTTAATTGTTGTAATCTCTTGCAATATTTTAACTGTAGCCTTAACGTTCGTTTCACATTTGTATTATGATTCGTAGTGAATTACTTAAAAACTTCCTAGAATGTGGGACTACTTACTAAAAGATATGCAAAACAAACGCCAGAATCGTTCAAAATTTTGAACTTGGAGCGCCAGTAACGCTACAAAAAAAGTCCCCGTCTGTCTTAAAACAAAACTTCTTCATGATAAACGTCACATTAATTTTATAATGGCTCACAAATCAATGCTCACCTACCTGCAGTTTTCATGTCATTCAGGTTTGCAGGTGCAAAACTTCTGCCTTTTGGAAGGACAGTGATAGACTGATAGTCTAATTATCTGTTCACATTTATTATAAGAATTCGTGAAAGCTATTGCTGTCATCCCAATAAATTAATAAATGTCAAGTAGGGTAAGTTATCACTACTAGTAAACCATAAAACCAAAAAAAATGCCCCTTAAGCTGATCTATCCCTATGTCTTACTTCTAGCTCATGTGTGTCATCATCACTGTTAGTACAGGATCTTATAAAATAAAACTGTAAGAAAATAAATCTACTCTTTTCATTTCATTCTACCTATCACGGAGTGTGTATCATTTATATTCTATCAATCCAGGGGCCGGACAGAGATAACGACAAAATGGCTAATTTTCGAGCGCTGATTACATTACTAACGAATAAAGTTTGTTGCAATAATTATGCTTACGAGAAATGCGTCTAGGATGTAGGGACTTTCATTATTCGCAAGCATCATTATTGCAACCGAATTTATTCGTTAGTAATCAGCGATAGAAAGTTAGCGATTTTGTCGTTATCTCTGTCGAGACTGCCGGCCCAGGTAGGATTGCTTCGCTGGAAAACTCCTATCATGCGGGTTGATAGTTGATACAAACTCTCCAGGGAAACGAGCAGGTGGTCTTTTCTTCACACATATTCAACACACTATAAACTAACTAAAACATAAGAATCTATCAAGAAATTTCCTATCAGAATCTACTAGACAAACTCATACTTACTACAAGACAGTCTAATTCATGCATCCTTGAAGATTTACCATTGACGCAGGAGCCTGCTAGCCTGCCCGGTCCCATCGGAAGTCGTGAAGGCCAATAAATAATATAGTGCCATCACGTGGCGCTTAACAAATGGTCACTTCGTGCTTTGCCACCGGTTCACCTGACTTGGTGCATAGATTATGGAAGTATGAGATGAGACAGATTGTCTCATCTCATACTTCCATAATCTACTCTTGTACTCTACCAAGAAGTTCTGGAATCATACCAATTTTGTGAAAGGCCGGGGTAGCAAGCGAAAAATTCAAGTTTACTTAAGTCTTTTAGGATTTCAGGTCAGTGTCAAGCTCTCTATTGAACAAACAATATTTTAATCGACATACAACCTGATACTGCTGTGCAAATTGTGAAAATATAAAGAAATGTTGAATTTCGCTCTCTACCTTAGTGTACCTTAGTGCATCCCTTTAAGAGTGAAAAAAATAAGGAAATCACCGTTAGGTAGTAGTATCCTCACAAGTAAAATTATATCTCCCTCGTTGATCTAGTGATCGCAAAAGCGGCTGCTGGGTATGAAGTCCTGGGTTGGATTCCCTGGTCGGGATAAGTGTTGTTGAGTTATTCCATCAGGAATTTCTCAGTACCAGCCACGGTGTCTGGATTTGTGGCTGATTAATGGCAATAGGTTGGCCCCCGCCCCTGTTACTTTGGACCAACAGTCCTTGTTATTTACATAGAAAGAAAGAAAGAAAAAGCATTTATTAGCCCGTACAGGTCAAAACACTTAAAAATAACATTGTTTACAAGTAATGAAAACTAAACATAGATAAAAATTAGAAATAAAAAAAGAAACGAAAGGTCCTGAACGAGGTCAAAAGGTCCCTATCTCAGCATGGTGCTGTAACATTAAAAAAAGTCACAGCGCTGGATAGGGCCCAAAGTGAAAGTCTAAAAACGCCTAAGCCTATAATAACGTCCCGATAGCAGGTCTTCTTTCTGAGTGGTGGCCGTGAGAATGGTCCGTGGATACCGCACGATCGCCCGCGAGGCGGCGGGCCTGCTTGCCGGATTGCCGCCATGGGATCTGGAGGCGATAGTCCTCGCGCGCCTACATGAATGGCGCGCGGAGGCACTACGCCGGGGGGAAACTCCGCTGCCGCGGCAAATTGCCGTTCAGCGGACAGACCTCCGGCGCGATCTCATGGCGACATGGAGAGAGCGACTGTCGCAACCCCGTGCAGGGCACGCCACGATAGTGGCGGTAAGTCCCCTCTTTGAGGAGTGGCTTGAGAGGCGCCACGGCGCCCTCACCTTCCGCCTGACGCAGGTCCTCACCGGACACGGATGTTTCGGGAGGTACCTGCACCGAATCGGGCGGGAGGAAACGCCCGGGTGTTTCCACTGTGAGGATCGACCGGAGGACACGGTGGAGCACACGGTGGAAGTCTGCCCTGCGTGGGCGGAGCACCGCCGTGTCCTCGTAGCGGCGATCGGCGGCGGCGACCTCTCGCGTCCGGCCCTGGTTCAATCCATGGTCCGGAGCGAGACGGAATGGGAAGCCGTCACCTCCTTCTGCGAAGCAGTCATGCTGGCGAAGGAGGTGGCGGAACAAGAGAGGGAGAGAGCCTCTCTTCCCGGCCGCCGCGGGAGACGCACCGGGCGTCGGGGGCCACGTGGTGGCTACCGGCCACCGTAGATGCGGGCCTGTGGACGGTAAGCTATGGGCTAGCTAGCCGTCCGTCCGTCTAGTGACGACAGGCCGTGTCGACGGCGCGTTCGTGTTCCACGCGCGCCTCAAAGAGATGTCAGCAGAAGAGAGGGGCCCGCAAGGGCCGAAGCCTGCCGGGGTTGCGGGACTGTTCGAAAGAGATACCGCGGCCCCGGAACGTAAAGGGCGAGGAAGGAACATGGATGGGTTTTAGTCAGTAAGAGTCTGACACTCCCTCCCGCTCCGCCCAGAGTGGGAGAAGTCATTTGATGATTTCCCATCCTAAAAAAAAAAAAAAAAAAAAAAAAGGTCTTCTTTCTGAGAGAAGAAATGGGTCATCAACCACGAAGTCCCAGGTTGTGTTGCCGACTGCCAGATGCAAAACAAAATTGTATTGAGCTGAGGCATTGTATGTTTTGCTCATTAATTTTGTAAGAAATTTATGCTGTTTTTGTTTTAATAATGCCGAATAAACATACTTTCCTTTCGTTTTCTTCTTTAAAATACCGAAAATCGAATGTAAACGCATGAAACTAAAGGTTCGTTTCCTATTAGTTCTTAAAGGAATCGGAAAACAAACAAGACCTAACATATCCTATCTGTCCAACAAACTCGTACTCTTTGGCGGGACCCCCGCGATTCGCCGGCAGCTGGTGTGTCTCCGCCGTTCAATAGTATCATTAATATCGTCCATACTAACATTAAATTGATTTTAAAATACATTTGCCTTTTCTATAGGTATTCGTGGCAATTTCATATGCTGGAATGCTTGGTTAGCGGTTCCTTATGTTGCCGATTAGCTTGTCTGTATATATTATTATTGTCTATTGAAATTACGGAGTTTATAGATATTTAATGTGCTGTTTGTCCTTGAAAATATTAGGTACTGTTATTTTATTCGTTTGATTTTATGCCTGTTTTAAAATTCATAAAGCTCCCATTACTTATTTAATAACCATTACAATTGTCCATCTCTAAAACCATTACAATTATCTAATTAGAATAGAAAAAAACTACCCATGATCATTATCATCTGCCTAAGACCGCGTTCCCACTATGTCGTGGCGATTAATTAATAGTTGGTTTTTAGTTGCCAAAAGTCGCGGACGTCCATAATCGCGTCGTTCTATATCTGAACACCTCCATTTAAATACAAAGCCACGAAACTTAAAACTACACGATTATCTGTCGTCACGACATACTGGGAAAACGGCCTAACCTTTTTCCAACTATATTGGGATCGTCTTCCAGTATTACCGGCTTCAGCTGAATACCAGTATTTAGTAGTAGCTAATATTAAAATATCAAAGTCACACACACACCAAAATGACCACTTTCAATACGTATCAATTCTTGCAAGAATCCAATATACAATACATTCTTTCTAAAAATAATTTACAATTTACTCCTTTATACAATCGCAACGCAATATCATCCGAGCAAACCGCTGTTTCATAAAAAGTCTCCGCGAGCAATTCCCGGCTCGCCAATAACATTTTAAAGTCTATTTAGACCCGTTATCTTTAGTGTTATGTGCTATGCTCAGTTAACTTAGACTCGTTATATTTTAGACAAAAGATGCCCAGGACCCTGAATCTAGTGCTTAACTGGGTTTTAAAGATATTGTTCGATGAAGTACTTGAATCTTTATTGAGTGTAAAACTTACTACAGCGCACATGTCTTCTTCGTGTATTTTAAATGCTGGTTTAAAACTTCGACACAAATACGGAGCGTTGTTTAAAAAAAAAAACATTTCTATTTCCAAAGGATTCCCGCAACCTTCACCAGGCATTCGATGGATGTAAAATTTTCCATCGATAATTTAGAAAATCACTACGTGACTGATACGTGGTAACCGTATGAGCCATTACACCCTGTGTACATTCCTAAACTCACGCCTATTTCCTGGGGAAAAGGGTAGGCAGAAACCAGGGAAAGACATCAGCTATGATTCTTACATGTGTTTATTTATCTTCTTAGAATATCATGTAAAGTCTTACTAGCTTTTTCCACATTGCTAGATATGGCCCAATCATTCGCCGAGCACTGAATATCCAACAGCATGTTTTCATTATAAACAATTAAAATTGATTACCTTTAAACAATCTACTTGTTATAAACAATTCAATATTCATATTCAGCGAGCTATCTCATGAAGGCGACTCCTAAATGATTGTTGTTTGTTTCCGTCCAATACCTTTTCTTTAAATCACGATTTTGCAGAAATCAATTATCCGATAAAACTACTTCAACTGCCTACATCAAAGTTACATTTAATAAAACATGTTTCGTAGTATGTTTTCTAATAAAAAACCATAGATAAACCGACTCACTTAATGATTGAACTGTTATGCCAAAATGCTTGGGTGGTCCGTCCCTGAGGCGATAGCACGTTAAACATGTGCATTGCACAAAATAGATTTTAAGAACACCTGACTCGTTGGTCAAGTGCTTGAAAACTGAACATTATGGGTTACGGTTTTTTCCTACTCCTCCGCTATACTTTCTGATTAATTTCGTGGTTGCGGGATCCAAGACTATTAAATTCATACTCTGGGACTTCGTCGAGCATCATTGTCTTGGCGGTTTTCTGGTGGTCGTCACTGTGGATTCTGGCTTTCAGGAGTTACAGTGGGTTCGGGAATAGTGTGGCGGGCTTGTCCCATAAAAAAAAATCCGAGTATGAGGTTAGATTCCTAGATCGGTGTTGGTTGATCGGAAGTGTTAAGGTTGTTCAATCAGACGTTTTTCGGTAAGTTCCTAGAGGATGCATTTGTTTTTTTTTTAATAGGCTATTGACTATTGTCTGGAGGATAAAACTGGAGTTACTAAAACTGCTCCTCTGCATTCACTTCGGATAAAACAGGTAAAGACGGTGATCGGAAATCATCTCCCATGACATCCTATTAATGTGTAGCTATAATATAGCTTCCAATTATTGAAAGCCTTTTCAGAATCGAATCCATTATAAACACCGTGTTCCTGAGGATATACATTAATTTTGAATAATACTTCTATAGCTCTTGTTAAACATATCGTACAAAGGAAGTAGTAGTTTAAATGGCATAGTTTTTAAGTTATTGGTAATTTAAGTTTAACCAATTTAATTATGTTGTGCTGTGAGAATAGTACATTATGGTACAAGTGTGTAATGTTGGTGACTACCGCCGAGGCGCCATTGAGAACCGAGCCGTTAGGCGAGGTTCTTAAGAGAGCCGAGACGGTAATCATCAACACACACGTGTATCATACGACGTTTTTCAACACACTTGAGAGTAAAATAATACTAAAAATAACTATAATTTCAACAGTGAAAACGAGTTGTGAATTTTTTTTCGCAATGGCGGGAATAATTCATCAGTTTTCCTATGCGCGCCATCTAACAATGGCGATCGCCCATAGACTAAAAGAATGAGGTTCCTTTTTTTTTTTGGCTTTTCGCGGATAGCGTTTTAGCCACGTACGAAATGGGGAATTCGAAGTTTTATTATTAAAAAAAAAAAAAAAAAAAGAAAACAAAAGTTGCATTTTAGTGAAAGTTTTATTTATTAAAAACTTATAAGTTGAAATTATCTATGTAGATACGAAGTTGTATGAAATGAGCAAGCAATAGGTACATTAATTTATTTGTATTATTGAACACGATCTTTTTTGTATCGAAACTTTTTTAAGAACAAAGCAATTCAACCAATAAAATAAAATAAAAAAACCCTATAACTCACTTGTGAATAATAGCAATGAAAAAGTCACAGTTTGATTACAGGTGTCATTATGTGCGTAATTGCGGTGAAATTAGAGCCACTTTATGAGCAAGTGTGTTGAAAAGAGTCTTTATTTGTGAGATGTTGCCACTTTGTGCAACCAAAATTATCAAACTGAATTTAGAAAACAGAAAATGATTTTTGTTTTTTTTTTTTTTAAGTTAGAGGCATTTTGTGTTGTGTTGTGATAAAATGAGTTTGTAATCTAAGATGAACACGATAATATGTTTTTACTTATTGCCACTAAAAGTGAAAAAAAATGGTAAAAAAAGAATGTTAAAAAAAAATAGTAAAAAATGGTCAATTTAATGGTCTGAATAACATGCCGAAGTTAATGTATAACCTCAGGAACACGGTGTATATACATTTAATAAAATGATACCATTAGTGTAGACTAAATAATCTTAATTATACTACCACGGTGGTCTGCCCATCGGATGACAGCACGTGCCTCGCTTTGCCCACTTACCGCAAAACGAGTACCGGAAAACTTCCGGTAGGACACAATCGGAGTACTCTTCACACTAAGTATTTAATACAAATACCACACAGTAAAGCATATAGTGTTAGTTTTGTCGGGATTAAACATTTTTGAATTTGAAATGATCTGGGATGGGATATCAGATATGTTTTATCCTGGTTGAACTTTCTTGTGTAATGATTATATTTATTTATTGAACACATGGACCGTCACGAGGGTGAAGACTTGGACAAAATCCAGCTACGAATACCTGGTTATTTGCGAGCAAACTACTAAAGACTATGAGATCCACCATGTAATGTATTTACTTACGTCAAGAATCAACTCGTATGGGTACCTTCCCCTAATGTTTGCAATTATTTTTCAATATCCAAACGACCACCGGTGGTCTACCTCCGTAGCACGCGCCTCAGTTTGCCCTCTTGAAGCCACTTCAGCGAACTTCCGCAACAATACACCAAAGTACAGCGCTTTACACCAATATACCGCACTTTACATCGCTTTAGCAGCTGCGCACGCGCTCTCAATGACGTCATTGTTTCGAGTGTCAAGTACTTACCTTGGTGGTCTGTTAGCATGTTACCATTTTGATGGCCACTTAATAATTTTCCTGTTTGTAACAAATTGAATTCTTCCCTTCGTTTTTTATTTCAAGATCTTTTAGCACGCGATCTTTGAGTTCTTTTTTATCACCTTTGATGACGTTATAAGCTAAGTATAGGTTTATTAGCACCTATCAGCTGTTGGTTAATGAGTAACTGAGTGGCGTGTGGTCGCACAACGCTAATGGTATGGTTGCTTCCATGTGTGAAGGCAAAAATAACATCAGTACCTAGTCTTACGAATCACTTGATTACCTTGACTACCGCGAATTCAAAATCTATGATAACCACATGTATAAGACCATTGTATTTGGCGCAGCCGTGAGGCACACGTGTATTTTATTTCGTTTTTTTTTTTGTTTTACTTGCTCTGCTCTTGTGGCATGTGCAAAATAAACTTATTTTCTTACTTAAATTTATGTCTAATAACTACAAAGAAAAAGCCTGTGAAGAATTTTGAGCTACATATGAAAATCCAGAAAAATTCAAAAGTCTTTTAACCGTATTTCGGGCAATTTCAGTGACAACTCGACAATAAATCGATAAAATAATAATAATAAATAATCGATGCAGGATATTATTATAGTGCACAATTGTGTTCCCAGACACAGATGCACTCTATCTTATGTAGCCAGAACCAATAGGTTAACTTGCTTTCCAAAGCATGGAGATATCGCACTGCAAACTTCCAAATTCCGGGCTCCTGCTAAATGTCTGAAGGAAAAATTTAAAACCCTTTGCCTTACCTGTGACAATCGAACCTAGGACCCTACCGCTCACAAGTTTCGCTGACGACCACGAAACCAACCAAGCTGCCAGAAAGAATAAAAGTACAGGGTGCTACGAAATTCGTTAAAAACTGGTGACACTCGCAGCTGCACGCGCCCTCAATGAGGCCATTGTTTGTCATGTCAAGTATTTGCCGGCGTCATTACACGGTGGTCTGCCAAGTATTAACATATTGATGACCTCTTAATGAGTTTCCTAGTATACAAGCTTTTGAGCTGTGCACTGCTACGAAGTGCTACGGATCGTAGGCTCGTAGCCCGTAGCAATCATTTTTTACAAAAACATCGATTTTGATTTTTTAATTGCCTCGTACAGTCGCGTATATGAACTCAGGGATTTGTGCCCTTTATATCCGTTGTATACCTACTCCAATCAATATTTTATTTTATAAACATGTCTAATTGATCTTTCAATTATAAAATAAAATAAAAAAGCCTATTTATTCAAATATTGACTGAACTTCTAGTAGGAATGTATTAGTGGGTTACTTTCCTAGTTTTCGTAATGGCCCAGAGGTTAAGGCCTCGCCTCTCATGCATGAGGTTGTGGGATTTTTCAATTCATATGTACGGTCGAACAAGCTATTTGGTTTACAGTTTAACCCACAAATTACATTGTAAAGTGTAAACCAAATAGCTTGTTCGACCGTACTTTCTTAGTTTATCTTGGAAATCACAGACATCGGTGAAGGAAAACATCGTAAGGAAACCTGGACTTTTAATTAATATATGTCTGAAATCACCAACCCGTTGAGCAAGCGTGGTGATCAATGCTCGTGCATTCTTTGAATGAGAAGAGACCTTTGCCCAGCTGTGAGACAGTAATAGGCTGGTATTATTATGTTAGTTTTCATCTTTTGCAAGGACCCCAGGTTAGATAAAGGCCCAGAGTTGCCCATTGTTGCCCATATTTCAATTAGTAGTCTTATATGCCTGTACATAAACAAAATACTTTAGCCTTGACCCAATTACTAAAACTGACTGAACAGTAATTCAAAACCGTGTATCCCCTGAGTAGAGTCGAACTGTCATTCACAGTTGGCGTAAGTCCCAAAGGTTCAATTCATTTGCCATCATCAAGCACTATAATTTGTCAACATTCCTTCAGATTTTGAATCATGTTCGATTTTCGAAATGACTTGGTGATGGAAAATTAACGACATTACAATTTTCATGTAATATTTTTCGAGGTAAGGTTTTTGTTGACGTTCGTATTTTTTTACTTCGGGGTGTAGACAAATCAAATAATGTTTGTGTATTTGGCATCGCACTTGCGTAAAGCACTTTCATTCACCGTTTTAAATATTTTGAAAGAAATACCTAATCCATTGCTTGAAATGTCACAAAAAAACATGTGCTAAACAACATTAAATAACACAGTAAATGTTGAGTAAGTTAAATAGTTTAATTTATTCATCATCATTACCAGCATACACCAATCCTCTGCTGGACAACACAAGTAAGTATGGCAATGAAATTGACTAAATTATTGGCAGTGCTATTGCGACTACATATGTTACACAATAGGCTTGTGTCCTAAAAAAATCTAATTAGTCCGTCAGTTAGATTAAAAAAAAATATTTGACCCGTATTTTTTCTTTTGTTACATAAACCAAAATTGACGAAGATACGACGCTTTTAAGGCGCTACCCCAGGCAAAAGCCGTTTTTTGTGCAGTTTTTTGGAGCCATCTCCTCTTTATCCAAAAGAAATACCAAGTAATAAAAATACATTAAATTTCTACATATTCTTAGACTGCAAAGTGGTAGTTTTATTTTTTATTTTAAGTCTCATAATGTGTAATAAATCCCCTCACAATGAAACCACAAAAATGAGAAAAAAATATTTATAACATGCTTCTTCTCGTAAAGTTAACATTATTTTGATTTGCTTCTTATACTAATGGATAGACAATTTAATAATGAACATAATGCTAGTTTTTTTTTTTTTCAAAAGACGGAAATTTGATTTTATAAAGAATAAAAATCACTAATTTCGCACTATTCGACCCGCAGTGACTGACGTAAAAACCACTTTGTAGTGCAAGCTGATTAGAACTTTATTCTAATAGTATTTCAAACGAAGTTTGAATCACCACAAATAGAGTTGCTAATTTTGCCTGGGGTAGCGCCTTAAAATTCGCAATACGTCATGCCGTGCTATAGTTTTTAGTGCGTTGTGACGTCACGAGCCCCCACCCCCGAGTTTTGATGCGTTTTCTCTTTGTCAGTACTCAGTGATTTACAAAAACAAAAAATACGTGTCCATTATTTTCCAACACTCAAACTGACGGACTAATTAGTTTTGCAATTTATTGATGGTGGAAACTAGCCTATTACCCCACACGATCTATATCCGAACTCTGACACTAGGTCGAGTACTCGTCGCAAAATTTAGTTGTTCGGGTTCTATGAAAAAAATCCCTGGTAGCTTAGAAACGGCACTTTGTGGCTGTCTCTAAATATTTTCAATCTCGTATTGTCGGACCTACTCTGTCTCCCCATACTAATGCGGTAACGTAACAATATTGTAATTCTGAATGATTTTAAATGTGTAACCATGGAGTTTCTTGTCGGTTCTTCTATATGGAAACGACCAACGCGAACCGTGCACCTTTTTCGACGTTTTATAACAGCTCATCTAGGCCTATGTGAAATAAAATATTTTAACTGTGATTTACCTTCCAGTAAATAATGATACTATTAACGTCATCCCACTGCTGTGAAAAGGCTTCTCCTCATGATTTCCAGTTTTTTTCGATCCGGCTAATATCCACAGTAGTAAATATGTCAAAACAATAAAACGTCATTGAAGACTATACTAGGGCTAGTATCCACAGCAGTAAATATGTCAAAACAATAACGTCATTAAAGACTATATACTTTAACGTTACAGAAGATTTTATAACACTATTTTTAACCAATAACAAGGCAATCTAGACCTAATACCTATTACACCTAACTTCTAAGTTCGGCTAAACTACGAGCTTATATATACAGGCCGTTTCCCTTTACCAAACAACCCCAGAACTGCAGATGACAACACAGGAACAGGTTGATAACTCAAAATAAAATTTCCCCGTTATGTCTTTGTAAATAAGCAAGGGCGGATCGCCGTTTGAAGTGGAGGGACAAAGGGATGGGGATGGGGGGTACCGCAGATCCTATCGGCGTGTCCAAACTGCCACAGACAGATAACTGTGCGTGTGTGAGTTGAATTTTAATACACCTTATGTTAGTTACGGACTAAATGCTTAATTGAAAATTTGTTTAATTTAGTTGGTGCTTGTTTTATCTATACTAATATTAAAGAGACAGACATAAGACATAATAAAGAGGACAGATTTTTTTATCTGTATGTTTGTACCTACCGAATAAGTTCCCAAACTACTGGACCGATTGTAACCAAAAGCATTTCAGCAATAGAAAACTAAATAACTATCTGGAAGAGACATTGGCTAAGCCTATAGCTTCCTATGGCTATAATTCATTTAAAAAAAAAATAGAGATCTCAGAGAACATTGCAATAACCCTACCGCAGACAAAACATGGTAGGCATAATTTGCCCCACATAACATAACATAACATCAAGCCTGTAATCCCCGAAGAGTTAGGCAGAGGTGTACCTAATATTCATTCATTCATTCATTTATTCAATAACAATAACAATTGTGTCTGAATGCGTTACATAAAAAGTACCAACTACTCGTTGTCAAACTCTTTAGAAGACCCTGTCTTATATGTTTTTGTTGCTAAATAAAAGATAAATTCGCGAATGTTATTGTGTCTAGCCTATCTAATCAGGGGCTAAACTGTATAAATTCCGTTTGAAATTATGAGGTTTTCGGGTTGTTTATAAAGTTTTATTCTTCCATAAGGTTAGTAGGGATTCTAGTTGAACTACAGCATCAACTTGGTTTTATCTGAACCAATCATTATTTTTCTGTTTTCAGAAGTCGCGAAATAAAATTTTGTATAAAATATACTTTACAATACACTAAAATTGAAAGTTGTTCATTCTATGGATATAGATAGATGTTATTCAAAAAGATTAGAAGTGTAACTATTGGGTTAATTAAATTCATATTGACAAAACAATTCCTTGGTACCTTATCTAAAATCAAGATAAAAATCAAAACATCTTAATCAGATAAGATCGTTATCTGAAACTAAAAATAAATAATAGAACAAGCATTTTCAAGTTTACCCTGAAAAATGTGCAGGGTCGGCTTCGGGTCGATACTAAAGCACACCCCGCGCCCCGCAGGTGCGACGAGATAATCCAAGATGGCCGCCGAGATAGGACGTGACGTCACAGCGCAGCCCGCGTGCCCCCCGCACGCCTCAGCCGCCCCCGGCGCATCCTCGAAGCCTCTCACCACCCTCCTTAGATCCTTTCAGAAATCCGCCGAGTAGCGTCAGAAGAAAATTTGGCGCTGGGTTGAGAAATCTTTTTTCAGGTCTGGATAGGGAAAACTTTGTGTTATCATTACTTTACGCATAAATACATGGTTTTAGAAATATTGTACTGATGTCCAAATCCTAACAAGGAAATCATACTTTGCGAAGGCCTCTATTTTGTTCTAAAACGTGTTTGGTCTTCGTAGCAATGCAAGTTTTATGTTTAAAAAAAAATAGTTGTCTGTAAAGTCGGTTTACGGACTATAGTTTAACGTGACAACGTCATAACAAAATGAAATGATTGCATACATACGCCCCGATCGTAACGTTACAATGAGCGTAACGGGACACGTTTTCGTGTGTGCAGCCGGCGTTCATCGATTTATTAGACGTTGTCACGTCAAAAACAAGAACATTCAATAATTATTACAATGATTCTACTTTCAAAATGAATGCACCAGTGTTTACTTCTGTATAAAAAAAATATTAAATTGCATAAGTTTTACCTACGCGTGATATAACAGTAAACTTCAATATTATGCATGGTATGATAACTACAATTTCTTTAAGTTTTTGCAAATTTATTAAACTTTCGCTTAATTTCACTTTCGTTACCTTTATCTTGACATTTGTTGCGGAAATGGATCTTATTAACTGTACAATTTACATTTACTTAATCGTATAAAATAAATTATAACGTTATGTAAATGATGTTATAAAATTAAGTGGATTTTGATAAAAAATATCGAATTAAAACTTCCGAAAACGATTAGCAAAAGTATAAATAAATAAATAAAGGTAAAGCACAGGATTTAATCAGTGTTTTGACACACATAGCGATAATTCTGGCTTCCTTTTGCGATTACTTTTTTTATTTTAAAGATTATGTATTTATCTGTGCTTTTTTACACGTGCAAAGTGCCCCTTTACTTCTCCCCGCAAATAATATTGGAAGTAGGTTACTATCTTTTACGGTAAGTAACTTTTTTCTTGAATGAAATATAACACGAGCTTTCATTGATTTAAAAAGGAAAACCGAACTTTTGTTTTTTTTTTGTTCAAATTGTAGCAAAAACTACGCACCTGTCAACCGTAATTACATATATCTACAAAGGTTGGTTGCCCATTTTCTTTAGTGTTCTATCTTAGATGAAACCGGATTTTTTAACTACAGATTAAAAAGTTTATAGATCTCCTTTATTGACAAACAAGTAGTATGCCTATAGTGATAGAATGTCCCATCGGCTAGATTACGAAATTCTTGTAAAACCAATTTAGCATCTATGATTTTTTTCACTTCTCATACTCTAAAAGTACGCCAATAAAGCCCTACGAAGCGGGAATAAAGAGAGTAAAAGTAATTCGTTTTTTTAATTTCCTTCATGTGACATAGACAAACTCAAACAGTCAGTAAATATACTATTATCTGTGGAGTGTGGACCATACATCTTCATTCCGAAAATGTTGGGAGTTTTAGTTCCATGGTTTTTCCGCAAAGAAGGTGGCGCCATGTGTTTTAAATTGTTAATCTGTGTATGGTTTAGAAGAAAAAACTGACCGCGAAATTTTAGAATTTCGGTCGAGTGTATTTGTTTGGTTTTTAATAAAAATAAGTTTTTTCAGCGACAGTGAAGAGTTTGACGTCGAGCAAAGAGCAAAAGGCATAATAGATAATCTGTTGTCGCCAAAATCGCGGAAGATTTACCTAAAAACTTGAAAGTTATAAGCACCTGAGGAATAACAAAGAAATGTTTTTGTACTAAATTGACTATTTTTCACCCACTCAACGTGAAAAGTATAGTTTGCACCTTGAAACTAAACGCCAACATAATATACCCTCGGTTATTGACTCCCTCGCACGCTCGGGAGTCAAACCACCTCTGATATAAAATATACTATTAATTCTCTCCTTACTTGTACTTTATATACCTCTTGTACAAAGTTGTTTGTTTCTAGGAATCTAGGCTGAACCGGTTTGGGTTTTGCGTTATGTAGGTATGAGAGAGTTTAAGTTTTTTTTATAAAACAGATTATTAATTAAGGTTTAAAATTGGCGAATCTTAAGTATACATCACACTTAAGGTTCGCCCGTATTAACTACAACAAAAACGACTTTTTTTACTATCGCTACACAGGGTGGTGTGGCGCTATGTGCTCTGAGCTATGTAAGGGGTTATCTCGCCAGCCGCGGCTCTATCTAAATCTCTATTATCGCAACACGCCGAATAATTATTACTACATGTATAAACTGTACTATACGTTACTTATGTATGTACATTGTACATCTGTACATATACAGCGTGCGTCAGTAAAAGATGTGCTATTTGAGGGTATGATAGAATTAAAAAACAGACAACCATTTTCTCAACGGGTGTAACACCGTATTTGCTTAAAAATGAACTGCCGTCCCATACATTTCGGTGGAGTTAGTATTAAAGTTAGTTAGTACAAGACAGTTGATTTTTTCGCGATTACGGTTTTGGTCCCATACCAAATTCTTTAGTTTAATGGCCTGTAAAACACTTTTGAATAAGTTTGACCACAGCTTTCTGACACACCCTGTATAGGTATTAAAATGATGACGTATTGGCTATTCAACTTTGATTTGTATCTCCAAAGTTTTTAAGGGTTACTTAAGTAATTTAAGTTTGTTATTATGACTTACAATGCAATTAGTTTAGTAATAGACGTTGAAGTGTATTTGAATTTAGTTTTCAGTCGCTCTATCCAGTTTTGAAAGTGATTAATGTAATTAATTGTCTAACGTATAATCGGCATGAGTAGAAGATGTTGTCAAATCATGATGAGCTATTCATAAATACTTGTAGGAATGAGTCTTTATTTTGCTTCAAATAAATTACACTGGTACTTTTTGTTTTTTCAAATTAGAATGCATTATTCTGTGTTATTTTAACCTATATATTTAAGTATTTTAAAACCACCATGAACCAGCAATTGAGTCAATCTTATCCTTATATGTAGTTAATTTATTATTTAATGTAGACATCAAATCTAAGTGTTATCAACTTAATAAAATCAAAATAAACACAAAAAAAAAACACGGTAAAAATCCTATATTTCAATATGAATGATAATATTAGTGACCATGTCAGTTTAAAAACTTATTAAATATCGTAATAATGTCTAAATCTAGGAATAACTTACAGGCTTACCTATGTAGCCTATCTACTGTTACCTATCTTACCTTAAAAACCCATAAACCTTAAGTAAAGAGTGCATTGCCTCACCGTAAACCGTTCTCAACTAAGCATTCCCTTTCAGACACCTTCACTCATTCACTGAGCGCCTCTCGATCCGTACTCAGACTGAAAAATCACATAAAAGCATAATCCCCTGAGGAACAATCCTGTTTCCCTCTTCAGGAACAAAGGAGGAAGCTGAGGACCAGGTCCCTCGGTCCTCGGGTTATGAGGACTTGAGGACCAGTCTGCCTTATCGATGTCATCAGAGTAGGTGCTTAGTATCGATTATTTCATTCAGTAATGCGTTCAATCGATGACTTTTTGCTCCGATGTTAGTGTTGGATTTATGTGGAATGTAATATAGTACTAAAAGTTTGATCTGATGTTGTTATTATTGAAGTAAAATTATTTTGTACATTATATACATACTACAACTAGAACTATATATAATTACAAAAATAAAACTAAATATAAATTAGTACCTACATATATATACACTTAGGCGTCAAAGTACTCCTCCGCTTCGCTGTCCTCGGGAAAAGTGCCCAGAAGACTGGCAGCATTGCCACGTTGAATGACAATGCTAATTCTGTGGCCATAGAAAGAGCCAGCCCTCTGGTCACAAAAAGAAACTATAGATATATACATAATAGGATTGCCTCGTTGGTCTAGTGCTCGCAAGCGGGACTGCTGAGCATGATGTCCTGAGTTTGATTCCCGGGTCGAGCAAAGTGTTACTGGTTTTTATTCAATAGCAGCCACTGAGTCTGGATTTGTGCCCGGTTGATGGTAATAGGCTCTCCTTCTATTCCATGGGACTTAAACAAAACTGGCGAAATGTGGGTGTACGATTAGATGGGTACGTATCATAATCCCGAATTTTAAAAGACCGAATTTTAAAATACCGATCGACGAAATCCCGAAAATTGAAACGCCGAATGGTTGTTTGACCGAAAGTTTAAAATCCCGAAAGTACATTTGCCCGAAAGTTTAAAATCCCAAAGTTTATAAACCCTAAGTTTAAAATCCCGAAGTTTAAAATCCCGTAGTTCAAATACCCGAAAGTTCATTTGCCCGACAGTTTATAATCCCGAAGTTTAAAATCCCGAAGTTCGAAATCCCGAAAGTTCATTTGCCCGAAATTTAAAATCCCGAAGTTCAAAATCCCGAAATTGTCACCGTTTCCGAGAAAAACGATTTTTTGTAAACCTAACGTAAAAACACTTAAAAGTTGCCTAGCAAGCAGCACGCATGCAGCAGGCATGCAGCAAGCATACAGCAAGCATGCAGCAAGTATGCAGCAAGCATGCAGCAATCATGCAGCAAGCACGCAGCAGGCATGCAGCAGGCATGCAGCAAGCATACAGCAAGCATACAGCAAGCATGCAGCAGGCATGGTTTCTGTGACGGCTCCGGCGCTGCGGGGCTCCGGCGGTCACACGCGAGCTTATCATCGCAGAGGGTTTTAACACTCACCACCGCAGCTCCGCGCCTACGCGGGCTTAAATTACACTCTAGGGGTAGGGCAGAAAAGACTACGTGGAGTCGGTTCTGCAGCGATTCATTTCTGTCACAAAATTTGTGCTTATATATGTCACCGTAAAATTGTCAAACACGTTATATTACAATACTGTTATTATAGTGTTACTCTCTAGCGATATTGTAAACTCTCGAATTATTGTCAACTGAACATACGGAAGTATCTCTGCCCCCATAATCGGGACTTGGGGCACCCCCCCGTTAGGTTAGTTAGGTTCCCTTTAAACCCTGCACTCGGAAATAGGGGCCCCGCGAAGCGGGGCTCCGTTGACTACGCGTTTTAGGGGCATATAATACGGCTATTAAATAAAAGTTTTCGTCCATTCGGGATTTCGTTCATTCGGGATTTCGTCCATTCGGGATTTCATCCATCGGTATTTCGTTCATTCGGGATTTCGTGGATTCGGGATTTCATTCATCGGTATTTCATCCATCGATATTTCGACCATTCGGTATTTCGTCCATTCGGTATTTAAAACTTTCGGTATTTTGAATTTCGATGTTTTGGACGTCGGTATTTCAATCATAGGTATTATGAACTTTCGGGATTATGATACGTACCCTATTAGATACACCCCAACCAGCAAAATAGTCTCAGAACTCGCACTATATAAGAGTGGTAGGCTTTAAGCGCTCTTATATTTGTTTTAGAACATGCCATCGATCCTATATTACTTTTAGATTAGCCGGTATGGGCTCAAGAACGCTCAGTCTCATAACCAAGTCTCATGTTTGTATATAAGATCATTTACTAAGACTAGTTGCACTTGAGAAAACTTGCTCTTATATGCGCAATTTCTAAGCTCGTTTGATTTTATATTAGACTTGCTAAATGCTATTGTAAGATGTCAGACTAATATCAGCATTGCATAAGAGTACTGTGAGTACGTGCATTTCTGATCTTATTTTAAACTATTATTAGATCAATAGCACTGGATAAGTATGATATTAGAGTGATTTTGGATCAACATAATGTATTTACAATACAAAAGACAAGACTCATTTAAGACCGTTTGATCTTAGATCGAGTCATTTTGCTAGCCATATTTAATTTCATTTTTTTAAATTTTAATAATGGATTACAAAAACTGGAAAATTATGTAATTTTTTTTTTCTCCCTTTCGATTTAAGGTTTTATGTAAAATGGCGAGGAACCCTAATTTATTCCAATATGGAGTTATCTTTAGCATACCAAATGCTAAAATTAGAGTAAACAATCTTACAATAGTCTAATATTGCTCTTGTAAAATGCAGCTATACTAATGGCGACACTATCAATAGAAATTTACAAATAAAATTATCAAACGAGAACAGAAAATACCTTATTTAACAAGGCGCATGAATTTTGAAGCGTAAAACGAGGTCTACTTAACAGTAAATAATAAATTCCAATACGATTACTTGCCGTAAAACTTAAATACACTGACGCATTAACTTCACAGCAACTTTAATTTGTTTTCATTTATTAATTGTTTCATTCTAACTTTGAAACCAACACTCAAACAAACTTTTAAGATTGATCTGACGTACAATCATAATGAGCTTGTATATTGCCTCAAATGGTTCTAACCTTAGACCAATATTAGCCTAAGTCGGCTTAAATTGATTTTGGCTAGAGTTCAGTAAGTGCAAACAGCATTCAATTAGACAGATATTAGAACGATATTAAACTAAATAAGCTTATAATTAGTGCCCAAACCCAGGCTTATACGAATATATAGGAGTGATTTAAGAGTAGTCTTGAGATTGTTATAAGCCTAGTTTTTGCTGGTTGGGACCTCTGCCTAACTCTTCGAGGATTACAGGCGTGATGTTATGTAACGGTTATCTGCACATTCTACTACAGCTCAAAGTCAAAGTCAAAGTCAAAATAATTTATTTGCAGTAAATGTGGTACAAAAGGTGGTAAAAAAACTTTTAGTGCGATGACACATTTCGCCATAAAAATAGCATGCAAATATTAATAAACACAAACTATAATACCTCTTTCTAATTTTAATTAACTAGACACAAAACAACAAAATAACAATTATAATTATACCTACATACTACAAAAGACCTTTCAAGAATTCAGTAAAGCTCCATTCAAAGCTCCATTCAAGAATTCAGTACTTAATTTATAGTACACTTTTTGTAGTTCTATTGTACCAAAAATATGTCACCAAGTTCTCTTTAGTCAATAATCGTCAATATAGACATACATTACATACGGTACCTTGTGTGATAGTGTTGCGACTGCACCCTATGGGACAGGGCAGAGGGCCTAGGGTCGTTTTCAACAAGACATTTGTTTGCCTTGTTGCGGCATGTTCAGTATGTTCACACTGCGCGTTTGGGCAATTGTGATGTGTTTAGGGTAGTTTTAATTGGCTCAGGCGTATGGCAGCGGTGGAATAGATAAACAAGTGGGTCTATTGAACGTGTTCGTTGTTTAAATAGTGAAATAATAAAATAAATAGCGTTATTTCTTCTCGAAAAAAGACATCTTTTGATTTTTCCTTTTGCCTGACGGTAAACGTATGAGTCTATAGTTGCGCTTGCCAGAAGACACTTACTTTGAAGGAAGACGGGTTACAAAAGGAAAGAATTACGCCAAGTATAGTAAGTACCAACCTAGAAATTTCACTGCCATCCGGCCTGAAACTGCCAATGTCGTCGACTTCGACTACTTAGTGTTTTGCTTTTAAATAAGACGGTTAAGACACTTAACAATAGCGTATATCGTATCTGCGACATTTGAAAAGCCTTCTAATGAAGGTCGTAGCTAAACATAAAGCCTGGTGACCTTACAGCTAGAACACCTACAGCTATACCCCACAATTTTGTTAGTGCTGTTCTGACATTTCTGCCGAGTTTTCGGCCAAAGTTGGATATGCTAGCAACTTGAGAGCACATGAAAGAGCAGAATACCAAAGCTCTCTACACTAACACTGCAAAGCCATCGAATGTAGTCGCAGTGACCGAAATCGGCTAAATGGCATCATCATCATCGGCTCGTAGCACAGTCGTTTCGGAGATCCTACACCCAAACTTACAAACTAACCTCTAAGGTGTAAATGGACTCTTCACGAAGCCGCCAACCAAGCATTCTGTAGGTACATCAAACTAAGTAACCCTACGCATAAATGATTGCTGGGAAACAACAAAGTAGGTGTTAGGTAACATTACAAACTTGTATTTTTTAAACTAGTGAAAATGTTGTAGTTTTGGCCTCCAATAGAATCCGCGTAGCTATAAGCCAAGCACTCAGTACTTTAGTAGCTATAGAGAGCAGCGGTGGCCCAGTGGTGGCGGCCCCGACTTACGAACATTAAGTCGTGGGTTCGAACCCAGGCAGGCGCATTACTTTGTGTAAGTTATTTCATCACCACTGCTCTCAAAAACGGTGAAGGAAAACATCGTGAGGAAACGCGGCATGCCCTATTATAGAATCAAAAATTCGAAGACATGTGACATCTACCAACCCACACTGGGCCCGCGTGGTGGATTATAGCCCATACTCAAAATACGCGCATTGACGTGGAATTGCGGACACCAGCCCATTGTACAATACAACAATACAATACAAGTAGCTATACTTTAATAGCGACAAAAACGAGAGCCCTTCAGCGGTTTCAGCTTCGTTAAGAGCGAGCGCCATCACAATGTTTCTTATATTTGAGTGTTTTAAGAGTCTAACACTGAAATACAAGAAAAATTGTGATATTTATTTTGAGCACTCCCTAGAGAAATGATCTAATAAGAAAAATAGAAATAATAATTTCTGCAGGCAGTGCTCAAAATAAATACCACATTTTTTCTTGTATTAGAGTGTTACACTCTAAAAACACTCAAATACAAGAAAAATTGTGATAGCCTTTTTGAAGGGCTTTTTTATACCTACCCATTTGATCTAAAGAAAGAAGTGTGCTAAAAAGTTAACAAGCTTACAACAGCTTAACCATGCATTTCTAATCTATAGGGCCCTACCTCCACCTAATTGTATACCACCATTCCTTAACCAACCCCTATATACACAGTACATATAGGTACGTGGTAGTAATTAGGCGACGCACGAGCCGGTGGGAGGTGGGCGCAGGAACCAGAAGCTCGCCGGAGATGAAGGCGCGATACAATATCCGGTTAGACGCCATTTCCGCCGCGAGACGACAAGCGCGTGTGCGAGGATGCCTTTACTTACTGATAGATACTGGAGTGTGATTTTGGATTGGTTAATGTGGAGCTATGTTCGGTAGATAGGTTAGGTTTCGATGTTTGTTGTGCGAGGTTCTGTTGGGAGCCAAGCCTCTTTGAAGTTGAGGAATTACATGTCCCTTATCGGTAAATGTGACTAGAAGAAGACCATACGATCTTAGGAAGAAAATATCAATGGAAAATTAAGTTATAAAATCACCAAACACAAATTATGTCAGAACGAAATAGTGTTTTTTTGTTACTCTTTTTTTTGTTTTAAGTTCCGAACAAGAAAGTATACACCGTGTTTCCGTGTTTTCTGTTTTTTATCGATAAACTTCGATCGGTCATTGTACTCATCATTATGAACAACTTATACTATGGGACCAAACCCTGAATCGCGAAAAAGAAATCTGCTGTTCCCTACAATTATGTTAACATTAACTCGACAAAATGGACCAGCTGATTTATTTTTCGCGTCCGGAAACACGGTGTACCTATACTTCTTTCTGGAGCATTCTGTAAAAAGCTGTTATTTTGAAAGTAAACAGATACTCCAATTATATTTATTTGTATAGACAAAAATCACAACTGTCTGTATTGACAGATATATGAAATAGCTAGATTGACGCAGGATTTCAGTTTGCTCAAACATCAATATTACTAACGGGACGTAACTTCACATGGATATTTATAGGTATAAATGGCTGAAGTTCAAGGCCTAATGTGTTGACTCAGCTATCTTAAAGGTCGGAAGTTCACACCCTTTTCCGTAGAAGCTAATTCTAGCCACCATGTTCTGCGTAGGAAGCAAAGCAATCAGGGATGCCAGTAGGTACATCACATAGGTATATTATTGTAGTTTATTTTAAACGTTTAAAAAACAACTAAATATTCTTTATTTGTAACTTACTATATTTGAAAGCTCACTAGGGTTAAAGTTTAGCTGTATGTGTTAGGTTCAGCCTTCCGGCAGTTATGTGTGTATAACAGGTAAGTATGTGCTTATTGGTAAGAAAAAAAAATTGTATTTGGGAGTTTATTTTTTATATTGGCAAGTGAGGAAACCGCCATGTCCTAGAATAAAAAAATCGAAGACATGTGACATCTACCAACCCGCACTGGGCCCGCGTGGTAGATTATAGCCCATACGCAAAATACGCGCTTTGACGTGGAGTTGCGGATACCAGCCTGTTGTACGATACACAAACAATTAGCAAGTATCAGCCCCGGATCTAGGGGGGGGCTAGCCGGGGCCTATGCCCCGGGCGGCAAGTTCAGAGGGCGGCCAAATTCACACTTTACAAACGAATGGACAACTCATCATTTACTTAACTTTGACCACGGAATAAATAATAGTACAAGTACAGAAACATGGTCAATTGGTCATATTAACTCGACCGATACCCAGAGCGCGGAGTGAGACGTGCTGCACGAACATTTATTATTGGCGAGGCGCGTACATATGCATAGTTCAAAATACGCGCATAACTAAAACTAATTAAAAATTATTTCTTCTTCTTCTCTTTCTTCTTCTTCCGGTTCGCGGTCGCCACTCCAGAACTTTTCGGCCCCATCGGCCAACCGTTCTGCGAGCAATGTGCCTTGCCCACTGCCACTTAAGTTTGGAAATTCTTCGGGCTACGTCGGTGACCTTGGTTCTCTTGCGGATGTCTTCATTTCAGATTCGATCACGCAAGGAAACTCCGAGCATAGCCCTCTCCATTGCCCTTTGGGTGACTTCAAGCCTTTTGATAAGGCCCAATGTGAGCGACCACGTTTCGGTCCCGTATGTAATCACTGGCAACACACACTGGTCACTGGCTTTCGTCTTGAGACACTGCGGTAAGTTGGACGAGAAGAAAAAATTAATAATCGAGAGTAAAAGATTAATAAAAGAATATCCAGTGCTTGCTACGCATTGTCAGTTCTGGCAGAATCGACAAATCTAAGTGTTACGAGAAGTGCTTATTTTGGAAATGTGTACCCAGTGTTAACTTACGGTGTCATATATTGGGGGAACTCGACAAATGTACAATCCACATTCATTCTCCAAAAAAAATGTCTTAAGACAATATATAACATGCATAGTACGGAATCATTAAGAAATATATTCAAAACGGAGGGTTACCTGACACTGACTGGTATTTATATACTTGAATTATGTTTATTTATTAAAAACAATATGCAATATTTTAATTTTAAATCAAATTCTAAAAGGAACATTCGGAAACAATATAAATACGACATTAATTTACCAGTAAGTAACAATATTTATATTATATAAAACTACAAAGCCACTCACTCATTGACATGCCGTTTCTCGGAATGGGTGAGAGATGGGTTAGGGGTATGTTTTGGAAAAATGACAAGTACTTCCGGTCGAGTAGAGGAAAATTATAGAGGAGATTCAAATCCAAGATGGCGGCCGAGTCCATTTCCGGTTTCGGCGAGGAAAGGACTTGGGCCAATTTCGATTGGTAATTTTTGTAAAAGGGCTGAAGTGTTTTGCGAAAAAAGTAAAAAAAAAAAAAAAAACAAGATGGCGGCCGCGCTGGGACGTTTTGAAATTTGCGACTTTTTTCACTCGACTTCGACCAATTGTTTTCTTCTACCGATTTTAAAAGTCGCAAACCATAACGTTGCCAATCTGTAGGTGATTTCAATGGCAATTGAGAAAAATTATGACATTTTGGAAATCCAACATGGCGGACGCTGTGGCGGCCATTTTGTGAAATGGTGGAATTTTCGACTTTTTTCAAATGGATTTTTCGTGTAGTTGGCAACATCTGACGGGTTTGAGTTGTACCGAGCGGTTGTGTGTTTTGTTGAGGAGTGTTGCCTGGTGTAAAAAATTTCCCCAGTTTTTGGGTATTTTTCCAGATTTTCCCCGAAAACATGAAAAGTAGAAATAACCACATTTTGAATAGAGACTTTGTCTAGCTGGCAACTTTGGGGAGCCCCAAATGACATTTAACCATTTTCATCACTTTCGACTGGCAACCCCAAAAAATATTGAACTTTTTCATTTTTGGGACTTTTTCACTTTGGCGAATTACTTTGTTCTACCAAACTCAAAAGTTGGCAACACCGAGCACACCGGTCGGTGGCCTGTATCCTTGAGATTTCCAGAAAATTATGACTTTTCAGAAAAACAAAATGGCGGCTGGTGTGGCGGCCATCTTGTAAAAACGACGAAAAATCTCAATTTTCGACACGATTTTTCGGGTAGTTGGCAACATCTGACGGGTTGGAGTTGTAGCAAGCGGTTGTGTGTTTCGTTGAGGAGTGTTGTTTGGTGCAAAAATTTTCCCCAGTTTTAGGGTATTTTCCCAGATTTTCCCCGAAAACATGAAAAGTAGAAATAACGACATTTTGAATAAAAATTTCACATAATCACCAAGAATGGGATGCCCCAAATGACATTTGACCATTTTCATCACTTTCAGCTGGCAACCCCGAAAGCCATTGGGGTTTGAATTTTCGGGTCAGACCTGACTTTGGCGAATTACTTTGTTCTACCAAACTCAAAAGTTGGCAACACCGAGCACACCGGTCGGTGGCCTGTATCCTTGAGATTTCCAGAAAATTATGACTTTTCAGAAAAACAAAATGGCGGCTCGTGTGGCGGCCATCTTGTAAAAATGACTAAAAATCCGAATTATCGACACGATTTTTCGGGTAGTTGGCAACATCTGACGGGTTCGAGTCATACGGAGCGGTTGTGTGTTTTCTTAAGTAGTGTTGCCTGGATTAAAACATTTCCCCATTTTTAGGGTAATTTCCCAGATTTTCCCCAAAAACACGAAAAGTAGAAATAACGACATTTTGAATAGAAATTTTACATAATCACCAAGAATGGGATGCTCCAAATGACATTTGACTATTTTCATCACTTTGAACTGGCAACCCCGAAAGCCATTGGGGTTTGAATTTTCGGATCAGACCTGACTTTGGCGAATTACTTTGTTCTACCAAACTCAAAAGTTGGCTACACCAATTACACCGGTTTGTAGCCTACATCCTTGACATTTCAGAAAAATTATGACTTTTTAGAAAAACAAAATGGCGGACAGTGTGGCCATTTTATAAAAAAGACGAAAATTTCAAATTTTCGATACTATAAATGGGTCAGTTAGTATCCCCCGACTGGATTATCTTGTATGAACCGGTTGTGTTCTGTGTTGACGAGTGTTGCGTGGTTCAATTTTTTTTCATTTTTTGGGTATTTTTCCAGATTTTCCCCAAAAACTTGAAAAGTAGAAATAATGACATTTTGAATATAAATGTTGCATAACTACTAAGAATGGGGTGCTTCAAATGACATTTGACCATTTTCATCACTTTCAGCTGGCAACCCCGAGCGCCATTGGGGCTTGAATTTTCGGGTCAGACCCAACTTTGGCGAATTGTTTTGTTCTACCAAATTCAAAAGTTGGCAGCACCAAGTACACCGGTTTGTAGCCTATATCCTTGACATTTTAGAAAAATTATGACTTTTTAGAAAAACAAAATGGCGAACAGTGTGGCCATCTTATAAAAATGACGAAAAATCCCAACTTCGACACGATAAATGGGATAGCTGGGCATCCCCCGACTGGATTGTTATGTACGCACCGATTGTGTAGTTTATCAACGAGTGTTGCCCGGTGCAACATTTTTTCCCACTTTTGGGGTATTTTTCCCGATTTTCCCCAAAAACAAGAAAAGTAGAAATGACGACATTTTAAATGAAAATTTTGCATAACCACCAAGAATGAGGTGCCCCAAATGACATTTGTCCATATTCATCACTTGCAGCTGGCAACCCCGAGAGCCATTGGTTCATGAATTTTCGGGTCTGATCCGACTTTTGCGAATTCTTTTGTTCTACCAAAGCCAACGTATAGCCACCGTTTTTTTACTGACAGGTAGCTTTCATTATGGTTAGTTTGGAAAAATTGTGACATTTCAGAAATTCAAGATGGCGGCCGTGTCATTTCCGGTTTCCGAAACCTTGTCCGATTGGGGTCGTTCAAGTGGTTCACATCCCACTGATGAGTTTTTTTAGGTTTTTCAAGGCTTTCAAGGATATCTACTTGACTGAAGACGGCTGCAATTCAAAATGGCGGCCGCGTTACTTCCGGTTTCCCAAAAATTTACCGATTGAGGTCGTTCAACTGATTCATCCAACTGAGGTGTAAGAGTTTTTTTCAAATTTTAGGATATTTAAGGGGTTTCAAGGGATCTTCACTGATTTTAGGGCTGTGCCCCTACAGGAATATTTTATAGACGCGAGCTGCTCGTGAAACAATAGTTTACGATCCTTCAAACGGTTTCGACCGAATGAGGATTTATTTCGTACATTGAGGGGTTTATTTATTTGGTCGATTTTAGGGTTCCTTTGGAGGTGAAATTTGTGTACCCTTCCCACCTCTCCCCAACCTCCCCTAAAATAGAAAGGGCTGTAACTTCATTACGGTAAGAGATAGCCGTTAGGTGTTTGAACAAATTTTATAGTAGGCGTTGGAACCTGTCCGGTGATGGTGGTGGGGAGGTGGCGAGCGAAGCGAGCCGGCGACCTCGTAGCGTAGGCGGCGTAGCTTAGGTGGATAAGGTCACGATAGCATTCCGGTGGTAGGAAGGTCCTGAGTGGAGCAAAGTGAGGAGGTGGCGAGCGTAGCGAGCCGGTGACCCAAAACCAGTCCGGTGGTGGTACTGGTAAAGTGAAGGGGGGAGGTGGCGAGCGAAGCGAGCCGGTGACCCCGTAGCGTGGGGATAAGGTCACGGTAGCTTTCCGTCGGTAGGCAGGTCCTGAGTGGAGCGAAGTGGGGAGGTGGCGAGCGTAGCGAGCCGTGGACTAAAAACCTGTCCGGTGGTGGTACCGGTAAAGCGAAGGGGGGAGGTGGCGAGCGAAGCGAGCCGGTGACCCCATAGCGTGAGGATAAGGTCACGGTAGCTTTCCGGTGGACTTGAGTGGAGCAAAGTGGGGTGGTGGCGAGCGTAGCGAGCCGTCGACTGAAAACCTGTCCGGTGGTGGTACAGGTAAAGCGAATTGGGGGAGGTGGCGAGCGAAGCGAGTCGGCAACCCCGTAGCATGGGGATAAGATCACGGTAGCTTTCCGGTGGTAGGCAGGTCTTGAGTGGAGCGAAGTGGGAGGTGGCGAGCGTAGCGAGCCGTCCACTGAAAACCTGTCCAATGGTGGTACCGGTAAAGCGAAGGGGGGAGGTGGCGAGCGAAGCGAGCCGGTGACCCCATAGCGTGAGGATGAGGTCACGGTAGCTTTCCGGTGGTAGGCAGGACTTGAGTGGAGCAAAGTGGGGAGGTGGCGAGCGTAGCGAGCCGTCGACTGAAAACCTGTCCGGTGGTGGTACCGGTAAAGCGAAGGGGGGAGGTGGCGAGCGAAGCGAGCCGGTGACCCCATAGCGTGAGGATAAAGTCATGGTAGCATTCCGGTGGTTGGCAGGTCCTGAGTGGAGTGAAAAAAGAAAGTTGCGAGCGTAGCGAGCCCTGGACCGAAAACCTGCCCGGTGGTGATATCGGTAAAGCGAAGCGGGAGGTGGCGAGCGAAGCGAGCTGGCGACCCCGTAGCGTGGGGATGAGGTCATGGTAGTTTTCCGGTTGTAGGCAGGTCCTGAGTGGATCGGAGTGGGGAGGTGGCGAGTGTAGCGAGCCGGCGCCGCGGCGACCAGGACCGATCCAAAGTTGGTTTGGCTATCAGACTATTGTACTGTCCTTGATCTGTTTGTTTTAGGTGTTAGTCTCCCATGTTATTTTAATAAATAATGAAATCAATTTTCAAAACTCCCGTGCTCCCCCCCCCCCCCCCGCCCCCGCCCCCTCCCCCTCATCGTATCTCGGAAACTAAGAGATCCGTGTTCTGTTTTTTACGGATTCGTATAGAGGAAGCTCGACAAAGAAAAACAATTTTCAAAGCTGGGCCCCTTTGCCCCCCCCTCTCCCCCCTTAGCCGGTTTTCAGAACTTGAGACATTTGGAACATTTTTTTCACATTCATAAACAGCGACCCCTTCTCCCTTCCCGTCACCCCGCCCCCCATCGTATGTCGGAAACTGGCACACATAGTGGTTGTTTTTAATTCTCACTTAATACTATTGAGGGGCGTTGAAATTCGTATGCCCTCTCCTCCCCTCCCCAACCTCCCCTAAACTTGAAGGGACTGTAACTTCATAACGGTTAGGGATAGCCATTAGGTGTTTGAACAAATATTATCATAGGCATCGAAACCTGTCTGGTGGTAGAGGACCTTTCCGGTAGCAGGTAGGTCGACAAGCAAATTGTAGGGTAATGTTTTTTTAATGAGAGAAGGTCTGAGTTTTTAAATAAGTTTATAGATTATATTAGGGGTTCTTATGGGGTTTCCAAATCTTTAAATAAATTCTTAAGTTTAATTTTATTTTAATGTCTTATTTTTATTGAATTAGTTTTCAGAATGTGTTAGGGGTTCTTAAGTGTTTTCATACTGATTTAAGGATTCCTATTGGTTCTCAAAATGTCATAAGGGTAAGGAAAACAATTAAAATATGGGTAGGTTTCGTTATTCGAGTTAGAAGATGATTTAGAATGATTAGAGCCTAATCAAGTGGAAACCTTTAGTCCTTTTGGGCTTAATTTGGCAGTGCACTAGACTTTGAAAAGTTGAAAACTTCTTTTAGGGTCATTTTTGAGAATTAATATTACATTTAGGGGTTTTATAAGTGAAAAAAAAAACAAGCTACCACCACTAGCACGCGAGCTGCTTGCAGCTCGCGCAGCACGCAACAACTAGTTTATTTATTTATTTATATTATATAAAACTACAAGACCACTGACTCACTGACTCATTGACATGCCGTTTCTCGGAATGGGTGAGAGATGGGTTAGGGGTTAGTTTCGGAAAAATGACAAGCACTTCCGGTCGAGTAGAGGAAAATTATAGAGGAGATTCAAATCCAAGATGGCGGCCGAGTCCATTTCCGGTTTCGGCGAGGAAAGGACTTGGGCCAATTTCGATTGGTAATTTTTGTAAAAGGGCTAAAGTGATTTGAAAAAAAAGCAAAAAAAAAAAAAAAAACAAGATGGCGGCCGCGCTGGGACGTTTTGAAATTTGCGACTTTTTTCACTCGACTTTGACCAATTGTTTTGTTCTAACGATTTTAAAAGTCGCCAACCTCGACATTGCCAATTTGTAGGCGATTTCAATGGCAATTGAGAAAAATTATGACATTTTGAAAATCCAACATGGCGGACGCTATGGCGGCCATTTTGTTAAGAGTTGGAAATTACGACTTTTTTAAAATGGATTTTTCGTGTAGTTGGCAACATCTGACGGGTTCAAGTTGTACCGAGCGGTTGTGTGTTTTGTTGAGGAGTGTTGCCTGGTGCAAAAATTTTCCCGGTTTTTAGGGTACTTTCCCAGATTTTCCCCGAAAACATGAAAAGTAGAAATAACGACATTTTGAATGGAGACTTTGTCTAGCTGGTACCTTTGGGGAGCCCCAAATGACATTTGACCATTTTCATCACTTTCAACTGGCAACCCCAAAAAATATTGAACTTTTTCATTTTTGGGACTTTTTCACTTTGGCGAATTACTTTGTTCTACCAAACTCAAAAGTTGGCAACACCGAGTACACCGGTCGGTGGCCTGTATCCTTGAGATTTCCAGAAAATTATGACTTTTCAGAAAATCAAAATGGCGGCTGGTGTGGCGGCCATCTTGTAAAAACGACAAAAAATCCGAATTTTCGACACGATTTTTCGGGTAGTTGGCAACATCCGACGGGTTCGAGTTGTACCGAGCGGTTGTGTGTTTGGTTGAGTAGTGTTGCCTGGTGCAAAAATTTACCCCACTTTTAGGGTAATTTTCCAGATTTTCCCCAAAAACATGAAAAGTAGAAATAACGACATTTTGAATGGAAATTTTATATAATCACTAAGAATGGGATGCCCCAAATGACATTTGACCATTTTGATCACTTTCAGCTGGCAACCCCGAAAGCCATTGGGGTTTGAATTTTCGGGTCAGACCTGACTTTGGCGAATTACTTTGTTCTACCAAACTCAAAAGTTGGCAACACCGAGAACACCGGTTGGTGGCCTGTATCCTTGAGATTTCCAGAAAATTATGACTTTACAGAAAAACAAAATGGCGGCGTGTGTGGCGGCCATCTTGTAAAACTGATTAAAAATTCTTATTTTCAACACGATTTTTCGGGGAGTTGGCAACATCCGACGGGTTCGAGTTGTACCGAGCGGTGTTGTGTTTTGTTAAGGAGTGTTACTTGCTGCAAAAATTTTCCCCATATTAAGGGTATTTTCCCAGATTTTCCCCAAAAACTTGAAAAGTAGAAATAACAACATTTTGAATAAAAGTTTTATATATACACCAAGAATGGGATGCCTGAAATGACATTTGACCATTTTCATCACTTTCAGCTGGCAACCCCGAAAGACATTGGGGTTTGAATTTTCGGGTCAGACCTGACTTTGGCGAATTACTTTGTTCTACCAAACTCAAAAGTTGGTCACACCAAGTACACCGGTCGGTGGCCTGTATCCCTGAGATTTCCAGAAAATTATGACGTTTTAGAAAAACAAAATGGCGGCGTGTGTGGCGGCCATCTTGTAAAAACGACGAAAAATCTCAATTTTCGACATGATTTTTCGGGTGATTGGCAACATCTGACGGGTTCGAGTTGTACCAAGCGGTTGTGTGTTTTGTCAAGTAGTGTTGCCTGGTACAAAACATTTCCCCATTTTGAGGGTATTTTCCCCAGAAACATGAAAAGTAGAAATAACGACATTTTGAATGAAATTGTTCCATAACCATCTTGAATCGGGTGCTCCAAATGACACTTGACCATTTTCATCACTTTCAATTGGTAACCCCGAGAGCCATTGGGGCTTGAATTTTCGGGTCAGACCTGATTTTGGTGAATTACTTTGTTCTACCAAACTCAAAAGTTGGCTACAACGAGTACACCGCTCAGTGGCCTGTATCCTTGAGATTTCACGAAAATTATGACTTTACAGAAAAACAAAATGGCGGACAGTGTGGCAGCCATCTTAATAAATACGAAAAATCCCACTTTTGGACACGATAAACGGGAAAGCTGGCATCCCCGACTGGATTGCGTTGTATGAAACGGTTGTGTGTTTTGTTGAGGAGTATTGCTTGGTGCAAAAAATTTCCCCATTTTTTGGGTATTTTCTCAGATATTCCCCAAAAACTTGAAAAGTAGAAATAATGATATTTTGAATATAAATGTTGTTGAGTATGCGGGCAGAATAGGCGCCGTGGAACAAGCGATAGATTGCACAAGAACAATAATAAACACAAGTAAATAAGAGTTTTTATAATATGCGAAATTTTCAGTACAAGCGTCAAACCATGGTATCAACAATAAGTGAAGTACAGAAGAACATGTCAATATAAAAATATATAAATATAAAACAGCCAGCAAGGCACTATGCATTTGATACAAACCTCAATACGCCCTCTCAAATGCAAAGGTTACTGCTTTTCATAAGTTAATCAACACAACATAACAAATAAAATAAATATGCATAAGTACCTACTCTTAAGCACATAAATGATACAAGAAAAAACTAAACGAAAGTTAACTCGTCAGCAAAGAAATAAAATTATGGATTGGCAAGGTTTACAAGACCTAAACCGTCCATACATCTGTTATGTTTTATGCTAGGCAGTGCTTTTGTCAATACATCTGCCAGCATAGATTCCGTAGGTACATGTCCCAACATTATATTTTTGTTGTCTTTTAAAACGCCCCTAATAAAATGATACTTAATATCAATGTGTTTGCTTCTACCATGAAAGACGGGGTCCTGCGCAAGGAACATCGCTGATCTACTATCGGTATTAATAAAGATAGTGGCATACCCTGGTAAGTTCATTTCTGTTAGCAGGCTTTGAAGATATAAACCTTCTTTCAATGCTTCCGCAAGACTGACATACTCCGCCTCACAACTAGAAGTTGCTACTGTCTTCTGTTTTCTAGAAGACCAAGAAATACTAGCGCCTCCTAGAATAAATGAATACCCAGAATAAGATTTCCGATCTATTGGACAACTACCCCAATTCGCATCACAGTATGCTTGAACAGGCTTACCAGTTTTCTTATAAAACAGACCATAACTCGCCGTGCCCTTGAGATAGCGTAAAACCCTTCTTGCTGCCTTCCAATGACTTGAATTAGGATTACTTACAAACTGAGCAAGTTTAACAACAGTATTGGTAATATCAGGCCTTGTTGCTACTGACAAATACATAAGCGACCCAATTAGTTCGCGGTATGGCAATTTTTCGTCGACTTTCTCTTTTCTGGTTTCGTTCGAGAAAATATCGGACAATTCACTAGGAGTTTTGCAAGAATTGCAGTCATATAAATTAAACTTTTCCAAAATAGTTTTGACATAGCCTTCCTGTGACAACGTAATGCCATTTTCATTTTTTTGTATGTCAATTCCCAAAAAGTATTTAACCTTTCCGTAGTCTTTGAGATCAAACTCCTTTTTCAATTCATTTTTAAATCGGCATATCCGGCCTTCACAGTCTGATATAATTAGTATATCATCGACGAAGACAAGGACAAATAAATATTTACCATCTTGACGTCTCATATAAAGACATGGTTCATTAAGAGACTGTTCTAACCCCATGGCTTTAAGTTTCTTGTCAAGTCGTATATTCCACTGTCGCCCAGCCTGTTTTAATCCATATAAAGATTTCTTTAATAGACATGTATCACCTCCAGTTTCCAAGCACTCGAGCATTTCCTTTGCGTTTTCCACTACCACAGAATCTTCGTCATTATCATGTGCAAGTTTTAACAAACATTCCTTTAGTAAGCGAGGAATACGCATGTAAATTTGTTCGTCGAGGTTTCCATTCAAGTATGCAGTATTAATGTCTACTTGATGAATCTCCAAGTCCATCTCTACAGCAATTGCCATCATTAATCGTATTGTTTCTAATCTGGCAACGGGCGAAAATGTTTTTTCATAATCTACTCCAAAGCGCTGACTAAATCCTTGTGCTACTAACCTGGCCTTTTTCTTAACGGTTTTATCGACGTTTATTTTAGTAGTCAATACATATCTACAGCCAACGACATTTGTATGTGATGGTGTTTTAACAATAGTCCAAGCGCCCTTCTGCACTAGGCTTCTTATTTCGGACAAAATTGCGTCTTCCCATTCCGAGCATTCCGAACTACGTAAAGCGTCATCCAAAGATATTTCTGAAGCTACGCCTGCATATTCGTTGCATTCTCTATACTCTTCATATTCGTTGCATTCTCTATACTCTTCTGCTTCAGGCTCTCTATTTCTTTTTTCCACTTCGACGTAGTTATAAACCTTCTTTGGTCGTCCTGGGCAACCTGTGCGGACCATTTTTGGTCTACCGGATCCTCTCTTTAATACCACCTCACGTCCTTGATCAGGATTTAGTTCAAAATCGTGTCTATTTTCTACATTTTCTGGTCCTTCATTTGGACTTAGTTCAAGTTCTTGTCTGTTTGTTTCTTTAGTGAAGACAATCTCCATTGATGTCTGACTTTGACTATGACTTTTATCAACACTAGTTTGTATATCACTTCTAGAAGAAATCATTTCCATGAAGTCTTTTGCTTCATCAAGTGATCTTGTCGCTGAATCTGTTGATAACATCTCAACAAATTTTATGTCTCTGGAGACAACAAATTTTCTTTGCTCAGGGATCCATACCCTAAAGCCTTTGTTTGTCTTTGGATATCCTACAAATACTCCTGCGATTCCACGAGCGTCGAATTTACCTAGGTTCGGATTTTTATCCAGAACATATACTCTTTCTCCAAATCTACGCAGATAGGAAATATTCACTCGTTTTTGACACCATTTTTCATATGGAATATCACCGTTTAGGACAGAAGTTGGACAGCGATTCCTAACATAGCACGCCGTATCAATAGCTTCAGCCCAAAAACTTATGCACAAGTCACTATCTAGAAGCATACATCTGGCCATCTCAACCAGAGTACGATTCTTTTTCTCTGCGACCCCATTTTGTTGAGGAGTACGAGGTACGGTCAGTCGTCTTTGTATTCCCTCCTTACGTAAAAATTCGTCAAATTCTACATTTACATACTCCCCACCATTATCTGATTGAAAGTATTTTATTTTTGATCCGGTATATTTTTCGACATAATTTTTATACAGTTTAAATGCTTCTAAAGCTTTATCTTTAGTCTTTAGAAAATAAACTTCACACCAACGAGTACTGTCGTCAATAAAAGTGATAAAATATTTAGCACCCGTTTTTGACTCGCATCTCATCGGACCCACTATGTCGGAATATACTATATGCAATCTTTCATTACACGGACCGTTTGACTCAGTAAATGGTAACATGGTCATTTTGCCTCTAGCACAAATATTGCAACTACGCAAAGTGTTTAAATTGATCTCACTTGAGTTCACGCCATGACCTATTTTTCCTAACAATTTAATTACATCTTTGGCATTGAGATGCCCCAAGCGTTCATGCCACAGTTTCAGATCCGTCTTACAATCTGTTACTGCATTGACAGAATCGCATTCTGGAAGACAATATAGATTACCTTTACGGTGTGCAGTTAGCCTAACTTTACCGTTTTTATCGACAATTTCGGACACATTACGTGTGAATTTCACATCGTAGCCATTATCTGTAAGTCTTGCCACCGAAATTAAATTAGTCCTTAAGTCTGGTACGTAAAGAGTATCTTTAAACTCAACAAGTTGTGCCGAGTTACCTTTTAATACCGATAGTGTAACTAATCCCTTACCTTGAACCTCGGCACTCAAGTTAGTAGCCAACTTTAATTTACCGTTATATTCCTCAAGTGTACCACGGAATAAATTGACATCATTGCATAAGTGGGATGTGCACCCGGAATCAAGCACCCATTGTTGTTTTAAATTGTCAACAATGCTACATTCCTCTATACCTGAAACATTTAAAGTCATTAATCCTTCATCTACATTATTACAGTGTTGTTTCGACTTCGGATAATCTTCCCGACAATCGGAGGCTTTATGACCAACACGGTTACAACGATAACAGGTCAATACTCTCCTTTCGTTAGCGTAATTGTCCTCCTTATACGATAAACGATTAGATTGTGACTGTCCTGGTGATCCTTTAGAGTTGACATCAGCACGCCATTTATTCAAAGTTTTCTTTCTGTCCCGTACATACAGTACATCATTCTCAGTATTATTCGCATTCTTCGATGCATATTCTTCCAAGATTTTCACTTTAAGAATCTCTGGCTTTGGTAAATCGTCACGGCTTTCAATAGCACATCGAAAATTTGAAAAACTCGCTGGTAAAGTATACAATAACATTATCGACAAAAGATCTTCGTGAATCTTTACATCCATAGCCTCTAGTTTGTCTACCGCATCAAAGAACGCACCAATATCTTCACGAATATCTCCAGAATCACCCATCTTGTGTAACAGTAGACGTTTTAGTAACATGGCCTTCCTAGCAGGCCCACGAGAGGCATAAATTGACTCTAGTCGCAACCATATTTCTCTCGAAGTCTTACAATTCCGTACATGACGAAGTTCCGTTGAGCTAATGCAAAGTATTAAATCAGCCTTTGCTTTAGCATCTTCTGCTTCCCATTTGCTTAAATCAGCCTCTTCTATCGGCTTAGATTTATTCCCATTAGTGTACATCCAGAGACCATTTTTAATAAGAATAGCTTCCGCTTGTAATTTCCAACTCTCGTAATTTTCTTTAGATAAGGGATCAATTCGTACAGTGCTCATTTTAGCTAAGTTATAATAGATAACTCACAAGAAATTCCCCGACGTCAATCCAGGTTCATTTCACTATTTTGTTTAATCTATTCTGGGCCCATAACCATTGTTGAGTATGCGGGCAGAATAGGCGCCGTGGAACAAGCGATAGATTGCACAAGAACAATAATAAACACAAGTAAATAAGAGTTTTTATAATATGCGAAATTTTCAGTACAAGCGTCAAACCATGGTATCAACAATAAGTGAAGTACAGAAGAACATGTCAATATAAAAATATATAAATATAAAACAGCCAGCAAGGCACTATGCATTTGATACAAACCTCAATAAATGTTGCATAACTACTAAGAATGCGGTGCGTCAAATGACATTTGACCATGTTTATCACTTTCAGCTGGCAACCCCGAGCGCCATTGGGGCTTGAATTTTCGGGTCAGACCCGACTTTGGCGAATTGTTTTGTTCTACCAAACTCAAAAGTTGGCAACATAAAGTACACCGGTTTGTAGCCTATATCCTTGACATTTCAGAAAAATTATGACTTTTAGAAAAACAAGATGGCGGACAGTGTCAAAAATCCCACTTTTGGACACGATAAATGGGACAGCTGGCATTCCCCGACTGGATTGCGTTGCATGAAACGGTTGTGTGTTTTATCAAGGCGTGTTGCCTGGTGCAATTTTTTCCCTATTTTTACGGTATTTTACCAGATTTCCCCCGAAAACAAGAACAGTAGAAGTGACGACATTTTGTATGGAAATTTTGCATAACCACCAATAATGGGGTGCCCTTAGTGACATTTGTCCATTTTCATCACTTTCATTTGGCAACCCCGAGAGCCATTGGTTGATAAATTTTCTGGTCAGACCCGACTTAGGCGAATTCTTTTGTTCTACCGAAGTCAACGTATAGCCACCGTTTTTTTACTGACATATAGCTTTTATCCTGGTATGTTTGGAAAAATTGTGACATTTCAGAAATTCAAGATGGCGGCCGTGCCATTTCCGGTTTCCGAAACCTTGTCCAATTGGGGTCGTTCAAACGGTGTAAGAGTTTTTTTCAAATTTTAAGATATTTAAGGGGTTTCGAGGGATCTTTACTGGTTTTAGGGCTTTGCCCCTACAGGAATATTTTGTACAGGAATATTTTGTAAAACGAAAAGAACGAATAGTAGTAGTAGTTTACGATTGGGTTCCTTCAAACGGTTTCGACCGAATGAGAATTGATTTTGTACATAGAGGTGAAGGGGGGAGGTGGCGAGCGAAGCGAGCCGGTGACTCCGTAGTGTGGGGATAAGGTCACGGTAGCTTTCCGTCGGTAGGCAGGTCCTGAGTGGAGAGAAGTGGGGAGGTGGCGAGCGTAGCGAGCCGTCGACTGAAAACCTGTCCGTTGGTGGTACCGGTAAAGCGAAGGGGGGAGGTGGCGAGCGAAGCGAGCCGGTGACCCCATAGCGTGAGGATAAGGTCACGGTAGCTTTCCGGTGGTAGGCAGGACTTGAGTGGAGCAAAGTGGGGAGGTGGCGAGCGTAGCGAGCCGTCGACTGAAAACCTGTCCGTTGGTGGTACCGGTAAAGCGAAGGGGGGAGGTGGCGAGCGAAGCGAGCCGGTGACCCCATAGCGTGAGGATAAGGTCACGGTAGCTTTCCGGTGGTAGGCAGGACTTGAGTGGAGCAAAGTGGGGAGGTGGCGAGCGTAGCGAGCCGTCCACTGAAAACCTGTCCGGTGGTGGTACCGATAAAGCGAAGGGGGGAGGTGGCGAGCGAAGCGAGCCGTCCACTGAAAACCTGTCCGGTGGTGGTACCGATAAAGCGAAGGGGGGAGGTGGCGAGCGAAGCGAGCCGGTGACCCCATAGCGTGAGGATAAGGTCACGGTAGCTTTCCGGTGGTAGGCAGGACTTGAGTGGAGCAAAGGGGGTGGCGAGCGTAGTGAGCTGTCGACTGAAAACCTGTCCGGTGGTGGTACCGGTGAAGCGAAGGGGGGAGGTGGCGAGCGAAGCGAGCCGGTGACCCCATAGCGTGAGGATAAGGTCACGGTAGCTTTCCGGTGGTAGGCAGGACTTGAGTGGAGCAAAGGGGGTGGCGAGCGTAGTGAGCCGTCGACTGAAAACCTGTCCGGTGGTGGTGCCGGTGAAGCGAAGGGGGGAGGTGGCGAGCGAAGCGAGCCGGTGATTCCATAGCGTGAGGATGGTAGCTTTCCGGTGGTAGGCAGGACTTGAGTGGAGCAAAGTGGGGAGGTGGCGAGCGTAGCGAGCCGTCCACTGAAAACCTGTCCGGTGGTGGTACCGGTAAAGCGAAGGGGCGAGGTGGCGAGCGAAGCGAGCCGGTGACACCAAAGCGTGAGGATAAGGTCACGGTAGCTTTCCGGTGGTAAGCAGGACTTGAGTGGAGCAAAGTGGGGAGGTGGCGAGCGTAGCGAGCCGTCGACTGAAAACCTGTCCGGTGGTGGTACCGGTAAAGCGAAGGGGGGAGGTGGCGAGCGAAGCGAGCCGGTGACCCCATAGCGTGAGGATAAGGTCACGGTCACGGCGACCCCGTAGCGTGGGGATGAGGTTATGGTAGTTTTCCGGTGGTAGGCAGGTCCTGAGTGGATCGGAGTGGGGAGGTGGCGAGCGTAGCGAGCCGGCGACCAGGTCGGCGACCAGGACCGGTCCAAAGTTGGTTTGGCTATCAGACTATTGTACTGTCCTTGATCTGTTTTTAGGTGTTAGTCTTCCATGTTATTTTAATAAATAATAAAACCAATTTTCAAAACTCCCGTTCTCCCCCCCCCGCCCCCTCCCTTCCCACTCATCGTATCTCGGAGTAGTACTCACTAACTGAGAGATCCGTGTTCTGTTTTTTTTTTTACGGATTCGTATAGAGGAAGCTCGACAAAGAAAAACAATTTGTAAAGCTGCCCCCTTTGCCCCCCCCCCCTCTCCCCCCTTAGCCGGTTTTTAGACCTTGAGAGATTTGGAATATTTTTTTTCACATTCATAAACAGCGACCCCTTCAACCTTCCCGTCACCCCGCCCCCCATCGTATCTTGGAAACTGGCACACATAGTGGTTGTTTTTAATTCTCACTTAATACTATTGAGGGGCGTTGAAATTCGTATACCCTCTCCTCCCCCTCCAACCTCCCCTAAACTTGAAAGGACTGTAACTTCATAACGGTTAGGGCTATCCATTAGGTGTTTGAACAAATATTATCATAGGCGTCGAAAGTAAACCTGTCTGGTGGTAGAGGACCTTTCCGGTAGCAGGTAAGTCGACAAGCAAATTGTAGGGTAATGTTTTTTTTAATGAGAGAAGGTCTGAGTTTTTAAATAAGTTTATAGATTATATAAGGGGTTCTTATGGGGTTTCCAAATCTTTAAATTAATTCTATAGTTTAATTTTATATTAATATCTTATATCTTATTTTTATTGAATTAGTTTTCAGAATGTGCTAGGGGTTCTTAAGTGTTTTCATACTGATTTAAGGATTCCTATTGGTTCACAAAATGTCATAGGGTAAGGAAAACAATTAAAATATGGGTAGGTATCGTTATTCGAGTGATTTGAAGATGCTGATTTAGAATGATTAGAGCTTAATCAAGTGGAAACCTTTAGTCCTTTTGGGCTTAATTTGGCAGTGCACTAGACTTTGAAAAGTAGAAAACTTCTTTTAGGGTCATTTTTGAGAATTAATATTACATTTAGGGGTTTTAAAAGTGAAAAAAAAAAAACAAGCTACCACCACTAGCACGCGAGCTGCTTGCAGCTCGCGCAGCACGCAACAACTAGTTTATATTATATAAAACTACAATACCACTGACTGACTCACTCATTGACATGCCGTTTCTCGGAATGGGTGAGAGATGGGTTAGGGGTATGTTTTAGAAAAATGTACAGTACTTCCGGTCGAGTAGAGGAAAATTATAGAGGAGATTGAAATCCAAGATGGCGGACGAGTCCATTTCCGGTTTCGGCGAGGAAAGGACTTGAACCGATTTCGACTCGTAGGTTTTGAAGAAGGTTTGAAGTCATTTGAAAAAAAAGCAAAAAAAAAAAAAAAAACAAGATGGCGGCCGCGCTGGGACGTTTTGAAATTTGCGACTTTTTTCACTCGACTTTGACCAATTGTTTTGTTCTAACGATTTTTCAAGTCGGCAACATTGACCTTGCCAATTTGCAGGTGATTTCAATGGCAATTGAGAAAAATTATGACATTTTGAAAATTTAATGGCGGACGCTGTGGCGGCCATTTTGTAAAATGGTGGAATTTACGACTTTTTTCAAATCCATTTTTCGTGTAGTTGGCAACATCTGACGGGTTCGATTTGTACCGAGCGGTTGTGTGTTTTGTTGAGGAGTGTTGCCTGGTGCAAAAAATTTCCCCATTTTTAGGGTATTTTCCCAGATTTTCCCCGAAAACATGAAAAGTAGAAATAACGACATTTTGAATGGAGACTTTGTCTAGCTGGTACCTTTGGGGAGCCCCAAATGACATTTGACCATTTTCATCACTTTCAACTGGCAACCCCAAAAAATATTGAACTTTTTCATTTTTGGGACTTTTTCACTTTGGCGAATTACTTTGTTCTACCAAACTCAAAAGTTGGCAACACCGAGCACACCGGTCGGTGGCCTGTATCCTTAAGATTTCCAGAAAATTATGACTTTTCAGAAAAACAAAATGGCGGCTGGTGTGGCGGCCATCTTGTAAAAACGACAAAAAATCCGAATTTTCGACACGATTTTTCGGGTAGTTGGCAACATCCGACGGGTTCGAGTTGTACCGAGCGGTTGTGTGTTTTGTTAAGTAGTATTGCCTGCTGCAAAAATTTACCCCATTTTTAGGGTCTTTTTCCAGATTTTCCCCGAAAACATGAAAAGTAGAAATAACGACATTTTGAATAAAAGTTTTACATATTCACCAAGAATGGGATGCCCTAAATGACATTTGACCATTTTCATCACTTTTAGCTGGCAACCCCAAATGCCACTGGGGTTTGAATTTTCGGGTCAGACCTGACTTTGGCGAATTACTTTGTTCTACCAAACTCAAAAGTTGGCAACACCGAGAACACCGGTTGGTGGCCTGTATCCTTGAGATTTCCAGAAAATTATGACTTTACAGAAAAACAAAATGGCGGCGTGTGTGGCGGCCATCTTGTAAAAACGACGAAAAATCTCAATTTTCGACACGATTTTTCGGGTAGTTGGCAACATCTGACGGGTTCAAATTGTACCGAGCGGTTGTGTGTTTTATTGAGTAGTGTTGCCTGATGCAAAAATTTACCCCATTTTTAGGGTAATTTTCCAGATTTTCCCCAAAAATATGAAAAGTAGAAATAACGACATTTTGAATAAAAGTTTTACATAATCACCAAGAATGGGATGCTCCAAATGACATTTGACCATTTTCATCACTTTCAACTGGCAACCCCGAAAGCCATTGGGGTTTGAATTTTCGGGTCAGACCTGACTTTGGCGAATTACTTTGTTCTACCAAATTCAAAAGTTGGCCACACCAAGTACACCGGTCGGTGGCATGTATCCTTGAGATTTCAGGAAAATTATGACTTTTTAGAAAAACAAAATGGCGAACAGTGTGGCCATCTTATAAAAATGACGAAAAATCCAAATTTTCGATACGATAAATGGGTCAGTTAGCATCCCCCGACTGGATTATGTTATATGAACCGGTTATGTTCTGTGTTGACGAGTGTTGCCTGGTGCAAAAAATTTCCCCATTTTTAAGGTATTTTCCCATGTTTTGCCCAAAAACATGAGAACTTGAAATGACGACATTTTGAATGGAAGTTTTACATAACCACCAAGAATGAGATGCTCCAAATGACATTCGACCATTTTCATAACTTTAAACTGGCAACCCCGAAAGCCATTGGGGTTTGAATTTTCGGGTCAGACCTGACTTTGGCGAATTACTTTGTTCTACCAAACTCAAAATTTGGCAACACCGAGTACATTGGTTGGTGGCCTGTATCCTTGAGATTTCCAGAAAATTATGACTTTTCAGAAAAACAAAATGGCGGCGTGTGTGGCGGACATCTTGTAAAATTACCAAAAATCCCAACTTTCGACACGATAAATGGGATAGCTGGCATCCCCCGACTGGATTGTTATGTACGCACCGATTGTGTAGTTTATTAACGAGTATTGCCTGGTGCAACATTTTTTCCCACTTTTGGGGTATTTTTCCCGATTTTCCCCAAAAACAAGAAAAGTAGAAATGACGACATTTTAAATGAAAATTTTGCATAACCACCAAGAATGAGGTGCCCCAAATGACATTTGTCCATATTCATCACTTGCAGCTGGCAACCCCGAGAGCCATTGGTTCATGAATTTTCGGGTCTGATCCGACTTTGGCGAATTCTTTTGTTCTACCAAAGCCAACGTATAGCCACCGTTTTTTTACTGACAGGTAGCTTTCATTATGGTTAGTTTGGAAAAATTGTGACATTTCAGAAATTCAAGATGGCGGCCGTGTCATTTCCGGTTTCCGAAACCTTGTCCTATTCGGGTCGTTCAAGTGGTTCACATCCCACTGATGAGTTTTTTTAGGTTTTTCAAGGCTTTCAAGGATATCTACTTGACTGAAGACGGCTGTAATTCAAAATGGCGGCCGCGTTACTTCCGGTTTCCCAAAAATTTACCGATTGAAGTCGTTCAACCGATTCATCCAACTGAGGTGTAAGAGTTTTTTTCAAATTTTAGGATATTTAAGGGGTTTCAAAGGATCTTCACTGATTTTAGGACTTTGCCCCAACAGGAATATTTTATAGACGCGAGCTGTTAGCAATAGTTTACGATCCTTCAAACGGTTTCGACCGAATGAGGATTGATTTCGTACATTGAGGGGTTTATTTATTTGGTCGATTTTAGGGTTCCTTTGGAGGTGAAATTTGTGTACCCTTCCCACCTCTCCCCAACCTCCCCTAAAATAGAAAGGGCTGTAACTTCATTACGGTAAGAGATAGCCGTTAGGTGTTTGAACAAATTTTATAGTAGGCGTTGGAACCTGTCCGGTGATGGTGGTGGGGAGGTGGCGAGCGAAGCGAGCCGGCGACCCCGTAGCGTGGGGATAAGGTCACGGTAGCATTCCGGTGGTAGGAAGGTCCAGAGTGGAGCAAAGTGAGGAGGTGGCGAGCGTAGCGAGCCGGTGACCGAAAACCAGTCCGGTGGTGGTACCGGTAAAGTGAAGGGGGGAGGTGGCGAGCGAAGCGAGCCGGTGACCCCGTAGCGTGGGGATAAGGTCACGGTAGCTCTCTGTCGGTAGGCAAATCCTGAGTGGAGCGAAGTGGAGAGGTGGCGAGCGTAGCGAGCCGTCGACTGAAAACCTGTCCGGTGGTGGTACCGGTAAAGCGAAGGGGGGAGGTGGCGAGCGAAGCGAGCCGGTGACCCCATAGCGTGAGGATAAGGTCACGGTAGCTTTCCGGTTGTAGGCAGGACTTGAGTGGAGCAAAGTGGGGAGGTGGCGAGCGTAGCGAGCCGTCGACTGAAAACCTGTCCGGTGGTGGTACCGGTAAAGCGAAGGGGGGAGGTGGCGAGCGAAGCGAGCCGGTGACCCCATAGCGTGAGGATAAGATCACGGTAGCTTTCCGGTGGTAGGCAGGTCTTGAGTGGAGCGAAGTGGGGAGGTAGCGAGCGTAGCGAGCCGTTGACTGAAAACGTGCCCGGTGGTGGTACCGGTAAAGCGAAGGGGGGAGGTGGCGAGCGAAGCGAGTCGGCGACCCCGTAGCGTGGCGATGATGTCATGTTAGGTTTCCGGTGGTAGGCAGGTCCTGAGTGGATCGGAGTGGGGAGGTGGCGAGCGTAGCGAGCCGGCGACCAGGATCGGTCCGAAATTGGTTTGGCTATCAGACTATTGTACTGTCCTTGATCTGTTCGTTTTAGCTGTCAGTCTCCCATGTTATTTTAATAAATAATTAAATCAATTTTCAAAACTCTCGTTCTCCCCCCCCCCCCCCCCCCTCATCGTATCTCGGAAACTAAGAGATCCGTGTTCTGTTTTGTTTTACGGTTTCGTATAGAGGAAGCTCGACAAAGAAAAACAATTTTCAAAGCTGCCCCTTTTGCCCCCCCCCCCCCTCTCCCCCCTTAGCCGGTTTTCAGAACTTGAGAGCTTTGGAACATTTTTTTTCACATTCATAAACAGCGAACCCTTCTCCCTTCCCGTCACCCGCCCCCCATCGTATTTCGGAAACTGGCACACATAGTGGTTGATTTTAATTCTCACCTAATACTATTGAGGGGCGTTGAAATTCGTATACCCTCTCCTCCCCTAAACTTGAAAGGACTGTAACTTCATAACGGTTAGGGATAGCCATTAGGTGTTTGAACAAATATTATCATAGGCGTCGAAACCTGTTTGGTGGTAGAGGACCTTTCCGGTAGCAGGTAGGTCGACAAGCAAATTGTAGGGTAGTGTTTTTTTAATGAGAGAAGGTCTGAGTTTTTAAATAAATTTATAGATTATATTAGGGGTTCTTATGGGGTATAAAAATCTTTAAATTAATTCTCAAGTTTAATTTTATTTTAATATCTTATTTTTATTGAATTAGTTTTCAGAATGTGTAAGGGGTGCTTAAGTGTTTTTATACTGATTTGAGGATTCCTATGGGTTCTCAAAACGTCCTGGGGGTAAGAAAAAAAAATATGGGTAGGTATCGTTATTCGAGTTAGAAGATGATTTAGAATGATTAGAGCTTAATCAAGTGGAAACCTTTAGTCCTTTTGGGCTTAATTTGGCGGTGCACTAGACTTTGAAAAGTTGAAAACTTCTTTTAGGGTCATTTTTGAGAATTAATATTACATTTAGGGGTTTTATAAGTGAAAAAAAAAAAACAAGCTACCACCACTAGCACGCGAGCTGCTTGCAGCTCGCGCAGCACGCAACAACTAGTGATGTATTATAAAAGTACATATGTTACTGCTATTCGTGTGTACAATCATTTACCACCGGCAATTAAGCAATTAAATGGAAACATGTTTAAAAATAAATTGAAAAAAATGTTAATTAATAATGTGTATTATAATCTGCATGAGTTTTTTGATAAGAAATAATTTGAACTTCATTTTTTTTAAATACTATTGCATATCCGACTTGGGTAGACTGTTGAGACTATAAACTGTAATGTTTATTATTAAGAACTTAATGTACACAGTTACGCAATAAATAAATCTTTATCTTTATCTTTATCTTTAAAAGATACCGCGCAGCTTCCCGAACGCTGCCCAGCCGAGTCGGATTCGACGATTGACCTCTTTCTCGAAGTTAGACCTACCTAACTGGACCGTTTGTCCTAGGTAATCGTCTACAATTTCGAGTGTAGAGTCTCCGGTCTTGATAGGAATGGGTGTGACATGGGCATTCAACATGACCTTCGTCTTGTCCATGTTCATTTTTGGACCCACTCTTTCGGAAGCTCTACTGAGGTCATCGAGCATTGTACTGAGGTCGTCCATGGTCTCAGCCATGACCACTATATCGTCGGAAAACCGAAGGTGAGTGATGTACTCGCCATTGACGCGCGTTGATGCCTAGCCCTTTTTAGTCCAGAACCTTGAAGACATCCTCCAGTGCAGCGGTGAACAGTTTCGGAGATATGACGTCTCCCTGTCTTACACCTCGCTGCAGAAGGATAGGTTACGAGGCTTAGTCCTGAATTCGGACTGACATGGTGGCTTTTTTGTACAAACACTTCAACACCTCGATGTACCGGTAGTCAATTTGGCACCGTTGGAGAGACTGCAGTACAGCCCAGGTCTCGATCAAATCAAAGGCTTTCTCGTAGTCCACAAACGCTAAACAGAGGCAAGTTGTACTCTTCGGTCTTCTGTATAACCTGCCGCAGCGCATGTATGTGGTCCACGGTGCTAAAGCCTTTTCGGAAACCGGCTCGTTCGGGTGGTTAAAAATCGTCAAACCTGCGCGCGAGACGACTCGTGATGACTCTTGAGAAAACAACTTGTGGGCATTGCTTAGAAGTGAGATGGGCCTGTAATTCTTCAACCGGGCATTGTCACCCTTCTTGAAGAAGAGTACCACCACACCCCTGCACCATGCCTGTGGCGTTTCCCCTCGAGTATGACGGAATTAAACAGCTTCTGAAGGGCCTTAAGTACCGGTATTCCACCCGCCTTCAGGAGTTCGGCCGTAATGCCGTCATCACCCGGTGCCTTGTTGTTTTTGAGCTGTTTCAGAACTCAAACTCAAACTCAAATCATTTATTTCAACTAGACCATTACGGCACTTTTGAATGTCGATAAAACGAAAAATAAAGCGAAGCTACAGTCACAGACACAAGGCATAATAACTTGAGAAAGTACTGTAGTTGCCCATTCCCTAACGTAGATCTCTATGGAGAAGAACGGGCAAGAAACTCCATGGACACTCTTTTCAATCAAAAATGTTGTTACAAAATCTTGGTTACATCTTTCATGTTGAGATTATACATATATGTGAGAACGATGTAGAAAGACGTGCACAATAAGAGCGTCCAGAGTAAAAATAAATAAATCAACAATTAAAAATAAAGCACCCAATTCAAATGATCCACGGCAGCTAAGAGATGACCAGTCCCGACTGACAGCGCCCGTTCACGAACATGACGCATGAATCAGCGCCATTCAATTCAACCATATTGAAGGGAACTAAATGACCCGACCCACCCGCCACCATCAGCAAGACATTTAAGCGAGCATGACATTCTCTCAGCCACCAAGGCATATTCAAGTCAATGAAACATAACTAAATGCAAATGGTAGCTTTACGACATGGTACTCACACATGTGTTATGCAATTATACAATACTAAGAGATGGAATCTATACAATGCAAGAATATTTTTACAATCTTCTGCAGCATAATTGGCCAATAAGTTTGCATCTATGGTTGCGGAGCAGGACCAGCATTTAGCCAAGCATTTTTATCCTCAATGTAATCCCCCAGATTTTTTCAGAGATTTTTCCTAACGTACATGATGTTTTCATAGATGTATTGACAAGGTACTGTCATGATATTTATTTCCTTAAACAGTTATCTTAGAGAATCGCGTCTACGTAATTCATATATGGCTCTGATCACTGATGGCTCTTTTCTGCAGAATAAAAATAGACTCGATGTCTGCAGCACGTCCCCATAGTAAAATACCCTATGACATAATACTATGAAAATAACTAAAATAGACTATCCTCGCCGTATCAACATCAGTAAATTGACGGATTTTTCTAACAGCATACGCTGCTGAGCTCAGCCGGCCTGCAAGAGATGTTAAATGAGGACCCCATTGTAGCCTGTGGTCAAGCGTAATTCCCAAGAAAACCGTTTTATTGACAAATTCAATTTTCTCTTTATTCAATACTATGTCACAATCACTACTTTTGACATTTGGTAAAGCAAATCTTATACACTTAGTTTTTTTCCCATTTAGTACTAAATTATTAGCGGTAAACCAATTATGAACCTGCAGTAGGGCGCTATTTACGTCGTCAAGATTTGTGGCACGTCTGTTTATCCTAAATATTAAAGAAGTATCATCAGCAAACAACACCATTTGCGGATGGTTGTTAAATAAATGGGGTAGGTCATTAATGTATACTAAAAAGAGGAAGGGACCCAATATCGAACCTTGTGGTACACCCATTTTTACTTTTAAACCCATCGAATTTACACCCTTTATTTGTACATGCTGCTGTCTATCATTCAGATATGATTTTACTAAACTGAGCGCAAGTTTACCTAAACCGTAATGCTCAAGCTTCAAAATCAGGGTTTCGTGATTTACGCAATCAAATGCCTTCGAGAGGTCACAGAAGATTCCTATGGCATCTTGTGCCTCTTCCCACGCAGTAAAAATATGTTTTAATAAAGTGACACCGGCGTCAGTCGTACAACGTCCTTTGGTGAAACCATACTGCTGTTCGTGTAAGATTTTATTGGTGTTAAAATGGTTAAGCATTTGATCGAGCATTATCTTTTCAAACACCTTGCTGAAAACCGGCAACACGGATACGGGCCTATAGACAGAGCCATCCTAATCTCGTACAGGCTGACGTCCGGGTAATGTGAGGTTAGTCTAGCTCTTGGGTCGTTTGCTAGGTCGACAATGGGTTTGCTGGTTGACCTGAAAGAACAGCGATGGATGCATTATTTCCGGAAGGCCTATGTCGGCTATGTCCAAATTTCAATCAATTAGTGGACAGTTCTGATAACTGAAACTATATCGATGATAAAGGTAAAAAAATGTAAGTAGGTGGGGGCGGCATTTTTCAGTTTTTGCCCCGCCTAAAAAAAATTGAAGATCCGGGGCTGGCAAGTATATTTTTTTCTCAAAATAACTGGATCGATTAAAGAAAATAGTCCCCTTCGAAGAATCCCTCAAAAATCTAAAAGCCCTCCAAAACAAAATGAACACACATTATCTCCAAATCGCAAACCCTTCACTCTGCCCGCCGTGCCCTATCTGTCCCAGGACAGGTCACAAGTTCACTCCAGCTTCCCATATCTGGTCAGGAAGCGTGAATTAGCGCGGTCTGCGCCGGCGCCGCGGCGCGTGCGACGTGCCTTTGTTTGGCGTGCGTTTGCGCGGGTGTACACTTCCCCTAGCTGTCAGATGTGTACTAGGTAGTTAGATGGCAATTGTTTTGGAGTTTGCGTGAAGTGTTTTTTTTCCGGAATAGGGTTTTGAGAGCATAATACAATATTGAATTAGAGATTGAGTTGTCGACCAAATTTCAACCTTATTTGGTACTTATAAAGGGTCAAAAGTGGCAGACCGTCACTGAACTCGGTAGTACTTATACATTGTTTTATGTTCAAGTACCACATATTTTGCCAATCCCAGCGTAGGAAAATGGCTGGATGAGCTGGACTCTTCCTCAGCGGATTGGCCTATTATCGCACTAAGTCGCGAAAAGTGGAAGGAGGGAAGGGAGGCCTTTGCCCTGCAGGCAGTGGCACAATAGGTACAGGCTTATAAAAATAATATATTAACATCGGCAAAGGCTAGTAGACAGATGACGTTGACGTACCTACCATGTTTATCTTCATCTTTATTTTCAGTTTTGTTCTGTAGCGTCTATACCTACACTACAGAACAAAACTGAAAATAGGTAATACTTAGCAGTTTTAAACACCCATAAAACTAACATTATATTCTAGGAATAACCGCAATTAATCAAGCAGCAACATTTAATTAATTGAATTTATAAATAGACAAGTGATTTCAAACAGTACAGCTTCGTAGTTTCTCATAATTCTTGTTTGTGACAGATGCTCATTTAATTTCTTTTTAAAGACTCGAGCGCATCAAAATGATCTTGTAATTAAGTGCAGATGCAAATGGACGATGTTAAGGAGTCTTTGATAGCAATATTAATTTAAATAGACATTGGCTATTCTTTGTGCAGAACGAAAAGGAACCACAACATCAAAAATAATGGTACAACTCTATTACGAAATAAAAACACATCATCAAAAACTTAGCATCGTACTAAAATAAAAAAAAAACCGTTACTATCTAAGAGTAAGGATACTTACTCAATGTATTGAAAAAGAGTCTCCGATAAATGAAGTACGTACTTACCGACCTAAAAATTCTTTATTAGTAGTAATTTAATTTTAAGTTCCTTTTTGGTTTAATTAAAATCGTAAATCTATGTTTTAGGCGTTATTGGTTTTAGCTTTGTTTACAAAAAGCTGAATTCAGGATTTAGTATATTATGAGTTAACTTTCAGTTAATGACTTTGTGAAGACGAGAGGATCTAAAATTACAGAAAAATCGTAGCCGTAGTTTTCTCATTGCTACGGCAAAGAGAAAATCTCGAATCACCGCAAGTCTCATACAATTCCATATTTTTGTATTGTACCATTGTGAATATAGTAGTATAAATCCTGAACATCTCTACAAAATAAATATCTACTTAAATCTCAGTAACCGCAAGTACGCAGCGGCGGGTGGGTTGCCGGAGTTGCCCCACAATGGGTTTGATTTACCGCCGTCTCCCGTTACCTTCACCCCTAGTTGCTACCCGTGATGTGCTACAGTATCTATATCTCTATTCTCTGATATTTATTTAATAAGGATTGTTTTATTAATCGTGTCTGTTTTGTTGAACACATAAGCCAAATTTATTTAAGTAAGGAATAATTATTTACAATATTTACACACTAACATTATAATAGAAAAAAAAATGTAAGTGCAAGTATATTATATATCGTGTCTTACGTTAATTTAAGGATAAAAAGTGTGTCAAATCAAATTTTCAATCGCATAAAATGAGTAAATAGTTGGTACATGCATGAAGGTTGTATTACATTTAAGGATTTTCGTCTTCGACCCTAGTCTTTGCCTCAGCTATTTTATTAGAATATTAAGAACCTTTTTCTAAAATATCAACGAAACAACCAATAATAACTTTTTTACAAAAAATAAAACCGACTTCAGAAAACACAGTTGGTGACAAATAAACTAAATCAATCAAACAAAGGTCACCGACTTCTGAAGCTAAAGTATTTTTCACTTTTTTTTTGTGTTTTCTGAAGTCCGTTTTTTTTATTGTAAAAAAGTTTTTATTTTTCACTTTTTAGTAGTTCACATGTGCTTACCCCTTCACAGTGTACCGGCGTGATTTTCTGTTATGAACTGGTGTAAACAATAGACAGACATAAGATTTCAGATTTTGACATTTGCTATCATTTATTGAGGAGTTCCGTTGCCTATCTCCGAAGTTCTTCGTCAGATCTTCACCAAATTGAAATGGGATCACTCCGAGAAAGTACGCTTTCTAAAACTACCCAAACCGCTTCTGGTGTGCCTATAAAATTTGATGAGTTCTCTCTATTTCTCCAGGATCCCATCATCAGATCCCGATTTGATGATTATGTGACAACCTGGAAAGTATACTCTTTCAAACAATAAAAAAAAACAAAATCGGTCCCGTCATCATCGAGTAATCGGGGAACATTGAATCGAGAACCTCCTCCTTTTGGAAGTCGGTTAATAACGACATTATGGTAAGTGAATCAAATATCCGGATAGCCTATAAAAGATTCGTCCGAGTGACGTTAATTTGCTCCTAAGAAATTAAGAGTTCCGTTCCTTTGTCATGGATCCCATTATCAGAAGTAATCAGAACCTAACCAAATTCTCATCAAACTACCCTTGAAGTACATCCTCTCCAATAAAAAAAAATAAACATGTCATGGTAATAGGCTTATCCCCAATAAATGGAACTTAACACACCTAACTGTCGAAATCTGGTGTATTTTACACTTCTGAGTACCCCCTCACAGCATACAGGCGTGATGTTACGTCATGATGGTGTATGAACAATAAACAACCAAGCGATTGCAGCAATCACTGCAGATTTGCCGTCTATTTTTGAAGAGTTCCATTTATATCTCCGAAGATCAGCATCAGATCTTAACCAAAATGGGACCACACGAAAAGCGCCAGCTTTCAAATAAAAAAAAAAACTATCAAAATCGGTTCACCCAGTCGAAAGTTCTGAGGTAACAAACTGACTGTCCAACACAAAAAATCAATTCGAACCAGTAGTTCCTGAGATTAGCGCGTTCAAACAAACATACAAACTCTTCAGCTTTATAATATTTGTATAGATTAGGTACTAATCCTTGTAACTTTACTTTTATAAAAGGTTATTTTAGAATAACCGACATCAATTTTGTGAGGATTTATAATGTCATCACTAAAATGACAAGAACAAAATTGAGAACTGCGGCTAATAAAAAAATAAAACCGACAGTTAATGGCCAGTCTCCCACAGCGTTAATTACGCTGACATTCCTTCCACTCGTTCGATTCCGTTCATTCATTCACAATTACATCTGTTAACTAAACTATCGGTGTCACCCTCCACTTTGGACTCTGGGGTTCATTTAACCCCTCGAATATAAAAGGAACAATAACATTGACTGGTCCGCTCCGGCAACTGATTGCGCAGTATCAAATCAAAGGCGTTGGTGTTTTAATTCTATTTTTTGTTGAATGCTTTGTTATTGTTTGTGTCAATCAGCTTCGGTCTCGAGATAATTCAATTAGATAGATGGAGAAGATAGAGGAGCACTTTTGTGTCAAAGATATCATGCAATGAAATTCGTCGAGCTGATATCATTCCCAAATATAATGCTATGAAGTTTTAATACAAACCTCGCTGATCCTCTAATCGTCCTAGCAAACAATGAGGATTTCATAAATCAATCAAACTTTCAAACAAAGATCATAACTCCAACGCAACGACTCTTCTGGAAAACTTAAATTACTCTTTTTTCCGCAATGCGAGTGCGAATAATCTTCTTGACGGGCTGAGAAATTGATGGCGTCGAAAAAACGCCAAGTCAAAATCCGACAAACTTTTTACGTCAGCCGAGTTTCACTTAGAGAAGTTTCTACATCCATTTAGAAGTTACTCCTATACGACAAGCTGACAAATTTTAATGAACCCAAGAGGGCTGCTAATGTCTGCGACTCGCGTAATGGGAAAACTTTGAGGCGCTCCCCCGCCGCCGCCTCCGTTCGCAACCAACGCGCTCCACATTTTTACCTCACATATTCTATTGTTTCCAAGACATATTTACCAAAGTCAAGACAAAACAGCGATTGTGAGTTCGCCAACTCACATTACGAACACAGAATTGTTTGATTACTTTATCCGCTAATTTTCGGCCGACGAAACGTGAACGTTATGGGAAATAAAATGTAATGCTATACCCCTGGGTGCGTTACAATAAAAAGCGCAATCATTTTGACGTGTGCCATTTCAACTCTTTGACTGAACTCCGCCTAGTATAAATTACATTATAAATTTTAACCTAATCGTTCAGTGACCAACGAAAAAATATATTAGGGGTGACATGATTGTGATTTAAACGGCTAACCCCCGCTTAAGGGCGGTGTCGCGTCATCCATCATACGCTTTACATATGTTTGAATAAAGCTCGTGGGAAAAGGATTTCCTCTCAGAAGTCAAAGCGGCATTTTGCTACAATGTAGGGTGGCCAACTGAGCGAAAATAGTGGATTCTAAAGGAAATAGATACTTCGTAGATAGGTCTTGTGAATGCCCAAGTACTTAACGCCAAATGTTACTTACCTACTTACATTAGTCCGAGGTATAAGTTTTTCAGGGTAAGCCTTATAATTCAGTTCTAGATTAAGAAACCCCTTAGCATCCATAGATAGAGGCATATAATTCTACAGCTTAGCTTTGGTCATCTTCCAAGAACCTATACCGTATTGAAGAGTACCTATGTATGAGTATAAGTAATAATAAAAAATGTCAGTATATAAATTATTTTAATTTTTTCCCAGACAGCCTATCAATGAATAAGAGATCTTTTAATTCTTCGGTGGATCAAACCCAGTACCTTACTTTACTTTCCCATCGCTAGCCAAACCCATGGCAACCCTACCCTACAAATAGTGGATTAGGGCAGTTTGGCAAACAAGGCGTCGCCGGCGCGTGCGACGCTTATAACTAATGCTGTATTAATGTCTATTAGCTGCCCGGCATTGTTCTGCACCTAGCCTTAGCTATTTGTTTGGATTTGTGCTAGTAATGCGACAGTGAGGACTAAGCCGATGAATTTCGCACGAGAGGCGTTAATAGAAGTCAAGTATGGACGTTTGTTGTGATATCTAAAGATTAGGGTGTTATGCAATTGCGTTTTTTTGTAATTGTTCCCAGGGTGTCACGAAGGGTAGCTCAGGTTAGGTATTCCATCAGCTATGTTAATTCTATAAATTTCAGCGAAAAATTACGGAATCGGGAACTGCATTTTGGAATTCGTATATCCTACCGATCATAAGTATGTACAGAGTACACAAAAACTCGTTTTCTACATATTGCAAAGTAGTTTTCATTCACACCTACCTAGGAAGAGGCTAGTGTACGGTTTAAGGAATTATCTTCAGACTCATCTTACAACCCTAATAACGACACGGAAGAACCTAGATAGAATCGCGAGGCTATCCCAATTTTATCTAGCCAAGTCATCTACCTGGACCTCAAAAGTCAGGGCCTTTCAAAATATGGCTACAATTAGACCCCACCCCACCCCACCCCATTCCTCCGTGCCTCGGAAAGCACGTTAAGCTGTTGGACCCAGCTGTCGTTTGTTCATCTTTGGCAGTCGTAACAGGTAGTCAGTGGCCCAAATAGTCTGACAACGAGTCTTACCAAGGGGTATCGTATTACCCAGTATTAACTGGGTTGTGGAGGTCAGATAGGCAGTCGCTCCATGTAAAATACTGGTATTCAGTTGCATCCGGTTAGACTGGAAGCCGACCCCAACATAGTTGTGAAAAGGCTAGGCAGATGATGATGTACTGAGTCCTAGATCCATTACTAAAGGTAGTAAAAAAATAACAATAATACAATAATTAACAAAACCAACAATTTTCTATTTCTAGGCAGATGATGAGACCCCACCCCCAGACACAGGTCATCTGGAAATCAAACCGAAGACCGCCCGATCAGTACCTAGTTACAGTCATTATTTGGTATTGTGTCCAACAGAGTATATTACAAAATATCACGATATGCAGTGGCGCTGACCATGAGATCCTGGGTTCGAGCTCGCTCGGGCAATGTGTTATTGGGTTCATCAGGAGTTTCTCAGTAGCAAATACGGAGTCTAGATTTATGCCTAGTTGATGGCAATTACTTTGCCCCGTATTACATGGGACATAAACAAAAAAAAACCCTAAAAAAAAAATCATTTCCTTTCATTTTTCAAAACTGGCGAAATGAGAGTGTACCTACTATAGGGCATACCTCTGCCTAACCCTTTGGAGACTACAGACTTGATTTTATGTTATCACGATAATTATGATACCTATTTTCTTTACAAAGATCTTTCGGATAACGATTATTTCACAAATCTTTGCTCAGCGCCTCTATCACTGTCCTTCTTCATCCTAGTACCTAAGATTGTAGAAGGTATTGAATCTGTAACTTCAGATCACGCCAAACAAACTGACGTAGTTTCTACTTTCCTAGTCAACATTACCATAGCAAACTTGCATCAACTTTACAAGGCCAATACCGCAGATCGATTCGCCTTCTGCCTGGCGATAGTCGCGATAAAACTGTAGTAACAGGGGCTGCCTCCTGCCTTATCGCGGGTGGCACGTGTCATCAGCTAACTCAATGCACCCCATCATTGTTGTAATGTCAGAAAATGGCATTCAGGTCATTGTTATTGTGAACTTGGCAGCTGAAAGCGGTTGGAGTTCTTAAGATTGTGTGTTTAGTTATGGAAATAGAAAAGAATAGTGTAAATAACCCTGCAGGCTAGGCGTCAGTGTTAACAATACATAAGCCAGCCTTATTCTATTGAAACTTTGACCTACGCTAAGCCAGCTCCCTAGGTCAAGATACATAGGTCTATTAGAACTCTGAACTACGCTAAAGCGGCTCCAGGTCAAGATACAAAGACAGAAGTTATGTTCTTCTAAGTGTATGCTCTTTTTTGTTAATTTTTCGACGTTTTAGTGAAAAGAAATTCATAAAATATACATTACCTATTATGAAACCGAGCTAGAGGCCCATACCATGGGCAGCAAACTCAGACACCAGGTTAGCCACTAACCATACCATAAAGATGGAGATTATGAAAGCAGTTCTATTAGTATTTTCAAAAAGGCTAATGAGATTTTCATGTCGCAATCAAAAATAGTGAGCATTTCACCATCACGATAAAGGCCAAAAACCGCTAACGGCAACCAATAATACAATAACACTTTATTTCCTTTCTCATTACATCGGTCCTCCCACAAAGCTTTCTCATTACCGGCGTTTCACTTTACACTTCCTGCTCATTCGTGTGCAATCTGTAGTGTGCAAATCCGTTAATCTTATTTGGTGGGTAGTCGGAACGCACGTGGCGCCACGTGGCTCAAAATCAAACTAATCTCTAGGCCGTACGCGTCGCCGGGCAGCGCGCGTGCGCCGACCCGATAACGCCAAGAAACGCCATTCATTCCCGCTCTTTTGTAGTGAACAATCACTTATTTATTTATGATATTTGCTACTAGTCAACCTGCCACCCTCGTGAGTTAATGTGTACTTAACTCTGCTAAAGCCCCGCGTCGTCAGATAGGGTGTCTTATAGTGTGGGGGTGTCATAGTTACTGTCTATGCGTAAAACTTATGACACTGATTCGATACTTTAGTATAAAGAACGTAAAGTTTTCGTTTACGCTACGCCATATTTATTGCCCAAAAAATGCATTACAAGGGCCAACGCGCACTAAGCAGTCAGTAAGCAAGTATTATAAAATCATTTCAAGGACGACAGGTTGTTAAGGTCGGTTCGGTTTTTCAAATCGTTTCTAGACCTTTATGAACTTGGAGGGTTGTATTGATGATTTTGATGGTTATAGTTCTGTAACTACATACATCCTAGAGTCGCGAACGATATTTTCATCAACATACAACCTAGCACTGGCCTGAAAATTGCAAAAAACGTAAGAAAATTTGAATTTCGTGGGCAACTCTGACGCCTACACGTTAACTTAACATATTTATACCTGTATAAAAGTGCCCATACCTGTCAATTAACAAATCTTAGAATCGTAATATATACGACTATCTACATCATTTTATAAGGTTACTGGTTAAGGGGGAAGCTCACACCCTGCCCGCGAAATTCAAATTTTCTTACGTTTTTTGCAATTTGCAGGCCAGTGCTTGGTTGCATGTTGATGAACATTTGATTCGCGACTGTAAGACGTATTTAGTTACAGAATTATAATCATCAAAATCACCAACACAACCCTCGAAGTTCATATAGATCGAGAAACTATTTTTTCAAGGTCAAAGTTATTCCTCGATCTATATGAACTTGGAGGGTTGTATTGATGATTTTGATGATTATAATTCTGTAACTAAATACGTCTTACAGTCGCGAATCAAATGTTCATCAACATACAACCAAGCACTGGCCTGCAAATTGCAAAAAACGTAAGAAAATTTGAATTTCGCGGGCAGTATGTGAGCATTCGCCTTAAGTCAACCGAAGTCTACGGCAGGTATGCTACAGATGTGCTTGTAAATATCTACGTTTCTTCAGCTATCCAACAAAGTATAACACATAAGTTTATTGTTATAATTAATAGAAAAAAATAGATAAAAGGCTCGTAAGAAGTAACGATGATTCGTTAGGTTTCTTGTTGCGTCTATTTTCCTTCGTGGAAATACGGTTCGTGCGAGACGGTTCGTGGTCATGGATATCATTAAAAAAAATTAAGTTCTTTCTTAAAAAAACGGTTCAGTTTGGGGTATGGTATTTCATGGTCAAATCAGTCAGAAATTATGCACAATAAAACCCCATAACGGATCTAGGTCGACTTAACCAGTAAGCCTGTTTAGAATGTTAGACAAATTTCTGTTTCAAAACTACCTACAATTTGAGCTATGGCGTTTGAATTGCATTATCAGGAAGGTGCTGTTGGTAAACATTTATGAAAGTCGGTTAAAAATAAGATGATGGCGTAAAGTTCCAACTAAGCCCCGTTCCCATTATGTCGTGACAACAGATAATCGTCTAATTTTAAGTGTCAAGGCTGGTGTATTTAAATGGAGGTGTTCACATATGGGAAGGTTCGATTACTGTCGTCCACGAGTTTTGCCAAATAAGAATCAACGATAACTATATCATGTCGTCATGCCCAAGGAACCATGAAGACTTGTATTTTAAATTACATTCATGAGATCCTGTGATGAGATCGAAAGGAACCTGTTTACGCTACGAAAAAACGGCAGTGGTAAAGTCAAATTATTTTGAAAACAACGATTAGCAAAAAGCTCAGTGCTCCAAGTCATAAAAATTTGGTCTTACTGACAGTGACAGTTAACGAAGTGGCAGTGACACTGACACCAAAGTGACACCAACAGTTATCAATCGTGTCATTGGACTTGCTCAATATTTATTTTGTTTTTCCAAAAAATACGTAGCGAAAATAGAAAAATAATCTCTCCTAAAATGGGTGAAGAGGACGAATACGCTTGTGTAAACAAAGCACACCTAAAAATCAAGGACACGTCTGGTATCAAAAAGAAAAAGAAGAAGAAAGCCAAGAAGGAGACTGAGAAACTAATGGAGAATGAAGTAAAACAACAAGTCCAACAACAACAGCAGCAACAACCACCAACAGTCGCAGTTGTTAACACTAAGACAAAGGCTGAGATGGCGTTTCAGAAAATGCAGGAGAAAATGGTAAATATAATGCCAGAACTTTGCCAGATTGGCAGTGTAGGTATTATTTTCCAACAAGTCCCTCAACATGTAGGCCTAGTATGTCTGTATCATGTTAATTATATTAAAACAAAGTAACAATACTTTTGTGTTTATATTATAACTCTATACGATCGGCAGATGTGACTCACTAGTGTTGTCCTTCCATCATTTTCTATTTACTAGTGATGTCAACTTACTAAACATACTACAATGTCTTTAAATTATTATTATTTAACTCTTTATAGTTATGGGAGCATTCTCCCTTTCTTGTAAACACCAATAACATTAATGATCAAGTCAATTCTGTACAATGTTAACACAACTCAAATCCTGTTTTAGAATAAGGTAGAGTGTAGCTATTTTCTGATCAACAAACACTGCCACAATTTCCATGCAGAATTTTCTGTATCAATTTAGTAACCAGACTCTTACATCATTGCAGCAAAAGCAGAGAATACAGCAGAAAGCCGAGATGACTCATAAACAAAGAGTGGAAAAGTTCAACCAGCATCTAGACAGCCTAACTGAGCACTTTGATATACCCAAAGTATCTTGGACCAAGTGAAATCCAGCCACAAGCATTTTGATTTTATTCTTGTTATTTAAAAGCAAGGATGTTTTAGTTGTAATCATACTGACATTCAGATGTGTAATTATTTGTTTCGATGTAAGAAGTAGGTTTAAGTTTGTAATTAATAAATGTATGCCTGTTTTCACAGACACTAGGTGTGATCTAAATTAATGCTGAAACAAAAGCACACTCTTGGATTTTTAATGCTCAGCTCAGCACAGTGCTGATATTCAAACTGTTAAAGCATTAATTTAAGTGTTTGTTTAGTGTAAGTGAAAACTGAAATTAGTGTAAGTAATGCACCTTTCTTTTTTCTCAAAATACCCAAATTTATAAACACAACAATTTGCTATATTTCAGTGACCATCAGCGTTAAGCAACCATGGCATTTTTTGTGGAATTTAGTGCTGCTCATAGCAGTAGTTAAATTTCCTACACCATTAAATAGAAGGAAGATCTTTGAAATCGAACACTATGTTGTTATAACATTTATTGATTTTAAACAAATTATTAAAACATATATGTATAATGTGTCTTATTTTGGACGGAAAACATTACATTTCACATAATGTTAATGTATACAGATAAAGACATTGCACAACATAAAAATTGTAAAAAAAAAATTTTTTGATACATAAGTAACATTACTCAATAAAGTATTAAGAGACTGATTCCATATTCTGATAAAACATTCTTCTGATTGTTAAATAGATTAGATTTATACATTTCTAAGGCACATTAAATCAAATTAAAACCTTAGGATGCAATAGTAATAATATGAATTCTGGAAAAAGCTGCAGTCATGAATGTGCTATTCACTGTCTAACTAAATGCTTACCTATTTAAAATGTTTACAACATTATGTCTTCTTGAACTTCCATAAAATTCACTTGAATCATATAAAACTTAAAATTAATGATAATACTAACCAGAACAAATATACATACAGTAATAAGTGGTTAGTAAAATATTTATATACTTAGATGTAAGGCACATTGCATTTACTGAGATTCATCAGATAAGTCTATAGCGTACTTAATAAGTACAGAATAAAACCCAAGATATAAAACATAAAGGACCTAAATAAAATAAATTCATGTAAAAAAACTGGAATGATATACATACAACTGGATGGACTGGATGAAAGCAGCCAGTAAAATTAAATTAAGTAGCATTTCTACAGCAGAGAGTGAAATTGTGAGAGTATAACACAACATGGATTAAAGGGGAAGCATCAAGACAGCCCATGAAATTCAAATTTTCTTATGTTTTCTTCATTTTGTAGATCAGTGTCAGACTGTATGTACACACGTATGTATTTACAGAATTAAAATCATCAATACAACCCTCTTAAGTTCATTTTCCTATAAATTTTACTAGAAACGTAAGCCAATTTGAATTTTGCAGGGTACCTTAGCACATCTTCCTCAAGACAACCTACTTGTAATCTACATCAGTCTAAATACCGAAACTCAAACCCTACTTAAGTTTACATTGTTCTCTGTTTTGCTGTCTCTACAATTCATGTCAACAGAGACGGCATAAGGCACTATCTTACTAGAAAGCGATCGCGTATTCGTGCCTCAAAGACTCGAGAAACTTTATAAGGCATTGTGATAATACAAAACGGTTGTCGCGCAAATATGCAATCTATTTCTGATTAAGAACTACTCTCGGTAAAACTTAACGCAACCGTCGAATACGCGATCGTTTACACATATAAAGAATGTCGATATAAAGATCGCCCGCGACCATCCTAAATGTCCGGGTTTACACAAGGCTAGTTGAAGCTAGCTTACTGACACTAGCTTGCTATCCTAGCTGGAAAAACTAGCCTCGTGTAGCCGCATTTTGGTTAGGATATGGCTTTAAAATTAAGTTGCGTTTGAATATTCGGCCGTGCACTTATTATTTACTGTATTAACGTAAGTAAAGCTACCAAAAATATCGTTCCGAAGGTAACTGCCATGGTTGGAGCAGAATTACTGCCCCAGAATGAGAAACTGAACACTTTGATGTAGTTTTCCTTCGTGGACCAGGGGTCACTGCCGTCGTCAAAATGCATCGGACATTGGTCGCGTTCCCTCTCATATTCTTCCATCTCGATGGCAACTGCTGCCCCTTCCGTGTAGTTCCATGATGTTACGTCTTGCTTTAAGTCGCAGTATGGACCTAAGGCTTGAGACATCAGTACTCTGAAAGAATAAAAGTAATAAGTTAACATACAAACCCTCAAAGCTTGTTACAACAAAACTCATACGAACAGAACAGAAGAGCAAATTGATCTATATCAAATATTCTTTAAGTCTAGCTAAAAGTCAAAAACGGCGAGACCCATTTGGCTAATTTCGGTTTTGAAAAATTTTTGTTGCAGTCCAGGGAAGATTTAAATGCTGAAAAATAGGTAGGAAAAAATGCATTGCAACTCATACCGGTTACAGCTAGTCTGAAATATTTTGTTTGACAATCTGTAAAAATATCTTACATACCTGTTCAGATCAGCCCGCTGATACACCCAACATCTATATTTAGAGAAGGGATCCAACTCATCATAAGTAATCAGGTAAGACTTAAGGTTCTCCTTCCAAAATCCTATGCATTTCATCCTGTAATCCGGATCACTGTAGATATCAACTGGTCTACCCAAGTAATCTACAGATAGGCAGTAATTCTCCTTGATCTGTATGGTTTTCTGGTCTATATCACATACTGAGAAGTCACTGAGATTCAGTTTGCAGTACAAGTTTGGTCGAGGACTTAAAGTGACCCCTCCCAATATTCTCGTTTCGAATCTTACGTCGCCTTTTTGTGTAAAATTGAACTTTCCTGCGACAGGGCATCGGATGGGTGAAGGGTCCTTTTTCAAGAATATGTCGTAGCGCCATTCTTGTTTGTTTTTGAACTGCACCCAGGAGCATACCGTGTGGAAGTTGCTCTGAATCATGGCCACGCCTTTACGGTACCTAGAAAGGAAAAAGTTAAAGATAAAATCAAAGCATTTATTCAAGTAGGTCAGTTACAGGCACTTTTGAATTGTCGAAACAAAAAGTGACCCTTTGGTAAGACAGGTTGGAGGACCTGTAATGACTGTGAGCTGTGAAGATCTACAAATGACAGCCGGGACCAACAGCTTACCGTGCTTTCTGCCGTGCGTGCACAGAGGAAACTCGGTACCAACGAGGCAGCACAGCTTAAAGATTGACCCAAGCGGCTGTTATTATTTGGCCACAAGCTCCTCGAAATACCTACTAAAATATAAGTGACAGAGAGATAGATGACTAAATAATGGTTTACCTTATAACATTGTGATGCTGAGGTACAAAGTCAAAGCACACATAATCCTTTTGACAACCATCCACTGTGAGGCGAGCCATCATTACTCGGCTGTCACGCTGCTCTCTGTAAGATAATTTAATTGTCATGTCTCAGAAACAGTAACTTTTGAAGTGTAGTTCACACACTATTTTTTCTGATTGTGCTAGCATTAAAATGGCGTTGGGCAGGACATGTCGCACGCCTCGCTGATGAGTGATGAAAGATGGACTATCCAAACTACGAAATGGACTGGGCCACCAGGCAAAAAGAAAGGTCGGGAGAGACAGACCACATTGATGACTCCTGTGTTAAGTATAAGTATATATTTCTTTTACCTGCAAACATAAATGGTTCTCCTGAATCTACCCTCATCAGGGTAATAAGTTTCTATGATATGTGTTTCGTTGATAAATACATCGGCATCAATGTTAGCAGTGTTGATCCAATCTCCGGAAAAGTTTTGCGGTAACCTACATCCTGGCTCTACCACTTCAGCCTGTAAAGAATTACAAAAAAAAAATCTTGTTGTCTTCAGTTTATAAGGTGTCATTCGTAGATCTTGTGACAAGCTCGTAAGTCAGACAATCAGTCTTGCCAAGGGGTTTCGTATTCCCTTGTACTAACAGGGTTGTTGAGCCTGGATAGACTTTCACTCCATGTTAAATACTGGTATTCAGGCGGATCCAGTTAAACTGGAAGCCAATCCCAACACAGTTGGGAAAGCTAGGTTGATGATCCAGTTTGGAAAAAACCCCTCAATGGACTGCAGCAACATGACCAGTTATATGGACTGATATTGACAACAGTTGCCATTTTGTTTGAGTTCAGTTATCACAATATTCTATTATTACGATTGGCTGGCTTTACGAGCGCGAGCACAGGTGACGACTGCCTTTACAGTTTTTAGGCCAAGAATTCTATTATTCTATAAAATATTTTTGCCTTACCTTCACAGCTGTAACTCGGTATCTTTCAGGTGATTTCTCCACAGTCTTTAATGTATTACATTCAGGTGTTATTGAAGCACCTATATACAGATCGTCATCTCTGTTCTTGAGGAAACAGCGGTACCGTTCGTCTTTACGAGACTCCTTCGTGTTCGCCACAGCAAAGAAGTGATCCTTGTTTACAAACCAATGACCTGAAACAAAACACATTTTTATAAAAATACATGAACATTTCGCTTACTTCCTGTAACTGTTGCAAGTGCAAAAAAGAACCATTATGACTGTTATCCGTAAAAGGTAAGGCAAAGGTGTACCCAAGTAAGTATACCCACATTTTGTCAAACACAATATAATGCAAATTCCAGGCTACTACTGAATATAAAGAAAGAGATACCGCGGCCCCGGAACGTAAAGGGCGAGGAAGGAACATGGATGGGTTTTAGTCAGTAAGAGTCTGACACTCCCTCCCGCTCCGCCCAGAGTGGGAGAAGTCATTTGATGATTTCCCATCCTAAAAAAAAAAAAAAAAAAAAAAAAAAGGCTGCAACTGAAAATTCCCATTGAAAGATACTGACTAACCTGGAAATCTAGGACCTGTGGATGTCTGGTAATTAGTAACGCTTGCAGCTCAATCAATTAATAAATGTGTCTTGGTAAACATCATCAGCCTATTAATGTATGTTCCCACTGCTGGGAATACATTAATAGGCTTTCAGCACAGGCTTTCCTTCTATGAGCGGGATGATGGGCTTTAGACCACCACCAAGATTAAGTGTGGTTTGGTGGTGTATCCTGATAAACGTGTTCAATTAAAATCTAAACGTACCCAAACAACTGTATTCAACAACACCATCAAAAGTATTCGACATTCCAGCGCATTTCCTATATGTAATATTGAACTTTTGATTGGTAATCAAGAACTGAGTACCAGCAGTCTGACAAGACTTGATCTGCGCGTCGGGGTGATTACATTCTCCTGTGAACCGAAAACGGTTCTGATATGCGAACTGCCACACACCTTCCAGAGATGAACGGCAATTCACCTATAATTTAAGGAACTGTGTTAATAAACTCAAACATATATGTATACCAACAGTGACTAGTATCAAAATAAATACTGTTAATAATTATAAAAACTTGGGCTACCCAAACAAATATGATAACTTATCGCATTTGTTTGTCATAACCCAAGATAAGATGCAGGTGATTTGCATCAACTCTGCTTTTTATACTAATGAACACAGCTTGATTCACACTCATACAAACTCCCACAAACTCAATTAGATTCAAATTATCAATAGCCAAAAATATAAGAACAATCTTCTAAGAAACTTACAGGTACATAGTTTTCAGAAAACAAGGTTATAAGCCCCTGTTGATCAGGATTAAGGCCTCGACACACCCTCTCCACAGTAGGTTCTTCATCAGGGGCTAAGTTCACACAAGGGGATTCAATCTTCTCCAGTACATTCACAGTTCTAACAATAAGCTTCACACAGTAATAACACTTTGTGTATGAAAACACCATTGTGTAGTTTACTCGGAATTCTGCCTTTATGTTAACACATACACCCCTGTAAAAAATGTGAGGGAAATTGATGTTTAAACAAATTCATTTTTTTTTTACTGATGAAGTGGGCTTCATCATGATGACTTGTATTAGCAAAAAAACCAAATAAACTAGGTACAATAAAATTATTAAAAATATTGATATATTATTTGCCGGTTTTATCTCATTAATATATTATTTGAAATCTAAAAAACGATGTTAATATATGACTCATAGAAAACGAATAAGAAATACATTACCTCCCAGTCATATCACTCGCATTAATATCAGTTATAGTTTGTTTGCCATTTTCGAAGGAAAACCAAGTGTTTCTCAACACTAAAGGTATCATACATTCTGCGACAACAGTAGCAACTAAAACAATACAATAAAAACGTTAGGCACTGGGCGTTACCATTAACGATAAATGAAAATTTAAAAACAGTGCAATCAACTTACCACCAAGCGATAGAAAAGCTATCACAGAGATTATGGCTAAGTTCCGTGCCATCTTTGTGATAGTATTTAATTTACGGATACATTAAAATAAATAAAATGTAGGCAAACTTGTCAACAGTGCTAACAAACCAAACTTTTTGACAAGATGCCGCACTCCGCCACACAGAGTATATTGCTCCGCCAGTCCGCCCGCAGGGAGGCACAGACACAGATTAGATATTAGTAGCTAGCTCAGGGAGGGCACGGAGGAGGAAATACGCGTGCTGTCAACGGATAAAGTCACCTACTGATATTCTCGCAAGTAGCGATTACCATTAATCCCGGGATTTTGCTGTAAACGGATGAATAGCATAAATCATATAAAATATGGTGTACGTTGACAAAGTAGTAAGGTGAGTTTCCTCGATAGATGTATACTGATGTTTATATTCTCCTATAAACCTACAGTTCAAAATCAACTTAAAGCGCCGATATTTTTGGGCCCTGCGGCAGGGTGAACAATTAAAATATCGGCCCTGCATGCATACACACAATACTATTGGCAGTCTACCTGCAGGCAGGGCCCTGCATGCTGACATGCAGGGCTTGAGTAGGGGCCTCTATGCGTTAGTGATGAGCGTTGAATGAACGAACTAGTTAATTCGACCGTCTACGTACTGTCAACGAATGGACGGTTCACCAACAATCCATGAACTAGTCGAATCCGTAGACGTCTCAACGACAGTCAACGGCTAAACTGAATGCGTCTACGGACTCAAGAACGTAGGCAAGTCGTTCGTCCTTAGAAATAAAATAAACGCTCAAACAAAATTTAACTCTAAGTCTATCAAAAGAGAGTTCATATTTGTATATCACGACGAATGAATTTGTGTTACTTGTCTATCTTGAGTTTTACATCAGTCCCGTACAAATATCAACTGTCTCCTGCTAGATTTACGGTTAAAATTTGTTTGAGCAATTATTTTGGAGTCTAGTCAACTGTCTACGTCGCGTCGCCGCGCGCCGTCAACGTAGTAGACTTCGTTGCAACGTTTATTTCAACGTCTGCATAACCAAGTCGACGCATAAACTAGTCGAAGAATTCAACTAGTTCATGGACTAGTCGATGAACAAAAATGGACGGTCTAGTTTCGTTAACGCTAAATGCGTCGACGACCCATCTCTACTATGCGTTCTTTCTTGCAGCAGCCAGTGTTCGCTAGCAGCTATTCTGTCTGTCACTAGCTAGCTACAGTAGCTACTAATATCTAATCTGTGTCTGTCACTGCTGTCAAAACTTGACGTGTTCGTGTTTTGGGTTGCGGAATCTATCAACAAAATACTTATCGCTCTATCTGTGAATAAATAAGTAAGTAACACAGTTATTTATTTAAATATCCTAAAAAGTGGTAGAACGTTGCTCCTTGTCCCTATCAAACGTCTGTTAGCAACTGATACGTATAATCTAATTTACTTTTTGCTTCATTCAAAATTTTCAGGCATGGGTCGCCGCAAATCAAAACGAAAGCCTCCACCAAAGCGAAAGGCAATCGAACCGCTGGACCAGCAGTTCAACTGCCCATTTTGTAACCACGAGAAGTCTTGCGAGGTGAAAATGTACGTATCTACTTACATGATTAATTTAAATATCTGAATCCATCAGCTGATGAGTGATGACATTTGCCCACTTGCGAACCATTTGTAACGGAACGTGTTTTGTTTTTCAGGGATCGAGCTCGAAATACAGCTCGGATACAGTGTCGAGTTTGTTTAGAAGACTTTCAGACTACAACAAACGTGTTATCCGAGCCGATAGACGTTTATAACGACTGGGTGGATGCATGCGAAAGCGCTAATTAGTTCTCTGCTATTGGTTACTTTTAAGTTATCTTCTTTTATAAAAAATACCACTCATTGACTGACTCATCATGAAATCTCACCTACCAACTTGAGATTTAGCAACTTCCCTAAACTATGTAGTTGTCTGCTAGGAGATCCATAATATATAACAGACTTCGAAAACAGGAGAAGTTTTGCGTTCTACTAGTATTTACTTTACTATGCAGTTTTACTATAAATCTCAACAGTGTTTTAGCGAGGTAAATATGAAACATTAAGCTACATTTTTTATTCATTATACAGGGGTGTAAGGGACATCAACGCAGCAGAGTCAGTTACCATGAATACAGCACATGAAGTTAAGACAAATATAAAAAAAATCATAGGTTATCTGAAAAACCTGTAGTTCACAGAGCATCTTAAGTTATTTTCATACAAAAGAGCAAGCTATGTTTGCACAAAGCTTGCTTTTTTGTATGAAAATTACTGTAATAATAGCTACAGTAAAAATATATGAGAAATGTGATTTTTTGGCATGGTAATGATTTTGCAGATTCATGTTCCTTCCGCTATGTATGTGACAGTATCAAAATGTATACTACTTTATCCCTTGGGAGAAGCATGTGATTTTTTTGTAATAATGTAACATATCATAAAGGATATTTAAATAAATTCTCAAAGAACATTTAAGTTTGTCATTCACTTTATTTACCAACAATAAAGCTTACAGGATAATGTGACACAGCCACTGTAAGCAATGTTCAATACATTTAAGCAATTTTCCACATTAAATACAAACTATATAAATAATCTGCATTCCTGAATTTTATTTATAAGTAAGACAAACTCCCTTTTTGATCAAGCTATGTAAATAATAAAATCAATTTGAATAAAATTCAGTACTTAAAAATAACAACATCGTACAATGCAACAGTTAATATTTTGTTTAATAAATTAGTATCTAATACTATTTAATTTTATGGTTTTAATATAAATTGTATATCATTTTCATTAATACATTTTTGAGGCAAGTCCTTTGAATATTATAATAATTAGGCATAGTACAGGATGTGCAGTACATCTTAGGGGCCACCATATACATGCAAGATGACAACATATACAATCATAACAAAAATTATGCCTGTAACAAAATGTAACTATGATTTGCAGAACATTCTATTCAGAAGCTATGTCTCATATATCTCATTTACAATTCCACATATTTCATATATTTTTTTACATACATAGAAGAAAATATATGATGGCGGATAGTATATTAGAAGCTCTAATGCTAATTCGTGACCTAAAAGCTTTATCAAGATATAAGAAAATTTCACGATTTTTTATGAATTTTGTATTTGAGATTATATATTTCTAAAACACAGTACTACACTGACTCAGTTTTAAATGTGAGTGGAATGTATTATCCTAGATTAAAGACGACAACAATGCATCTGAATGTAACAATAAATAACTACAAATGTATAGCAACAATATTACAGATATTTTTTAATTTATAATCGATAAAGATCGCAACATTCATTTAATTTACGCACGCGCTACATAATTTATCATGTATTAAATATTTGCCACCTACATAACATTTATGTAGAGGTGTACTCTAGACAATTTCCTGATAAGTATCTTGTTGACAATCCAATAAGGTTCAATATTCTTAGTAGTGTTTGTTAATTGACCATAAAATTCACTACATGTGCAGGTAAGTAAAGTACTTAAACTTTAATTGTACTAACACTCAAGTCCAAGCTTTGAGTCCTACTGAGTTATAACAACAATATTCCTCAAATGTTTCATAATACTACATATTTATTGACATTATCAATATCATTCCCTTACAGCTATCAATATTACACATTGATCAAATATCCCTATTTAAGTATTAACAAAATAAGACAGCGTCAAGCTGCATCACATTTCAATAACAAATTGAAATAAATAAAAAATCACTCTATAAAAATAATATAATACATTGTCGATAATTGAGCTATTGCCTAGACTTACAACCCAGGGATATCTGTAACCATGTCATCGTTCAGTAAGACTGTATACATAACATACTAAATTGCACGCGCTATGGAAACATTACATAATATTTACAAAAAGACTACCGAGTAGTAAAACTATAACAAATGTGTTTAGAGACATGACATGGTTACGAGAGCCACCATAGCATACCACCGAGCCCCTCTGTGCACAAGCTGTGTTGAGAAGGTATATAAGGTGTCAGAATAGCTCACACTAAAAGTTCACCGCACTGGCGTACTAAAACAGGACTTACTTGTAATCAAATCCTTCAATAATTCAATTGGAATGTGTTAGTCGAAACTCTCAATATAAATAATAACCATTCATAACTAATATGCAAAGATAAACAACAATCTGCATTACACGTGTTAAAATCCATTAAAGCGTTAGATAGAAACATTCACAGAGAAGCACAATTAGTTAATGCAAAAGTTTAAACATGTTAATATAGGTACTCGAATATTAAAATTTGCCCATGTCTATGAAAGAATCGTACTGTAGATCGTAGCTGTCGCCCACAGTATTATCGTCAGACGAAATGTTGCTACTGAGGCTTGTCAGGTGTTGTATTGGAGCGTCGTCGCATGTAGCCGTGTTGTCCGAATCATCGGAACTATCACTGTTACTGTCTATGTACTCATACAGCCTGGTCGTCTCGGCTGCCATGCTACAGACCTCAGACATCTCGTACGAGCTCATTATCGCTGACGTCTTCTCAATGTTGATCGCGTCAAACGTGCTCGAGAGTAAAGCGTCTTCGATGGGAACCGTTTCGAAATGAGATGAACAAGCTTCTTCGGTGAAGCGACCCGAATCGCCGATCTCGGACACGTTCGGCGACATAGTCTCGTCGAGGGCTAATGTGACGCATTCACTTTGTACGTGAGAAGGTTCATCGATGTCTTGGAAACTTATTAGGGGAATATCAATTTTAGGAACGTCTTCGACATCTTTCGCTATTGAAACTGAATTGTCATCTGACAAATCTTCAGCGTTGAGCGTCACTGTGTCGTAGTTGGGATCCTTCTCGATGTTCAAAGGCTCTAAATCATCCACACATTTAGTGGAATCATCGCTGCTGTCAGACGCTATGAACTCGATGCTCCTATCCAAGATACCAGTGTCCGTACAAGTGGACAGTTCGTCTTCGAAAACAATTTCAACACTCCTAATCCTCATGAGAGGCATTTTAGATGGTGACATTTCGTTCCCTTTAGCGGTCATACCTTTTTTGTGATGACTAGTGTCGATTAACGACTCGGTACACTCGCTAATTTCGTCGTAATCGATTTCGTAGCTCCTAAGATCGGAAACGCAAGGTGAGCTCTCGGTAACTTTAACGGCAGGTGTTTTAGATGTACAGATATGTGCATTAGTGTGATCGGGTGAGGGCGATAGTGTGGTATGCGCATGGTGTCCCTAAGGTTGCAATGATTCTTATTGTACATTGGTGCCTAGATCTAGACCGCCCTCCTCCTGCATTTTCGTGAGGAACTTGAACACTCTTTGATTCTCGTCTGTTTGCTTCACCATGTCGATTAGTGCTAGCAGCTTCTTGATGCCAATGAAGATCCTGCGGAAGAAAAAACAAATTATCTCAAATGCTTTTTTTTTTATAAAAGACGGAATGTAATAAGGCTGGTGGCTTTTTAAAATGATTATGAATTCTCAAGTCTGAGTTAACAAATCAATTTTATTTTGGTCCTTTTGGGTCAAAACTCAATCCACAGCGCAAAATCTAAACATTGTTCATCAAACCATCACTTACCTGTCTTGCTGGATATTTTGCAGAGTCAGGGTTGTACCGAGTTATTGTTTAAATAAATTAAACTCTACGTACCGTACGTCCTTCGAAATTAAATAAGATCAAGGTTTAGAGGACTCGAAAAACCTGTAAATGCTTAATTCTTACTCCAAACCAAACACACGAGGACTTCTCAATAAATTAGTGCATTCAAATCTAATCAGCGACAAAGACTATCTACAAAGAAAGACTTAAAAAAAAAACAAGCAAAAACGTAAAAAAACAACTAAATAAAAGAAAATGGTGGCAAAGTCACCTTGGGTTTGCCTGTGCATAAGCAATTTCTTCTTCAGTATGCTGTGGGGCATTGCTCAGGAACCTCTTCAGCTTCTTCATACGGGTGGGTCTATAAACGAAGGGGACAACATTCATATTGCACCTGTGCTCTCGAAGCTGTAGACGGACTTTGGGAGTGAGAAAGAACAACAAAAACCAAGGCGAGATACTTTTTTTTTTTTTTTTTTTTTTTTCCTATCGTGGCATTCACATCTCTTGTGTGTGAGATGTATTTGGCCAATTACGACGTTGTGTGAGAGTAACACGCAGGGAAAATGTTCGGTGTTTTTAGATTTTGAGAGATGACAGGAATTGCGAGATACTTGGCCATACAGCTTGTAAGGATAATCTTTGACCTCCAAACAAAATGTTTTCTGTCTGCCTTGAAACCCATACGAGTTGAAACAAATAAGCCTGCATGACTTCGATAACAAGGTGCTTGCCTAAGTTAGTCATTTCATATCGAGTTTCTTCCGTGCCTCGAAAAGCTCGCTAAGCCGCTGGTCCCGGCTGTCAGTAATAGATTCTTTGAAAGTAGTTACAGGCATGAAAGTCTGATAAACTGTCTTACCAAGACGTATCAAATTATCCAGTTAACTGCGTTGTGGAGGTCAGATAGACAGTTGCTCTATGTAAATTACCGGTTTTCAGCTGCACCCGGTTAGATTCCCACACAATCCGATTATGCTATGCCTACCCCAACATAGTTGGGAAAAGTCATCATCATCTGCCTAGATGATGATGACTTCCATAATATCTTCTGCGTACCCAGTGACATTCGCCGGAACCAAAATTCGGTCATCTTCGGTTTTGAAATTGCTTTTATTGAGCATGCGCGACTGTGCGCCAGTCACATATTATACGAACCAACCAAGGTTTTGAGCGCTCTCCATCGTCTGAAAATGCCCATTTATAGTGCGTGTTGGTTCTGTTAGCGCTTGAATCATCACGCCTGTAAACCCCAAAGTGTTAGACAGAGGTGTGGGTACTTAATAGAAACAGTTCTATTAAAACCCATGTAAGCCTATTGCCATCAAGAGCACAAATGTAGACTCCGTGACTGAGAAATTATGATGGAGAAACCCAATAACAATTTGCCCGACCCAGGGATCGAACCAAGGACCTTATGCTCAGCAGTCGCGATTGCGGCCACTAAACCAACGAGGCAGTCATCTATTAAATTGTGTTAAAAAAAATGGTGGCGTTAGTTCCGAGTTTCCGACTATGGCCAGCGCTAAAAAAACATGAACTCAACAAAACCTTGTGTTGTATCACGACCTCCTAGCTCTAAGGTCCATGTTCATCGAAAAGATAACCGTCTGATTATCTAAAAACAGCTGTCACTGTGGCATGTTTCTCATACAAAAATGTGTTTTGTTTTTAGATAATCAGACCGTCATATTTTTGTCATATTTTTGTCATTTGTCATATTTTTGGTGAACATGGACCCAAGTCTCCTATATCTCCTTTGCACCTTTGGTAGTCACCTTTTTTTTCGGATGGGAAATCATCAAATAACTTCTCCCACTCTGGGCGAAGCGGGAGGGAGTGTCAGACTTTTACTGACTAAAACCCATCCATGTTCCTTCCTCGCCCTTTATGTTCCGTGGCCACAGTATCTCTTTCGAACAGTCCCGCAGCTTTGATAGTCACTTTGAGATAGCTTTAAACAAGATATTTTACTTCGCCTACCTGGATTGTAAAGTTTGAAGAAGCAGTCGCCATGAACATGCCGCATGCGTGATATTTTGCACTATTTATCAAGTAATATCAGAGGAATTAACTGTTAAGCAAATAATTTACCAACTATAATGAAGCCTAAACCTCAACTGTTATTTAAAGATCTTTGACAGTAGTTACAGGTAGTCAAAAGCCATCGTATTACCAAGTTACAGAGTTGTGCAGGCCAGACAGGTTTGGCGGTGCATCCGGTTTACCTAGAAGCCGACATAGGAATAGGCTAAGGTAGATAATGATTTCATTCTTTGAAAGTTGCATGAAATGCCTTGAAAATTGACGTACGGTGAAAATCTCCTTTTTTTGGGACAAGAATAGAATAGAATAGAATACTCTTTATTATGTACACCATAAAAATAGAAATACAAAAATTTTAAACATTTTACAAGGGGTGACACAATGGGCGGTCTTTTCGCTAAAAGCGATCTTTTAAAGACAACCTTTGGATGGATTTAAAGGGGAAGGAGAGACAATACTGCAGGTAGCCTGTGGTGTACCATTTACATAATTATATACAATAAATAAATACATACATATACACACATAAGACATATTACACCTATGTATATATATATAAAACATATATACTCAGGTGCATATACATCACATGTATATAATAATATATATAAAATACATACTTCTTAAATTATCTTTTAATTATCATGAAACAAGTGCGAACGAACTAAAATTGACATACCTAATAAAAAAAACCGGCCAAGTGCGAGTCAGACTCGCGCACCGAGGGTTCCGTACAAACCTGTAGGTATATAAGTAAAAGTTATGGTAATTTAAGATTTTCGGAATTTTTCCTATATGTGTACTTTATAACGTTGCTTCATGCCAAATTTCAAGATTCCAGGTCGTCTGGAAGTATCCTTTAGGTTTTGATTCCCTTGCGAGTAGTTGCGAGTTTCAAAATATGCGGCTTTAATTGCTGTATCTTTTGATTGCGTTGACGTAGAAGTTTGATTTTGTTACAGCTTAAAGATATTATAGACTTGAGTATTTGTTAAGAATTTCAATATAATACCACTACGCGTTCATGAGTAAAGGGGTAATAAGTTTAAAATTATTAAAAATATTTTTATTATATGATGTAACTAAAAATTTATGCTTTTCGCAATTTTTCCTTTATCTGTGTTATAAGACGTTGCTTCGTACCAAATTTCAAGATTCTGAGTTCACGGGAAGTACCCTGTAGGTTTTGATTCCCTTGCGAGTGTCGAAAATTTGCGGCATAAACGGGAGTATCTTTTGATCGCGTTGACTTAGAAGTTTGATTTTTTCACAGCTCCAAGAGACCATAGACTTGAGTATTTGATATGAATTTCAGCTTGATACCTCCACGCGTTCCTGAGAAAAAAGGTCTTGACAGACAGACAGACAGACAGACAGACAGACGGACAACAAAGTGATCCTATAAGGGTTCCGTTTTTACCTTTTGAGGTACGGAACCCTAAAAATAATAAAAATAAAAAAATTTGCTCAAGGAGAGAGATACAATTTTTTTATCATGCTTTTAAAAATTGGCAGAGATTGAGCACGCCTTATAGACACTGGCAAGGCATTCCATAACCGTACTGCTTGTACTGTAAAAGACTTATCATGGAAACTGGTGGAATGCATCGGCATCTCTAGTCTCAAGTTTTCTGATGACCTCAGATATCTATTATGTGTGTCATGAAGGAACTTGAGGGAGTTGTAGGATTAAACAGAATACTGTAAAGCTGAAACAGGATATGAGAATTCCGGCGAAGACGTATAGGAAGCCACTTGAGCTTTGTACGAAATTCAGAGATGTGATCATATTTGCGCAAGCCAAATATAAATCTTATGCAACAGTTTTGAAGTCGCTCAAGTTTATCTAGCTGTGCCTCAGTGAGATCGAGATAACTGACATCAGCGTAGTCAAGAACGGGAAGTAAAAGAGATTGAGCCAGCGCAGTTTTAGTGGCTGTTGGAAGAAAGTTTTGCAATCGTCTCAGGGACTTGGCAGATGCGAATATTTTGCGACTTACTTCCTGCAGCTGGGGACCCCATGAAAGATTCCTGTCAATCCAAACCCCAAGGTTTTTGACCTTCTCGCTTATGGGAATAACAGTTCCATTAAATGTAACCTGGGGAAGCTGCAACCAGTTTATCTTGGAGATCATCCTTGAGCTACCAACAACAATGACCTGACTCTTCAACGGGTTAACCTGCAACCCATGTGCCTCACTCCACTCGCAGATTGAAACCATGTCCTTGTTGATTATATCAATTGAAACACGGATTCTTTGCACTTGCAGCGTTCAGACGTGCTCGCTAGCAATATTTTATTAATATAAAAATAATTGTGACCTACTTTAACGTTTTACTTTCGCAATGCGTCAGTTCTTGCTAACTGTGTGATTTAGTGAATAATGGACATAAAATAGTGAACTTTTAAAGAATAAAACCGGCCAAGAGCGTGTCGGGCCACGCTCACTGTAGGGTTCCGTAGCTTCCCAGACCATTAAAAATACCAACATTTTTCGTCAGCAAAAATAACTTTGTTTTTCATAGTATTTGTATGAAAAACAAAGTTATCATTTGCGTTTTTTTGAAAAAGTGCTATATAACTCAAAAACTATTCAACTCATCAAGTTGAAAATAATTTTCCTAGAAAGTTCATATAAAGGTCTACTTCTGTGATTTTTTTCATATTTTTTAAACTTATGGTTCAAAAGTTAGAGGGGGGGGGACACATTGTTTTTGACTTTCGGAGCGATTATTTCCTAAAATATTAATATTATCAAAAAATGATTTTAGAAAACCCCTATTCATTTTTAAATACCTATCCAACAATATATCACACGTCAGGGTCAAAATTAAAAAAAAAATCGCTCCCCACTTTACGTCTGGGGGAGGTACCCTAATAAAAATGTTTTTTTAAATTTTTATTTTTGCACTTTGTCGGCATGATTGATATACATATTGGTACCAAATTTCAGCTTTCTGGTGCTAACGGTCACTGAGATTATCCGCGGACAGACAGACAGACAGACATGGCGAAACTATAAGGGTTCCGTTTTTTGCCATTTGGCTACGGAACCCTAAAAATGGAAAAAAAACTCTGTAATCCAAGGGGGCCAGTCCACTCGTCTGCCTCGCCGTTACATAGCCCGTCACAAAACCCAGCCCCTGAGTCGGCCACGAGTCGTATTCTTTCAACACCTGAGATACAAAAATGGATGACCATCGTCGAGCAGCACCTAGATGAAGTTTCCTTAATTGCCGCGGAGAGCAAACTAAACTCAGAGCAGAAAATGAAAATTTCAAACCTTTGCCGTAAGATAGGATCTGGTACCTCACATATGGCAGTCCTATATCAGTCGCTGAAGCAAAAAACCATTCAAGCAGAAAGCGTAATCTGTAACCTGAAAGAACAGTGCGACCTGACCGAACAAATGTCGGAACAAATGTCGGAGCTCAAGCAGACGATACGGAAATCTAGTTCTACGGAAAATGCTTCCTTTGCCGATATGGTGAAAAGGGGATCCAACCATTTTATTCGACCTACTCACCTAAGCTCTATTGCCATTTATCCCAATGATAAATATAAAACTAGTGACGAAACGAGAGAAATGGTGCAGAAGATCATAAGACCCAAGCAAATGAAGCTACAGGTACGTGGTGTCCGCAAAACCAAAAATGGGGGCGTAATTATCAGTACCGAGACGAAAGATGACGCAAATAGACTGATGAACGCAGTCCAGCTCTCTTCAATTGAACTTACCGCCGACGAACCCAAGAAACGCAAACCCCGGATCGTGGTTGTAGGTGTGCCAAGTCCCTCGACCGAAATTGAGGTATTCAAGTGCATTTTTGAACAGAATGTAGAACAAAAAATACCAGAGATGATGTTGGAATCTTTTTTGGCCGACATAAAATTAAGCCACAAATCCGGAAAGAGAGAAGCTGCGACCTGCAATTACGTAATTGAAGTTTCAGCCAAGATACGTAAAGCCCTAATTCCTCAATCCAGGATTTTTATAAATTGGTCTTCCTGCCCTGTCAGGGATTTTACTTTAGTAACTAGGTGTTATAAATGTCAACAGTACGGCCACGCAGCGAAATCTTGTCGAGAGGTCAATTCTACGTGTGGTCACTGTGGTGAAGTAGGTCATATGATGTCCGAATGCGCAAAGAGATCAGACCCGCCGAAATGCGCGACTTGTTCACGCTTTAAAAAACCAAGTGACCATGATACCGGAGACGCTGAATGTCCTGCCAGGAAAATCGCAGAGCAAAGAAATATAAACTCTATTGATTATGAGGGCGCCTAGTGCGTCATACAAAACCATGCAGACTTCATGTATTGTTGCCAACACAGCGATACCTGTACAAAACCACTGCGCTGGGTTTGCTGCTGTCTAAGCAATTTCTCGACCGCTACAAAAATGGCCATTACAATGATTTATGCAATTCTTACATGACTGAGCCTAACCTGTTTATTTATACTGCTGATACTATTGTAATTAATTAAGTTGCGTAAATGAAATAGCATTTATATACATGTTTAAGACCTTCATTTATTTTTTGTTCTTGTCTTAAGAATAATAGAGTTTAATTAAAAGAACTAGTTTAAGTATTATTATAATAAATTAATCAGTTATTTCACTAAACCAAAAAAAAAAAAAAAAAAAAAAAAACAATATGCTGTTAAATATTGTTAGGTAATCTAGTGTCCAAATAGTAATTATAAGAAGAATGTCGCCTGTGATACAGGTTTATCCTAGTACAGGCATCGTACTTTTTTATACCTTAATTAATTATTTATAAGATTTATGCTGTATTGTACCAATTTAAACTTTGAATAAAATGTATTATTATATTATTATATAATTGCATCAGCCAAATTTGAAGATGCTGCTTGCCGGTAAATTTGCAGATCATCTGCATAAAGGTGGTAAGAAGAAAGAAGTCTTGTGGAAATAGAATTTATAAAAATTGCGAAAAGTAAAGGAGATAAAACGCCACCCTGAGGTACACCCGCAGAAGTATAACACAGAGAAGAGCAAGACCCTTCTATGCATACACGTTGCCGGCGTCCATACAGGTAACTACGAAACCAGTCAATCGCCGTTGGAGATATGTTAAGTGAGCGAAGTGGATATCGAAATCAACAGTGTTGAACGCATTACTAAAATCCAGTAAGCAGAGAACTGTCTGATTTCCTTTCTCCATGCCTAAGCGTATGTCATCGGTAACGTTAACTAAAGCCGTAGTAGTGCTGTGACCAGGACGAAATCCAGACTGAAAAGGATTTAACAGGCTATTCTTACACAGAAATGCACTGAGCTGATTGTGGACAAGGCGTTCTAGGACTTTGGAGAGGAAAGGCAGGATGGAGATAGGACGGTATTCTGAAAAGGAAGGATTCGATTTTTTGGGTAAAGGGGTGATTTTAGCCTCTTTCCACATCGAAGGAAAGACACCGTAGGATATAGAGTAGTTAAGGATATGCCATAGGATAGGAAGGATCTCGTCGAGGACAGGGAGTATCATTTTCCGACTTACACAGTCACTGCCAACTGCGTTTGACGTAATTGAAACTACACTCTTCTTAACATCACAATCAGAGAATTGACTAAAAACAAATGGGGGATGATCCGGAGTTGGAAGGTTAGAAAGATAGTTTACTGTGGCTGCCTTTATGGTCCCATTACAGTTGGGCGAAGATGAGAAATGCCGGTTTAGTTGGTCAATATCTAAGTCTTTAGGAATCGATTCTTGGCGTGATTTTCCAACTCCCATGAATTTCAGAAAATTCCAAACTTTAGCTGGATCTCCGTTTTCAACTGAGGTGTGAATATGGCGTCGCTGGGCATCTCTGCACACCTTATTGCAGCGATTGCGAGCATCAACAAGGATCTCACGGTTCTTCGACGAGGGCCGATACTTATATTTAGTTCACAAGCCCGCTACACTATTCCCAAACCACTGTAACTCCTGAAAGTGCGAACACCAGAAATGCACCGAGAGAATGACACTCGAAGATGTCCCAGAGAAACAATTTAACTGTCTTGGATCCCACAACTAAATTAATCAGAAAAGAATAGCGGAGAAGTAGTGAAAATATTTTCCACTGACACTTGAAAATCTGCCTTACAATTTATTTACCTGACTTGACTTACGAGTATTCGCTAGTTTAACGTACCTTATTATTTTTGGAAGTACGCCTTCATATGGCGCCCAGGCTGTGGTGATAAGACTGGGCAGTCTCGGACCCTTACCTCAATCTACTCCAATGATCACCATCACATGACAGACGACATTAAGTGTAACATACCTAGCTCCGCGGATATCATGTTGTATCTTCTGCAAGTCCTGCTTGGAGAAGGCATCGCTCTCCTCCAGCACGGCCATCACATGTTCCGGTTGAGACAGGTTCGGTACGTGGAGGACGCCGGTGAATGCAGACAGCATCTCCATGTCTTCCAGGACTTGTCTGGGGATGATTTTTATGGGTTTAGTGTATGTACTTGATTATATCTATTTTTTTTTTCTTATAATCTTTCATTCATTCACTGACAGACGACACACTCGCAGCATAAAGCAGTATAGTACATTTTGATACAAGTGGAGAAAGTTTGTTATTGTCGTTCGAGGCGGTATTACCACACGAGCCGTAGGCGAGGGTGTTTTTGAGCCGAGAACTGCAATAACAAACTTTCTCCACTTTTATTTACCTATAAAAGTGGAGTATTAAACGACGTTTTTCAATAGACTTTTGAAGAAATAAAATAAAAGAATGTAAAATATTTGTGTCCTGAATTATTACGAGACTATGATTTTAATCTGATTTTTTTTCCCGCGCTTTTTTTCGCCAGGTTGAAGGAGAAGCAAAAGGTATGAAGCCGTTATACAGCCTAATACAAAAAATAGTTTTTTTTTTATATACAGTCGTGGTCAACTAATTAGGGACATGCAAGATAGTGAAGAACAATAACCGGTTATGTACATACAAATATAAAACCCTATTGATTTCTCAGTAACTATTATTTGCATAATTTGGTCCGATTGTTATGCTCTAAATGGCTGTAAATAAAAGAATAAATAAATAGAAAAAAGTATTTAATATCAAAGGTTGAACATGTATTCAATTTTAAGGTATAATTCTGTAGCTGGACATTTAATTAAGGACAGTAAACTATAATGAAAAATAGAGTTAAACAAAACTAATAATCTGCAGTATTATAATATCTTTAACAGCTCCATTTTATTTCGTGTAAAATCAGTACCCAGTAGCAAAACCTTTGTTAGTAATTACCGCTTGACACCGATGTGGCATAGACATTATCAGTTTCTGGCATGTTTCGACAGGAATGTTTGCCCATGCCTCACAAAAAGCTTCATTAAGTTCATCTAAAGTTGTGGTACGATAAGTGGCTACTTTTTTCTTGATTTCGTGCCAAAGGTGCTCGATTGGGTTAAGGTCCGGGCTATTTGCTGGCCAATCTAGCACCGATACTGACTGACTGGTAAGAAACGACTTGACTGAACGGGCGGTATGTTTCGGGTCGTTATCATGCTGAAACGTCCATATAATAGGGAGATGCTCCTCAGCATAGGGAAGCATCGTTTCCTCCAATATTGCCTTGTATTGATGTTGGTCTAAGTTACCCTGAACTTTCCTCACAGGTCCCACTCCACGTCCAGAAAATGAACCCCACATTTTAATGTTTCCACCGCCATGTTTCACCTGCTTTTTTGTGAATCTTGGATTCATTTCCGCTTTTACTGGACGCCGTACGTATTGCCTTCCATCTGAAGAAATCAAATTAACCTTGGTCTCGTCAGAGAATAATACATGTTGCCATTGGGCGTAGGTCCAATGTCCATATTTACGTGCAAACGCCAAACGAGCATTTCTATGTTCTTTCTTCAACAACGGTACTTTGCGAGCCACTCTTCCGAACAACCCTGCTTCTACCAGACGTCGTCGAAAGGTCCTCGCTGAGACACCAGCTCTTTCGTCTGTCCCAAACACTTCGTGTTTAATTAAAATAGAGCCTAGAAACGGATCTTTCTTAGCTAACCTGGCTATCATTCTATCTTCTTGCGGAGTTGTTTTTCTCGATCTTTTTGTTCTGGGCACATTTAAATCTGTGTTATTGCGTCTGACATGTTGCACTGCATTGTATACCATAGTTTTTGAACAATTTAAATGTTCTGCTATCCTTCGGTATGGCCAACCATGCTCGACAACAAACTTCATGATAATTTTTCGTAGTGTTGGATCGCAACTTTTATTTTTACCCATTTTTCTTCAAAATATTTTTCAAAACTTAAAATAAATATCGGGATTGCCGCCAAAACTACCACGAAACAATAAGAGAAGAAGTAAAAAAGTATTGAGATTCAAATTTTGAAAATAGAACGCAATATCTCAGTGTCCCTAATTAAATGGCCAGCCAGCATTATTTGAACAAATAGCACTACGATAATCTATCAGCTATACTGTAAAGAGGTTTAATGTTTAATAAGTTGTTATTGTTTGTATAATCGGGCACATAAATGACTAATTATACTTACATGTAAGAGATATGGAATATGGTTTAGACTCGTTGGAAAATAAAAAATAAATTCACAATTCGGTTTAACCAGAGTGTCCCTAATTAGTTGACCACGACTGTATATTTCAATTTAGAACACAAATAAATGTTAATTTGTGCATAAAAGTAAATATTAGTTTTAAAAATCATGTTTATCTATGATATTGAATTTATAAACACAATTTGAATATTCAAAAAATGTTTATGCTGTAAAGACGTTGATCGCTTTGCTGAAATAAAAAAAAAAAACATTCACCTCTGACTCTATAGTCACGAGGTGAAGGTTTTTTTTAATTATGGGTTGAACGAATTTGGACGAAGTATAGGTAGGCAGGTATAGGGTTAGCTTTCTGCACATGTGTAGAAAAAAACATGAAAAACGCACGTGTGTGAAATACACTGCATTTTGAACCTAATCGTAGTGCGAAAAGAACCAGTTTTCGAGGAAGTGTATTGAAAAGGATTTTTTTTCGGCAATCATGAATTTTGAAATAGTGCAATAAAGGTATTTTAACGGTCTTATGAGACATGTTATTCTTTTTTGAGATATTTGGCTTTGCATTCACAAATCTTTGAAAAAGTGTTTATTCAGCCAGAAAATGGCCAATTTTCACATTAACTTTTTAGATGGCAATAGATTTTGCTTCTTATTATGAACGAAGATTTACGTGTCTTTTTTTTTTGTTTGTATCACACAAATGTTTCAAGGTCACACCAAGAGTTAAAAATCCGTTCGATAAAAAATCGTCCCTAATAAAATCGCAACTGCTTTATGGGCTAAATTAAAATGCGACAAATCATTAATCCTTACCTCCGACTGCTAGTACACAGAATAAGCAGTTTCCGTCCCTTAGGCGGCTGTTTCTTCAACAGCACGAGCAACGCTTGCAACGTCAAGTTAGAATACCGCGGTCCGATGGGACCATAGTCCAGAAGACGCTCGATGTTGTCCACCAGGATGCAGGATAGAGTTGAACGGTAGGCGTCGTCGAAATACTGAGGAAAAATAAAGTTTTCGTATAGATGAAACGGTTTTTGGTTGCAAACAGACAGTAGGTGCAAGTTCGCATTCAATAGGCTTGTTAACTGAAAAAATCTAATTAATCCGTCCCTTAGATTATCAAAAAATATTTGACCCGTATTTTTTCTTTTGTCACATAAACCAAAATTGACGAAGATACGACGCTTTTAAAATTCCGAATACGTCACTGTTCGGTATCATTCTTAGTGAGTACTGACGTCACGAGCCCCCACTCCCGAGTTTTGATGCGTTTTATCTTTGTCAATATTCGTTGATTTACAAAAACAAAACATACGTGTCCATTATTTTCTAATACTCTAACTGACGGACTAAATAGATTTGCAATTTATTGATGGTGGAAACAAGCCTATAGTTTTGCCTAGTTAATTGGAGTAAGTTGTTAAACAGGAGGTAAACCAATGCTGGACGTACGTCTTCTATTTCTGTAACAAGTTTCTGATCAACTTCCAGGCAACAACATTCGTGAATAAATGTATATCTTATGAGCCCTATAACACTTTTTTTGTATTTAAGTATTTTTTGAGTCTAACACTCTAATACAAGAAAAAAATGTGGTATTTGTTTAGAACACTCCCGAGAGAAATATATTTTCTCTTTATTTTGTGGCCATCTCTAAACAAAAATCACACATCTTTATTTTCAGTTTTGATGTGTGATTATGTCTTGTATTAGAGTGTTAGACTCAAAAAACACTTAAATACAAGAAAAAATTCTAAGGTACAAAGTGGTGCAAGGTCCACAAAGATGGTTGGTTATTTTAAAAAAAACAGCTGTTTCCTGCAAAACTGCAATATCTAAACGGTGAAAATGTATGGAAAAGCTGTTTTCTTTTTTTTATTACAGGTGAAAAATTTCTTATTTATTTGTGGTATATGCAGAAAAGTTTAAGAAGTTCAGGTTGCTAGAGCAGACGAATCTCGCTCACTCGCTCTAGCAACCAAGGTTATCTAAGCGTGGGTGACGGGCGCCCAGTTTCCTTTTCGAACCAGGGACCTTGGCCACGAAATAACGCCACTAATATCTTGTTGTATTAACTGTTTTGTACCCACCACAAGCCATTTCCATCACCACAACCAATATAAACTTACCTTTCTGATCTGCAGACACTTGGAGGTCTCCGTGAAACCAACCATGTCTTCTGGTGAGCAAACCTTCACGAACGGGAAATCCGACAGTTTCGCCAGTTCAGCGGCCAAAGCGGTCTTACCGCTGTTCGGGGGTCCTTCCAACAGGACTGATACTAAACCTGTGTTAAAAAATATGATGTTAGGACCGATTTTTTGTTCAGGTTATTTATTATGTCAAACAAACCTTAAACGCCAAAACGATACGACGATATGTCGTATGTAAAGTCTAATTGTGGAAATCTACGACGTTTATCGTTAAGGGGCCGGCGGAGCATGCGTATTTCATACAAACGTAATACCAAAATTATTTGTAAATAAAACATGTTCTTAAGGTAGTATGTATTAATTTTGATTGGATTACAGAAGATCTATGTTCCCAAATATGCTTTTTGAGAGGATAATGATACAATCACGAAATATGAGGAATTTAAAATTTCTATAGAAAACTTATTTTTCTTATAACTCTTGTTAAAATCAGTGTCCAATCTAAATATTTATTTGGGAACCTAGATATTCTGTAATTCAATCGAAATAAATACACACTACCTTAGGAATATGTTTAATTTACAAATTATTTTGGTATTACGTTTGTATGAAATACGCATGCTCCGCAGGCGTCTTAAAATCACGACACAACGTCCGTGTCCTGTTAGCTGACGTTGTACTCATGCACCAATGTTGGAAAGAAATTGGTGGTTCCAGTTCTTTCTGTGATAAGCCGTAACTCGTGACACGATACGACAACGCGTCGTGATGATTTTTTTTACGATGCGCGTCATATAGGTTTCCACGAGACGCTGTTACATCGCAACACGTCGCGTCGCCACGATGGTATCGCGTGTATGAATTTTAGCACAAAGGAGGTTGTAACCTAATTCGTGGTTAAACTTGCCATTGTAATTTTATATTGGAATTTGTAAGGATTCTTGCCATTTAGGCATGCAACTCTAAAAACCACTCAGTGTCAGTATCTTACCGCTAGCTTCAGTAGCGCGCGCCTGCTGAATATACAGCTGTCCATCTTCCAGCAGAGACGAAACCGGACTTCCCCAATTAATAATACCACGGCTCAAGAAGTGTTCCAAAGCCTCGGCTGCAGTACCGAATGCTGGCTTGATATCGTTCTCAAGCGCGTGTAGAAAGTCACCACGCTCAACCATAAGCTTCTCCATAGCTTCGGGGTCTACCTCCACCTTGCTTGAAGCTTTGATCAGACGGTTCATGGCCGTGGACTGAGCGGCGCGGACTAAGCCCTCCAGTTCCGCGCCGGAGAAGTTCTTTGTTAGGGTTGCGAGTTCCTGAGGGTAACAATGATAATATCAGCATAAGTAAGGCATTGTACCCATATGTGTATTTAAGAATAACAGAGCTGTGGTGTATAATAAAGTAAACTCTATCTATCAGTAGCGAAGGGTCAGTTTTGTAAGACGTCTGACGGAGTACAATGTTCAATGTGATTATATCATTTTTCCATAGAGAACTGACTATTTTCAAAGGGAATCCGGTAGGAATCGAGTTGTATGGATCCTTCGCCACTGCTATCTAACCTCAGCCTATATAATGTTGCCACTAGTGAGCCACAGGATTCTTTTGCAAGAGAGGGTGAACGGTTTAGATGGTGGCAAAACGCGTAACTACATAATTTCCTACCTGGCAATGCGAGGTTTTCTGCCAAACTCGTTATTCGGCTGCGGCTCTGTCATTGCCTCGCCACTGGTCAGGGTTGCCAGAAAGTCGCTAACAACGTTTACTCTATTTTTTTGTCGGGTTGTATCATCACATTAAAAAGATTAATGTTTGCTTTTATTTCAATGCAATAATACTTGAGAAAAGTGACCTCAATCTTGTTTCAGCGACGAAAAGCACTCTGCGATTGTCCAATCGAGATAAACCATTGTTTACCATGTGTTCTTTTATTAGCCTAAAATGCTACACGACAATGCAAAGGCCACATCCTCAGCATCGCTTCCGTTTACCCTCTATGGCGTACTTATAAAAATAATGGTAGGCGATGTCGTTACGCTTTACAGGTAACAGCATCGCATCGCCTAGGATAGCAATCAGTTGTAAAAAGAAATGAGGTGTTTTGATGGCAGTCCACGGCAGTGCTAAACTTATGGAATGTGTGTCCTTCAAAAATTCCACAAACCTTAGAATCAACATCCTCAGCAATCTTCTTATACTCCTTCATACGCTTGGTGTGAATGTTCAGGATCTGAACCCTGCCCTTCTCGTCAGGTAGACCGATCTCCATCTGCACCTCGAGACGACCGGGTCGCATGAGAGCCTCGTCTATCATGTCGCGACGATTCGTCATACCGATGACCAGGATGTTGTTGAGTTGGTCAACGCCTGAAGAAAAGGTTGTGTTTAGGATACAGTACTGGTGGACAGGCCCCCGTAACACTGAAGGTGTTTAGAGAAAAGTGTGTACACCTAACAACTAAATGCGAATTGTTTGTTTGCCAGAGTTCTCGTAGGCGGTGTTAACAGTCAGCGATTAAATGTATCTGTTTTACTGATATGGGACTGTCTTATGTACATTTCTTGAGCGTCGTCACTCCTATGGCAGGACACATGTATATTCTGTTGCTTGTTGACGTTATAATGACCGTTCAGTCAGCACTAGATGTAAACTCTGTCCGAGAAAATATTTTACGATTTTAACATCTATCATTATAGTGCTTGTATGATTATTTTCCTGAGAGACTCAATCAAAACTAACGCCACCATATTGCTTTTAAACATAAATTTAATTTCAGTTTACTATGAGCAGTTATACCATTAATTTCCTATCATTTAGATTAGACCATACATAAACTTCCGCTTTTTCCAAGGCAGAAACCAAGGTATGCCATCCGCTATGAAGACCAATAGTATGCTTACCATCAATCTTTGAGAGCAGCTGGTTCACAACAGTATCATGCACGCCAGTGTTGCCTCCCACAGATCCTCTCGCTTTGCAAATGGCGTCGATCTCATCAAAGATGATGATGTGGAGACCACTGTTTGGTCCACACTGCAAGAAAAAAAGGTAAGTAAGCCATGGAAAGTATGCGCTTCATGAGCGGGGTTCTACTCTCTAAGACCGTCAACGAGGCGACGGGCCCATCCGAAAGTAGCTCGAAACTTTAGGTTACCCCGTTCTTTATGCTAAATAGGCTTGCGTTTGGCCGCAAATATCCTATGTGAAAAGATGTCGCAGCTTTGAACAGATCTAGATTATTATGGAAACAGAGAAGATGGCAGTGAAGTCCACAGAGTTGCGGTTCGCGTCATTCATTCTTAGTTCAGGCCCCCAACTAATCTAAGTCCGTAGGTCATCCGGAGGAGGAAACGCCCGTAACTTTGGACGAAACTACGGGTTTCATGCTTAGAGCGTAAACCTTCTGTTACCACCATGGAAGTATTTGCCTATTTTGTATTACCATGGTTTAATCTCTTGTATGCCGTAATTATAGACACAATTAAAAAGCCATTGTGTCTTGTGGGGATCCACGATAAACGGCATACGCAGGGTTAAATATGTACAACTTCAAGCAATTCCAAAAAACTCGTAACAATCATGGCCTCTGTGAGAGGTTAAGGTCTTAGCCCACTCATGATTGGTCAAAATATGTAACACCATATTTGGCCAAAACTTACCCGTTTCTCTTCTTCTTCAGCATCAGCGAACAGTCGTCGAATGTTGGCCTCGCTCTCACCCACATATTTGTCCAAGATTTGCGGGCCGTTCACTATCTTAGGCTCACGTGCATTCAACATGTTACCGATCTGACGAGCCATGAGAGTCTTACCGGTACCGGGAGGGCCGTACAGTAAGATACCCTTTACGTGCTTGCAGCCTAAAATAATATGAAACAGTAGTTTAATTTACTAATACATTGATGCTCGGAAGCCTTTATTGTGAATTACATCTCATTTTAAAATAGCGTCACTTATTTGAGAGGTAGGCACTATAGAAAAGAAACGCATAAGTGTAATTTTGTCAATGTACCTTTTATTTTGCTGTATAAACTTGTATAAAAGGGACAAGACTTTTAGACGCGTAATTAGCTTGATCAGAAAGCGGTATAATTCCATGCAATTAAAGCCAATAGTCCAAAGCAGTGTTAAGTTGCGCCGTCCAAAACGAAACGAGACAAATGAGGCCCTTTTCACTTTTATTGAATGGATATAAGTCACTCTCATATATATGTCCTGGTTTACAGTAGTTTAGAATTGACCAAGCTATCAGTCCCGAAGGCATCTATGAAGACGATTCCTGCCGGCTTACCTTGTTTCCACAAGGCACTCTATGTCTACATGTCTACTACCCAAATACTCTATACCTCAGGGTATAATAAAATATAGGTATTTACCTAATTGCTCCACAACTTCCGGAGGAAACACACGAGAAGCGAAGGCACGTCGGAAGATAGCGTTGAACTCTCTGTCCAGACCACCGATACCCATCTTTCCGAAGTCCCAGTCTGGGTTGATGATAGACTGGCGTTGTTGTCTCCTATATTATGTCGAAAATATTATTACATCGTAAAAACCGAGCACTGGTCGCTATAAGACAAATTCAGAATCCAGTTGAATGGCGCATCCACACCGCAGTTACTTTTTGTGGAACAAAACTGTGCAACACGATAACATTTAGTAACAATCTGTAAATTTTGTAGCTAATTGTTAGTATTTGTTGAATTTTATTATAGCGTCCACACCGCGAGTAAAATAAATTAACAAAATATAACAAAGAATAACTTTCAGCAACAAGCGAGTTGCATAGCATTTGTCCTATGTTATAGGAACATTCTCTAACAGTGTTATAAATTGTCACCATATGTTGACTGTTTTCAAAAGTTAGGTTTCAACATGCGGTGAGACATGGGTGTGTGTGTATTCAACATGTACTAACACGGCAACATATAATAACATTAAATAACTTTTTGTTGTAGGATATTGCTCACTAACATTTGGAAACGTTGCTCCACAAAAAGTAACTGCGGATGCACCATTACACTTTATTGTTTCTTAATACGAGTATTGCTTACCCCTTAGCCTTTCCGACTAAGTTGAGGGAAGAGTTTTCGGCTTTATCGAACTGAATGTGGCCATCAGGAAGGAGTCGGCCCATCCTGACGCGTCGGGGTACAGCTGTGTTAGCACCGGCGGCCAAAGCTTGGACATCGACAGCTATAACAAATACACATAGCATGTAGATTTTGTTAGTAAATAGTAAAGGATACTTTTCTTAGACAGATTTTAGTGTATGTCACAGTCAAAACTATTTTAACATTTACTAGTAAGTGTTTTTTGTGACCCTTTGAAAAACTAATTACAACTGAGACGTTCTAAAACAACATATTTTTAATGCAGAAAACGCATTTTAACTTCAAAGGGTTTGACTGACACCAGTCAAAAGTAGTTTTGACCGATGAACAGTTTTGACTGTAACATAAAGAGATGAGCACTAATATGTCATAAGTAAAATTCACCCAATTTCGTCGGGAAATATCGATTCAATATTATAACTTGCGGTGCTAGGCCTATTTCCAAAAAAAAAAAAACTATTTTCCTAGCAGCCAAATACATCATTTTTATTAGTAGTTAGGTGTAAGTATTTATATTGCTCATAACTGTACTGTATGATATGTTTATCGAGCCCAGCTTGTTGTTATTCTAGCGATGTTTTGGATGCTTCCTTTTTTTCGATTTCATGTTTATCCTGTTTCCTTTTTTTTTTCGATTTTATGTGTGTGTAGGAATAATATTCATCGTAAAGGCAAGAAAGGTTGTTTCATCATACCTATGTATTGTCTTCTAGTTTCCTCAGTTTCCTACATTTCACTTCATGTAAATTAAAAAAAAATCCGAACAAAATATCTTACCTTCCAAATTCTTGACAACGAGAGACAAGACCTTCTTGTCTTGGAAAGCGAAAGCCAACTGCTGACCAACAGTGAAGATCTGGTTGGAGAACTGGATCAAGAAGTCTCGAGCCATTTGCTCAGAATCATAGGGATCCATGGATGTACTGAAAAATTATTATCATAATCAGTCTACAAAGCTCCCACCGCTGGGAGCCAGCCCCTTTCGATGTGACAGAGAGTGGGCTAATCCACCAGTCGGGCCCAGCGCTCGGTTAGTAGATGTCACATGTCATCAAATTTTCAGTTCCACGGCATGCCTGGTTTTCTGACGATGATTTCCTTAACCGTTTTGAGAACAGTGGTGATACCATAATTAACCCTTGATCCACCGTCCCTATTAAAATCCCATTAAACACCACCATGCGTCCCAAGAGAGTCCAGCACGGCAGAAAGGTACCGGATCCCGCGACTCATACGCCAAAAAATACACTTGATTTTCGCTGATTAAAAACACCTCATCCCGGGATTCAGGGTGATAAATTAAGGGTTAACATAAAATGTGGCCATCTATTTATCTAGCGTATACATTTTAATTGCATAATGAAATTCAGATAAAAGAATTATAATTTTATTTTTTTATTTTCGTTGGAGTATTAAAAATATCAAGCCATTGTTGTCTTGGGACCTAAGTAACTGACATTCACACATGTTCAAATAAAATATACCTCCGAAACGACTGACTGTGAGTATATTTATTAGCGGCTACGAGTTCAATAAAACTCGACGACCGCGACTTTTCTGGGCAGGTCAAGCGATCAGGTGAATGAAATCAGGGGCGGATTTCCCTATAGGCCGAGTAGGGCCCGGGCCCAGGACGGCAAAATTTGGTCGTTTTTTTTTGTAGTTCCGCACGAGCTACGTGTCAAACTCAAAAATGTGTCCATTGTTACAGTGTGTTCATTGTTACTCACAAATAGAAATGGTAAGAATCAGTATCTGAAATACTGATTGAGATATTTATTAAATCATTTACTGACTATCGTTTTTTGTTTTCCATTGTACTCGTAATTTAATTTCTATGTATAATTTATTTAATTTTTCATGCTTTACAGCACATAGGGGGCGGCAATCTTTCGTAGGCCTAGGGCAGCCAACGTATCAAATCCGCCCCTGAATGAACCTTATTTCACATTTACAGCGTCATCCCGTCGCAGAGTAAGCCTATCAACTGTTTATCGGTTACATTTCAGCGAGTGTGCGTTGTAATAGCACGTCGTAATTCCGCAAAGCCGATTTTATCAGCGAACTATCATACAACTGTACATACGGCGTTAACGCCGAGTAAGTACTGTTTTATGGTGGATATGTCACCGTAAAATTGTCAAATACGTTATATTACAATATAACGTGTATCTCTCTAGCGATATTGTAAAGTCTCGAATTATTGTCAACTGAACATACGGAAGTATCTCTTGCCCCCATAAACGGGACTTGGGGCACCCCCCCGTTAGGTTAGTTAGGTTCCTTTAAACCCTGCACTCGGAAATAGGGGCCCCGCGAAGCGGGGCTCCGTCGACTACGCTTTTTAGGGGAATATGAAGTGTTTTAAGGTTAGCTTATAATAATCGATATTTCTCAGGAATGGTACAGTATCTTTTCATGAGAGTGGTACCACTGGGCAAGGAGGACCCCTCCTTCTCTCCACACCGCGTGAGTTGACTACCATCGCATGCATTTCACGAAAAATAATGCGTTTTATTGTAAGCAGTATGCTCATTTGACAATAATTCGAGACTTTACAATATCGCTAGTGATATTACAATATAACGTATTTGACAATTTTACGGTGACAGATATAATCCAACCATCATCTGCCTAGCCTTTTCCCAACAATTTTGGGGTCGGCAAAATCAATATTTTACATGGAGCGACTGCCTATCTGACCTCCACAACCCAGTTAGTTCTTGGTAATACCATACCCCTTGGTAAGACTAGTTGTCAGACTTTGAACCATGCACTGACTATCTGTAACGATTGCCAAAGAACTACAAATAACAGCCGGGACAACTGGTTAACGTGCTTTCCGAGGCACGGAGGAAAATCGGTATGTAATGGGTCAGGGTGGTCACCCATCCGCAGACCTACCTAGACAAGCACGGCTTAGTAAGTCAACCCGAGCGGCAGTTATTAATTAGCCACGAGCTCCTCACGAGATTTTATTCCAACTATACGTATAAAACACTTGGAAACTTTTAAGGTGGATGTGCTGTTTCCAAGTTATAATCTTAAAATCTACATCTCGAGAGTAGGTATCGGTTATCCTTCAAACTAGTTGACAGCTAAGTAGTCTACATCTTAGTCTCCCTTAAGGAGAGATAGTGGTCGAACATGAGGTGATCGATTATTTAAAAATCTAGGTTATATTGTGTGTAAACGAGTCATGGGGTAGAGACGGAGTATCGGAAAGCGCGGGGTGAGATGTCCTCTAAATAGATAGATCGAAGACCTAAAAAAGGTGGCTGGAACCGCCAAACGCAGGACAGCTGTGAAGCTGGTTGGAAGAGGCCTATGTCTGTTGACTGCAAAAGCTTGAAGTGATTGATTGTTTTATATTTTTAACCGACTCCTAAAATAGCAGGAATTATGTGTGCCACTTGTGATCTTTTTATTCATGTATGTTCACGGATTACTCAATGATTACTGGGTCGATTTACTCGTACTAGATAGGTAATTTTTTCTTATGGTTAAGAGGTAACCCGCGCACTGTTCCCATATACCTACATTTCTTTGCTTGAATAGTTCATCAGTTAGCTCCCTTTAATGCCCGAAACACACTTTCGTGGCGTGGTGTGGCGTGGCGCGCCAGAAGCATATCGGTTTCATACATTTAGTATGGTTAGAGACATATTTGTAGGTCGTGTAGTGTCGTGGCGCGTTCTGGCGTAGCGCTGACTGCTCACCACCGATTGGCCAGAGCGGTGGTGGGGTTATGCCGCGACACGCCACACCACGCAAGTGTGTTTCCGGCTTAATGCCTATTGATGACATGAATTACAATGTAAAATTCATTCATGACAAGGATTTGCGTGAGATACTACAACTAGGAAGGTAAAATAAAAAACATTGTTGCAAAAAACAAAACCGACTTCGAAATCGGTTTTTTTTTTTGTGTGCGTTGAATTCTTACGAGCACAAATTCGTTTATAATACACCCACGTAAGTACACACTCATGATAAATATGTACACTTTGTATTAGGTATTACAGATGACTCACATAATTGGATTGCGCCATAGATACTCACGTTTTCTTCAACATGAAGTCAGCCTCTAAGGTCACACTGCACAGGCATTCAGCACTCTGGGGCTTAAATGGCTTTACATCAATGGGCTGCAACAAAAACCTAATTGAATTTCTGTCCTGTTTGAAAGATGGTATCATTTACGTTAACACAATGATGAGTTGACTATGTTACGAAATCAGGAATATTTAATATCTAGCATGTAGTCATCATCGGTAGTCATCTGACAAAGTTCGATATTTAATGTGATCATAAACTGTGTAAATAAATTAAAAAAAATAATAATAATGGGTATTCTCGCCCCTGTTACAAACATAAATGGCGAAATGTGGGTGTACTATTACGTACACCTCTGCGTTACCCTTCCAGGATTACAGGCAAGCTGTTGTTTTTAGGGTTACATACCCAAAGGGTAAAAACAGGTCAACGGGACCCTACCCGGGTCTGTTACCAGGCTGTATCTCATGAACCGTGATAGCTAGACAGTCGAAATTTTCCCAGATGATGTATTTCTGTTGCTGCTATAACAACAAATAATGAAATTAAAAATTGAAGGGAGCTCCCCTACTACATGATACGGAACCCTTCATGCGTGAGTCCCACTCGCACTTGGCCGGTGTTTTTTCTCTAGATATTCAAGATAATTTTCAATAATGGCATATTTTTAAGCCAACATAAACTAATGAAGGATGATTCTCAAGTGATGTAATATCGATTGCAGTTATACCTTTACAACTTACCTGACCAATGGAGAGAGTAGCCCATTTCCTCTGTGGGGCAGAGAATCCCACCGTGCCACGGTCCACACCACTGTAGAATTTTGCGCTGAACACGAAGTGCTGCGATGGTCCGGTAGATATTTCAACATGCCTGTAAACAATGTTTAATTTATTTTCACACTTCAAAGGGTAACAAGAAGGGCTGCAGGACTGTTCGAAAGAGATACCGTGGCCCCGGAACCTAGTAATATTATCTATTCTGTGCCGGAACACAAAGGGCGAAGAGGGAACATGGATGGGTTTATGTCAGTACTCGCTCTCACTCCGCCCAAAACGGGAGGAGTCATTTGATGATTTCCCATCCGAAAAAAAAAGTGGTAACAGGAAAAGACACACACCCGGTAGTTGGGGCTGGACAATTTGCTATAATGACTACTTTTGTTAGCTTGGGTTTTACCTGTTAAAACAAAATATATGTGTTATTGAATAAATAAATAATAAATAAGATCAGATTTTGTGGTCCTATGACCCATTCAAATGAGGTCATCTCCGGGATTTTAGGACTAAACATTTTAAATATTTAACCATTTCTGTCTTTTAAACTGGCGCATTTTGCCGATATTTATAAGACTCGAGTAATAGGCGCATTAATTGAGTTTTCATACAAATATTGGCGAAATGTGAGTGTAGGTATTGCCTCACACTTCTGCCTAACCCTTCAGGAATTGCAGGTGTGATGTAATCATTTTTAAAACAAAATAATGCAGGACAGATAAGGAAAGATACTTGATAATATGAAATTCATAACAACTGGAATTAAATTAACTGTGTTCATGGGTTTTTTTGTATTTTATTAGATATTGATGTATTTTATTGGTTAATATTTCAGTGTCTACCAGCAGAATAAAATTGTTTTTTACTTGGTTTTATTTTGCAGAACATAATTATTGTGTTTGATTGAGGCCACACCCAATACGATGTTAACCATGGATGTCACAGTGTCAGCTAATTAATACCTTCTTTATTGTTTCAACAAACCATATTGCTACAGTTTGGCACGAAGCATTACCAGACTTTAACTCCCGCAGATAAAATCACGGAAAATAACTATTACCTACCAATTTTTGACTAATCAGCAATTTTTGTACATCAAAATTACATAAGACAGTCCTGCAAAATGCCTGCCCTTCACCACTTTCTAGTGTTTTAGCTGGGTAGAAGAAGTGGTGGAACAAACTCCCCAGCACAACCTATTCAGATCACTGCATAGCACAGATGCAAACAAAGTATTGAGTATTGATGTATACTAAAGCAACATGACTGATACCCTAATTAGTATAATTATTAGTGTAGCTCAAAAATAGGAGAGATGTGATCAGCAAGTTATTGCAACACCTGAGTAACTTCGCATATACCAGAGACAAAAATCATAAATGTGTGTGTATGTGTGATATGTTTTATGTTTATGTCATAGCACAAGCTCCGTAATGTGTATTAAATCTTAGCCATAGAAACAGTGCTTTTCAGACAGTCTCCCACCAATATATTTTAAATGATGCTAATGATGATGAGTTAAAATAACTTACTTGACATCACTGTTGAAGTCATCCGGGTTGATGAGCGCACAGTTTGTGATGGCAAGCTCGTCCGAAGGACATTTGGCTGCCTTCATTCGCTGTAAAGAATAAAACAAACCATTAAAAAGTTTGTTCATAAAAAATGAGTTTCCTGACATGTTATGGGTGTTTGTAGTTCATATGCTTTGTGATAAGGATTTAACATGAATTTTAATTAAAAAATTATGGCTATTAAGATAATTTTTAATTGGTGTACTACTTTTACTCTAGCATAAATAGATGCAGTTATTATGTACTGTAAACTAAGTTATTTAATAAAACTAAATTATATTTGAGTTTGCATTAGGAGATGTTTGCACTATGAGACAGAATGGTCTCTGATGATGACAGACCCAACTTGTTCTAGTTTTCAGTTTCAATTAGCAAAAATCAACCTTATGCAGGGGTTTAATATGGATAAACTTGTAATTGATATTACTCAGCTACCAAAATGTATTGAAAGAGAAGTCCTAATTACAGTAATACCTTCATAGAGGATATTAGGGGCAGTGTTTAGAATATTATTCAATGGAATGAAACTTACCATTGAAGACATTTTGATATGGATTCCTTTACTTGTTAGAGTACTATTTTGAGTTGTTCTTGGATTTTGACAAATGATTCACGTCGACTGATTTGACATCAGCCTCCTGAACCGTCACCGCTAAACAACGAATGACTGCATTGAATTTATTTTGCCTGAAAAACCATTGGTCCAGCGATCAATACTCGGCGCTAAGATCCACAGATAAGATAGAATTCTATCTCTTTTGTTGGTTTTCTTCGATCGACGGAGATCTGTGGTAGTGTTGCAACCAAATAAAAACGAATTAAGGATGCGAAAAGTTATGGATTTTTCGATTTTATAAAACATGATAATTTTTATTTTTTTATTTTTCAATGTTTTTTTTTTTATATTGTATCGTATTACCCAGTACTAACTGGGTTGTGGAGGGCAGATAGGCAGTCGTCCATGTAAAATAATGGTATTCAGCTGCATCCGGTTAGACTGGAAGCCGACCCCAACATGGTAAGGGGAAGGCAGATGGTGATGATCTGTAAAGAAATAAATAAAGGAATTGTAATTACTAATGTAAACGCCAGCAACGCCAAGTCAACACGACTGTACGACATTCTTAGAGAAAGCATACCGACCTTTTTACCGAGATTACCGGTTATTCAACTACCGTTAGTTTCACTTCACTCAAAATTACAAATGGCCGAAAAAATTGGTTCGGTGTCGAAGAAGGAATGTTATTTTTGCGATAACCGTAGCGTTTAAAAAAAAAATACAGTGACTTGTAAAAATATTACACAAGAACAGTAACGTTTTAATGATGTGATGTTTGTAATGGTACTTAGTACACAGTACGGAGGAAAGACCTGATTTTCTACTAACATAACCTAGTTAAATTAATAAAATGGAGCTTCCGCAGCCGCCACAAGGTGCGTCTTAGTTAATTCAATCAGTTAAATTTTATTTGCACACATATAATGGGTGCTTCAGTAGCTAACAATGAGTTTTATTTCTAGATCAAGACCTACGCAACATAATAGACAAACTCGCCCAGTTTGTCGCTAGAAATGGACCTGAATTTGAAAAAATGACCAAGAACAAGCAAAAAAACAATCCAAAATTCAGCTTCCTTTACGGCGGGGACTACTTCAACTACTACCAGTACAAAGTGACAACGGAGCAAGCAAGTAAGCATAATGAAAATGATGATGGAAGAGTTCTGAATAATCCAATGATCGCTGATTGAGTGTTGTTATAACCGATTAAGTGAACCTCCGCTGTTTATAGTTCTAAAGCAATCGGCCGGTGGCCAGCCGGCTCCTGCTCCCGCCGGGGCTTATATGGCACAAAACAGGCAATATGTAATGCCCCAGCAGGCCGGAGCTACTCCCGCTCAGCTGGGCCTAGCGGCTTCGATGGCGGTGGCACCCGCGCTGCAGCAGTGGCTCGCGGCCAACTCGGCGCCGCCCGGCACCCCGCAGCACGCCCACCATGACCTCGACAACATCTCCGCACAGATCAGCATGCTCAAAGAGCAAATTACTCAATCTGAGAATAATCTTAATGCTCAACACACAGTAAGTTTCACCTTGTTTGGATTTTTGTTTGTTTTTATTATAGAAACCCATTCATTTTCCAATATAGGTACTAATAATTAGTAATAGTAGTTACTGATTCGTGAACTAGACAATCACTGAGGTAATTCAAGTTAGATTCAAATGCATGTTTGAAAGATTGGTCAGTGTTGTATTAGATTTCTGTGTGACTTACTGGTTTACAAATTGAATATTTATTATTATTTGCAGGCTGTAATATTCTATAAAGTGGTTCTACAAACGATGTGTATTTTATTTTGCTATTCTTTCCATATTTAATTCTACATAATTGTTCTATGTTGTCTCATATTTAGCACAACTTACTTAATGTTTAGTATTCATTAATTTCTGTTCTTTTTTCTTAAAAATACAGTTTTATTCATTTGACTATCAATACAACTGCTCTATAAATGTTTTAGGTGTTGATTCAACAACAGCAAGCTAAAATCAACGAGTTGGTGAGCAAGGCTCAAGTGGAGAAGATCCAGATGATGGCAGAAGACAACCATATCAGCCTCAGCGAACTGGACAGCATACTGCAGCCAATCATTGACACATGCACCAAAGACAGCATATCAACAGGTGACAATCATTTCCATAGTTGCAACACTTGAATGGAAATTTGTGTCACCGCATACTAAAACATTCATAAAGCCACACCCTATGTTTTTATCAAACTCGACAACTAACTATACCTTAATTACTTCCTAGCACTAATTTAATAAGGAAACAATAAATTTATTCATAAAAGTAAAAACACCTTAATATACTTAAAGTACTTCGGGATTATATCTGTGATTTTCGTCCCACCCGCATACCTCTCCAGTATTCCCGCGATCATGACGCTTGCAACAGCATCGAAATATTGGGTGCTCGTAAAAACTAAAGAAAATCACGGATATAATCCCGTAACTACTTTAAGTGTAGTGAAAAACCGTGAAAGTTTAAAACAGTGCACCTGAATATATTTTCAAATACTTAACAAATGTTTTTAGTGGTTCAATAAACCTGTTTATTAAAAAGAATAAGATTTTTTACTTATAATTTTGCCTGTCAATTCTTCGTAGGCAAAGGCTGGATATTACAGCATGCCACATCACACGACGCCGGCAAAGTCATATCGCAACACCTCCTACGAAAAGTGACACAGCCCGGCGCAGCGTTCACACAGAAACTCCACATCATTTACCTGGTCAATGATGTGCTCCACCATTGGTTAGTACAAAACACCAGAATAATTAACACCTAAGCTCATTTGTTCATGTTCAGGGATCTCGTATTTGTTGATAACCTAACCTTTGTTGTTTTGCTTTCAAATCTTTGATTAATTAGTGGTTCTTATTGGTTTCTTGGCAATAGAATAATGGTATTCTTTTGTTGTTATTGTAACCTAAATATTTTGTTTAGAAATGATCACTTTGTGTGGTCTCTCTTAGTTTCAATTCTCACCTAGTTTTATTGTAAGAGTATGCATAACATGCAGGTATTTAATTCTAATTTATTACTTATTTTAATACAAGAATAATGCAACGGTGATACGTAAACCATAATTATTTTATTTATATTTAAAGCATTTTTTTTAAATCCCCATAAAGATTGTGTTACCTCCCTTTACGTGTCATTATCAAATCGGTGTCTATGATGCTATTATTCCTAATTACAGTGCACGCAAAAACGCAGAAGATCTCAAGAAAAATTTGGAAAATGTGGTGGTTCCAATGTTTTGCAATGCCAGTATAGGTAACATATTTATAATAATGCCCTCAAGATGTAGGTCTCTCTTGTTCGATTGTGTATTCTCATCTTCAAGTTAAAGCATTTTTAGTACATCATCGCCTGTGGTTTGTGCCAGTCAGGTAACTTGCTTAGTGTCGGCCTCGGCTCGTATGACAACTCTTTAATCATTTTGCTGTTTCAGCCGTCACTGAAGAGCAGGAAGCTAAACTTAACAAATTGCTTCGACTTTGGGAATCCAAGTCGAACTATTTCGAGACTGCCGTCATTGAGAAAATGAAGAGTCCCACCAGCTCCTACCAGGAGTACCAGAACAATCTGATCTCTCAACACTCAAATGCTATTGCCCATCTAACACAACAAACTAAATCTACCTTTGAAAAGTAAGTGCACTACACATTTGGGGGAGGTATTCTATGTCAAATATTATATGAAATGTTTTATGGTATCCTCATTTTCCAGCTATCAAACTCAACACCAAGCTTTTGTCGCACACACAATGCAGCAGATTCAGCAATTGGAAATGCAGAAACACGCCATTGAACTACAGAACAGCCACGATCCAAGTAAAGATAGTGTACAGCAGAACAACATGCAAAACAATTTTCAAAATAACAATTTCAATGACCAAGGCTTCCCACCAATGGGTGGTTATGAACCAAACTTCAATTCAAACAACCAATATGGCAGTGAAAGCGGCGACAACTATGCCTCTAACAATAGTCTAAGCGGAAACGAAAACAGTTATGACAGCCAGACATTTGACCAAATCACTAGTCAGAAGATTAAGAATGAGATAACTGAAGAGCCAGATTTGTCAATTCTCCCCCCAAATATCAACTTCTCCCAACCACCTCCTGGCTTCATGCCCAACAATGACAACTCAGCACTGTTAGCATTCCAAAATGGTCTACCAGATCTTAGTAAGCCTCCACCTGGATTCCCTCCGTTCCCTGATATAAACAATGAAGATCTAATGCCTTCTGTACCCTATTTCGAGCTACCGGCTGGTTTGATGGTCCCACTCATTATGGTATGTAAATTTAATTATTTTCTTTGTGAATGAGGAGTAACAAAAAAATGGAGTGATAACATAAAAATAGTGTCAGGTGTGTGCTTTGATATCTGTGTAATAAATGTGTGCATTGGACTAAAGTCATTTTCCCCAGCTTTTCTGTCAACATAAACCAGTTTAAGAAATGATTTATCAAGGAGAAAGATTATTAGCACTCCTTTTGTTAACAACTCCTTTTCCTTCTGTAGTTGTGTTGTAATTCTCTTCTCTCATGGAATATGTTAATTTTAGTTGGAAGACGATAGATATCGGCCATTGGATCCGGCGAAGATTCGACTTCCTCCTCCCGCCCCGCCTAATGATAGATTACTGGCAGCTGTCGACGCGTTCTATGCCTCTCCTAATCACGAACGGCCTAGAGACAAGTCAGTACATTAAAACAATAATTATATGCGTTGCTTTCACCAATTTTGCAATTTATGTAACAGACCAACAATCTATTTTTCATATTCATGCATTATTCAATAAGATTTCTTCTCGTTTCTGCAGTGAGGGCTGGGAGAAATTGGGCCTGTATGAGTACTACAAAGCTAAGAATGCTGCTAGGAAAATGAAGGAAGAAGCAGTGGCACAGGGCTTCCGGGAAAAGTCGAGATCACCTAGTCCTATACCAAAAGACTTGCAGAAACAACCTACCCCACCCGGCAGAAGATATAGGTATGATTTTAGCACTGTCAGAACCAAAATTGTATGGAAATTGAGTCGTAGTTTTCGAAAAGCCACTAATGCGGCTGGATACCACGACGCCGCGCTGGCCATTTTTATAAACTTTCTTTCCCCGTGCTCTCAAATACAATGAGGAAGGTAAGAAGTAAATATAAGCTGTCCACTTATTCAGTACTCCAAGTCTTTCAGTGTTCAATTACTGTCGTTCAGTTTTGTGCAATATTCATTACAGTAAAATTAATATATTCTTTATCATGTATTCAGATCAAAAAGTAAAACCCCAGAGAAACCATCACCTACAAAATCAAGGTCAAGATCACCATCACCGAGAAGAAAGTCGACGTCATCATCATCAACTTCGTGGAGAAGAGAGAGGGACAGAGAGAATCGAGAAAGTAAGTTCTATTTTCTTTTACTGTTACTGCTAGCCTGCATCATCCCACAGCTGGCCAAAGGCCTCGCCCCCATGATTTCCAGTGGTTTCGATCAAGGACTAATGTTGGCCACTGGTCATTGGTTTTGGTCCAGCTCGTCCCGCCATCTTCTGCGAGTTCGCAACGCCTTCTGGCATTCTAGGCGTCAAACTACCATGTACGCAACTCCACACTGCGCTCCAAAAATAAAAATTACTGGTGTTGCTCAAAAAGTCGCTAAGCTGAAGTGGGACTGGACTGGCCACGTCTGCCGCATGCCTAAGCTGTGGGCTTATATAAATAATCACTTTCTGGAGCCCTATTTTCTTTTAGTAAATTAAAATCACGGCGTATCGTGCATTTAGCATGATTTAAGAATGTGGAAGATGCAAAATCTGATGTGTTTTGTTGTTTTTCTTTACATCCATGTAGAAAAAAAACATGAATTGATGTATCTTTGAAAAATAGACAGATTGATGCGACTAGCGCAGGACCGGTGTTGGGGTGACCAATTTCTAGAGCAGCTCTGAACGTCTTTAAATAAATATCAAATCAACGCTAGTATCCGCCAAATCGGTATGTGAGCAGACAGGCGCGTCATTTGGTGTAATTAATATTATCATCACTGCCATTAAAATAGTGACAGAAAACGTCTTTACGAAACCGGCTTGTCCTAGAACAAATAAAAAGTCAATTAATGTGACATCTACAAAGATGCTCTGGGCCCGCGTGGTGGATTAAAGGTACCTACGTGTCTCTGCAGGGGGAACATTACAGGTTGTTACTGTTGAAAAATAAATTCATGCTCTACTACAACATGCCGTTAAACCGTTATCAGAAAATATGTTGGAGCTTGGTTGGCATGTGATACATAACAGATAAATTCAATACAAACAAATAGATAATACCTAACCTGTCCTGCGCGAGAGATGTTTCTGCGTTCATATGTTAGTATTTTTTAGAAACTTACGACTTTGCAGACCTCAATCACGTGATCAATGGAAATAAAGGATAGTGAGCAATAACATCGATCTCTGCCTCCATACTATGGGCATTAGTGATAAATCTGTTACCACAAATTCAAAAACAGAATGCATTTGAAGTTTTTGGTCACTGCTCTCATTTGTAGGTAGATCTTTATTAGCCGTTACGGATAGTCAACAGCTGAAGTCTGCCTGCCTTGTACTACTTGTTTCAAGGGGTATCGTATTTACCAATTACTGGGCTGTCGATGACAAATAGGGGATCTCTCAATTTTAGTTGCACTGGTTGCTAAAATGTAAATGATATAATAATAGGTCGGCGGCGATCCCGATCAAGATCGAGGTCGCGATCACGAAGCAGATCAAGGGAACGGGACAGGCACCGGGAGTCGCCGAGGTCACGGCGCGTTGAACGTTCTAAATCGCCCACACCTCCTAGTTTTCTGTGAGTATGATGCTCATCTACATGTTCAATTGTTTTACAGATGACTAGGCGCAGTTTACGATCTCGATTTAAAATATAGCTAAAACCACAAAATTCCTGTTGAAAATTAAATTTGAGTCCTGATGCTGAACGATTTTAAAAGCAAGAAAGACTCGATTTTCGAAACCTCTTCAATGGCTATTAGATAAATAAAAAAATAATCGTGTAGTACCGTAGAATTGGTCTGATGATCCAGCCGAAATGCGGCCATGGGAACTCCCTCGATTAAACCAGTCTGTTTTGGTCTCGTTGAATTTCCTTGAGAAGAAGAGAGAAGTCTACCTTAAACACCAACCACACCAATCGTTCGATCGGTGGTAGAATATATTGGTCGAAAGAGAAAAACTATCGATCGACGTCGAGTAACATCGATCGATTGTTGTGTTATGATGACCCTTAAACATTTTGTAGTACTGGTCCATTTAATTAATATTGATTTAAATTCCCATAGTGGTGGAGCATACCCCAGTACATCTACGTCAGGTCTAGATTCGAGCAACAAAGGTCACCAGCTGTTACAGAAGATGGGCTGGAGCGCCGGCGGCCTGGGCGCGTCCGGGCAGGGTATCGCCGAACCAATCAGCGGCGGCATTGTTAGAGATAGACAAGATCAGTATAAAGGTAAATTCAATTTACTGACAAAAAGACTAATAATGCTCTACCTGCCCGGCTAGCATGGGCAGGGGATAAAAATTTTATCCACCGGTTTTTCCACTGACAAGGGACAAAATTCAAACAAAAGTTGAAATAACCGGTGGATAAAATTTTTATCCCCTGCCCATGCTAGCCGGGCAGTACCCAAAATTTAAATTATCTTTTTGAAAAGTAATAGGAAGCGAAAAGTAATTTTCAACACACTTGCTCAAAAAGTGCATTTACGAAGCCTGTATACACTGTTCGAAAGTTAAAAATTACGCACCATACAACGGAACGTGCGGTGGTACTCTCACCTAAGTACCTATTTTACCGCACTCCCCCTTGTATAGCACCGTGCGTATTCATTACGGTTTTTTTTTTTAATTTCCGAAAAAAAAAAACAAAGAATTCCACCAAGGAGTTTACATTATGAGAATAAATAAGCTAACTGATCGAACCTCCTTGGAAGTGCTTTTGCTCAATACGTTTGTATCACTTTAATACAAAAGAGTAAGTGAGACAAAAGATGTACTTAGTTCTAATTTTCACATTGTTCAAAAGTTAAAAATTACGCACCATACAACGGAACGTGCGGTAAAATAGCTACTCTCACCTAAGTACCTGTTTTACCGCACTCCCCCTTGTATAGCACCGTGCGTCTTCTTTACGGTTTTTTTTTAATTTCCAAAAAAAAAATCCACTAAGGAGTTTCATATTACGAGAGTAAATAGGCTGACTGATCGAACCTCATAGGAAGTGCTTTTCCTCAATACGTTTGTCTCACTTTAATATAAAAGAGTAAGTGAGACGAAAGATGTAGTTCTAATTTTCACCACGTGCATGTGGCGCCATTTGCAAATTCGCGCCATTTTCATAGACACGTCAAAGATTTGCGACTTTCCGACTGATAAACAAAATAATAATATGAGTTCAAGCGAGGAATCATCAGATGTTAATATGGAATCAACTCCACCTGAAATTTTGAATGAGGTGCAAATTGCAGAAAACAGTTGAGAGTATGTTTTGTTTTCATATTATTTTGGTATTACGTTTGTATGAAAAACGCATGCTCCGCCGCCGCCGGCCCCTTAAATAGCGCTCTCGCGATTTTGGCGGCAAGAAACTGTTTTCTGCAATTTGCCAATTTCATGGAAACGTCAAAGATTGTTGCGACTTTCCGACTGATAAACAAAATAATAATGTGACTCAGGTTGGCTGGACAAATCTTCAAAATAGCTCGCATTTTACTAGGTCAATAGGGCACTTTATGTGACGGCTGAACACCTTTATTTCAGAATTTGTGACGCTACAGAATCTTAGATAATCGATCGAAAACGGGTCCAGCCATCTTGAAAAACCACTTTTCGCTGGTCTCTCAATCTCGGTAACGGAAGTGATTTTGACGACTTTTTGCATATCAACGGGCGTCACATAAGTTTGTGACAGGCATCGAGTTAAAAGTTTTGTGATACGTACAGTGGTTTAGTAGAAAAATGCAAAAAAATCTGTGCCAGCCATCTTGAATTTACGTATAAAACTTTTGGCTGGCACTTCCGAATCTCAATAACGGTAGCGTTTTCGAATATGGTTCCTTTACTAAAACTTGGTGACGCAATGTGTGACAGTAATAACGTTTGATTTATGGCGTCACATGCAAGGGTTTACGAGAAATCAACAAAAACCTAATGTCCAGCCAACCTGAGTTCAAGCTGGCTGGACACCTGTATCTCCGCTGCCTGATGATCTACGACCTTCAAAATGTGTTCAAAATGTTGTGACGGGGACGATAATGATAACCTGAATTTGTGACGGAGAAACTTTGCGTAGTTTCAAAGACATTGATCATTTAAATTTTCCCATACAAACTCTGCAGTAGGGTTACCAATATTGTAGGTTTTATGTAGTACTAAGTATATTTTATGATGTTTTCTTTAATGGACGAAAATCCGTGTACTGGTGATACTAATAAGAACAACTGTAGATATTTAAATCAATAGAAGACGAAAGTGTAGAAGTGAGGAATGGGGGTAATTTTTTAATGTTATTGATTATTTACGTGCAGAAATCTACTCTTTTTAGTAGGAAGGTATTGATGTTTTTCATGGTAAGTACATAGGTAGTTAATGTGTCAGGATAACTAATGCTCTAAGGTATTAAAATGAAAAAATAATGTTTGCTGTAAATAAAACCACATTTGTACTTATACAGCGTTTCAAATGAAGACGATCAACTCCATTTGCACTTCAGTAACCCTCGCCTTGTACCACAACGTTGTTTTTACCACCGCCCTAAGTGTTTGAAGCGCAAATGAAGTCGGTGGTCGTCATTTGTAATATAGCTGAATATACTAAAATATTCTTCAATACCTATTTATAAAAGACAATAATTATTACACAAAATCAATCACAGCATCAGTCTTCATTTTTGGTTTTAATACGTACTACCTAGTTAGCTAGGTGATTTTGAATCAATAAGTTGCGTAAAAAATGTACAAAATATTTGTGAACGGAATGTAATACTTCCATGATAGCTGATGTTGGTGTCGCCATCTATTGCTTAAAGTTGGTACTACTAGGACAACTGGTCGAATCTTCTCTTATTAATTTGTTGTCTTACCGCAGATTAATTAAAAGTTGTCTTACTCTGATTAGTGATAACACTTCGAAAAGTACATACACTGCATACTGTCGAGTTTAGTTCTCATTTTCAGTTACCTAAGATAATGAACTAAACGCGAAATACAAGTGGGCTCTCTTTTGCAGCGCTGGTAGTCAATTATTATTTTGAATTAACACATACTTACGCTTTTTATTGCAGGAAAACCTTTTATTCCCACGGATAAATCAAATACAAAGCAGGCGTGGCTGCTACCGGCCGATTAGTATATTAAAAAGAAATCCTTTATTTATGTAAAAAATATGGTCACCTCACAATATTAATGGATGTTTGTATGAGAAAATTTAAATGATCCATATCTTTGAAACTACGTAAAGTTTCTCCGTCACAAATTCAGGTTATCATTATCGTCTCCGTCACAACATTTTGAACACATTTTGAAGGTCGTAGATCATCAGGCAGCGGAGATACAGGTGTCCAGCCAGCTTGAACTCAGGTTGGCTGGACATTGGGTTTTTATTGATTTCTCGTAAACCCTTGCATGTGACGCCATAAATCAAACGTTATTACTGTCACACATTGCGTCACCAAGTTTTAGTAAAGGAACCATATTCGAAAACGCTACCGTTATTGAGATTCGGAAGTGCCAGCCAAAAGTTTTATACGTAAATTCAAGATGGCTGGCACCGATTTTTTGCATTTTTCTACTAAACCACTGTACGTATCACAAAACTTTTAGCTCGATGCCTGTCACAAACTTATGTGACGCCCGTTGATATGCAAAAAGTCGTCAAAATCACTTCCGTTACCGAGATTGAGAGACCAGCGAAAAGTGTTTTTTCAAGATGGCTGGACTCGTTTTCGATCGATTATCTGAGATTCTGTAGCGTCACAAATTCTGAAATAAGGCTGTTTAGCCGTCACATAAAGTGCCCTATTGACCTAGTAAAATGCGAGCTATTTTGAAGATTTGTCCAGCCAACCTGAGTCACATAAATAATAATATGAGTTCAAGCGAGGAATCATCAGATGTTTATATGGAATCAACTCCACCTGAAATTTTGAATGAGGTGCAAAATGCAGAAAAAAGTTTCTTGCCGCCAAAATCGCGAGAGCGCTATTTAAGGGGCCGGCGGCGGCGGAGCATGCGTTTTTCATACAAACGTAATACCAAAATAATATGAAAACAAAACGTATTCTTAAGGCGCCACATGCACGTGGTGAAAATTAGAACTATATCTTTCGTCTCACTTACTCTTTTTTATTAAAGTGAGACAAACTTACTGAGGAAAAGCACTTCCTATGAGGTTCGATCAGTCAGCCTATTTATTCTCGTAATATGAAACTCCTTGGTGGATTTTTTTTTTGGAAATTTAAAAAAAAAACCGTAAAGAATACGCACGGTGCTATACAAGGGGGAGTGCAAGTGCGGTAAAACAGGTACTTAGGTGAGAGTACCTATTTTACCGCACGTTCCGTTGTATGGTGCGTAATTTTTAACTTTCGAGCAATGTATATGTCACCGTAAAATTGTCAAATACGTTATATTGTAATATCTCTAGCGATATTGTTAAATCTCGAAATTTGTCAAATGAACATACTGCTTACAACAAAACGCATTATTTTTCTTGAAATGCATGCGATGGTAGTCAACTCACGCGGTGTGGAGGGAAGGAGGGGTCCCCCTTGCCCAGTGGTACCACTCTCATGAAAAGATAATGTTCCATTCCTGAGAAATACCGATTATTATAACCTAACCTTATAACACTTTATATTCCCCTAAAAAGCGTAGTTGACGGAGCCCCGCTTGGCGGGGCCCCTATTTCCGGGTGCAGGGTTTAAAGTTTAAAGGAACCTAACTAACCTACCGGGGGGGTGCCCCAAGTCCCGATTATGGGGGCAGAGATACTTCCATATGTTCAGTTGACAATATTTCGAGTTTACAATATCGCTATATAACGTGTTTGACAAATTTACGGTGACATATACAGGCTTCGTAAATGCACTTTTTGAGCTAGTGGGTTAAAAATAACTATTAAGTTTCCGTAGTTGATTGTTGGTTTTGTTACCATACAGAAGCTCTTTTTTTATTCGAGTTTGGTCAAGCCATGTAGCAGTAAATTTACTGATTAAAGTGTCAATAGACTGTATTGTTAACTTTAACAATAGTGTAGGGACTGATTTGATAATCCTTATTTCTTTTGTTGTTCACAGGTGTAGGCGTAAACCTCAATGATCCCTATGAGAACTTCAGAAAGAACAAAGGTGCAGCATTTATTACGAGAATGAAGGAGAGAGCATTAGAGCGTTCATCGTGATCTCTGGTCTAAATCATAAAATGAATTGATGTAAATGTGTATGTACGTTGCGATAGTGTGTGGCTGGGATATGATTTATTTTATCTAAATCATCTTAAATAAAGTTATATGAATTTTCAAACGTGCTTTTATTTTTATATCAGCTGAAAAAAATACACGATCGGTGTGCTCACATCGTCGCGACATTCAGAAGCCCGCGCTAGACTTTAGGGGTAGGATGAAGGTTACCCTTGATACACAAAGTTCTTGAGATTTGATAGTCTAATGGGCCTCTAGAAGTTCAGGGACCCCAGAGTCCCGAGAATTGTCCAAGATACAACATTTAATATTTTGACAATTTCCTTCCGACCGAATTTTGGATCTCATCAGCCAATCTCGTGTAGACTGCACTCAAGTGTATACGCAGACACAGGATGTGACTGACACTGGGACTTGACCACCATCAGGAATTTAAATTTTGATAAACAAAATATTTGTCGCCAAATATCAGTAGTCGGTCACTGGTTCAAAAGATTTAAGGGTTTCTATGTGGCCAATCTGCAACTTGGCCACATTTATATCTCAAAAACGAAGATCATAATTGTTCCAAATATAATCACTAATTAGTCGCAATGCGTCGCCAAGTTACAGACTAGACAATTCTGTGTGTAATTAAAAAGATATTCAAAAATCAATTTCCCCATACAGTGGTACAAGTAAGTATAAAATACTTAGTTGTCTAGAAACGAAATTGGTAGTGAACTCACTGAAGTACACAACTGGGTCTGGAAAAGTAGTAGCAGTTGCCACTAACACCCCAACAGGGCTGCAAATACTAAAATAGTGTCAACATAAACAAAGTTTTATTAAAGCTTATTGTTTAGTCATTTTACAAATGCAGTGAGTAGATTAATAATATACATATTAAATTAAAGTTCAAAATCATCTTCATAGTTATCTTTAAATTCTGCTAGCTTATCTAAAGCTTCACTGTACTCTGAAGCTTCAAACCCTTCTTGGTTAAACTTGTGCAGTTTGGCAAATTTAAGCCTACTAGTTTCTCTGTGCAGTTTTTCAATCATATCTGACATGAAATTACCATTGTGGTATCCTGCAACAACAGCACAACTCTCTACCTTCTCTTGGGTAGCGTCACTTCTTACAAACCCATATTTATTCAGTTCATTTGAGAAAAATCTTGGGTAAGGAGTTTTAACTTCTAGAGGCTTGTCACATTTTGTTACGTTTGTTGCTGAAAGGAAGTTGTTTGCTTGGAAATATAATTCAAACATCTCCTTTACATTATTACACCGGTATGCTGGTATATTCATTTGTTCTTTGGCTTCTTTCAAAGGTGCTTTTAAATAGCTTTCTGGAACTCCTCTCACAGTGATCAATTGGAATATCCTGTCTGAAGCAATTTTACAACTAGGTGTTATGCTTGTGTAAATAGGTTTTGTAGTAGTATTCAAGTAATCTATCAAATATTGTGATTCATTCAATGGTAATGGCATTCCTAACGAGGCTGAAGCCATTTTTCTGCCATAACCTGTGAGATCAGCACATATATCTGATAGTGTAAAAATGTTACTTTTGTGTCTATACTTCTGACTCAATGTGTCCATTGCTGATGCTAATAAAGCTGAACTATGGTAATACAGTTCAGGATTGTAATTAATGTAGTCAAATTTTCTAGGACTCCCTGCTTTCCTCCACCCTTTCTCTCCAGTGCATATGGGTACAAACAATGTTGCATACTCTGACAGCTCTTGAATAGAAACTGCTGTGTTCACAAGCCTTGTGGAATCTTTAACATTGGCTTTATCTCTTTCTTCTTGTGTCGTAGGATTGTTATCAGGGAAATGTGAAGGTATAATTGGGTATGCTAGAATTGTTTTGGTATATTCATCTGCGAGATGCTCTATACAACTAAGAGCAAGGCCTGCAAACCCATCCACACAGTCAAAGTTGACTTGAAAACCTTGCATGCTGTCACATTCTTCTACATATCTTCGGATGTTGTCTGTAAATGCATCACCAAAATCAAGCTTCCACAATGATTTCCCAGTATGATAAATATCCATGCATTCCTGAAAAATTACAAGAATAATATTATGATTACACAATGGACAAATATTTTCAGCTCAATTATGGACACATTTAACTTTATGAATTATACTTACTGTATCATCTCCATGAACATATTCTTTTACAATATTTATTGTTCTCTCATGAAGCCTGGGGTATAGGTAATCAGTCCATGTTTTAACATCTTCTTCAAAATTGTATTCTTTTGTGGGAACACTTGGTCCCTGACTTTCAATATCTGCCAAGTACTGATTTTTCGGTGGAGCTGGTTGTTCGATTGTCTCAACAGCATCCCAATTGACTGTATTTTCTTCGCCTCCACTAGTCAAACCACCACTTTCAGGTAAAGTTTTCAGGGAACCTTTAAGGTCAGCCAAAAGGAGTCGTGGTGTATATGTCACTTCACGCTTCGCAGTTTGACCTTCACGGTATAAAATATCGTGGTTAACTTCTGTTTGCACTGTTCCTGTATAATCAAAACTAAGTTCTTGTAAGTTCCAAAAGTGTGCACCAACATAGTTCGCGTAGTGACCAAATTGTAGCGTGAGTATTTCACGGGTAGACATGATAGAATCGCATAAATAAAACCTAGATTTAACAAGAATGTAATATCATTTCGAAATTTAAGAAATAAAGTTCAAACAACAACCGCAGTACCATACAGTGCTAAAGATGCTCTGTGGTGCAAGCACAGAGCATATAATCATCACTACGTTTAGTGCAAGTGCTACAGTGCTACTCAGTATGACAGAGTCACACAGTGTTGCCAACTGCTAGCTTTCACCAGTAGCCAGTAGCTAGACATTTTCAAAATGTTGCTAGATTTCCAGTTTTGCTAGAAGTTGCTAAATGTTACAGTAGATAAGTAGATTACAATAAAATGACAATTTCTGATAATAATTTTTATTTTCGTTAGTTCCAACAAGAAGTTAAATTAAAGGTGGACGCACACTTATCCGCGCCGAAGGAATCGACCGCGCCGAACGCGCCGAATTTTAGAATTACTTGTATGAAATCCTATGAAACCTCGCACACCTATCCGCGCCGAATCGTCCGAATCGAGCAGAACCCCAGAAATCCTAGAAAAATTCGGATGACGTCATCAGATTCGACCACAGAGTATATAATCACTACGTTTAGATTCGACCGATGCGGTCGCATTCTATCTATTAGAGTTTGGTCAACGAAAGCTGTCCACGAATTGTTTTCAGAAGTTTTAATATGTCATATGGCAATAATTTAAGACTGCCAAAATTGACACGTTTTCTGGTAGAGTCATCTTGATCTTGTGTTTACGTGTATCACATTTACATTGGTTTTGTTTAAGCAGTGTCCCGCCTTTTTTCTTGGACAGCTTTCGTTGGCCAAACTCTACTTCTTCAAAAATGAGTGATTCCAATCTTTCGGCGCGTTCGGCTTGGATAGGTGTGCGAGGCCTCCTTGACTTCGATTCGTTCGGCGCGTTCGGCGCGGATAGGTGTGCGTCCACCTTAAGTCTTGTGTAAGCATAGACTAAAAAAATAATCAATTAAAGAGGAAGATGTCGATGGCTGGGGTTCAGTACCTATCTTTAATTGATATCGAATATTTTTCAACAGTGCCCATTTTATGCAGGACGTATTTAGGCAAAACACAGTTGTAGCAGCATTTACCACTTTTCCTGAGGGAGTCTGTAATGCAGAACTGACCATAGATTTTTTTTTTCTTTCGACTGCCGTAATAGTCGACTAATTTTGATAGATTCACGTCTCATGATGAAATTAATGAAAAGTTGCTAGAACAAGTAGCTAAAAAGTTTACCTACAAGTTTTATTAAATTGTAGCTGTCTGTCACCAAATAATAGCTAGATCTAGCTATAAAGTTGCTAAGTTGGCATCACTGGAGTCACAGACTGACTAGGCATGGGCATAACATATCGAAATATCAAAATACCGAATTTTTTCCATACAATTTTCGATACATTACGTCGAAATTTTTAATCGCGATTTATCTAAATTCGATGTTTATTCTACAGTATCAATTTAGATTTTTTTAACGCAACTTTGGTTTCGCGTTTTCCTGGAGGAAAAGAACTCTAAATAACTGAAGTAAAAAATTTTACTCGAAGGAAACATTCCTTCATTTTTAAAAGAAACAAATCTGCATTCACATATTTTCGAAAATTCGCTTGCCACACTCGGGAATCGAACCGACTAAAATTCGAAAAAACAACACATTTTACACCAATCGTATGGATCAAATCTCTCTAACACACATGATAAATTAAATGACGAGACAACCTTTAAATATAAACTTATAAGTTCAACGGGATAAGATAAAACATTTCAATCAATATGGTCCATCCGATTACTAATTATTGATTAAAATTACTTAGAACTATTTAGATAGGAAGATTGCAATTTACACGAACAAACGCGTTCAAATGCAATCCTTTTCCGCTTTGAGTAAAAGTGTTATTTTACTGAATTTATCGAATTGAATTTATAACTGGATTTTATGGTTCTCCTTTTGATTCAATTTACTATGTTTTTTATAGATTTGATTCATTTAATTTGCCCTATCGATTGATGTCAAAAATGTATCGAATGTTATTTTTCGAATTTTAGTTGGTTCGATTCCCGAGTGTGGTAAGCGATTTTTTGAAAATCTGTGAATGCAGATTATTTTCTTTTTAAAAATAAAGGAATGTTTCCTTTGAGTAAAATTTGCTATCTCCAGTATTTAGAGTACTTTTCCTCCAGGTGGCATCCTGTATACATACTCCTTGCATGTTCCTCGCATATCGTTAACTTTAAAAAATCCCGCCACAATCTTTAACCACTCAGAAGTGCCAACCACGTGACCTAGATTCGCCAAAACCACGGCTGTGACAGCTTTAGTTCCAAAGGGTCCGTTTTGGCGCTGGTGTAGCATCGCCGGCGCCATGCCGCCATCTTGGATATTATATACTCAAGTGTCATAATCAAATGACACTTGAGTATATAATGCGCTCATTGTCAAAAATCTTCAGAGAATTCTAACCTCTGAGTGTATTTTCCTTAATTTTCCTCGTATTTTACTGAGTTGAGATACACAATTTCCTCTGTAGTTTGAGACAATACTGATTGTGCATGTTAAATGTGCGATTATTCGTCATGGGAATCCGAAAGTGCTGTGTAGGTGGTTGCAATGCAACAGTGAGTTTTCCCAAGAACAATGAACTTAGAAATCTGTGGATGGCTTCCTAGTGCCAACAAATTCCGTCCTCATTGGACTCAGGAAACGTGTCTATGAAAAACAGAAGAAGTTGCATAAGGCGTTCCGCTTAGTGTAGCTGGTGAGTTTTGTTAAACTTTTTAGGTTATGTAAAAGTCGTTTTGTTATAAGTACTCAGATCAAGTAAAAAGAGGACTATTTTGATTACTTGATTTGTGATGTTATAAGTTTTTTTTATTAAAACTTCAATCAACTAGAAACCAACAGAACGTAAAGAACATATTATAGCGGACATATACAAAAAACATATACAGAATGTACCTATAGGGAAAACATAAAATCAACTTCGAAATATTAAAAATTACTGTATTAACTGTATCAAATATGTTTCCAGGGTGGGATGTAATACTTGAACATAATTATTTCAAGGCACAAGATGAGGCGGATGTACATGTACTACAACTGGTGTGTATGGTTATCTAAATATAGTCCCATTCATCAGTATTATTTTAGTATAAATATGAGTACATCTCGCCAACCCGTCTTGAGCAAGCATGGTAATCAATGCTCGTGCCTTCTCTGTTGAGAAGAGGCCTTTGCCCAGCAGTGGGTCAGTTATAGGCTGGTTTTATTAAAATGAGTACAACTTATATAAATACAGCAATATTTCTCAATTTTTCAGGGTGGTTGGTTGGTTGGTACAGTTGATCATAATTACTCCGAGGAGCAAGATTACAGTGTCATAACATCATCAGTTTTGATTGGAACGGCAGGTATAGATATACATACATAAAATATCTTCTAATGTTTTAATTTTAATCCAATATAGGAAATGAAATTCCCTACACTGTGGCACCCTCAGAAAATATTCTTAGCAGTGTGGGGCTCCTTAGTGCCCCATAACTTTTGTCATGTCATCACTTAAAATTGTTTGTTGTGCGTCATGCTGATGGACCTTTTTTTTTTTACTTTATTAACGTACATTTCTTAGTTGTTGTGGCAACTGCGAGGGCTATTAACAGTCCAGCAACGTAACGTCTCATATACAAAGTGTCTCCATTTCTACAAAACTGGTATTTGTTTACTAATGTGTTCATTATTCTTATTTTCAGATAAATTACATGGTCTAGATTCTGGAGCTACAATGGCCACAACAGCTGAAGTTGTTGAATTTTTTGATGAACTGTTTGACAGTGTTAATGGCTATCCTGGTGGTGGAAAACGGAGAAAATTAAGACGAGCTGTAAAGAAGACTCACTACATCATTCTTTTTGGATTGACGCCATCAAAAAAATTAAATCAGTTAGTTTAAAAATGTTTATACAAATATAAAACCTATAAATTATCATTTTTATTTTATTATGATTACCTGAACCTCAAAAATAAATCAAATATATGAAGGGGCCATTAAAGTATCGATATCAATGAAAAAGTCGATATAAAAGAGCATCACTAGTTATCGATAACAAGATTCCTGCAATCACTATTACACTTACATACATAACTTTATCTATATACTTCTGTCAAATCCCCGATGGCTACAACAGCGCCAAAACGGACCCTTTGGAAACTACCAAAAAGTCACTGTCGTATCTGTAGCTAGCTACTAATATAGTAATCTGTGGCCAAAACGTGCGCGCTTACGTGAATGACTGTCATTTATTTTTCATCCCCCCATCTCGGAAAGAGTAATTTTTGCTCTTCAATATCTGAGTGCAAAAGCCGTTTTTATCGTCTTGAGGGTAAAGTAAATTTGAATTTAGAACATCGTGTGCAATAAGCATGTGATTGCCTAGACAGACCTCGCCATACATTTTCCAAGCGGTGTAATCTCCGTAAATAAACGGTTTCTGCAGAATAAAAAAAAATGTAATGGTACTTTATAATGTATTATGGTCGCAAATCGCCCAAATTTTATAAAAAAAAACAGTATTTCTAGGAGAATTAGACCCAATAAAAAACGAAAAATCTTTACATGTGTGAGTGAACTGAATCGCGCCATCTGGCAGAAATATTTAGAACCACGAGAAAGAGTTCGTAACTGTTGTAATACGAGCTTACGTTCGGTAAACATTATAGATGGCGCTGTTCGAAAATGCGAACAAGTGCCAAGGATAAACCGATAACCGATTGACGCTGCAACGCGATTACGTGACGTTGCCACTCAGACGCACCCCCCCCCCGCGTTGTTGCCGTTCCTCCAGTCAGTCCATGACGAATCAAAATTGTGTTTATAGCAAGTTTGCGCCGCCCGGCGCGCGGGTTTGCCCGCTAATAGAGAGAATGCCAGTAAGTGAAAATAAATTTCTGCGATGTGCCTTTGGTTCACACAGTTACAATACTAATGTAATTATTGTATCTTATTGTGTTATCTACTTTAAATTTAAAGTACCTAGGGATTTAAAAATCTTTCTACTGTATGTAAGTGGGTACTGATAATACATTTTCTGACACAATGAGGTACTAATTCATTGGTTTGGGTTGAATAAAATCAGATAATAGAAGTTCATGTATACTGAGGGTATACCTAAATCAGGCGATAAGCGTAGGCAAACTTACCTGTTTTATTTCCTAGCTACGTACCTACGCAATGGTGAAACGTAGGTACTACTTACGTCTATTGATTGAATCATATTTTAATTCATGTGAAACCAGCAAGATAAGTGAATAGGTACACAGACAAACCACTTTGGTTTTTCATAACTATTGCACATTTTAATATTATTAGCACACAAAGTGCGTCGATAAACCCTCTCATGGCTCCTCCCGAACCTGGGGGGACCCAAGGCGAAATTTGGTATTGCCATTTATGAAGTTGTGTGCGTTTCGATGGCGCGGCCATGACGTTTTTTTTTTTAAAAAAATATGCCATGATTTTGTAAAAATTTGTAAAAGTTGACTCCCAAAACCATAAATTTGTCAAAGCTATGGTTAAAAAGTTATAAGGGTTTGAACGTGGCCGCGCCATTGAAACGCTCCGAACCGCGCGGCCACGGAGATCTTTAAAACTAAGCATTGCAGAGACCTGAAATTTTGCTAAGTAACAGATTGAATTTGTAAAAAATTTGTAAAAATATAGAAAAAAATCCTGGGCTTATATTTTAGGAGCTGTAAGACTAATACGCCATGGCCGCGCCATCGAAACGGTGAAAACACATTTTCGCCGATATCTCGCTGAAAAAGCAACGCAGACATCTGAAGTTTTTTGTAAAACCCAGATTTGAATTTGTCAAAACTAGTAAAAAATAAACAAAAAATCCTCAAGTTTACATTTCAGGAGCTATAAGACTAATACGCCATGGCCGCGCCATTGAAACGGTGAAAAAATACGTAATCACCGATATCTCGCTGAAAAAGCAACGCAGACGTCTGAAGTTTTTTGTAAAACCTGGATTTGAATTTGTCAAAACTAGTAAAAATGAAATAAAAAATCCTAGGTTCATATTTCAGGAGCTGTAAGACTAAAACGTCATGGCCGCGCCATTGAAACGGTGAAAAAATACGTAATCGCCGATATCTCGCTGAAAAAGCAACGCAGACGTCTGAAGTTTTTTGTAAAACCTGGATTTGAATTTGTCAAAACTAATAAAAATGAAATAAAAAATCCTAGGTACATATTTCAGGAGCTATAAGACTAATACGCCATGGCCGCGCCATTGAAACGGTGAAAACACATTTTCGCCGATATCTCGCTGAAAAAGCAACGCAGACGTCTGAAGTATTTTGTAAAAACTGCGAAAACTGCGAAACTGCGAAGTATTATAATATCTGTGACTACTGAGAACCATTCAAACGTCCGTGAAAGAGTTTTTATGGAACAGTGAAGTGTTTTGTGTTTTATTGACGGTTAGTGTTATTTAATGTACAATGGATGCTTTTTATGGTGATAAAGAATAATATTTAGTAATTACCTTAAAACTTATGAAAAGTGTAAGATTTAGAAGAGGAAATACAAAATCAAACGTTAGCAACACTCGTTGATTGTCATCACATTACATACCGGTACCTACTCTAAATTTCAAATATTTCTCTCCAATGGGGACGTCTAATCTCTTTGAAAAAATTACTGTATTGGTTCAGCTCCCTTTGCCTGCCCCAAAGACGGACGAAAGGAACCAAAAAAAACTCTGAAAAAGATCCGTTACTGAATTGATTCGAATAGAAATATGAATAATCGAGACACAAATAAAAAAAAATGATTTTCCAAAAATCAATCTTTTTTTCGATGAAATTTGCAATGTAAAGGGGTACGGGGGCGAAAAAACGATAGATGAGCGAAAAGGATTTAACTAGTCTCATATCTGGAAAAAAATCGAAAAGGATTTGCCCGCGCAATATGTGCTTCGTAATTTTCCCGCCACCACAATTCTTAACAATTCAAACAAAAAAAGTTGATGTTCTAGGGCGAAATATCGATTCCCTGGATCGATTCAGGACTAGATATCGAAATGAAAAAACATTTTTATTTGTTCCAAAAAATCGATTCTTTGCTCAATCGATTTCAGATTGACATCCCTACTTGGTACCTACACAGCTTGAAAGCTTGACTGATGGTAGCGATGGGCGATTCCGAGATGTTTTAACAATCGTAAGAATCGGAGTCGTTAAAATAAACAATCGAGTCAACCATCGACCCACTGTTCTACAAAATAATCGAGATGTTCTTCGATTGTTTCGAGTCAACGGAATCGACCGCTAGTTATTGATTGCCAGTGCTCGATATTTTTATATATTTTCATGATTCCTTCCCCGTCGTAGTATTGATTATTTTCGATTGCTCTTGTTGAAAGAATTAGTTTGGATTTGCAATCACAACGCAAGTCAAAAACTCGCGAAACTCTAAACAATCGAGGAACAACTTACGAATGATCGCGCCATGCACTAGTCGCAATAACAGACCGAGTCGTACTCGAGTCCAAGTCGAAACATTAGAGAACCATCGAATCGAAATAATCGAATAAAACCTCTCGCTATCGCGCATCGCTAATTGATGGTGACGAATGGTCAGGGTCTGTCAACTGTGTTCTATGAACAATATTAGTTAGGCTAGCAAACAAGAGAGAAACAGCAACGCCGTATCACAGTATAAACAGGGGGCAGTGGAAAATCTACCTACAGCCCAATCCGCGTTATAATTACCTACCGTACTTGCCTGTCTCAGGGTTATCACTTTAAGCTAAGTTTAAATTCAGTGCCTAGAAATGTGTTGTCTGGTTTTCATTGAGATCTACTACAGCATATTTTTTTTTACTCTCTTATTTTAAAATTTGGCGGGGGGACACATTTTGATAAATACCTACAATGAACACAATGTTTACTACCTATTTGTTTTACCCTATATTTCCTAAACTACTGGATCGATTTACATGATTCTGGCATGGATTTCCGTTTTAAGCCAAGTCCAACGTTTTCCCTAATTTCAATGTCATATCATAATGAACAAAAAATCACCTTTTCAAGTTACGTAAATATGTGACACAAAACTTTAAATTACATTTTTCTTAGTCATAATGGACTTTAAAATTGTGATGATGCTAATTTATCATAATACTGTGCAGATTCCAATTAGATTTCATCAAATATTACTTATTTACGACATAAAATTATTATCACAAGTTTTCAAAACACAAAATACCCTGAGAGAGGCAAGTACGGTAGGTAATTACATAGTATAAAAAGACAAGTAGGATATCTTCATATAAACGCACCGCGCGCGGCTTGTATGTGTGCGTCATACTACGAGTATCTTTACGTCGTCGCCGCATGCACACTCAAACTAAATCTCGACCCGTGTCGGTGTCTTACTGCCGCCAGTCGAGGCTTGCACACCGCACAAAGTTCGCGCGTCACGGCTTAAAGGCATACATAAAGTAAATTTAAGTAGGTACTTAGTTACTATGCCTACCTAAAATACTGAGAAATCGCCATGACTAAACGTAAATAAAGTCAAAGAATCTATTGACAGACCAAAGTACCCAACATTCTAGTGGAGAAAGTAGACCTGCCTACTTTGTCTGTCTAATAGAAGACGTATAGATCATCAATAATAAATTATAATATGCTAGAATTAAGCGACTTGCTTACTTTTCCTGTTCAGTAGGTAATCTGAACAGAGACAACTCTGGAATCGTTGAATTTTTTAGACACCCATACACACAGCTATAGGTTCTCCTGCGATAATCACCCATTTTTAATTTATTTATGTACTAGCTGACCCGCGCAACTTCGTCTGCGTCACATAAGAGAAAGAGAGGGTTACAGAGATTGGGTCGTAAGCTCCTATAATACAATTTTCAAAGAGCACATCATACACATCCTTCCGCATAATGAAAATGCGTTCCCGGTACATGATCATTATTTTGCTACGGAGTTATTTAAAACGATGTATCTCAGATATGCATTGAAATCAATTTACGTGCAATACGAAACGCGTCCATCAATTCTGTTAATATTGTTGATAGCAAAATTTGAAGTAGATTGGACCAAGGAATCACATTTTCCCATACAAACTTTGCCCCCCACCTTTTCACCCCCTTAGGGGTATAATTTCAGAAAATCCTTTCTTATCATAGGCATATATAGGCATACGATAAGAAATGATTTTCTACAATCTGCGGTAAAGGCTGTGCGTTGATCCATCACAGTCCTTCAGAACAAAGCATTTTTATTATTTGTAGATAGTAGGATTTGAACTCGTTTGTATTTGTAACTTTCCGGGCTTTTTGTCTGATGTACATTCGTATAGTCTACATTTTCTTCGTAGTATTATTTTGTTTGTAAATACAGGGTGAAAACGATTAACCGGGCAGAAAGGGGAGCTTCCTTAACCGTTGAGTATTAGAAACAGGATCGATTGGCATCAAAAAATGTTTTGTGTAAAATAGCAATTTTCTTGCTAACTGTACTTTTTTTAAATCTGTGAATGGGGATCAAAATTTCACGAAAAATTACGGATGGTTTCCTAAGACCATTTTCATGTAGCTGCAACGGTTAAGGTTTATCATTATTGGCATCAAAAAAAATGTTTTATGTAAAATGGCAATTTTCTTGCTAACTGCACTTTATTTTTAAATTAAATCTGTGAATGGGGATCAACATTTAGCGAAAAACTTATGGATTGTTTCTAAGACCTTTTTCGTGTAGCTGCAGTTCCCCTTACTGCCCCGTTTACCGTTTCCACCCTGTATTACCAACTACTACCGAGGAAAGCCGATTTTCTTGAGTTCCGCTATTTTGGGCGTATTCGCTTCAAAAATCAAATTTCAAGAAAATTGAGAAATTATATTTACCTGTATTAGATTTGAAGTATTTACAGCAACTTTTAAAGGTTTACACTTCATTGGATTTTATTCTATAGGTGTATGAAGTTTATTAATTTTAAACACAAAACCCTCTTTTTTACGTCTCTGGATGAAATTTTGTAAAAATGCTGAGACAGGTTTTCCTTTATTTTTGATAATAAGTATTTATTCTGAGTTTCATGATTCTAGAACAATCTAAAAATTTTTTTTCATACAAACTTTACCCCCCCTTTTCACCCCCTTTTTCCAAAATGTTCCATAATTTCTATAGCCTAAATGTTATTCTGAGTTTATTTAAATAGATTAGTGAAGTTTTCATCAAAATCCGTCCAGCAGTTTTTACGTGATGCGCGTTCAAACAAACAAACAAACAAACAAACAAAAATTTTAAAAATGGTTTTAATATGTTCAGTTACTTATTTTAAGTCACCCTGGGCGATTTTTTTTTTTTAATCTTCAATGTACAGATTTTTTGGTCTCAACGATTTTATTATATGTATAGATGCCTTTAAGCCGTGACGCGCGAACTTTGTACACGAACATCTGTTGTAATAATGGAGGAAGGAATATAACCGGAGCAATAACCTGACTTAGGGAGGTGTCATTTCTTTGTATGGGATTGGGTATCTATACGAAGTATTATAATATCTGTGACTCCGTTAAATAACTAAGGCCTGCGGGCCTAAAATGGCCGCTTTAGCAGAACATAAAATGAATCACGTTAAAAATTTTAAATTATAAAAATGGATGGAAATAGACTTTATAAAGGGTGTAAAACACCTCTTCACGAAGCCGAAAGGCACTTGTTCTCCTCATCATTGGGATAATTTTTTTGTTCTACACCATACTTGGGAACCTTTTAGTTACGGAGATATGAGGGGTCAAAGTTACTACTTTTTGACAAGTTTTTTTTAAATACAAGTTTTTTTTTGTACTTAAGATTTTAACTTTTAACACCTCCACGACCCCCGTACTCTTCAATCCTTCCATCAGGACATTTTTTTAAGTGCTTTACATTGAGTTCTTCCACAAAACATGATTTATAACCTCAAAAAAAAAAGTTGTTTCCCAGCAATATTTTTTGCGTAAAGTTCCTTAGTTTGATGTACAGAATGCTTGGTTTTGTGATGAAGTGGTTTACACCCTGTATTTATAGACATAAACATAAAGTCTATTTAAGAATTTTAAAGTTTTAACATGATTCATATTATGTTCTGCTAAAGCGGCCATTTTAGACCCCCTGAATAGGATAGACGACAAAAAAAATCTAATTATCTAATTCAGACACTATCCTTATTGCCATTTACCGTCCACCAGGTAATATACATATTGACAACTTTTTGATTTCAATGAATGAGTGTCTTTGTAGATATACTTCGTTCAAGAATATTATCCTGGTTGGTGATATTAATATTGATATTTCACCTGGGTCCCAAGACCAAAGATCATCCGCCTATCTTGATATGATTGCGTTTCACGGCATGCTTCCAGCCCACACACTACCTACTCGCAGTCGTACATGCTTAGATCATGTATTATTGAGAACTAAACTCACTGCTCATTGCTACGTTGCGCAGACATCTATTACTGATCATGATTCCGTTATACTTTTTTTGAACACTAAACCCAAGCTTACTATTAAAACAACCTACGATCGAATTGATTCCAAGGGATTGAACGAAACCATGAGAAGTATTGATTTCGGTCCTATTTATAACATGACTGATGTTAACTTGGCGGCAGATTTTTTCACAGGATCGATATCTAAAGCTATTGCAAGTAACACGGTAACCGTAACAAGTACTGTACGTAAAAGAATTCTAAAGCCTTGGATAACGAAGGGACTTCTAAGGTGTATGCGAAACCGCGATAAACTTTATATAAAGTCTAAAAAGAATCCTGGGAACGAAATAATACAAACCACATATAAGAGGTACCGGAACTATTGTAATACTATTTTAAAGAAGGCTAAGATTGATTACGAGAAGGATATGATTAAGAAAGCCGGAAATAATAACAAGAAGTTGTGGGAAATCATTAAAAATATCACATACACCTCAAAGAAAAATGAAAAGTCAACCCAGTTAATTTGCCCCAAAAATCCGTATGATTCTGTAAATAATATAAACTCATTTTTCGCGGGCATTGGTAGATCATTAGCTGAAAAAATAGCTTCCAATGACGCCAATTCATCGTTCACTAACACTGCTAGTTCATCGCGGTCTACTAGTTCCTGCGAAAAATCAATGGTACTGTTACCAACAGACGAGTCCGAAATAAAATCACTGATATTCAATCTAAAAAAAGATTGTGCAGTAGGAATCGATAAAATCTCGGGAAACTTCCTGAAAGAATTCATTGATGTTATTGTTCTTCCTCTGACATTCATTTGCAATTTATCATTTGCCACAGGAGTATTCCCATCTGCTTTTAAAAAATCACAAGTAGTTCCTGTTTTCAAAGGTGGGGATAGATGCTGTGTTAACAATTATAGGCCTATTTCTATACTTCCAACTCTATCTAAGGTATTGGAGCGCTTAATGAATATCAGACTGGTAAAGTTCTTGGAGACAAATCGGCTTTTATCTTCATCTCAATTTGGATTTCGCGCTAATAAATCAACTTCAGATGCTGTTCATCAGTTGACAGAGTTTATTATTTCTAAGCTAGATACTAAGAAAAAGACTCTGGCAATCTACTTGGATTTAGCCAAAGCATTTGACACAGTGTCTATTCCCATTTTGATAAGCAAACTAGAGCACTTGGGTGTTAGGGGTGAAACACTGGATTTGTTTGCAAATTATCTAAAGGGGAGGACACAGGTAGTTAAAGTGAATGGATGGGTTAGTGATGAACTACCTATGGAGTATGGCGTCCCTCAAGGCAGTATCCTCGGCCCAACCTTATTTTTAGTGTACATAAATGACCTATGTAACACAGACCTATCAAATGGGAAAGTAATTACATTCGCCGATGATACTGCATTGCTTTTCTATGGTGACACTTGGGAAGAAGTTTATACGCACGCCCAGAATGGATTAAATACTGTTTCTAAATGGCTCAAGGACAACATCCTCACACTAAATGTAGATAAAACAAAGTTCATGACCTACACAATCAGGAAACAAGACGTACCAAACCTGGCAATTATCCTACACAATTGTAACCTTCCATTAAACAGCTCTTGTGAATGTCCACGTTTGTCAAAAACGACCGCTATTAAGTACCTGGGTGTCGTAATTGATAACAGACTTAATTTCCAACAACACATCGAGGCCTTGGTTCCCAGGATTCGTAAGCTAATTTATATATTTAAATCTCTTCGACACATTGCTGACACCTGTATAATCAAATCAGTTTATCTCGCTTTGTGTCAATCTTTACTGTCCTATTGTATAACGTCTTGGGGTGGGGCCGCAAAAACGCTCCTGTTAAAACTAGAGAGAGCTCAGAGAGCCATATTAAAAGTGTGTTCTTTTCTTCCCATGCGCTATCCTACAGCGGACTTGTATAAACGCTGTAAGGTACTGACTGTTCGACAACTATTTATTTTAGTTACTATTACAAAAAAGCATGCTGATCTTCCGTACGACCCAAAAGCACTATCAGGGAAAAGGAGAAATACAACTGTCTGTGCGACAACGCAATATAGGACCAGTCTAGCGCATAATTTTTATGGTTTTCTGGGTTCGTATTTGTATAACAATATGAACCAAAAGTTGACCATCTATCCCCTTTCCAGGATAGAGTGCAAAAGGAAAGTGATTTCGTGGCTTCAAGGTATTGATTATAATGCAACAGAACGTTTGCTGAAACCTCTGAACTAATGCATAGAACGATTTACTTTACGCACACATAAGTTGGTCTTCACACTATTTGATTATTATGTGAAGAATAATTTCTCTCTCACTTTCACTGACACACACACACACACACCTACACACACACGCTCCAACCATATGAAAGATAACCCATTCTTGTCATCTCAAATGTTTACTTTTACTTTTATTTTATGTTATTTTGTTAAAATCTATACCTTACCGTTTTAACTAATTTGTGAAACTTTAATTGATTATCAAAAATTGTTAATTTATTTGATAATTTGAAATTTTAATTTTAATTTGTGATTTTGATTTTGATCTTGATTTTAATTTTGATTTTAGTTTTAATTTGTAATTTTGATTTTGATCTTAATTTTAATTTTGATTTTGATTTTGATTCTAATTTTAAATTAATTTAATTTATTTTACCTAATTTTGCTAAATTCATCAAGCTTGATTTAATGCAGTAATATATTGTCATGAGATAATTGTCCGATGGAGGGTCAGCCTGGTGATCTGTAATACAGGTTTTACCTAAAACAGACACCAGTCTCTTTGTTGTGAAAATTGACTTTGTACTGTTTATGATGATCAGAGAAATAAACGAATTATTATTAATTAGTCCGTCAGTTTGCAGATTATCAATACACATATTATTTGACCCGCATTTTTTCTTTTGTTACATAAACCAAAATTGACGAAGATACAACGCTTTTAAAATACCCAATACGTCACGGCTTGGTATAATTTTTAGCTAGTTCTGACGTCACAAGCCTCCACTCCCGAGTTTTGATGCGTTTTATCTTTGTCAATATTCATTAATTTACAAAAACACGTGTTCATTATTTTTCAATAATCTAACTGACGGACTAAACAGATTTGTAATTTTTTGATACTGTCGTCATGCATGCGTGTTCTTGTCGCGCTGACGGTCGGTCGCGTCCGAGTTTACATTGTGTTCAAGCGACGCTGACGTCAGCGGCGAGCGACAGCCGTATTTTGTTCTCACTGGGGCGTCACGACCGACCGTCAGCAAATTCAAAGGTAAGATTAGAGAATTATTATATTACAACGAGAATTACCGTCGCTGGCAAAAACAGTGAAGATATTGGGGGTCAAAGTTACAACTTTTTGACAAGTTTTTTTTTAAATACAAGTTTTTATTGCAAGATTTTTACTACGAACCCCGTACTCTTCAATCCATCCATCAGCACAATGTTTTGAGTGCGTTACATTGAGTTTTACTGATATTTCGTTCACTAGCCCCGCTCGGGTAAACCTGAAAGCGGCGGTAGAAAAGCATAAGGCCTAAAATACCGCCCCGGGACCCGATGGCTTGCCTGGCAGAGCCTGTGTGTGTGAATGCGGGGACCGGTGGTGGACATTTCGTTCACTAGCCCCGCTCGGGTAAACCTGAGTGCGGCGGAAGGTAGGCTCAAGGCCTTAAATACCGCCCCGGGACCCGACGGCTTGCCTAACAAAGCCTGTGTGTGCGGATGCGGGGACCGGTGGTGGACATTTCGTTCACTAGCCCCGCTCGGGTAAACCTGAGTGCGGCGGTAGGTAGGCTCAAGGCCTAAAATACCGCCCCGGGACCCGACGGCTTGCCTAGCAAAGCCTGTGTGTGCGGATGCGGGGACCGGTGGTGGACATTTCGTTTACTAGCCCCGCTCGGGTAAACCTGAGAACGGCGGTAGGTAGGCTTAAGGCCTAAAATACCGCCCCGGGACCCGATGGCTTGCCTGACAGAGCCTGTGTGTGTGAATGCGGGGACCGGTGGTGGGCATTTCGTTCACTAGCCCCGCTCGGGTTAACCTGAGAGCGGCGGTAGGTAGGCTTAAGGCCTAAAATACCGCCCCGGGACCCGATGGCTTGCCTGGCAGGGCCTGTGTGTGTGAATGCGAGGACTGGTGGTGGACATTTCGTTCACCAGCCCCGCTCGGGTAAACCTGAGAGCGGCGGTAGGTAGGCTCAAGGCCTAAAATACCGCCCCGGGACCCGATGGCTTGCCTTTGTGTGCGGATTCGGGGACCGGTGGTGGACATTTCGTTCACTAGCCCCGCTCGGGTAGACTTGAGAGCGGCGGTAGGTAGGCTCAAAGCCTAAAATACCGCCCCGGGACCCGACGGCTTGCCTAGCAAAGCCTGTGTGTGCGGATGCGGGGACCGGTGGTGGACATTTCGTTCACCAGCCCCGCTCGGGTAAACCTGAGAGCGGCGGTAGGTAGGCTCAAGGCCTAAAATACCGCCCCGGGACCCGATGGCTTGCCTTTGTGTGCGGATTCGGGGACCGGTGGTGGACATTTCGTTCACTAGCCCCGCTCGGGTAGACTTGAGAGCGGCGGTAGGTAGGCTCAAAGCCTAAAATACCGCCCCGGGACCCGATGGCTTGCCTGGCAGAGCCTGTGTGTGTAAATGCGGGGACCGGTGGTGGACATTTCGTTCGCTAGCTCCGCTCGGGTAGACCTGAGAGCGGCGGTAGGTAGGCTTAAGGCCTAAAATACCGCCCCGGGACCCGATGGCTTGCCTGGCAGAGCCTGTGTGTGTGAATGTGGGGACCGGTGGTGGACATTTCGTTCACTAGCCCCGCTCGGGTAAACCTGAGAGCGGTGGTAAGTAGGCTTAAGGCCTAAAATACCGCCCCGGGACCCGATGGCTTGCCTGACAGAGCCTGTGTGTGTGAATACGGGGACCGGTGGTGGACATCTAAAATACCGCCCAGGGACCCGATGGCTTGCCTGGCAAAGTCTGTGTGTGCGGATGCGGGGACCGGTGGTGGACATTTCGTTCACTAGCCCCGCTCGGGTAAACCTGAGTGCGGCGGTAGGTAGGCTCAAGGCCTAAAATACCGCCCCGGGACCCGACGGCTTGCCTAGCAAAGCCTGTGTGTGCGGATGCGGGGACCGGTGGTGGACATTTCGTTCACTAGCCCCGCTCGGGTAAACCTGAGAACGGCGGTAGGTAGGCTTAAGGCCTAAAATACCGCCCCGGGACCCGATGGCTTGCCTGACAGAGCCTGTGTGTGTGAATGCGGGGACCAGTGGTGGGCATTTCGTTCACTAGCCCCGCTCGGGTAAACCTGAGAGCGGCGGTAGGTAGGCTTAAGGCCTAAAATACCGCCCCGGGACCCGATGGCTTGCCTGGCAGAGCCTGTGTGTGTGAATGCGGGGACCGGTGGTGGACATTTCGTTCACCAGCCCCGCTCGGGTAAACCTGAGAGCGGCGGTAGGTAGGCTCAAGGCCTAAAATACCGCCCCGGGACCCGATGGCTTGCCTTTGTGTGCGGATGCGGGGACCGGTGGTGGACATTTCGTTCACTAGCCCCACTCGGGTAGACCTGAGAGTGGCGGTAGGTAGGCTCAAAGCCTAAAATACCGCCCCGGGACCCGATGGCTTGCCTGGCAGAGCCTGTGTGTGTAAATGCGGGGACCGGTGGTGGACATTTCGTTCGCTAGCTCCGCTCGGGTAGACCTGAGAGCGGCGGTAGGTAGGCTTGAGGCCTAAAATACCGCCCCGGGACCCGATGGCTTGCCTGGCAAAGCCTTTGTGTGCGGATGCGGGGACCGGTGGTGGACATTTCGTTCACTAGCCCCGCTCGGGTAGACCTGAGAGCGGCGGTAGGTAGGCTTAAGGCCTAAAATACCGCCCCGGGACCCGATGGCTTGCCTGACAGAGCCTGTGTGTGTGAATACGGGGACCGGTGGTGGACATCTAAAATACCGCCCAGGGACCCGATGGCTTGCCTGGCAAAGTCTGTGTGTGCGGATGCAAGGACCGGTGGTGGACATTTCGTTCACTAGCCCCGCTCGGGTAGACCTGAGAGCGGCGGTAGGTAGGCTCAAAGCCTAAAATACCGCCCCGGGACCCGATGGCTTGCCTGGCAGAGACTGTGTGTGTGAATGCGGGGACCGGTGGTGGACATTTCGTTCACTAGCCCCGCTCGGGTAAACCTGAGAGCGGTGGTAGGTAGGCTTAAGGCCTAAAATACCGCCCCGAGCCGGGACCCGATGGCTTGCCTGGCAGGGCCTGTGTGTGAATGCGGGGACCGGTGGTGGGCATTTCGTTCACTAGCCCCGCCCGGGTAAACCTGAGAGCGGCGGTAGGCAGGCTTAAGGCCTAAAATACCGCCCCGGGACCCGATGGCTTGCCTGGCAAACCCTGTGTGTGGGTTGATATCTTCTATTCTAGACGTGCGATTTTGAAGCTGTTTTCGGCTTTTTTAGACCAAACTAGGCCTCCGCCTGTGTTCTGACCATATTGCGCGCATTTTACACGCGCGTCTGGACTTCATCCCTTATTTTCAGAGAAAATCCTCAAAATTAATTGTTTTTCCAAATTTTCCTTCACATTTTAAATTAGATTATAGTTGCAATAGTCCTCACCCTTCTTCCCTGAATTCTGGTCCGCGTTCCGTGTCCCGGTCTCCAGGTAGTGGGGTGAAATTCCAAATTTTTTCTTTCGAAAACTGGTTTTTTGACCAAAAGTCAAAATTTTTGTTCGGCACCTACCACGTTTTATTCCATATATCGCTAGCCCGCGCGGAGACGCGTCTCTGGACCTCTCGCCCGCGCCCCTAGCCCGAATAAAACATACATTTTTCTAAAAAATAGTTTTTTCATACATCTCTGTAAGTACCTAAATCTACCTAAGGGAGCTAGTACAAAACTGAAACGTTGATGTCTTCTATTCTAGACGTGCGATTTTGAAGCTGTTTTCGGCTTTTTTAGACCAAACTAGGCCTCCGCCTGTGTTCTGACCATATTGCGCGCATTTTACACGCGCGTCTGGACTTCATCCCTTATTTTCAGAGAAAATCCTCAAAATTAATTGTTTTTCCAAATTTTCCTTCACATTTTAAATTAGATTATAGTTGCAATAGTCCTCACCCTTCTTCCCTGAATTCTGGTCCGCGTTCCGTGTCCCGGTCTCCAGGTAGTGGGGTGAAATTCCAATTTTTTTCTTTCGAAAACTGGTTTTTTGACCAAAAGTCAAAATTTTTGTTCGGCACCTACCACGTTTTATTCCATATATCGCTAGCCCGCGCGGAGACGCGTCTCTGGACCTCTCGCCCGCGCCCCTAGCCCGAATAAAACATACATTTTTCTAAAAAATAGTTTTTTCATACATCTCTGTAAGTACCTAAAATCTACCTAAGGGAGCTAGTACAACGGTGCCCTGGAGCTGCATCAGGGAGGCACTCCGGTATCACCGGGTGCCGACCTACCTCCGTCGTGTGGTCGGGGACTACCTGACGGACAGGGCCGTCATCTACCCCAGTCGCTGCGGAGATTGGAACCGGCGAGAGATGTCGTGCGGTGTCCCACAGGGATCGGTTCTGGGACCGCCCCTGTGGAACATCGGTTACGACTGGGTGCTGCGCGCCGACCTCCCTAGTGGTGTCAGCGTCGTTTGCTACGCAGACGACACCCTGGTGCTGGCACAGGGGAGGTCGCACGAGGCGGCGGCCGACAATATGACACGCGGGGTTGCGATAGTCGTAGAGAGGATCCGGCAACTGGGTCTCGAGGTGGTACTGCACAAGTCCGAGGCCATGTGCTTTCATGGGCCTCGGAATGCGCCACCGTCGAGATCCACACTGACGGTGGGAGGGGTATCCATCGGCGTCGAGTCGACGTTGAAGTACCTAGGACTCGTCCTCGACAGCCGGTGGAACTTCGTGGAGCACTTCCGACGCTTGGCCCCCAGGCTGGAACGGACCGGGGCTGCCTTCAGGCGGCTCCTGCCCAACCTTGGGGGGCCAAACGCCTCCTGCCGCAGGCTCTACGCGGGGGTCGTGCGGTCCATGGCCCTTTACGGGGCCCCAGTGTGGGCGCGTTCCTTGAAGCGGCGTGCCGCTCATTATCTGAACGCGCCCCAAAAAGTGGTGGCCGTAAGGATGGTCCGTGGGTACCGCACGATCTCCCGCGAGGCAGTGGGCCTGCTTGCCGGATTGCCGCCATGGGATCTGGAGGCGATAGTCCTCGCGCGCCTACACGAATGGCGCGCGGAGGTACTACGCCGGGGGGAAACTCCGCTGCCGCGGCAAATTGCCGCCCAGCGGACTGACCTCCGGCGCGATCTCATGGCGACATGGAGAGAGCGACTGTCGCAACCCCGTGCAGGGCACGCCACGATAGTGGCGGTAAGTCCCCTCTTTGAGGAGTGGCTAGAGAGGCGCCACGGCGTCCTCACCTTCCGCCTGACGCAGGTCCTCACCGGACACGGATGTTTCGGGAGGTACCTGCACCGAATCGGGCGGGAGGAAACGCCCGGGTGTCTCCACTGCGAGGATCGACCGGAGGACACGGTGGAGCACACGGTGGAGGTCTGCCCTGCGTGGGCGGAGCACCGCCGTGTCCTCGTAGCGGCGATCGGCGGCGGCGACCTCTCGCGTCCGGCCCTGGTTCAGTCCATGGTCCGGAGCGAGACGGAATGGGAAGCCGTCACCTCCTTCTGCGAAGCAGTCATGCTAGCGAAGGAGGTGGCGGAACGAGAGAGGGAGAGAGCCTCTCTTCCCGGCCGCCGCGGGAGACGCACCGGGCGTCGGGGGCCACGTGGTGGCTACCGGCCACCGTAGATGCGGGCCTGTGGACGGTTAGCTATGGGCTAGCTAGCCGTCCGTCCGTCTAGTGACGACAGGCCGTGTCGACGGCGCGTTCGTGTTCCACGCGCGCCTCAAAGAGATGTCAGCAGCAGAGAGGGGCCCGCAAGGGCCGAAGCCTGCCGGGGTTGCGGGACTGTTCGAAAGAGATACCGCGGCCCCGGAACGTAAAGGGCGAGGAAGGAACATGGATGGGTTTTAGTCAGTAAGAGTCTGACACTCCCTCCCGCTCCGCCCAGAGTGGGAGAAGTCATTTGATGATTTCCCATCCTAAAAAAAAAAAAAAAAAAAGGGAGCTAGTACAAAACTGAAACGTTGATATCTTCTATTCTAGACGTGCGATTTTGAAGCTGTTTTCGGCTTTTTTAGACCAAACTAGGCCTCCGCCTGTGTTCTGACCATATTGCGCGCATTTTACACGCGCGTCTGGACTTCATCCCTTATTTTCAGAGAAAATCCTCAAAATTAATTGTTTTTCCAAATTTTCCTTCACATTTTAAATTAGATTATAGTTGCAATAGTCCTCACCCTTCTTCCCTGAATTCTGGTCCGCGTTCCGTGTCCCGGTCTCCAGGTAGTGGGGTGAAATTCCAAATTTTTTCTTTCGAAAACTGGTTTTTTGACCAAAAGTCAAAATTTTTGTTCGGCACCTACCACGTTTTATTCCATATATCGCTAGCCCGCGCGGAGACGCGTCTTTGGACCTCTCGCCCGCGCCCCTAGCCCGAATAAAACATACATTTTTCTAAAAAATAGTTTTTTCATACATCTCTGTAAGTACCTAAAATCTACCTAAGGGAGCTAGTACACCTTGATGCGATGGGGCCGAATCTTGCGGAGAATCAGTTTGGTTTCCGCAAGGGGCGCTCCACAGTGGACGCCATCATGCGCGTGAGAGCCCTCACGACGGGGGATGCGATATCCCGGGGCGGAGTCGTCTTGGCGGTGTCTCTCGACATCGCCAACGCCTTCAACTCCCTGCCCTGGAGCTGCATCAGGGAGGCACTCCGGTATCACCGGGTGCCGACCTACCTCCGTCGTGTGGTCGGGGACTACCTGACGGACAGGGCCGTCATCTACCCCAGTCGCTGCGGAGATTGGAACCGGCGAGAGATGTCGTGCGGTGTCCCACAGGGATCGGTTCTGGGACCGCCCCTGTGGAACATCGGTTACGACTGGGTGCTGCGCGCCGACCTCCCTAGTGGTGTCAGCGTCGTTTGCTACGCAGACGACACCCTGGTGCTGGCACAGGGGAGGTCGCACGAGGCGGCGGCCGACAATATGACACGCGGGGTTGCGATAGTCGTAGAGAGGATCCGGCAACTGGGTCTCGAGGTGGCACTGCACAAGTCCGAGGCCATGTGCTTTCATGGGCCTCGGAATGCGCCACCGTCGAGATCCACACTGACGGTGGGAGGGGTATCCATCGGCGTCGAGTCGACGTTGAAGTACCTAGGACTCGTCCTCGACAGCCGGTGGAACTTCGTGGAGCACTTCCGACGCTTGGCCCCCAGGCTGGAACGGACCGGGGCTGCCTTCAGGCGGCTCCTGCCCAACCTTGGGGGGCCAAACGCCTCCTGCCGCAGGCTCTACGCGGGGGTCGTGCGGTCCATGGCCCTTTACGGGGCCCCAGTGTGGGCGCGTTCCTTGAAGCGGCGTGCCGCTCATTATCTGAACGCGCCCCAAAAAGTGGTGGCCGTAAGGATGGTCCGTGGGTACCGCACGATCTCCCGCGAGGCAGCGGGCCTGCTTGCCGGATTGCCGCCATGGGATCTGGAGGCGATAGTCCTCGCGCGCCTACACGAATGGCGCGCGGAGGTACTACGCCGGGGGGAAACTCCGCTGCCGCGGCAAATTGCCGCCCAGCGGACTGACCTCCGGCGCGATCTCATGGCGACATGGAGAGAGCGACTGTCGCAACCCCGTGCAGGGCACGCCACGATAGTGGCGGTAAGTCCCCTCTTTGAGGAGTGGCTAGAGAGGCGCCACGGCGCACGGTGGGCTGAAAATGGCTCTCAGTGGAATTAGGGCAGCTAAAAATTTACTATTTTTTAATTGAAAAAAAGTATTACAGTAATGTCCTACTAGTTGATACGAACACTTTATTGTTCTACCACATTTTTATTCGGCTGTTATTTTAAAAGTTATAGGACGTAGTATTTTTTTTTGTATGGAAAAATTCACAAAAAGTCAAATAAATCAAAAAGCTCAAATTTTCTCAAAATATAATTTATGGTTCTGATAAATAGGTCCTTGTGCCTACATGTATACCAAGTCTAGTGCCTCGGAAATCCTCGGAAGTGGGTCATTTCAAGATTTTATTTTTAAAATCATTAAATTGTCATGTCTTTGTAAAGAGGTCAAGAACTACTCTATTTTTGCTCACTTTTAGTTTAGAATGTTGTAAGAAATGGGACACATTATAATCAACCGCAACAAGTTCACTAATTTCACCATTTACGTGGTACTTAATAGTTTTTACAATATGCGTAAACAAATGACGTCATGTATTTGGAATGTCGAAGGGTCGTGCAATTTGAGTTAACAAATGACGTCATTAGCTTGCGGGCCAATCACAATCAAGCACGTGATAGCGAGGACCTATGAGAAAAATGTTACTGCTACCGTCTCAGTCCACAAACCGGGCGATCAGTACTCAGTCTGTTATTTGCATTTGCTGTTAACGGGCGCTTTTACATACGTCATTTTTTCAACCATGGATTTGAATACTGATTTAGTTACAAATCTTGATTTATTTTTGAAATTAAAAGAAAGTGGAAGTTTAAAAAATAGTGATTTTATAGTGAATTATATCAAACAAAACGTACCGTTGCCATTAAGAGACGATCAAATTAAAGTTCTTAAATCTTTTAGTAATACATATTGTTATAATCTCAACAGACGATGGACACAATCAGGTTCAAAGGGTCCCGATTTCTTAAAAAATAATAGTGCTTGGTTAGAATCTGATGTAGCATGGCCTGAATTTATTAAATCGTCTCAAAGTGAGCCTTCCATTGATGTGGTTGCGGGACCTTCTCGGGAAAGTGATTTAAAAAAAAAAAACGAAAAAAAAAAAAAAACGCGCCTAGTTCTTGACCTCTAGGGTGGTGTGGAAAAAGGAACATCCGTATTTTGTGTCAAATAACACATTATGACAAATAAAATGGATGTATATTAAGACTAAATATAATATTTTTTTATTAATTTTGTATGCGTTATAACTCCGAAAGTAGGAGTTTTTGAATAAGGGTTGCTTAACATAAAATGTTCATAAAAATCATTAGAAGTAATATCTGAACTTATTTTCCCCTAATTCCCCAAAAATGAAATTCAGCCCACTGTGCGGCGTCCTCACCTTCCGCCTGACGCAGGTCCTCACCGGACACGGATGTTTCGGGAGGTACCTGCACCGAATCGGGCGGGAGGAAACGCCCGGGTGTCTCCACTGCGAGGATCGACCGGAGGACACGGTGGAGCACACGGTGGAGGTCTGCCCTGCGTGGGCGGAGCACCGCCGTGTCCTCGTAGCGGCGATCGGCGGCGGCGACCTCTCGCGTCCGGCCCTGGTTCAATCCATGGTCCGGAGCGAGACGGAATGGGAAGCCGTCACCTCCTTCTGCGAAGCAGTCATGCTAGCGAAGGAGGTGGCGGAACGAGAGAGGGAGAGAGCCTCTCTTCCCGGCCGCCGCGGGAGACGCACCGGGCGTCGGGGGCCACGTGGTGGCTACCGGCCACCGTAGATGCGGGCCTGTGGACGGTTAGCTATGGGCTAGCTAGCCGTCCGTCCGTCTAGTGACGACAGGCCGTGTCGACGGCGCGTTCGTGTTCCACGCGCGCCTCAAAGAGATGTCAGCAGAAGAGAGGGGCCCGCAAGGGCCGAAGCCTGCTGGGGTTGCGGGACTGTTCGAAAGAGATACCGCGGCCCCGGAACGTAAAGGGCGAGGAAGGAACATGGATGGGTTTTAGTCAGTAAGAGTCTGACACTCCCTCCCGCTCCGCCCAGAGTGGGAGAAGTCATTTGATGATTTCCCATCCTAAAAAAAAATAAAAAAAAAAAAAAAGGGAGCTAGTACAAAACTGAAACGTTGATATCTTCTATTCTAGACGTGCGATTTTGAAGCTGTTTTCGGCTTTTTTAGACCAAACTAGTCCTCCGCCTGTGTTCTGACCATATTGCGCGCATTTTACACGCGCGTCTGGACTTCATCCCTTATTTTCAGAGAAAATCCTCAAAATTAATTGTTTTTCCAAATTTTCCTTCACATTTTAAATTAGATTATAGTTGCAATAGTCCTCACCCTTCTTCCCTGAATTCTGGTCCGCGTTCCGTGTCCCGGTCTCCAGGTAGTGGGGTGAAATTCCAAATTTTTTCTTTCGAAAACTGGTTTTTTGACCAAAAGTCAAAATTTTTGTTCGGCACCTACCACGTTTTATTCCATATATCGCTAGCCCGCGCGGAGACGCGTCTCTGGACCTCTCGCCCGCGCCCCTAGCCCGAATAAAACATACATTTTTCTAAAAAATAGTTTTTTCATACATCTCTGTAAGTACCTAAAATCTACCTAAGGGAGCTAGTACAACGGTGCCCTGGAGCTGCATCAGGGAGGCACTCCGGTATCACCGGGTGCCGACCTACCTCCGTCGTGTGGTCGGGGACTACCTGACGGACAGGGCCGTCATCTACCCCAGTCGCTGCGGAGATTGGAACCGGCGAGAGATGTCGTGCGGTGTCCCACAGGGATCGGTTCTGGGACCGCCCCTGTGGAACATCGGTTACGACTGGGTGCTGCGCGCCGACCTCCCTAGTGGTGTCAGCGTCGTTTGCTACGCAGACGACACCCTGGTGCTGGCACAGGGGAGGTCGCACGAGGCGGCGGCCGACAATATGACACGCGGGGTTGCGATAGTCGTAGAGAGGATCCGGCAACTGGGTCTCGAGGTGGCACTGCACAAGTCCGAGGCCATGTGCTTTCATGGGCCTCGGAATGCGCCACCGTCGAGATCCACACTGACGGTGGGAGGGGTATCCATCGGCGTCGAGTCGACGTTGAAGTACCTAGGACTCGTCCTCGACAGCCGGTGGAACTTCGTGGAGCACTTCCGACGTTTGGCCCCCAGGCTGGAACGGACCGGGGCTGCCTTCAGGCGGCTCCTGCCCAACCTTGGGGGGCCAAACGCCTCCTGCCGCAGGCTCTACGCGGGGGTCGTGCGGTCCATGGCCCTTTACGGGGCCCCAGTGTGGGCGCGTTCCTTGAAGCGGCGTGCCGCTCATTATCTGAACGCGCCCCAAAAAGTGGTGGCCGTAAGGATGGTCCGTGGGTACCGCACGATCTCCCGCGAGGCAGTGGGCCTGCTTGCCGGATTGCCGCCATGGGATCTGGAGGCGATAGTCCTCGCGCGCCTACACGAATGGCGCGCGGAGGTACTACGCCGGGGGGAAACTCCGCTGCCGCGGCAAATTGCCGCCCAGCGGACTGACCTCCGGCGCGATCTCATGGCGACATGGAGAGAGCGACTGTCGCAACCCCGTGCAGGGCACGCCACGATAGTGGCGGTAAGTCCCCTCTTTGAGGAGTGGCTAGAGAGGCGCCACGGCGTCCTCACCTTCCGCCTGACGCAGGTCCTCACCGGACACGGATGTTTCGGGAGGTACCTGCACCGAATCGGGCAGGAGGAAACGCCCGGGTGTCTCCACTGCGAGGATCGACCGGAGGACACGGTGGAGCACACGGTGGAGGTCTGCCCTGCGTGGGCGGAGCACCGCCGTGTCCTCGTAGCGGCGATCGGCGGCGGCGACCTCTCGCGTCCGGCCCTGGTTCAGTCCATGGTCCGGAGCGAGACGGAATGGGAAGCCGTCACCTCCTTCTGCGAAGCAGTCATGCTGGCGAAGGAGGTGGCGGAACGAGAGAGGGAGAGAGCCTCTCTTCCCGGCCGCCGCGGGAGACGCACCGGGCGTCGGGGGCCACGTGGTGGCTACCGGCCACCGTAGATGCGGGCCTGTGGACGGTTAGCTATGGGCTAGCTAGCCGTCCGTCCGTCTAGTGACGACAGGCCGTGTCGACGGCGCGTTCGTGTTCCACGCGCGCCTCAAAGAGATGTCAGCAGCAGAGAGGGGCCCGCAAGGGCCGAAGCCTGCCGGGGTTGCGGGACTGTTCGAAAGAGATACCGCGGCCCCGGAACGTAAAGGGCGAGGAAGGAACATGGATGGGTTTTAGTCAGTAAGAGTCTGACACTCCCTCCCGCTCCGCCCAGAGTGGGAGAAGTCATTTGATGATTTCCCATCCTAAAAAAAAAAAGGGAGCTAGTACAAAACTGAAACGTTGATATCTTCTATTCTAGACGTGCGATTTTGAAGCTGTTTTCGGCTTTTTTAGACCAAACTAGGCCTCCGCCTGTGTTCTGACCATATTGCGCGCATTTTACACGCGCGTCTGGACTTCATCCCTTATTTTCAGAGAAAATCCTCAAAATTAATTGTTTTTCCAAATTTTCCTTCACATTTTAAATTAGATTATAGTTGCAATAGTCCTCACCCTTCTTCCCTGAATTCTGGTCCGCGTTCCGTGTCCCGGTCTCCAGGTAGTGGGGTGAAATTCCAAATTTTTTCTTTCGAAAACTGGTTTTTTGACCAAAAGTCAAAATTTTTGTTCGGCACCTACCACGTTTTATTCCATATATCGCTAGCCCGCGCGGAGACGCGTCTCTGGACCTCTCGCCCGCGCCCCTAGCCCGAATAAAACATACATTTTTCTAAAAAATAGTTTTTTCATACATCTCTGTAAGTACCTAAAATCTACCTAAGGGAGCTAGTACAACGGTGCCCTGGAGCTGCATCAGGGAGGCACTCCGGTATCACCGGGTGCCGACCTACCTCCGTCGTGTGGTCGGGGACTACCTGACGGACAGGGCCGTCATCTACCCCAGTCGCTGCGGAGATTGGAACCGGCGAGAGATGTCGTGCGGTGTCCCACAGGGATCGGTTCTGGGACCGCCCCTGTGGAACATCGGTGACGACTGGGTGCTGCGCGCCGACCTCCCTAGTGGTGTCAGCGTCGTTTGCTACGCAGACGACACCCTGGTGCTGGCACAGGGGAGGTCGCACGAGGCGGCGGCCGACAATATGACACGCGGGGATCGATATTTTCAGTTCCAGACGTGCGATTTTCAATCTGTTTTCGGTGTTTTTAGACATAACTAGGCCTCCGCCTACGTACTGACCATAACGCGCGCATTTTACACGCGCGTCTGGACTTTATCCCTAAATTCCAGAGATATTCCTCAAAATTTATTATTTTTCCAAATTTTCCTTCACATTTTAAATTAGATTATAGTTGTAATAGTACTCACCCTTCTTCCCTGAATTCTGGTCCGCGTTCCGTGTCCCGGTCTCCAGGTTGTGGGGTGAAAATCCAAATTTTTTATTCCGAAAACTGGTTTTTTGACCAAAAGTCAAAATTTTTGTTCGGCACCTACCACGTTTTATTTCATATATCGCTAGCCCGCGCGGAGACGCGTCTCTGGACACCTCGCACGCGCCCCTAGCACGAATAAAACATACATTTTTCTAAAAAATAGTTATTTTCATACATCTCTGTAAGTACCAAAATCTACCTTAGGAAGCTTGTTAAAAAGTAAAACATCGATATTTTCAGTTCCAGACGTGCGATTTTCAATCTGTTTTCGGTGTTTTTAGACATAACTAGGCCTCCGCCTACGTACTGACCATAACGCGCGCATTTTACACGCGCGTCTGGACTTTATCCCTAAATTCCAGAGATATTCCTCAAAATTTATTATTTTTCCAAATTTTCCTTCACATTTTAAATTAGATTATAGTTGTAATAGTACTCACCCTTCTTCCCTGAATTCTGGTCCGCGTTCCGTGTCCCGGTCTCCAGGTTGTGGGGTGAAAATCCAAATTTTTTATTCCGAAAACTGGTTTTTTGACCAAAAGTCAAAATTTTTGTTCGGCACCTACCACGTTTTATTTCATATATCGCTAGCCCGCGCGGAGACGCGTCTCTGGACACCTCGCACGCGCCCCTAGCACGAATAAAACATACATTTTTCTAAAAAATAGTTATTTTCATACATCTCTGTAAGTACCAAAATCTACCTTAGGAAGCTTGTTAAAAAGTAAAACATCGATATTTTCAGTTCCAGACGTGCGATTTTCAATCTGTTTTCGGTGTTTTTAGACATAACTAGGCCTCCGCCTACGTACTGACCATAACGCGCGCATTTTACACGCGCGTCTGGACTTTATCCCTAAATTCCAGAGATATTCCTCAAAATTTATTATTTTTCCAAATTTTCCTTCACATTTTAAATTAGATTATAGTTGTAATAGTACTCACCCTTCTTCCCTGAATTCTGGTCCGCGTTCCGTGTCCCGGTCTCCAGGTTGTGGGGTGAAAATCCAAATTTTTTATTCCGAAAACTGGTTTTTTGACCAAAAGTCAAAATTTTTGTTCGGCACCTACCACGTTTTATTTCATATATCGCTAGCCCGCGCGGAGACGCGTCTCTGGACACCTCGCACGCGCCCCTAGCACGAATAAAACATACATTTTTCTAAAAAATAGTTATTTTCATACATCTCTGTAAGTACCAAAATCTACCTTAGGAAGCTTGTTAAAAAGTAAAACATCGATATTTTCAGTTCCAGACGTGCGATTTTCAATCTGTTTTCGGTGTTTTTAGACATAACTAGGCCTCCGCCTACGTACTGACCATAACGCGCGCATTTTACACGCGCGTCTGGACTTTATCCCTAAATTCCAGAGATATTCCTCAAAATTTATTATTTTTCCAAATTTTCCTTCACATTTTAAATTAGATTATAGTTGTAATAGTACTCACCCTTCTTCCCTGAATTCTGGTCCGCGTTCCGTGTCCCGGTCTCCAGGTTGTGGGGTGAAAATCCAAATTTTTTATTCCGAAAACTGGTTTTTTGACCAAAAGTCAAAATTTTTGTTCGGCACCTACCACGTTTTATTTCATATATCGCTAGCCCGCGCGGAGACGCGTCTCTGGACACCTCGCACGCGCCCCTAGCACGAATAAAACATACATTTTTCTAAAAAATAGTTATTTTCATACATCTCTGTAAGTACCAAAATCTACCTTAGGAAGCTTGTTAAAAAGTAAAACATCGATATTTTCAGTTCCAGACGTGCGATTTTCAATCTGTTTTCGGTGTTTTTAGACATAACTAGGCCTCCGCCTACGTACTGACCATAACGCGCGCATTTTACACGCGCGTCTGGACTTTATCCCTAAATTCCAGAGATATTCCTCAAAATTTATTATTTTTCCAAATTTTCCTTCACATTTTAAATTAGATTATAGTTGTAATAGTACTCACCCTTCTTCCCTGAATTCTGGTCCGCGTTCCGTGTCCCGGTCTCCAGGTTGTGGGGTGAAAATCCAAATTTTTTATTCCGAAAACTGGTTTTTTGACCAAAAGTCAAAATTTTTGTTCGGCACCTACCACGTTTTATTTCATATATCGCTAGCCCGCGCGGAGACGCGTCTCTGGACACCTCGCACGCGCCCCTAGCACGAATAAAACATACATTTTTCTAAAAAATAGTTATTTTCATACATCTCTGTAAGTACCAAAATCTACCTTAGGAAGCTTGTTAAAAAGTAAAACATCGATATTTTCAGTTCCAGACGTGCGATTTTCAATCTGTTTTCGGTGTTTTTAGACATAACTAGGCCTCCGCCTACGTACTGACCATAACGCGCGCATTTTACACGCGCGTTTGGACTTTATCCCTAAATTCCAGAGATATTCCTCAAAATTTATTATTTTTCCAAATTTTCCTTCACATTTTAAATTAGATTATAGTTGTAATAGTACTCACCCTTCTTCCCTGAATTCTGGTCCGCGTTCCGTGTCCCGGTCTCCAGGTTGTGGGGTGAAAATCCAAATTTTTTATTCCGAAAACTGGTTTTTTTGACCAAAAGTCAAAATTTTTGTTCGGCACCTACCACGTTTTATTTCATATATCGCTAGCCCGCGCGGAGACGCGTCTCTGGACACCTCGCACGCGCCCCTAGCACGAAAAAATTTTGCCCACCCACCCGCCCTCTGGTATATAGGAAGGTAGACGTGGGATTTTCGGCAAAATTTTATTTTTGGCATTTTGATAGGATTTACTCTTTTAAGGGATTTTTATCGTTTTTTAGGTATTTTTGACTTTTTATCGTATTAGATACATAATTGTTGACATATATTAATAAGTATTTACTATTGTATTAAATTTTTAACTGATTTTTATATTATTTTATTATTTTCTGTGTACCCCCCTTTACAGGGACACAGTTTAGTCCAGTGTCCGACCTTATAAGTCTCTCCTCTCGAGTATTATCGCTCTGACTCCCTCTTTACAGGAGTCAGTTCTGAAAACACCTGCTCTTGATCGTACTTGAAAATGTTCCGCACCCCATCCAGCACCGTGAGGGCTCCTGGCTCTAGCGGCTCGTCGCGATCGGCGGAGAAAGCAATGCCTTCGCCTGCTGACGCAAGGAGGAGAATCTCCTTCGGAGATGAGATTCCTGCTGCGTCACAGGGGGGCCCTGCCACTCCGGGGACGCGCCGAACCGCTATTGATGCCTCAAGACCGCTCAAAAAGCCTGAGGCGAAGTGCCGCAGTCGCATTGAGGAAGCGAGAGCTTGCCTAAATAAGGCAAAGCTTAATTTGGGCAACTCTCGCAACCTCAAGGCAGAGATAAAGACTGCGGTGCTCGAAGCCATAAACAGGCTCTATGAGCTGGTCAAGGAGTCCGAGCGCGACAAGGCCTCTGCCGCACCTGTAGCTGTGCCGGAACCCGCGCCTACTGCTGACTTCTGCCCCCCGTCAATTTCCGAGAGTCTCGCGAGCCAGACTGAGCTCATTAACACCCTCAAGGAGCACATCTCCATTGTTAAAGAGAACACCGAGAAGGTGGAAAAGCTCCGAGACAGTCTGGCAAGCAGGGAAAGTGTGGGAGAGACCACCTACGCGGGTGTAGCGGCAGTCAGCAAACCCCACACCGGTGCACAGGCCCCGGAGCGGACGACGCTGCACTCCGTGGTGGTCTCTTCCACACATGAGATGGATACGGGGGCTGAAGTTCTCGAAAGAGTGCGGAAAGCGGTGGACGCGAAGGAGGGCTGGGTGCGAGTAGAGAGGGTCCGAAAAGCCAAGGACCAGAAGGTTATTATGGGGTGCGAAACGAAGGAGGAGAGGCGCAAACTCAAAGTGCGTTTAGAAGCGGCCGGAGAGAACCTCGTCGTCGAGGAGGTGAAAAACAGGGACCCGCTTCTGATTCTTAGGGACGTGCTGCTGCTCCACAGTGACGAGGACGTGTTGCGAGCCCTTAGGAATCAGAACCGGGAGTTATTTGACGGCCTCGGCGACGAGGAACAAAAGGTATCCATAAAGTTCAGGAAGAAATCCCGTAACCCTCATGTGAACAGCATTGTGCTGAGTGTTTCCCCTGCTATCTGGAGGCGGGCACTCGAAGGAGGCAAACTGCGTATTGACCTCCAGAGAGTGCGCGTCGAAGACCAGACGCCTCTGGTGCAGTGCACGCGCTGCTTAGCATACGGTCACGGCAAGCGTCTTTGCGTAGAGCCGGCTGACCTATGCAGCCACTGCGGCGGTCCACACCTTAGGGTGGACTGCCCAGTCAAACACCTAGGCGAACCAGCGTCGTGCGTGAACTGCACCAGAGCCAAGCTCGGGGAACACTCGCACAATGCGTTCAGCATAGAATGCCCGATACGCAAGAAGTGGGACGCATTCGCTAGAGCAACTATAGCGTATTGCTAGAGTTGTCGATGCGCTCACTTCTGCGTTCACAGGGATGACCAGTCTGACACAACCAGATTGCAGACGCATTGAGCGAACCACTAGGGTTGGCTTAATGAATGGGGATAATTGGAGTCACTTTCGTGAGAAAGTGGCTGAAATTATGCTAGTTTGGAGGTCAACTTTAGTGGAATCGACAAGTTGTGTCAGATTGGCTAAAATTCAGTTTCAAAAAGATTCGGTTGAAAACTATTATGTGAAAGTATATAGTAAATATATAGTATTCATAATAATAAGTAAAACCAAATCATGCAAAATAAAACGAAACAAAGGAAATACCATGAGGGTAAAAATAAATTGGGATAGAAAAATGAAAAATTTGTGAAAAGCAACCAAAATGCATGAGTTTTTTTAAATAAAGTAAAGTAGTAGAATAGTATGAAGATACAAGTAATCATTAAGTAGTTTAGTTGAACAGAAATAATATTATAGTAGGTAGGAGTATATTTTAAGTAAATAACAGTTTATGAATTAAATACAAATAAATAGAGTTCAAAATAGTATTAAAAAGCAAAAGTCAAAATTAAACGCATAACGCGCGGTCTCTTCGGCCTTTTTTTAAAAATCTATCGCCAGATAAGTTGAAATATAGTACACAAGGGCTCTGATCTATGTCAGAGGGACACTGGTGGGGCAGGAGTGTGGTTTTAGCCGGTTCGAGTCCGGCACTACCTCGACTATCTCACAACCTGTGAGGGAGTCGAGGTGTCCGCGGGGATTTCCCACTCCTGCCAAAACAAAAAAAAAAAAAAAAAAAAAAAATATGACACGCGGGGTTGCGATAGTCGTAGAGAGGATCCGGCAACTGGGTCTCGAGGTGGCACTGCACAAGTCCGAGGCCATGTGCTTTCATGGGCCTCGGAATGCGCCACCGTCGAGATCCACACTGACGGTGGGAGGGGTATCCATCGGCGTCGAGTCGACGTTGAAGTACCTAGGACTTGTCCTCGACAGCCGGTGGAACTTCGTGGAGCACTTCCGACGTTTGGCCCCCAGGCTGGAACGGACCGGGGCTGCCTTCAGGCGGCTCCTGCCCAACCTTGGGGGGCCAAACGCCTCCTGCCGCAGGCTCTACGCGGGGGTCGTGCGGTCCATGGCCCTTTACGGGGCCCCAGTGTGGGCGCGTTCCTTGAAGCGGCGTGCCGCTCATTATCTGAACGCGCCCCAAAAAGTGGTGGCCGTAAGGATGGTCCGTGGGTACCGCACGATCTCCCGCGAGGCAGTGGGCCTGCTTGCCGGATTGCCGCCATGGGATCTGGAGGCGATAGTCCTCGCGCGCCTACACGAATGGCGCGCGGAGGTACTACGCCGGGGGGAAACTCCGCTGCCGCGGCAAATTGCCGCCCAGCGGACTGACCTCCGGCGCGATCTCATGGCGACATGGAGAGAGCGACTGTCGCAACCCCGTGCAGGGCACGCCACGATAGTGGCGGTAAGTCCCCTCTTTGAGGAGTGGCTAGAGAGGCGCCACGGCGTCCTCACCTTCCGCCTGACGCAGGTCCTCACCGGACACGGATGTTTCGGGAGGTACCTGCACCGAATCGGGCAGGAGGAAACGCCCGGGTGTCTCCACTGCGAGGATCGACCGGAGGACACGGTGGAGCACACGGTGGAGGTCTGCCCTGCGTGGGCGGAGCACCGCCGTGTCCTCGTAGCGGCGATCGGCGGCGGCGACCTCTCGCGTCCGGCCCTGGTTCAGTCCATGGTCCGGAGCGAGACGGAATGGGAAGCCGTCACCTCCTTCTGCGAAGCAGTCATGCTGGCGAAGGAGGTGGCGGAACGAGAGAGGGAGAGAGCCTCTCTTCCCGGCCGCCGCGGGAGACGCACCGGGCGTCGGGGGCCACGTGGTGGCTACCGGCCACCGTAGATGCGGGCCTGTGGACGGTTAGCTATGGGCTAGCTAGCCGTCCGTCCGTCTAGTGACGACAGGCCGTGTCGACGGCGCGTTCGTGTTCCACGCGCGCCTCAAAGAGATGTCAGCAGCAGAGAGGGGCCCGCAAGGGCCGAAGCCTGCCGGGGTTGCGGGACTGTTCGAAAGAGATACCGCGGCCCCGGAACGTAAAGGGCGAGGAAGGAACATGGATGGGTTTTAGTCAGTAAGAGTCTGACACTCCCTCCCGCTCCGCCCAGAGTGGGAGAAGTCATTTGATGATTTCCCATCCTAAAAAAAAAAAAAAAAAAAAAAAAGGGAGCTAGTACAAAACTGAAACGTTGATATCTTCTATTCTAGACGTGCGATTTTGAAGCTGTTTTCGGCTTTTTTAGACCAAACTAGGCCTCCGCCTGTGTTCTGACCATATTGCGCGCATTTTACACGCGCGTCTGGACTTCATCCCTTATTTTCAGAGAAAATCCTCAAAATTAATTGTTTTTCCAAATTTTCCTTCACATTTTAAATTAGATTATAGTTGCAATAGTCCTCACCCTTCTTCCCTGAATTCTGGTCCGCGTTCCGTGTCCCGGTCTCCAGGTAGTGGGGTGAAATTCCAAATTTTTTCTTTCGAAAACTGGTTTTTTGACCAAAAGTCAAAATTTTTGTTCGGCACCTACCACGTTTTATTCCATATATCGCTAGACCGCGCGGAGACGCGTCTCTGGACACCTCGCACGCGCCCCTTGCTCGAATAAATTTTGCCCACCCACCCGCCCTCTGGTATATAGGAAGGTAGACGTGGAATTTTGGCAAAATTTTTTGTGTCGTGATTTTCTCTGGATTTATTGTTGTTAGGGTTTTTAAGTGTTCTCTTAGAAAATTTTTGACATTTTAAGTTTATTTGACCGAGTCTGTAGGCTCATTTATTTTTTTAAGACGATTTAATTAATAATTGTATTTATATTTTAACCGATTGTTATTTATTATCTCCTGTGTACCCCCCTTTACAGGGACACAGCAGAGTCTAGTCCAGTGAGCCCTAAAATATTTACCCGTCTCTCCTCCCGAGCGGATATTATTGATCGGGCCCCCACTTTACAGGGGTTCGTTTTTATTTTTATTTGATTAGATGCCGCTCGAGAGCAATATGTTCCGCACCCCATCCGCTACCTTGAGAACGTTAGGTTCCGGGGGCTCGGCGCGATCGCCGGAGAAAGCGGGAGTTTCGTCTGCCAACGCGAGGCGGAGAATCTCCTTCGGAGACGACACTCTTCCCGCCTCGCAGGTGGGCCCTGCCACTCCGGGGACGCGCCGACCCCCTGCTGACCTTTCAACACCGCTCATGAAGCCTGAGGCGAGGCACCGTAGTCGCACTGAGGAGGCGAGAGCTTGCCTGAACAAGGCTAAGGTTAACTTGGGCAACTCTCGCAACCTCAAGGCCGAAATTAAGACTGCTGTGCTCCAAGCCATAAACAGGCTTTATGAGCTAGTGAAAGAGTCCGAGCGGGACAAGGCCTCTGACGCACCCATTGCCGTACCGGAACCCGCGCCCACTGCTGACTTCGGCCCCCAACCCATTTCTATGGAGGTTCTCGCTGGCCAGACTGAGCTCCTGAAGACCATGCAGGAGCACATCTCGGAGCTAAAAGACAACTCCGAGAAACTTGACCGGCTCCGAGACAGTCTGGCCAACAGAGAATGTGTGGGAGAGACAACCTACGCGAACGTAGCAGCCGTCAGTAAGTGCCACACCGGGGCGCAAGCCCTGGAGCGAACGACGCTGCACTCCGTGGTTGTCACCTCAACACAGGAGACGGATACGGGGGCCGAAGTCCTCGAAAGAGTGAGAAGAGTGTGAGGAGGAGAGGCGCAAGCTAAAGGCGCGATTAGAGGAGGTCGGAGAGAACCTCGTCGTCGAGGACGTGAAAAACAGGGACCCGCTTCTGATTCTTAGGGACGTGTTGCTGATCCACAGTGACGAAGACGTGTTGCGAGCCCTTAGGAATCAGAACCGGGAGCTATTTGACGGCCTCGGCGACGAGGAACAGAAAGTTTCGATTAAATTTCGGAAAAAATCGCGAAACCCCCATGTCAACAGCATTGTGATGAGTGTTTCCCCTGCTATCTGGAGGCGGGCACTCGAAGGAGGCAAACTGCGCATTGACCTCCAGAGAGTGCACGTCGAAGACCAGACGCCTCTGGTGCAGTGCACGCGCTGCCTAGCATACGGTCACGGCAAGCGTTTGTGCGTAGAGCCTGTTGACCTATGCAGCCACTGCGGCGGTCCACACCTTAGGGTGGACTGCCCAGTTAAAGATCTTGGCGAAGCAGCGGCGTGCGTGAACTGCACCAGAGCTAAGCTCGGGGAACACTCGCACAATGCGTTCAGCAAAGAATGCCCAATACGCAGGAAGTGGGACGCATTCGCACGAGCAACCATAGCCTATTGCTAAAGTTGCCAATGCGCCCACTTCCGCGTATTTAGTGATGACCAGTCTGACACAACCAGATGGCAGACGCATTGAGCGAACCACTGAGGTTGGCTTAATGGATGGGGGTAATTGGAGTCACTTTCGTCAGAAAGTGGCTTCAATTATGCTAGTTTGTGGGTCAACTTTAGTGGAATCGACATGTTGTGTCAGATTGGCTGCAAATCTGTTTCGTACATGTTCGCATAATGTTTGGAGTGGAAAACTATTATATAGTATTATATAGTAAATATATAGTATTGATAATAAGCAAACCTAAAAACAAAATTATGACAAATAAAACGAAACAAGGGAAATAAGAGGACAGAAATAATGGGGATAGAAATTCTCGAATTAGTAAAATAGAAAGTAAAATGTAAGAATTGCTAAATAAATTAAAGTAGTAGATTTTAAATTGAAACACGTAATAATGAAATAATTTAGTTAAAAAGTAACATATTATAGTAGATAGTAATATTTAGAAGTAAATAAAGACGAAAAAAACGTAAATACATAAAATAATATAAAGTTCTGAACAGTATTAAAAAATAATAGTTAAAATTTAACGCATAAAGCGTGGTCTCTTCGGCCTTTTTAAACTCAGTCGCCAATTAAATTAAAAATTTGTACACAAGGGCTCTGATTCCCACGTCAGAGGGACACTGGTGGGGCAGGAGTGTGGTTTTAGCCGGTTCGAGTCCGGCACTACCTCGACTGTCTCACAATCTGTGAGGTAGTCGAGGTGTCCGCGGGGATTTCCCACTCCTGCCAAAACAAAAAAAAAAAAAAAAACCCTGTCTGTGCGGATGCGGGGACCGGTGGTGGACATTTCGTTCACTAGCCCCGCTCGGGTAAACCTGAGAGTGGCGGTAGGTAGGCTCAAGGCCTAAAATACCGCCCAGGGACCCGATTGCTTGCCTGGCGAAGCCTGTGAACTCTGTAGTTATAACTTTCTGTTCAAACTGTCTAAGGCGCGAGCTTCGCGCGGGCTTCTGTATGAGTTAAGCTTCCAGGCTCTTGTGGAAAGAAACATAATTATTTGCTACATTTACCAACTACTTAACTATCTGGTTCTCCTAGCGGCTCGTCAATATCTAATATCTATGTCTGCGCTATCTTTCTGCTGTCTGCTAGGGTACGCCTACTGAACCCTCATACAAATACTTATATTACTGTCCGAGCGTTACTTGACAGCGGGAGTCAAATAAAAGCAGGAGTCAATCAAAGACTCAACTTGACTCCTCAGCCATCAAATGTCGGTATTGTCACTCAACTTGAGCACAAAACGCTGCGATTACAATTTCTTTCTAACTTTCTATGTATTACCTCGTTTTCAGGGACAAGAGCGAATCTACTAAGCTCAGAGTTGTTTTCAATGCCTCTGAGCCCACAAGCTCTGGCTTTTCCGTTAATAACCTCCAGATGGTAGGTCCTACAATACAAGATTTACTTTTTAACATCCTATTACGTTTCCGTCAATACAAGTATGTTTTGTCAGGCTGGAGACATAGAAAAAATGTTCCGACAAGTGCGGCTAAGAGAAGCTGATCGTGACTTACAACTCATTCTATGGCGCGACAGCGAAAATGAGCCTCAGTCCGTACACTCAAACTAACCTACGGTTTTGCCAGTGCAAGCTTTCTTACCACTCGCTGCATTTGGCAGATTGGCGAAGAATGTGAAAGACGATTTATTAGGGTAATTTCTTTTGTTAGGTATTAGGAAGAGGTAAATGTTGACCGGGCTTGGTTTCAAAAGTTGTAGAATGAAAACTAGCAATTTTTTGTATTCTTTGTTCAAACTATGATTCTTGTGCTTGTAAAACTGCAAACACAAAATTAAAATGTTACAATACCTAACTATAATTAACTTATAATCACACCCGCAGTCAAATTCATAATCAGGAACTCCTGACATTAGGATCTACAAGCACAAGGGAACATGGTGTAGGGTGGTGGTGGGGTGTACCTACCTATACGACTTCAGGTGTGTTAGTTATGTATTGTTACATTCAAGGTGGAATGATTTTCATACAAATTGATTTTACCATCTAAGGGCGAAGGGCTAGTATGTTTGTGTATACTGAAATAACTGCTGTAAGCTTTTATTTTGGTCTGTATTTGTGTTTGGTTTTGGTGTGTTTTGTGTGTGATATTTGGTTAGAGAATACTGTGGATTAATAGCGAAAATAACATGGATATTTTAATTTGAATGTGTGAAAATACTGTAATTTGCTGCAAATAAAAGTAAAACCGACTTCAAAAAGAAAAAGTGAAAAATAACTTTAGCTTCTGAAGTCGGTGACGTTTGTATGATTGATTCAAAAGCTAAAGTTATTTTTCACTTTTTAGTGGTTCACATGGAAAGTGCATACCGTTACAATTACAACAAGCCCAAACACGACTAGGATACATTGTCTCATTATGGAGTTCCGTGACTCTTGGCTTCATCATCAGATCTGATGGTAGAATGGTTCTTATCAAACGCAAATGCTTCACTTGTTGTAGAAAATATAAAAATTGCTGTACGTTATCCTATAAAATTTGAAGAGTTCCCTCGATTTCGCCAAGATTCTATCATCAGATCCCGACTTGGCGACTATGGGACCAACTTGGAAGTATACCCTTTCAAACAAAATAAGAATTTTTCAAATCGGTTTAGGCGTCTTCGAGTAATCGGGTAACATACATAAAAAAAAAAAAAAAAAAATACATACAGTCGAATAGAGAACCTCCTCCTTTTTGGAAGTCGGTTAAAAAACCAATATATAATATAAAAGCCTACAACAGTTATTTCAGTGTACAAGACGATCGTACCCATCAATCAACAATAACTAGATACTGGGTCACATACAAGTTGAAAGCTAAAAAATAGCAGCACATATTTTCATTAGCTGTGTCACAACCAGACTGAATCAGAATAAGAGCTCACTTTGCAAGTCAGGACAGGACATCTAGTTATAGTTATTGAAGACCGTACCACCTTAAAATCTTGTGCTTGAATGAATGAATTACTAAAAAAAAAATGAAAATGAATTACTAACCCCTTCAATCAATAATCTAACCCCCATACTTATTAAATAGTTCTTAAAATTAGCCTTGTCACTGTTTGTCATTGCCCTAAATAGATAGAGTTGGCAACTGTTAAAATGCAGCATGTCTGTCTAGACTCTTTTGTTTATCTTTTGACAAATAATCAATGCTTAACTATTGCCATCTCTAACCACTGGGTGCAATGATTAAATTTGAATTGCATTTATGAGTATACCCCACGTGTTGTATGCCTACCAGTGGCGCAGGCTCCTAACAACTCCATTCCCACCGGCTTACCTTCAGAAGTTCAGAACACAACCACTCTACACACTCTACACACTACCTACCGTAATTGAAAAATTGCACAATCACTACTTCTTACAAGCATCATCAAACGCCTACTCGCATTTAATAAAAAAAAAATTACCCTTCAATAACATTTTGCTATAAAATAACCCGCAGGCGCTATCGGCTTTTTGGCAGCTTAATTTCTAAGCAAAATAAACGTCATGACGTCACTAGCCAGCCCGCCATAGTATGGCTCTGGTAAGCCGAAGCAAACCGAGTTATTCATAGAGAAAGTAATAGAAAATGCGTGCGCGTGAGCGAGATGGAAAGAAATCGTTATCGCTCGTTGAATTTCGTAAAGAATCGGACATCATTCATGCTTGATGAATGACATTATTTTGTGCAGTAAACCGAATTTTATCGAGCTACGACAGGGGCAGAAAAAGAAAGTATGATAGGGGAAGAACGAGATAGTATTAGTAATGGTGGATTTCGTATTTGGTTATTTATTTGGATGTTTATTTTGTTGTTCACTTTTATTTTTCAACTATGGTACCTCTGCATTTTTTTTTGTTTTTTTTTTGTCATGGTTGCCAATTTCATTATTTTTGTGGTCGCTGATAATGAAAATTAGGTCAAAATGAAAATCCAAAATGACATTTTTTGGTTGTTTCTTCATGGATGTTGTTTTCGTGGTATTTGAGGTCGCTGATAATGAAAATCTAAGATGGCGCCGATGAAAAATTTCAGTTTTTTCTTCATGGGTGTCGTTTTCGTGGTTTTTGGGGTCGCTGATGATAAAAAAGAGGTCAAAATGAAAATCAAAGATGGCGCCGACGAAAAATTTCGGTTTTTTCTTCATGGGTGTCGTTTTCGTGATTTTTGGGGTCGCTGAAAATGAAAATGAGGTCAAAATGAAAATCCAAGATGGCGCCAACGAAAAATTTCGGTTTTTTCTTCATGGGTGTCGTTTTTGAGGTTTTTGGGGTCGCTGATAATGAAAATGAGATCAAAATGAAAATCTAAGATGGCGCCGATGAAAAATTTCGGTTTTTTCTTCATGGGTGTCGTTTTCGTGGTTTTTGGGGTCGCTGATAATGAAAATGAGGTCAAAACAAACATCAAAAAGTCAAGTCAAAAAAAAAATCATTAATTTTTTTTCTCGGCTTACCCTGACTCTTTTTTCACCCTTCGCCACTGATGCCTACTACTGTTTGTGCATGTGCATGGCATGGTTATTATGGGTGGATTTTTGTTCTTTAGACTGCATAGAAAAAGCTAAGGAAAAGCTGAAATTGGCAGAGGTAACGTCTGACTTACAGACAGAAGCAGAAGATACTGAACCAAAGCAACGAAGACCTAAGCGTAAACCAAATCGTTATATTACTTCAAGTGATGATGAGGACAATAATGACAGCCATAGATGCCCACCACCACTAAAAAAACAATACATAGATAGTAAGTATTCCAAAATTTCAAGATTATTGTGTGAACATGTTATTACAAGATTTTTATTGAACTTATCTTGTACCTAGGTATGGTTTTATTGTATAATGTAATGTACCAAAAATGTAATATAAAGGGTAATAAGACTACACATTCGTTAAATGCAAGATTTTATTTGGCTTGCTTTGGATGATTGTTTGTTTAATTATCATATGATGTAATTTACCTAATTCAATATAAACGGTGTAAAAAGACCACCCCCGCAAACTTCGGCGGGGGGGAGGGGGGGTTAGGTACCCATCAATATGATCAACTTTTCAACCTGCGAAGCCTACCTTCTGCGCTGAAGGGAGTGGGTTTGATCCCCACCGAGAACAAAAATGTTTGTGTGACGAACACAGATGTTTTGTTCTCTGCCTGGGTGTTATATTGTATTCTAAGTATTATCTGGTTCCTCTTCGGTTAGTTCGAGCTCTGCTTAGTTTAGGGCTAGATAGTGTTGTGTGGAATGTGTAATTTTTTTTTAAATATTATTATTGATTTATTTAAGCGTGTGGAAATTAGTGCTAAACGCGCGTCAGCAATTGGCCTGACACACAGCGCCATCTAGTGCCACATTAAGCAACGAGGCTTGTGTCGTGGACACCAGATAGTTGATATACTACATAGATACTTTTAGTTTGTAAATACATACTTATTATACATATAAACATCCATGAGGCCTGTCCCAGCAGTGGGAACATTAATAGGCCGATGATGATGATCCATGACTCGGAAGCAAATGTCCATGCTCATCACACAAACATTTGCTCCTACCGGGATTCGAACCCGGGACCCTAAGAACGTAAGGCAGTCTCACTACCGCTGCGCCATTCGGGTTGTCTTTTTTTTTCATAGTCCTTATCTTTATTTACAGTACTACGAAATAAACAGTATGAGTCAGAGCCCTCAGGATTAATAAAGGAAATTGAAGCACAAGAAAAAAAAGCCATACCAACTGATTATTTATCTGAGGTCCGTAGTTGCCCAGTACTAAAAAAAAACTTGATTGTACAGTAAAACCAGCAAGTTATCGACAGGCATACTCATCAACACCGAAAAGTGAGTTAATCATAATTTAACTCTTTCCCATTAAGAAGTAAAAGTGATTTGGGCTTAATTACGAGTAGGATGTTAAATAATTAATTATTTTTGTTTAATTTTTAATGTAATTTAGCCGCTGGAGTCACTGATCGCCGTTAGGTGTAAATTTTTATAGACACATTTTCTTTAATAACATTTAGGTATAATTTCTGACATTTAGATGCTGGGACGAACAATGACAACAGTGATTTTCCAAACACATTGTCATCCAGTATTCTGCAAAGTAAGTAAGTAGTTACTACAGGTGCTCATAAATATTCGATTGCATTTTTTTGTGTACAGATTTTTTCAAAACTTAAAAAATCGTTGAGAACATTACCTGAAATTGATATTAATTGTAACAATGACAATGACTTGCCAAATCAATTGAAACATTGGGCTACTGAGCATAAAATACCGCATAATGCCATAAACAGTCTCCTCAAAATTTTGATACCACTATCTTCTATTTTACCAAAAGACAGTAGATCCTTGATGCAAACTCCAACGAGTTTAGAAGTAACTACCTTAGATACAGGAGAAATGGTATATATGGGAATATTGTCTCAAATACAGAAACAAATTAAACGTATTACTTTACCTACGTTGAAAATAAAGTAATTAAAATATGTTTTGACATTGATGGATTGCCCTTGTTTAAGAGCTCAAATAGGTACTCAAGTGTGGCCTATACTAGGTTTGCTAAAAAATCATCATGATTTCAAACCATTTGTGGTTGCTATTTTCTGTGGGCAGTCTAAACCTCCACCATTAAATCAATTTTTAAAGCTTTTTGTGCTAGAATCAGCACAATTACTTGAAGATGGGTTTCATTTTAAAAATAATCATTATACCCTCAAAGTGCATAGCTCCAGCACGAGCTCTTATTACCTAAGTGTACAAAACAGCATGGTGGATATTCAGCTTGTGACAAATGTGTAGAGCCTGGCGAATACCGAGGGCGAGTTGTTTATGAAAATGTGTCTGCACTCAGGAGAACTGACGAATCATTTCGTTTGCAATCAGATGATGAACACCATATGGGTGAATCGCCACTGTTAGCACTTCCTATAGATTTGATATCATGTTTTCCCGCTGTGTTTGTTTAGGAGAAATGCGTAAGCTTTTAAACACGTGGAAAAGTGGACATTTAAGTTGTACTTACGCTTACCTTAGAAAGATTGATTCAATGTGCAAAAGTTACACCTATTGAATTTAATAGAAAACCCCGAAGCTTAAACGATATAGCTCGTTTTAAAGCAGCAGAATATCGAATGATATTGTTACGAGCTGGGTATGAGATAAATAATTACTAGGTACCGATTAAACAATACAATAACTTTATTAATCACAAAACAATTTAAACTTAATCACAAGTACACTACAGTACACTACTATTCACTATTCACTTAGATATCGCACTTCAAGTTCACTTCGATTCGCTTCGTTGGTAGCCAAAACAAGACTGTCTGTTGCGGCCCTGGGCGGTCTATTTATACTCGCCACAGACACACTAGAATAACCTCGAATATTCTAGAGGGTCATAGAAAACACTAACAAAAGAGTAGGTAGGTAGGTAGGTAATTATTATTACTAGCTACTTGTACAACACAAACAAATATGAACCGTATGCCATAGGCGTACGGTCGAAATTCTAATGTCTTTTATAAAGAGTTCGCGAGTTTGTAGGTACTTAACTTTAAAACTAATAATAATAGAAATCTCTCGAAATTCCAACGTACACATACTGTAATCACGTGCTTTCTCGAATGTTCTAGTAGGTCCGATGTAACAATATTACTGTATCTTGGTCCAGTGCACCTATTGGTCCAGGTACCTATTCAAATCGGTCAGTATGGGAAAGTCTGAAACTATAAGACATACGAAGATCTGGGGGTCTAAAATGGCCGCTTTAGCAGAATCGTAAATGAATCACGTTAAAAAAAATTAAATTCTTAAAATGGTCTTTGTAACCATTGCCATAAAGTCTTTTTTAAGAATTTTTAATTTTCGTGATTCAATTTATTGAACAAAATTTTAAAATTCTTAAAATGGACTTTATGGTAATGGTTACAAAGACCGTTTTAAGAATTTAATTTTGTAACGTGATTCATTTACGATTCTGCTAAAGCGGCGATTTTAGACCCCCTGTTCTGAGGAACCATGTCATCGATTTTAATAACAAGAAAAACTGCATTCATACATTTTAAACAACATCTGTACTCTGTTCGGGAATCGAACCCGGTTATTTTGAAAAAAAAAACCTACAGTATTTCTATTTTAGATATCGATTGTGTAGGTCTTAAGCAGTAAATGTCTGTATGAAACATGATGTCTGAAATGAATAAAATGCATTGTTTCCACATACTTTAATTTATTTTAGTAGGTGCTTGAACTGACCACGTTTACAATATTAAACAAGTTCAGGTATTTAAAATTGTCTCTATGGTTGTTTGTACCTCTTTGCTGATGTTGCAACTTGATACATAGGTACACCGCTTTACATACATATGACATTGGCATTGCATTACATACATTATTGGCCAAATTTTAACGCAAATTCACCACATGAAGATACAAAATGCAATTGTAAGATCGTTACCTAAACGTATTGAATATTGTATTGAAAAAGGCGGTGGTCACTTCGAGCACCTACTAAATAAATTAAAGTATGTGGAAACAATGCATTTTATTCATTTTAGACATCATGTTTCATACAGACATTTACTGCTTAAGACCTACACAATCGATATCTAAATAGAAATAGTGTAGGTTTTTTTTTTCAAAATAACCGGGTTCGATTCCCGAACGGAGAACAGATGTTTTTTAAAATGTATGAATGCAGTTTTTCTTGCTATTAAAATCGATGACATGGTTCCTCAGAACAGATCTTCGTATGACTTATAGGTTCAGACTTTCCCATACTGACCGATTTGAATGAGACACCCTGTATAACGTACCTACATAATATGTTATGTCTTAAATGTGATGATGTACGCGTGCTTGGCGCTCTTGATGAGTTTTCGGCGTTTTCCTTTGACAATTATTTAGGTGCATTAAAAAACTTGGTGAGGCCACCTAATAAACCTCTGCAACATTAAATTGTCAAAAGATTAATAGAAATAGATTGTTCTCAGTTTGACGGCCTCTTGTCTGATAAAAAACCGATTGCGTGCTATTATTCCTATATTACCTACTCAGGGCCTGTTCATAACGAAAGTGCGTATAAGTGCGAAAAAGTGAAATTTAATAAGTAAACTTTGTGTTGAGGCATATCGTAAAGCTGATTGGTACTGTCTTACTAAAAATAAAAAAGTTTTTAAAATATTGAATGTGTTAAAAAACTCCGATGGCAGGCTGTTTTTTTATAGGTGTGTGTGTTATGAATCATTCTTTGATTATCCATTTAGCTCGGTCACTATCGATATTTTCAAAGTTAAAGAATTATCTGATTTAAAAACTTTACTCACTAAATGAAAATGATCATAGCTATGTAAGTATTCCACTGCTTCACGCATTATAAACTGTGTCCATTTCTAAAAAAAATCGTAGGTAAGTAACTATACTATTTCACTTCACTCATAACATAAATAAACTTTAACCATATAAGTTGACTTGCAGCACTCGCTTTATTATCGGTTTATTTGGAATTTTGACAGAAATTCTATGGATCTTCTACAAAATTCTGACGAAACGGAGATTTAAGAAAGTGCTGCAATTCGGAATCAGAATTTTTTCTAATTTAACTATGTCAAACCTCACACACACAGCACAGAGGCATGATTAATTGAATAATAAATTGTAGATTATATATATTTTTTTAAGTTCAATGACGACTTTGATGAATACTCACAAAATAAAATAAACACAACGCACAATGCGAATTCATGCGTTATTCGTAACTGTCAGCACGACGACGACACGACGTGTGTTATTAATGACGTCCACAGTAGGTCACTATATGACGTCTTAGTGCCGTCCACAGTAGGTCAATATATGACGTTCTAATGCCGTTATTAATGACGTCCACAGTAGGTCACTATATGACGTCCACAGAAGTTCATATTTTTGTCCGTATATGACGTCTTAATGCCGTGATTAATGACGTCCACAGTAGGTTCTTTATTGGTCCTGATAGGACGTATTGTAGGGTCTAAACTACGTCTACGTTACGTCATATATTAGTCCTGAGGTGACCAGCCTATACGTCATAAAATGACGTCGTGAGGCTGTGACATATGTACGTCATATTCCAGGGACGTGACGTCATAAAATGACGTCACTTACGTCGAAAATGACTGCGGATGGACGTCATAATCACGTCGAAATGCTACCTGGGAAGCGATAGGTAGATTTAAAATTATTTCACACTGAGTGCTCATGTCCGTGACCACGAACGCCAATCGCTTCCATATTTGGACCATTGCGGCATGACTCGGCTCCAGATTTCCGAAAAAAATGTACAGTTAGCAAGACAGAATCAATGGCCATTTTAATTTTTACGCAACTTTTTTTTTGATGACAATCGATCCGAATCAAAAAGTTATATCGGGCCAACCCAGATTGGCGTACTAAAAGTCGAGAAGTTCCAAAAAACTTACACTGGTCAAAGTTTAGAGACAAAGCAGCTGCGTGCAGTGCCATGAGGCTACATAATATCGCAAATTCGTCTCCGTTAGCTGGTTTTCGTGCAGTGCAATTCATCCCGGCTCTTTGGTAATCCATCCGCAATGACTAGTGTACGAATACTAATCATAAAGGGAAAAGGCAACAATTAAAACAACTGAACATATGTGATCAATCAATTTTATTACAAAAATGTTATGAAAAATCGTTCAAATCATCTAGGTTTCCTTATGTGTATTACTAAAAGCTAAACTAATGGCTAAACTTATTCTAAATGCTTATTACTTGGATGTTGCAATACTGGCAGTGGAAAAATACGTTAACTATTTTGTATTGTACAAAATTACAGCTAATTCTCGGCTAGTGACAAATTTTTGAAAAATTTACAATGTGGGTAATTTCCAAATCTATTTCTTTATTAAATATCCGCATTGGATTTCCTAAAGCGTGGCTGCAGTCAGTATAATTAACTATACAGGGAGGAAAGGACAAACGCAGAAACTGTTACTACGTAGGTACTGGTACATCATTCTGAAACCCCAGCACATCGTATTTTTTCGTCGCAAATTTAAAAAAAAATTGCTGTGTCCCTACTAAAGTGCCACCATGTGACCTACACGGTCAAAATTGTATAGAACGGCAGATTTTTTTTTTTTTATAAAATTACCAATGATCAATTTGGGGGGTTAAGAATGATGTACTGAGTACGTGATATGGTAACCGTTTTCGAGTCAGGTTCCCTCCCACCCTGTAGGTACCATAATATTAACTATTACATTACTTTGGAAATGGCATCTACAATTACAACCATAAACACGATTAATTTATTTAATTCACACGCACACTACCGAATTATAGCAGGAGATATCAAAACGCACTATAATAGAATAATATATACACAATTGCACTGTTGTGTCTAAGTATACATAGAGCACCTAATTTAAACGCATTTATTGAGGATTCTTCCATGGTGTTTTCGATTTTTTATAAGTCTATGTAATCTATTCCTACATACAACTATAGAATCGAAACGTTTTATTTAGGTACATTGGAATAACCAACTAAGGGTTGCTACTGGTGGTGAAAGATAACTTATCAAACGTTTGGGCTTGTTGATTACTATGATAACAATACGCCAATTACAAGGGTAATCGCATGACGCATGACGCGCACTAACAGTTTCGCAGGGTGCGCGTAATTTAACTAATCCTGTGACATCTACTTCAATCACGCAATACAACATCAACGACAATAATACGTCATTTAAACAACAATAAGGCAGTATTTTGTACATTTTTCTATAGTGCTAGCACCCCTACACAGTAATCTGAAAGCATACGTTTCTGCGGGCCTAAAATGGCCGCTTTAGAAGAACCATAATTTGGATCTTAAAAATTTAAATTGGTAAAATGGACCTTATTTTCATAAACATAAAGTCCATTTTAAGAATTTTAACGTGATTCAAATTATGATTCTGCTAAAGTGGTCTTTTTAGACCCCCTGAACTTTCTAACAAATACGAATTCTTGCAAATCGTTCACCAAAAGTAGCAACCCTGTATAGACATCACGCAATAATTGGCAACGTGAAATACCCGTCTCACATGAAACGTAATAGATAGGAAAACGAAGACAGCTTAGCGTTTTCTCATTATGCTGTAACATGAGAAAAGACTCTGCTGTCTTCGTGTCTTTACATCTGTTTACTTTGGTGCATTTTTCGACAATTGAACGTAGTTTTAACTATCGCCTCGTACACTATACTAACTGCAAAGCAGAAAACTTACAAACAGTTAAATCTGAATTTTATAATAACTTGTGATAAATATGATTAATTTCCATGGGTGATTTCAATATTGCTTCATATCACAGTATCATCTAATCTAATATGTATTTAAGAAATAATTGGACTATATTTGAATATATTTTGATTAATAACTCGTTATTATGTGTATATAGTAAATATATATAGCTGGTACTAGCATTAAACACGTTGTCTGTCTGTAAATCTATCTGCTCTTTATATCCGCATCTAGACTAACATTTCGCAAGGCTGGTGCATTTCTTGCAGGTCACGATATGGTTACAAATCAACTTAAAACTTATAACGCCTCGACGGGCGCAAATGTTGTTACGAGTGTGCAAAATTACTCGTAGTATTTAAATTAATTGAATGAAATATTACCATTCATGCTCTAGTGACGATTTCCAACCTATAAGTAGTGCATATTTATTCTAAACTCACAAACTCACAATTTCATTTACTACTTTCGAGAGATCCACTAACACAACCAATACTACAAAGACCAAGTCTATTGCATTCCAATTCATCTTCTTATCTCACAATACACTAATCAAAGCATGTATGAAATTCGCAATATATTCATTGTTTCGTCAATAACAATTTACTCAATTCTTAAAAATGTGACAAGTTGTTGTTAAGAAAACATAATGAATTCATTGTCGGATGTTCCATTCACATATTTTTTCTCTAAATCTATTCTTTTGTATTGATGTTGGATTATCCAATTACATCGACACCTGTATTAACCACTGAAATTGCACATCTTACGTGTAAAATCTCAACATAATAAAAATGAATGTGGTGTTTCTACAGTACAAAAATAAAATAAATGTAGGTATGTAGACACAAGGTTATTTATAACAGGTACAACGTAAAGTAACTAAAAATAAGTTTCACAGCTGTGTATTGTCGAAGTTAGCTATAAACATAGACATAAAAACAAAGGGTTAAAAGGGAAGGGATCTACCTCTTTTATAAGTATAAGTAGTAAGTAATTGTCGTAAGTCCTTGTTTACGATTTCAACTAATGAAGAATTGCTGGCTGAAATTACTTAGCGCCTGGCATCATTTCTCGTTGTCTTGTAATTATGTCTATAGTTAGCTATTTTCGACTTACGGCAGCATCAATCAAATGACATTATAAATTCCGGAAAAAAGCTGCCACTAACAACAAATAGTATGCAAATAAAATACATAACACAATATGTACATATATGCGGTGGGAACTTCACATACCCGCTATAGCGTTTGCTGCTAGATTGAGACATCATTTCATGTGTACTTTCCTATTTTATTTAAACAGCTTTTCGTACGTCAGTCCATATAAACGAACTAACAGTAAAATAAATCATTGCCCTGTATCCAAATGGAAAAAAAATCACCATCTTGATAAAAAAAAGAAAAATAAAAGGTCAGTTCGCCTAAATGAAATATTCTGTACTTCAGCTTTAAGTAACTTGCTAAGCTAAACAAACTTTTCCTACAACATCATGTTTGAACGCTATTGGGCAGTATTCAATGTCACTCCTTCAAATCAAACCAACACAAATCGACAGCACGAGATGGTGACATAATAAGAACCTACTTACACATCAAAATCGAGATGCATCTTCTTTCAGGTTTACGCTTAACAAATAATATTATTTTACAGTGTAAGATATGTAACAAGTGTTCCGTTTTTGTAAAAAACATGTAAATACACTTATCTGGTACAGACTATCACGATCGAATTTGATACATAATACAAACATTCAGCATTCTGAGACACATTCACAGCTAATCATTAAGATTCGAATTATTAAACGTAATCTAAGTTATCTAACAATGGAACAATTACTGGAGAGACTACGCTATGTTCTATTGTTGACCCCCATAACGTTATGATCACAATTTTATATGAATACAAGTCTTTTAGGTTGTTTAGGAATTTTGCTTAAATTAATGCGACTCGGTTGACGAGTGGCGTTTTTCTTCTACTAGTGTGCGTCTGAGTTGTCACAGGTTGATAGATGAAGCTTGTCTTTGCCCGTTTAGTTTGATGTACTGGAAAATGAAATGAAATAAATAGTTAGTTAGTATATTATTTGACATGCTACCACTTTCAATTCTCAATTCAAGTAGTCATTTGTAACAGAGGGCCTTGCTTGTTGAGGTGTAGCTTGTGTAGTTAAAAGCAAAACTATAATTTAGTACCCCACAAGGTATTTATTATGATTATAGTTATGCGCTATTAGGTTTTCGTGATATGTTGTACTAAGGAGTATAGTTCAATTTAGCTCTCATGCGACTGCAGCCTGTTTAACAATAACAAAATTAACTTACTTGTATAATTTTCCGTCATGGACAAGTCTAATTTCATAGGTTTTGTAACATCAATGTCGATTTCTTCATATGATTGATCTAGTATCTAGAAAGATAAAGCATATGGAAATGTTAGTTAACTTGACAAAATTTTATAAATAGCTTTAGGCAGATTAGCACCACCCATTTATATAAAATCATCTTTCTGTCTCTGTCGTTGACAGACTATGTTTCTAATTTGTTTAGTGCTAAAGGCCTGTTTCACATTAAGTGTCCGTTAATTTACGTGTCAGGTAATTTGATTCAAATTCGCTTCAATTTCTGAATTTATTCAGCGAACAATGGCTATTCGGACATCGTGAAACAGGCCCCAAGTGTAATTCATCAACTATGTTTCTAATTTGTTTAGTGCTAAAGGCCTGTTTCACATTAAGTGTCCGTTAATTTACGTGTCAGGTAATTTGATTCAAATTCGCTTCAATTTCTGAATTTATTCAGCGAACAATGGCTATTCGGACATCGTGAAACAGGCCCCAAGTGTAATTCATCAATTTTACTCACTTCAATATCGCTGACTTCTTCACCAGATTCCACGTCGGTCATGTATGAGGTAAGAGATGATGGTCCCGTTGCGAGTAGTCGATACGTACCACCAACCATGCCTGTCCCTTCCACCACTTCTTCAACTTCCAACTCTTGATCAGACACCTCCTACGTAAAATCATAAAAGCTTACTCCACTGATACAAAAACAAGATAATTATATTCGGCCTATACCACAGTGGAACAAACAAAGGGCAAAAAAAAAAAAAGACGATAAAGATTTGACATTTCGGTGCACCTGTTTCTACAATTCGTAAGCGGGGTCTTTGGCCGCGAAACTAAAAACATGTTGTTAAGAACACTATATTTATTTTGGGTCTAAGGCTCAAAAATCCGAGAAATGTATATTTTTTATGCATGCAACTGCTCAAGTTTTTGTTCGAGTGGTATTGGTATCTATAATAGATGCATGAATCTAGCGTAGCTCCTAGAATTTAGTTTCTTTCGTCTACCTCTTCTTTAGAGATAAAAATAATTCGTATCATACTATGGTATACACAAAGAAACCAATAGAAGGTAAAAATAGAAGGGTCTTAAATAATTCAGAACGTATCACGATTCACGCCTTCAAAAGGTTAAGGTGCATATAAGAACATCCACGTTTGGCGACGCATACGGCGGCGTAAGCGCACCCTACCAGGGTACGCATGCAAGTAAAAACATTATGAAAAACATCTGAGAATTCTGAGATAACTCACCTGTTCAATAATAGCCTCTTCCTCTTCAACTTCTTCCTTGACTTCGGGGTCTAGTTCCACGTCTGCGTCCAGTTCTGGGTCAGCGTCAACATCCGCATCATCATCCGCGTCATTGTCCCCGCTTGCTCCGCTGTACTTCATTTCACCTCTTTCTAGAGCCTCTAAGTTTTCTGTAAAATTCATAATAATATTAAACCTACATGCGAAAGTAACTGACTTTTTTCTCTCCATATTGGATTCAAGCTGAAGATAGAGTTTTCGTGGCCAGTGACGAAACACTGTCGGTAAAGTGTCCCTTGTCCAGCAGTGAATTGTTTTTTTTATTAAAATCGAAGTCCATCGAACGTAGAGGGTGTAAAATGGTAGGTATCAACTTAAATTTCAAATGTGTGGTGTTATGTTCTGTGGATTACAGGTAATCCCTGAAGAGTTAGGCATAGTGGTATCTAATAGTACACCCAAATAAAATATTGATAAAAAAATACCAAAAAATCTGCCTGTGTGCGGTTAAATTTAACATGAGTGAAAACGGGTAGAGCTCACAAGGCGAGCCCGTCGTTCTCTCGAAGTCTCGATAGTAAACGTGTCCATAATAAGAAAGCAAAACTGTACCTGGATAAACCATCGCCTTCTTGATAGCTTGTGGATCTTTCCGTGACCATTTTTGCACTTCTTCATCCATTTTTCCTACTTTTGAAGGATTCATAGCCCATAAGCAACCTGTAAAAAAAAAACTATAGTTTCAATTATTGTGATATTTAAACATACTTCTCCTCCCATGTTTCTTTTCTGGCTTTGGTATGACGAGTTATACTAGATTTGCTTGCAGTGGGCAAAAGATGAGGCCAGACAGCTTTGGTTGGAAGCGAAGCTGATAACCGTACGCCCGGCGCCCGTACCGCATTTGTGGAGTTTCGTAGCCCGTAATAAGCTAATATACAAGATTGAGGTTTCATAGGAGGCAGTGAATTAATTTGAGAGATATGAACGAAAGAACAAGATAATTACCTTTCCTTTGACTTCCATTTGTCGATGGTTTTTCAATCTTTTCAAAACATTTATTCAAACTAAGATTATGTCTGACTGAATTTTTCCAACCATTTGGCGCAGTTTTGAAATAAGGGAAATGCTGGCTGAAAATGAAAAGAATTTTGTTATTTGCTAAATCGACGACACAGTACTAATTATTGCATGTTATTAGTAGTGTGAAACTTACCACATGAAATTGTAAATCTCTGAAACAGGTAAGCTACCTGTCCTTGAATTTTTTAGCGCCATTGCTATTAAACATGAATAAGAGTATGCTGGCTTAGGAAACTCTCCAACATTACTTTTGCTAGAAGCGTTTATAAACTTCGTATGACTAGTATCTAACGTAAAACCACCACTTACTGAAGTTTTAATAATTTGCCTATTGTTATTTAATGAATTATCAATTAAAATTGTTGCCTGGTTTTTGTTACCATTAGCTAAAATTGTTCTAGAATTGTTAATTTGTTGAGGGTCCAGTATGTGTATATTACCAGATATAATTGTTTTCGTTCCTAATGAGTGTGCAACTTTTTGGCTCGTATTTAAAATTGAACAGCTCTTGTTGTTAACTTTTATTAATTCTGTTTGACTTTTTATTCTGAGCGTTGGTGTTGATAAACTTGATACTTTAGATTTGTCCAAGTCTTTTAACAAGTCCTTCACAACATTTTTCTCTTGTTTCCTTACATAAATCACCATTTGTGTGGCTTCTTCTAATTCAGAACTTTTCTTGGCTTTTGGCTCTTCTGGTTCCTGAACTTTTGATACTTTTATCGCATTGGGCGAAAACGTTAGGTGACTCTTTTCTTCTTTGGGACTTGGAAGTGATATGCTATTACTGCTTAAATCGTCGGTTGCGGCCGCCGATGTTAGCAATAAGTTCGAAGCTTCCTCTTTCACGATGCTTTTTACTGGAGTTTCTACAAATGTCGAAGGCATAACAGAATTTGGATTAACCATTACTGCGTTTGCCTCCGATCCATACAAATCCAGATTATGAACAAAACTAGAACTATTATTGAGCCAAGTTGCAGAATTATCGGTGTCCATGTCTAATAGAGGAGGCAACTCCGAAAAGTGTGATCCTAATGTGTCCTGAAAAGAAAAAAAGTAAGGTTAAATACATGTAGAATATGTATGACACAAATGACATCACAGTATGACATGACACAAATGATGTATTTCTAATTTCAATAAATTACTTTATGAAACAATCAACTTACAGCAAAATCCGTCATACTGCTAAGGTCCGTTGCTATCTCATTTTTTATATCCATATCCAGCATATCCTGGAGTGAATCTGTGATGTATAAATCCATGTCTGAGCACCACTGTAACAAAGAAAAAGTTCATTATTGTGGACGTACAACGAAACAGATAGCTAAATAAAAATAATTATGATCATGTGCTATGAATTAATGAATGACCGACATGTTTTGCGTAAACATTGGATTGTATTTCGCGCCCATTTCTTGAATGTATAGGATACAGTTTCGATCTACTGAGTACTGAGCCGAGTGAGACAGTGGTACTGGAGTGGTGGTACAATGAAACCACTACGTAGTACAGAAACCTGTTTTTGTATTAAGGTATGCGCTACCCTAACAGCGACGGAGTACAACTGTTTTGTTTACACTTTAATGAAATAGGTAGTCATTTTTAAATATTCCTTTGTTTCACTCAGCAGGACATTCATTGCATTGTTTTAGCTGTGCATATTTAAAAGCAATAAATTGATATATTATCATTATCACGTAAGGTGACTGAGCTGAGGACTGAGCTAAAAACATTTTTGTATCCCATTCGATCCTTTTTTTTTGAAGACCTACACCAACCCACGAACACTTGGACGAGGGTTCGAGCCATGTTCGAGCAGTCCGGACTGGGTCGTTTACAACTGACGTGTATAAAAACTAACGAACGGAACCACACGGAAGGCTTCCAACATTCGGGACGCAGTTTTTTGTCCATGCTTTTACTCGTATCTTTAAATAACTTGTTCTGGTATGCTGTTATATTATTATGTCCGTGATCCATTAAATTGTATATTTACATGTGGTGTGGTAGGTGTGTAATAGTAACCTAGAACTTTCATCTTCTTTTAATCAAATAAGAATGTATTATTCAAAGAATGGTTTTTTAAAAGTACCTACCTATTTACTTATTTTCAATGCTTACATAAGTGAATGTGGGGCTGCCAATGTAACTACTAACTTAAGTCCTTGACACAAACAAGTCTTACTGCTTTAGGTATCTTAAATGTAGTAGGTAGGTATTTACAGGCCTATGAACTGATTTAGATTAAGGTTTTAGGAATTATTTATCTGCATTCTTGTCTTGTCTAATAACCGTATCTAGGTACATAGATTGCTTTGCTCGTAAGGATATGGAAGATATCAGTATCAGACAGTCAGACCTCTCACTTCAGCCGCTATTCAGCACAATTTTATTGTTAATTTTTGTCCATTATCTTCCCTTTATTCATTTCAATACATTGTTTTCTTTATTCTTACACTATACACATTTGGTATAACTTTAACTCATCAACATGCCAGCTAAATCCATATGAACGAGTGCAGTGACTGATAAGTGGTCATGCGATATCAACAAACTGTGCCTAGGTATTTAAATTCATTTTTCAATTTGGCAGTCAGACTTATCGGTCAGTTAAGTATTTAGATAATACATACTAGTTTAGTACCAAAATAATTTTGAATGGATCAGTTAAAGGCAATTACAGTCAAACTGTTTATGGATTATTCATTAGTCTGTTTCCCAAAAGTCGTACCTACCCAAGTACCAACTTTTCCCGCCCAAACAGGATAACGGGATCGAAAATTGGACACACCTTACTCCGCAGGCAGAACGGGAAGGGTACAAATGGGGTGAGAAAAAGAGATAGCGATATAGGATCGAAAGAGGGGTGAATCAACCCCTGATACATAGCAGCCACACCAAGCGAGCCGCTCCCTTTTGAAGTTTACGCAAGCATTTTGTATTAGGAGGTAGGCATTTATTTTAGCAGATGGAAACATCCTGCCCTGCAGACAACGTGTGGTCAGTTGCAAAATATAACGTAAAGTATGAACATAAAATTCTACGAGGCAGGTAGGTAATTGGTTTGGTAGATACGTTGTGGGTTAAGTTTAAAAATATGTTCATCGCGAAGCACTGATGTCGTGCGTGTCATTGAGGACCATGAACCCAAAATTTTATATTTCTCGAGTTCATCTTAGTCACGAAAAAACGACAACGTGCTATATGAATATGACTTGGAAAAATACATCGGCAGACATTCAAGTTTTTTCATTATTCAAGTAGACGGTAAGTATTGTTTAAATGTCCTAAGCAGGTAGGTATTACCTATGTGTTAAGTTTTTTTTCAGTCTGTCTGTATTACCTAAGTACCTATATCAGGCAAGTCTATCACAAGAGTAATAGCTCGAGTCACAAATTTGTCTGTCTACATACTTAATGATGTAACATCATGTCTAGTGCTATGTTGCCAAATAGAAATCGCTAAGTATGCTGGCATATTGGTTTACGTACCTACCTTCGTTATTACGAAATTGTACAATCTAAGTTGGTTTAGGACTAAGTCTAAGTAAGTTTTTTACTGACATTTTTTTAATGACGAGAATCTATAAAAAGTAATTTTGGGATTCCATGCACTTTTCGTCGATTAAAATTCAGCCCCTACAAGTTTCAGCTTTCAGCAGAGTAGATAGTGGGTATTGGTGGGGAGATGTGGAGGCGCCGCAAGGGGCCCGCGCCGCCGCCGCCGCTGTGTCCTCGAACCTGACCGCGCGCGTTCGCCTTGAACTCATCGTGGTCGGCTCTTGCGCCGATGGATGGCCGGCACTCGTGAACGAGCCGCGGAAACTCGACGTCTCGGAAAATTTTATTGAATGATTTTTTCACTTTTAAAGTACCTATGGCATGGAGTGTGCGCTATATGAGTAAATTGATATAAAAGTAGGTAATTGTTCACCACTGAGTCCTACTACTACTGTTTCTTAGAAATTAATATTACGCTACCTACCTTATTAAATATCTTTTGAAAAATCCTCTCCATACCGTAGTATGTATCATTAATTATTATTTTACGAAATGATTTGGCGCGAAAAATACGCATTGGGATATTGCGCGCGCAACCTCGATACGAAAGCATCATTCTGGGTGGGGTTCCGTCGTATTGATTGCATGCGCGAGTTTGTCCCCTCGCGCCCTAGCTTTCTCGAAGTTGCCCGTTTTAAACGTGGGGAGGAAACTGAAATATTTCAGCTCAACTTTTATAGCTAGGTTTGAAGGTGTTTATGTAGGGATAAGCCAAGTCTAGACCGGAAAACGAGATGGTAAACGATTAAGTTGCCGAATAGCAATTTTTTGCATAGTCTTTTTGAAATTTAGTAGGTACCTACGTAGTATTTTTTCATTATTAGAAGAGAGATGGATGTTTAAGTTGTTCGTAAAACATTGTCTTTACAAAGAAAAAAAATATGTACCTACCTAGGTATTATTTAAAGTTTGCACAAGATACGTGAGGCAGGCGGAAAAGACAGATGGCGGAGGTCAACGGCCTCACTGTAAGTAAATTACTGACTCACCAACGATCTATGAATAGGAATATTGGTAGGTACCTACCTACCTACCTACTTTATTTCACATTTTCCGAATAGTTACCTACCGAGTTTTCGTAATTTTAATTGCTTTTACTGAATAAGATTTTTAGAATAAGTAGTAAGTAAACCTACCTACGTATACGTAAGTAGGTTTAAAGAAAATAAAGCCGTGTTTTGGTCTTGATAAAATTTTGTTTGATCTAGTTGTGAGTGGCCGACATTTCCTTTATCGAATGATTCGATCGCGTTTGACTTGAAATTTTAAGTGACCTAAAAATAATTTAAAAGGTAGGTAGGGTAAACATACCGGTTTACCGGCCACTACCCCTTTTCGGCCACTTTGCACTTTTCCCCTTTCTATTACTTCCTAATATCGCGTCATTTGATCCTGACGAACTTCATGGTTCATAATTCAACGGCATAGGTATCCTCTTAAATTGCGAACTGAGCCCTCATTCGCCATTTCAAAATTTAGTGTGTGTGAGCGGGTCAAATTTAGGGAAAAAAATAGCATGTGTATTTATTTTCAAAGGAAAGTTTTTAAATGTTAAGTACTGTTGGTTTATTGGTGATTAATTTGGTTTGTGTGCATGTTTAATTTCAATATTCAAGGAACTTTTCATAATAATAATTTGTGATATTTTTGATGGTCGGATAATACGTCAACGATTAGTATCAAAACTACTTTCCGACCGGGTGGTCGCAAAACCGGTTTATTCACGTCATTTTTCTTTGCCTTTATTGCGGAAACCTTATATATTCACCAACATAGATTCCATAATATTTGTGGACAGCTAGAATTTTGGGAATTTAGAACTAGATACCGGCCACCAGTACACCACATAATTTCAAAGATATGACCTTCTAAAATACCAAACGTTTAGCGGCCGATAACTACTAAAAACATAACCTGTTTCCGAACCTTACGTTTAGCGGCCGATAACCAGTAAAAAATAAAACCTATCTCCGGCCGTTATATGATTGTCTAAGTGATTTTTATTGATGCTCAAGCCAAAAGGAGCAATTTGTTTGAGTCGAGATTTTAATCTGTTACTTAATTGTATTCGTAAGTCGTAAAAGAGAGTAAAAATTGTCGCTTTTGTGAAATCATTTTTTTTTTACTGTTACACTATTTTAAACCCTATGAGCTATGAGAATATGAGTCGTTTTTCTACCGTGAATTAGGTGGCCGATAACCAGTACACCGGTGGACGATAGCCGAGTCAAACGGCCGATAGCCGGTATATTTGCTTATTTTGCGAATAATATTTTTTTTTAAATTACGGATCACTAATACATCTGTAACCGTTAGGTTTTATGAAACTAGACTATTGTAGGATGAAACGAAAAAAAAAACTGAATAGTCTTGGAGTGCAGCATAATAATAGAAATCGCCTCTGAAGTCGACAAGCCGCTTAAACGGCCGATATCCGGTATGTTTACTAGGTACGTAACCCCAGACAGCCTAGGTTAATACATAAATAAATAAAAACCAGAGTTTAGAATATGAAAGAAAACAAACAAAGGCAGACAAGATATAGGTAAGACTAGCTTCTGCCAGCGGCTTCACCCGCGTGAAGTTTGGTGACTGTTCCATGGGATCTTATTAGGTACCTATTGGGGTAAACATACCGGTTATCGGCCGTTTAAGCGGCTTGTCGACTTCAGAGGCGATTTCTATTATTATGCGGCACACTCCAAGACTTTTTAGTTCTTTTTTTATTTCATCCTACAATAGTCTAGTTTCATAAAACCTAACGGTTTTAGACGTATCAGTGATGCATATTATCAGTGATGTATATTTGACGACCCGAATGGCGTAGTGGTAGTGACGCTGCCTTACGTTCTTAGGGTCCTGGGTTCGAATCCTGGTAGGAGCAAATGTTTGTGTGATGAGCATGGACATTTGTTTCCGAGTCATGGATGTTTATATGTATTATAAGTATGTTTTTACAATCAAAAAAGTATATACAGTCGTGGTCAACTAATTAGGGACATGCAAGATAGTGAAGAACAATAACCGGTTATGTACATACAAATATAAAACCCTATTGATTTCTCAGTAACTATTATTTGCATAATTTGGTCCGATTATTATGCTTTAAATGGCTGTAAATAAAAGAATAAATAAATAGAAAAAAGTATTTAATATCAAAGGTTGAACATGTATTCAATTTTAAGGTATAATTCTGTAGCTGGACATTTAATTAAGGACAGTAAACTATAATGAAAAATAGAGTTAAACAAAACTAATAATCTGCAGTATTATAATATCTTTAACAGCTCCATTTTATTTCGTGTAAAATCAGTACCCAGTAGCAAAACCTTTGTTAGTAATTACCGCTTGACACCGATGTGGCATAGACATTATCAGTTTCTGGCATGTTTCGACAGGAATGTTTGCCCATGCCTCACAAAAAGCTTCATTAAGTTCATCTAAAGTTGTGGTACGATAAGTGGCTACTTTTTTCTTGATTTCGTGCCAAAGGTGCTCGATTGGGTTAAGGTCCGGGCTATTTGCTGGCCAATCTAGCACCGATACTGACTGACTGGTAAGAAACGACTTGACTGAACGGGCGGTATGTTTCGGGTCGTTATCATGCTGAAACGTCCATATAATAGGGAGATGCTCCTCAGCATAGGGAAGCATCGTTTCCTCCAATATTGCCTTGTATTGATGTTGGTCTAAGTTACCCTGAACTTTCCTCACAGGTCCCACTCCACGTCCAGAAAATGAACCCCACATTTTAATGTTTCCACCGCCATGTTTCACCTGCTTTTTTGTGAATCTTGGATTCATTTCCGCTTTTACTGGACGCCGTACGTATTGCCTTCCATCTGAAGAAATCAAATTAACCTTGGTCTCGTCAGAGAATAATACATGTTGCCATTGGGCGTAGGTCCAATGTCCATATTTACGTGCAAACGCCAAACGAGCATTTCTATGTTCTTTCTTCAACAACGGTACTTTGCGAGCCACTCTTCCGAACAACCCTGCTTCTACCAGACGTCGTCGAACGGTCCTCGCTGAGACACCAGCTCTTTCGTCTGTCCCAAACACTTCGTGTTTAATTAAAATAGAGCCTAGAAACGGATCTTTCTTAGCTAACCTGGCTATCATTCTATCTTCTTGCGGAGTTGTTTTTCTCGATCTTTTTGTTCTGGGCACATTTAAATCTGTGTTATTGCGTCTGACATGTTGCACTGCATTGTATACCATAGTTTTTGAACAATTTAAATGTTCTGCTATCCTTCGGTATGGCCAACCATGCTCGACAACAAACTTCATGATAATTTTTCGTAGTGTTGGATCGCAACTTTTATTTTTACCCATTTTTCTTCAAAATATTTTTCAAAACTTAAAATAAATATCGGGATTGCCGCCAAAACTACCACGAAACAATAAGAGAAGAAGTAAAAAAGTATTGAGATTCAAATTTTGAAAATAGAACGCAATATCTCAGTGTCCCTAATTAAATGGCCAGCCAGCATTATTTGAACAAACAGCACTACGATAATCTATCAGCTATACTGTAAAGAGGTTTAATGTTTAATAAGTTGTTATTGTTTGTATAATCGGGCACATAAATGACTAATTATACTTACATGTAAGAGATATGGAATATGGTTTAGACTCGTTGGAAAATAAAAAATAAATTCACAATTCGGTTTAACCAGAGTGTCCCTAATTAGTTGACCACGACTGTATATGTAGTTTATCAACTACCTAGTGTCCACGACACAAGCTTTGCTTAGTGTGGCACTAGGTGGTGCTGTGTGTTAATGTCCAGCGATATTTATTATTATATTTAAAAAAATAATATTATTCGCAAAATTATCAAATATACCTACCGGCTATCGGCCTTTTGACTCGGCTTTCGTCCACCGGTGTACTGGTTAACTGGTTACATGTGACTCAGGCTGACTGGACAAATCTTCAAAATAGCCAAAATAGCCATTTAACTAGGTGAACAGGGCACTTTATGTGACGGCTAAACACCCTTATTTCAGAATTTGTGACGCTACAGAATCTTAGATAATCGATCGAAAACGTGTCCAGCCAGCCTGAAAAACCACTTTTCGCTGGTCTCTCAATCTCGGTAATGTATGAGAAAATTTAATTGATCAATATCTTTGAAACTACGCAAAGTTTCTCCGTCACAAACTCAGGTTATCATTATCGTCCCCGTCACAAACTTTTGAACACATTTTGAAGGTCGTAGATCATCAGACAGCGGAGATACATGTGTCCAGCCAGCTTGAACTCAGGTTGGCTGGACATTAAGTTTTTATTGATTTCTCGTAAACCCTTACAAGTGACGCCATAAATTAAAACTTTATTACTGTCACACATTGCGTCACCAAATGTTAGTAAAGGAACCATATTCGAAAACGCTACCGTTATTGAGATTCGTAAGTGCCAGCCAGAAGTTTTATACGTAAATTCAAGATGGCTGGACACAGATTTTTGCATTTGTCTACTAAACCACTGTACGTATCACAAAACTTTTAGCTCAATGCCTGTCACAAATTTATGTGACTCCCGTTGATATGCAAAAAGTCGTCAAAATCACTTCCGTTACCGAGATGGAGAGACCAGCGAAAAGTGGTTTTTCAAGCTGGCTGGACACGTTTTCGATCGATTATCAAAGATTCTGTAGCGTCACAAATTCTGAAATAAGGGTGTTTGGCCGTCACATAAAGTGCCCTATTGACCTAGTTAAATGCGAGCTATTTTGAAGATTTGTCCAGCCAGCCTGGGTCACGTCTGGTTATCGGCCACCTAATTCACGGTAGAAAAACGACTCATATTCTCATAATAGGGTTTAAAATAGTGTTACAGTAAAAAAAATAATTTCACAAAAGCAGCATATTTTTACTCTCGTCTACGATTTACGAGACAATCATATAACGGCCGGAGATACGTTTTATTTTTACTAGTTATCTGCCGCTAAACGTAAGGTTTGGAAACAGCTTTTGTTTTTACTAGCTACCGGCCGCTAAACGTTTGGTATTTTTGCAGGTCATAGGGTAAACATACCGGTTTACCGGCCACTTCGCACTTTATTTTGCATAGTAGACTACCCTTTCTAATATCGTGTCATTTGATCCTGACGAACTACATGGTTCATAATTCAACGGTATGTCCTCTTAATTTGCGAACTGAGCCAGCTCTCATTCGCCATTTCAAAATTTAGTGTGTTCAAAATTTAGAGCGGGTCAAATTTAGGAAAAATAAGCATGTGTATTGATTTTCAAAGGAAAGTTTTTAAATGTTAGTAAGTACAAAACTGTTCTCACTGCTTGTATAAGTTTTTCAGTAAATTCCAAATCCATCTTTCCTATTTCGCTCTCATAAACAGTCGATTGCTACAGACGCGTCCGAGTCACACGCGGAACCGCTCCAAAATATCGGCCAACGGGCGAGAATGTAGATGGCGCCTGAGCAAATGAGCGAAATCATGTTAGAAAGAGACAACATCATAGTCAGTTTTGTACGTTAGAGCTGGGAATTTCGCTCCTGTTTCGCCGCCAAAGTTGCGGTTTCACCCTTTGAGTTTCGCAGCGGAGGTGTGCTACAGGCATAAACGGCCGATAACCGGTATGTTTACCCTATGAATCTATGTTGGTGATTATGTATAAGGTTTCCGCAATAAAGGCAAAGAGAAATGACGTGAATAAACCGGTTTTGCGACCACCCGGTCGGAAAGTAGTTTTTGAAATTAATCGTTGACGTATTATCCGACCATCAAAAGTATCACAAATTCTGAAAAGTTTCATGAGTTTGGGCACTTGAATATTGAAATTAAACATGCATGCTAAATACACACAAACCAAATCAATCACCAATAAACCAACAGTAACATTTAAAAACTTTCCTTTGAAAATCAATACACATGCTATTTTTTTTCCTAAATTTGACACGCTCACACACACTAAATTTTGAAATGGCGAATGAGGGCTCAGTTCGCAAATTAAGAGGACATGCCGTTGAATTATTATGAACCACGAAGTTCGTCAGGATCAAATGACGCGATATTAGAAAGGGGAAGTCTATTAGACTGTCTATTATGCAAAAAAAAGTGCGAAGTGGCCGAAAAGGGGAAGTGGCCGGTAAACCGGTATGTTTACCCGACCTAACTCCGACTGCCGTTTCGAGAGCTTTCAAAACCTTTACGAACAGTCTGTATCTGTCATCAGTTTGCTGGTTTGGTACTCGATTGCGCGAAAGACAAGTTTATGTTTCACCCGACTGAGGGTGAATCCATTTACCTCTACATCAAATGTTTTCTTTCAGAGGAATCCGAGACGAAAATCACCTGACTGCTCGGCTGTAACGAGTTGAATAAAATTAATATAAATATCCAACTTTCGCACCCAAAGGGTTGTTCCGTAGGACTTAAAAGCAAGAGTATTTGAGGAACCTAGATAATTATCATTTAAGAGCTGTCTGATTAATGTAGAGGGCATCTCATTTTTTTTAAAATCGTAATTTCACATTACTTTTGTGTAGAGGTTCATATCTAAGAGAAACTTGCTTATAGGTTCCTACCTACAAAGTTCAAGTGTGTGGTGCCAACGTCTCGGAGTAAAATGGATGTGACATAGGTACGGATGGACAGACGGAGAGGACCACTTTTGCGAACCAACGAAACCCTAAAAAGCAGGTAGGTAGGTAGGTACCTAGGTAGTAGTCCTACCTGCTTTTTAGGGTAGGACCTACGTTATTTTTATGTCGCTAAGGGCAGGGGAGTATTGACTACCATAATTATTATTTTTGTTTTACTTTAAGTAGGTAACTTTCCTAAGTAGGACTTACGTTTCAACAATTAGGTATTCATACCTACCAGTATATTTCCGAGAGCATGTTATTGATGGATAGCATCAAAATATTTACTGTAAATTGTCATCTTGTTGTTTATACCTACACAGAAATACATTGTTAAACTCTGCGCATTCATAGGTTGCAGTAAAACGCCCGCGCCACCCGGCCCGTCTCGCTGAGTGCACTACCGCACGCACACACGCTCACGATGCAATGCCACACCGATCCGTGCATTCACAACTACAAGAGCACGTTGCACTCATTGTTCAACGTTTTGAAATTCTCGCTCGCTCAAAACCGGCCGTGGGAACAAATCGCTTCGTGCATTTCTGTACGTTATACCTATTACCATTATACCTACAATAACAAAACAGTTTTATTTTACTGAGCTGATTTATTGTTTTTTTTAAGTCCACATTATTTTATTAAAAGTAAGGCAGGTTTTTTTTCTTACGTTGGTAAAGGATTATTACTTAGCTACCTATGTACCTATCTACATAAAATGTAACCTTCTAGGAAGCCCGTTTAGAACAGGTAGGTACCTATGCCTACCTGCATAATAAGTGTCTGTGGGGGTATTTACTTATTTAGATGAACTTGTAAAAAAGTCTATTTTGTAAAAAAGTTAGTAGGTACGGTAGGTACCCTACAGAAATTCATATTATTATAAATTATATTTTGAAACTGAAGTACTTATGTACCTTGGTTGTACTAATCATTACCTACCATCAACTTTACTGAAGTTACTAAACCGAATTACGAAACTGCATTAAGTCTAATTATGTACCTACTATATGTAAAAAAGGCAACCCTAGATCGAACAGGAATACCTACCAGGGCTACGTAGTACCTATACCTACTACAATTTTACAACTGCTCGTGTGAGCTTGTTGTAAGTTCATTGAAGATTAATTGCCGCCGATTCTAACTGCTACCTTTCTATATTTAGTAAAGATATCAACATGCCGTAATAGACAATCATTATCTAATCTATCAACATGTTTTTTTTAATACAAATACAACAGAACAAAATAATAATAATTTTCACGTTGTCGTTTCGTTATCAACAAGACATTGAAGACTTGCGAGGAAAAGAGACAGAATATAAAATAATGAATGTCCGTTATTTGTGTTTGTTTAGAGAAATTGGGTTCATGGAAAACATCATTTAGAGCATGGTCTAATACACATTTAAAAAACAAGTAATCAGCAATTTTATAGGTGGTACGATCTCAGACATTATCTAATCAATTAGGTAGGTATTTTGTACGAGCTATTACACCGTCCATGAGAGAAAGAGCTGGAATGATTTCCCGCCACTTTGACAGAGTGACTATAAAACTATTTAAACAATCGGTAATAATCGAAGGTGGACATTAAGAATAATGTTTTACCACACAATTAACTTGATTCGTTTCGCTGATGACAACAATATTGATAAATGACATCAAAAAGAGCGGGACATGTTTACTCGTTGGACTTTCCCATTATAAATTTCTTGTTTTTCGAACTAAAATGAATTATAGGCTTATTGTATGATTGTAACTTCACTTACCGAATATTTATTGTTATAAATATCCTTAAGCTCGAAAGAATAATCCTGAATTTCACACATTTACGCTTTTAACGACATTAGATTGACAGATATACACCACTCACTCCTATAAAAACCACAGTCTGTTTTACTATTCTGTAGACGTGAGGCATAAATATTGGAACAGGTATGTGGATTAGGTATTTTTCGATGCGAGTCCGTACCTAATCCAAAGCGTCGAGGATTAGGTATGGCACGAAATATTCGTACACAGTCTACATAGAAGATATTCCGTACCTTAAAATGTGGAGGTTAAGGTTCAAGTTTAATTAGCACTGCCGCCAGCGCCATCTACGTAGAATACCACTGGACTAGATATTGCTCTAGCGATTTAAGTCTTATTGAATGATACTCTCAAAGAAAATAACAAAACTTTCACGTCTTTTAATGAAAATAAATGTGTAAAAATCAGAAACTCATGTGATATTAGGGTGAAATGCATTTGAATATGCATTTAATGCTGTAGTTTCTATACATAGTAGGTACACCAGTTTTAATTTTAAGCTATTTTTCGGTAAAAATGATACAAAAATATGTTTTTTGAGTTGTTTTATAAAAGTGAACTTTAACCTTACCTAACCTAACTATATTACGTTAAAACAAAAACAAAAGTTTTACGTTGACTTTTAGTTTAAAGTACCGTTTCCCAAAGAAAACGATCAGAAATATCAGAAAATATTCCACACTACATCAGAAACGGAACGTCCATACTCCATGCCGAATATTTCTTACCAAATCCACATACGATACCTAATATCGTAACAGGCCAGTGGCTTTACTGAATAAATATTCGGATTAGGTAAATGGATTAGGTATTTTTAAATACTAGGATTAGGTGGATTAGGTATCGTTTTTACCTAATCCGACCCATGTCTACTATTCTGTGAAAAGGTACACAAAGAATGGTCTTCCCTCCTATTGGCGGACAAAACCCACGTGACCGATCGTAAACGGTTTCTATTGGTGTTCACCCAGACATGAATTGACGTCACTACTCAATAGACGTACTATTAACAAATTCATTTGATTAAAAATGGTTTTGAAGATGTCTTAGAATTTGATAATTATAATGATAATTTATTATTGTATTACTTTAGCTTAAAATGTCTTTTTTATTATACTTACGACAACACTTACCGGTTACATGGCTCGTCCATTCACAACAACATGGCGGTTTGTTTACACCGGCATGATAAGGCGGGAAGTACTTCTGCCGTGTGTGTAAATGTATACTGATGAAAGTCTATGTTAAAATAATCATTACTTTTAAAAGAATATTTTTATTGAAGTAAATAATAGAATGTCCAAAAATTAGCGAATAAAATGGGAAACTGAAGGCACATGGGCGATACCACTTTTTTCTGACGCCAGCGCTCTCTAGTGGCAACTTACAATAACGATGAACATTCCGGCGGTAAACTTAAAACTGTTCATACTTTTTAAATAATATTAGAAATAATGATAAATTGATGTGATTAAATACAATAGAAGGAAAACGCACAGAAAAGTATCAACTAAATATTATATGCTTCAGTTGCTATTTTTACACAGCTTTGATTGATTCCAGGCATTTCAAATTCAAACTTAAAATCTAACACAAAAATAATAATAATAGTAAAATTAATGTAAAAAAAAACAAGCAAAAAATCAACCAAGCTAGACACAAGAAGAAATAACTTGTCAGTCAACAATAAAAGTTTTATAGCCGTTTTTTGACAATGCTTTCCAAAATCTTTACTTTTGGCAGTTTTTAATTTATAACTATTGTAACATTAACAAGTCTATAAAGTATAAAGGTCTAACAATAAAGAGAAATTACAGCCAAATTAATGAGTAGACAAACAGCCTATATACTAAATAAACAGGCGGTATCAAGGCAACATAGTCTAAATCCACTGGAGAATGTTAGAATTTGGCAATTTTAATATTCCTTTGTCTTCTGTACATTTCAAATGTCCCTAATTTTTTTATTCTTTTCTTAAGAAGGTAATCGTTTTTGAAGTTTGAAATATCGCTAGATTGAGCAACAAACTGTGTTTGCTGAGAAATTACATTGACTTTGAATTGAGTGGTAAAACCGCTGTCTGATGTTGAGGCCGTTGGTATGAAGGGCAAAACCTTAGGGTTCTTGATGGAACGTTTTTGCTTTTTCTCATCCATATCGTCGTTAATACAATAAACACTTTCTTCCAAATAGTTCGAAGGTTTATTTCTTCTTCTTTTCGTTTCTTCAACAACAAACTCCGACGTAGCTACGATTTTCGTTTTCTTTGCTTCAGTTACACCTTTTTTATTGTCATCTAGCTGTTTTATAACATTCGGAGGCAGGCGTGGAACATGAACCTTGTCAAACGAATTTTGTTTAAGAACCTGAAAAAAGGAAGATAATTATTATCTACACTTCTACACTAATAATATTATAAAGAGGAAAACTTTGTTTGTTTGTTTGTTTGGTTGTAATGAATAGGCTTAAAAACTACTGGACCGTTTTTAAAAATTCTTTCACCATTCGAAAGCTACATTATCCACGAGTAACATAGGATATATTTTATCCCCGTACTCCCACGGGAACGGGAACTATGCGGGTGAAACCGCGGGACGTCCGCTAGTAACAAATATAGTACTTAATTTGTTTGCTCATGATAATAAATAAAAAAGGAAATACTCGACCTTTGATATTTCACTGGCATCGTCATCATCCCTTTCCTTACGTTTTTTGTTCTTTTTCGTTGCTCCTGAAACTAATAATAACATGTAGTAGCAGAAAGTATATACATTTATTTGTCCATTATTATTTCCTTTGTCCTTTAATATTTCATTAAAGTTTTTTAATTTACCCTGTTATTAAGATTTTTGATAAGAAATATTAAAATACCTTCAACAATTTGATTCACGTTTAGATGTTGTACTTTATTTTTCTTTTTTGTAGTTTCAACAGTTGTGATTTGTTGCTCCTGTGTTTCGGTAACCACATCTAAAATTGATTAAATCATATTAAAGACTGGTAGAAAATGTAGCATTAAGTCCACCTATGTCCACTATGTGCATAAAGTTTTTTTTTTATATTAAATTTAATAAATTGCTGTATGAGCTTTGGGGACAAATCCTCGGCAACTAAACTTAAGGTTTTGAACCTGCAGCCGGAAGCTCGGAAGCATGGACAAATGTTGACTTTAAGATGAGCTATAATTTTATTATGCTGTTGCTGAGGAATTGGGACTGTATCAGTTACAATGGCGGTTTGATTTGGAAGTTGCGACGCTTCACTTTCCATTCACTAGCTAGTATAACGAGTACCCGCGCACCTCCATTGTAACATGAAAAACACTTGGGTTTTATTCCGAATTAACATGGAGACCACCATTGTCTGAGATCGGAGGTCGGAATCATGACTTCTTACTAAAATAAAAAGGTCCAATACTATTTCTTAGATGTTACGTTATGATTGGCAAAAGCAAAAAGAGGGCCCTATACCTAGCTGTGGGTGAAGTAAGGCTATTGGCGATAATGATGTTATTGTGCTACCTACTTGCAATTTGAGTTTTGTCTTCATCATTGTTAGAAATTTTCCGTTTCTTCTTTTGATTTTTTGTCAGTATAGACTCGTCAAGAGTAAGTTTAACGTCATCTGGAATAAAAATAAATTTTAAATAGTAATAGCTTCCGCCCCTGACTTCCTACACGTGTAGCTTTCCATCAGTGAAAGATTTTATGAAATCGGTTCTATTAAATGATCAGCAATACTTGTAAGGGAAAATTCGGTTTCTCTATTTTTAGTCAAAAACAGCATCATGCCTGAATTATGTAAAGGTGTCCTTATTTTGAATAATACAATAATTCGGTTTTAGATCTGAAAACGGCTTCGTAGCCGTAGTTTGATTAAAGAGATCTGATTGCTATGTACCTTTAATAATAATTTCCTCATTTGTTTGATTGGCAGATGATTTGCGTTTGCGCTTCTTTGCGACCAAGTCTTGATTGCTTGCATCATCATTTTCTGCGACAGATTAATATTATGTAAAGAAGGATTCAAACATATGAAAATATAACAACAATTTAAGGTAATTACTTGTTAAAATAAACCAAAATAAAAATACTGCACACCTTTGTTTACATTGTCGTCGGTCTCAACTAAGTTATTTTGTGAAACAGTTCTTTTTTGCTTTTGTTTCTTATTGCTTCCTAAAGAAACATTCTGAATAATTTCTGAAGGTTTTTCAATTTCTGTAAGGGAAACATTATTTTTCAATTAATCAACAATAAATAAATTAGTTAGTAAAACTTCATAGACATGACAAATCATGATCCTTGACTCATTTGACTTGTTTGTTGTTAAAAACAAAAATGGTAAATACCTGTTTCTGTGGCTGTTTGAGATTCGGACAGTCTGTTCCTTTTCTTCTTGGCACTGCCTTCTACGTTGGTCATCGATACATTAATCGACTTATGAGCAACATCATCTGAAATATTACATAAATATAATTGATTACTGAAATGAGGTGCAACTTGTAATATTTTGTGCATGAGAGCATCACACATAGAGCAATAGTCATAATAACTGACAGTCTTGTTCCATCAAAGACTGAATATTAAGCGTTCTTTTCGAGTAAATAGACAACAAATGAATAAATGACAACACACCTGCACTTTCAATCACACTAATATCTTCAACATTTTGCGAACTGTTCAGTCCTTTCTTGTTCTTTTTCTTCTTTTTGGCACTTTGGTTTGGAGTTCCAACAGCGGAGCTATTCTTTTGAGTAACGTCATTATTTTGAGTAGTATTTAAATCTTGTTTTGATTTGTTCTTCTCCCTGCGGTATGAAACTTCAAGTGGAGCTTCGTTAGAATCGTCTGGAAAATTGAAAACAGATTTATTAAGAAAACTGTTGAGATAATAATAATTCTCATTCTCTTTGAAATGGTTAATAATATGCTCAAATATGATTAAGAATAAGCTCTGAAGTATCTGTCAGTGTGGTATCTACAGCCGATACGCCAACTTTTGAGACTGGTCTGACCCAAATTGCCAGGAAATAGGAAGGTATACCAAATAAACCGGTCTAATAAATGGTGAAGGAGAACATCATCTGGAAACCGGCATGTCCTAGAACCAACAATTCGAAGACATGTGACATCTACCAACCCGCATTGGGCCTTTGTGGTGGATTATAGCCTATTCCTTCTAATAAAGAGGAAGCCGTGTGTGCCCCTGCCGTGCCCCCCAGAAGGGGGAACATTTAAGCTGGTTAAAAAAAAATACAACCTACCATCAAGGGGAATTTCCTCTCTGCCGGTGAAAGACTTGTTTTTGGTTGAAATATTTGTCATTTTATCAGTCTTATTTTCGTCTGCTAGGGTGCCAGTTGTGTCTATGAAGAAGCCTAAGTTTTCATCTTCAGCGGCACCTAGAATTGTCAAAACATTATTATAAAATTCCAGTTTTTAGTGATCAATTGCCTTATTTTGGACGATAGTCGGTGTATGTAACATGTGAGACATCCAAATGTGTATCCTTAAACCTGGAACAACAATGCTGTGTGGAGACAAACATATTAATGGTTGGATTAAACTTGGACAGATGCTTCACAAAGGGCTTACTAATTTCTACGATAAAGATGGTTAAAATTACCCATTTCTAAAGTATCTTGAGAGTGGATAGATTTGAGCTTATTTTTCTTCTTGCCACTTCCATTCAATATAGATTCATCCTTTGATTTGTTATCAATATCTGAAAAACAATTATAAAAAAAAAACTTGTAACATTTGTGTAAATAAAGCTTGTGTGTATTTTGAATCTGTTCAATGCATTTTAAACCATGTCTGCTAAAGTTTGTTTATCATGTAAATAACACATTTAATAGCAAAGTGAGTCAATTTAAATTGAGTTAAATTGACTTGAATTTTTGTTTAAATTGACTCAAGTATCAAAACAAAAATATACACACCTGTATTTTCAAAAATGTTTGTTTTGCCTGGAGTTCTCTTTACAGGTATGTAATCACCGGGAGCTTCTTCATCATCCTTTTTCTTCTTGGCTGATACCACTTCACTGTCATTGCTATCTTCAGTGAACAACAGTTTCATGTCAATAGAATCAGATGAACCTTCAGACATTGTAGTGTCTTGTTTAGCAACTTTGTCTACACTCTTGTTCAAAGATTTCTCTTGTTTCTTATTCTCGTCAACAATTTCAGCTGCATGAGCTTTGTTTTTCTTAGTTTTTTTGACTTGTGTAAGATTTAGTTGGTCTACAATTGGTTCTTTAGATTTCTGCTTTGTTTTCTTGTTGAGATCTAAAGAAATGTTTAATGCTTTGAACTTCTTTGAGCCAGACTTGTTCAAATTGTTAAGAACAGATTCGTAGTTTTGAGTTATTTCTTCATTTTCACTTATTGAACCTTCATCACTGATATCCTCTTCATCATTTTCAGCAATAGTTGCTTGTAATGGGTCAGATGTTTGATTCGATTTCATGATTGATGTGTTTTCGTTTACATTTACTTCTTCAACTTCATCAATATTGGTTACAGTTACTGTCGAAATGTTGAGTTCTTTTTGAGGAGTCTTTGGCTCTTCCTTGATAACATTGAGCAAAGTTAAAGGATCATCTTTGTCTGTCTGGTTACCATTACAAATGGTGATTTCTTTCTCATTTGTTTCATCTTCATCACACACTGACTCTGATAAGCGTTTGACTTTATTTTTCTTTGATAGTGACTTATTGGTTTCTGGTTGTAAATCACTTGTGTCAAGACTAGAATCGATTCTTTGACGTCTATTCTTCTTTGGCTGTGCGTTAGTTTCATCATCCGATTCTGACGAAGACGTGTCAAAACGTTGGCGATTATTTTTCTTTGACTTGGGTGATTTATTCTTATCAGATTCATTTAATTGATGTCTTGCTTCATACATTTCTCTAGAAGCTTTTTTCTGTTCTTTTCTCTTGCGTTCGTTGAATTTCTTCTTAGATTTCGCCGTCATTGTGAGTTCGTCAGCGCTCATGGAGAGGTCATCGCCGGAGCCACTAAGCATATCTTCATCTTCTTCACCGGAACTTACAATAAATGAATCTTTTTCGTAATCAGAGTCATCAGAAAATTCTTCTTCATCTGAATCTAGTGTTTCACCCTTTTCTCTTATCTGGTTTTCTTCTTCATATTCTCTTTCTTCCTCATCCCTACTGTCTCCCGATTCGTAATCATCGCTGGCGTCTTCAGCCTCATCGTCGATCATTTTGCTTTTTTTCAATGACGCTTCTTCTTCCGATTCTTCTTCGGCTTCCTCTTCCTCTTCAGAAGAATCTGAACCTTCCTCTTCTGACATGATGGATGCTTCTTTCTTAGACCTATTCAAAATTTCCTTTTTCTCTGTTTTGCTGGCACTATTAGGGGCAATTATTGAAGTGTTGATCTGCAGGCCTAATTTTTTCATAGTTTTTTGTTGAAGAGGTGTACTTGTGGAATATGTTAGCGACAGATTCTTCTTGTCATCTTTTTCTGTGACAACATTTGGCACATTCACTGACTTTGACAATTGTTCATTTGAATCATCTTTGGCCACAACTCTGACTAACTCTGACTCCGCATTTATCTCATTTTCTGACACATCTTTTAGTTGAGACAAGACTAAAGTACTTTTATTTTCGTTTTCATTTTCGGTCTTATCTAGATAGAGAGCAGATTTGTTTTTAGATTTATCGTTCTTATTTATGCTGTCATCATTAGGCATATTGGAAATTGATGACTTCCTCTTAGATTTGTTAGAACTTTTATTTATCATGTCCTCATTATCATCTAAAACAGAGGTTTTTATTTTATCTGTACTAACTTCAACAACCATAGTGGTCACGGATGATTTTCTTTTTGATTTATTTAAACTCTTGTCCATATTCTCATCATTAGCCAGGAAGAAATCTGCTGAAGATTTCCTTGTTGAGTTGTTTGAGATTTCATTGGTTTTTTTTTCAGAAACAATGTGAGATATTGAAGACTTTCTCTTTGATTTATTGGACTCTTTATTTATACTTGCATCATTGGTATTTTCTGCATTTAATGACTTCCTTGCACAGTCATTGGAATCCTCGTCTGTTTTATCAGTTACAACATTTGATATTGAAGACTTTCTTTTGGACTTATTGGCCTTTTTACTATTATTCATACTATCATCGTGGTTATGATCTTTATTTATACTTGCATCATTAGACTTTTCTGCATTTAATGACTTCCTTGCAGATTTATTGGAATCCTCATCTGTATTTTCAGTCACAACATTTGATATAGAAGACTTTCTTTTGGCCTTAGTGTTTTTTTTATTATTACTAATACTATCATCGTGGTTATAGACGTCAACTGCTGAAGAATTGCGGTTAGATATATTGACAATGCCATCTGTGGTATCTTCAGAGACTTCATTAGTAATAGACGACTTTCTTTTAGATTTATTATTATCCCCTACTGCATTATTGATCACCTCTGATATGGAAGATTTTCTTGGCGATTTAGTGGAAGTCACGTTATTGAGACTATCGTTTTTAACTTGAGACATGTTTAGTATTGACTTTCTTTGTTCTGATGTGGACTCATTTCCATCTACAAAATTTGTAAGTGATACATTTTCTGGCATAGTTTCATCAATATCCATTGGTTCATAACTTAGATTAACTTTTGTTTCTTTAGCTGTTTCATTTTCTATTGGGTGGGTTACAACCGGGACACATTGATCTCCACTATCAAAACCTTTGTCATTCTCCTTTTCTTGATTGGAGTCTGAATCTTCAATAAATATCAAAGATTGAACAACACCACTTGGTGGTTGTTCAAATAATTTTTGTGTTACACTGGTGTTATGTTGCTTTGATGAATTTAGGTTTTTGATTTCTTTAGAACCATCTCTAACTTCAGTAAGTTTTGTTGCTGATTTGTTCACAGATGAATTCAAAGTCGAAACTTCATGTACAGATGTTTCTGTCTCAACTGCCATGGATGTTTCATGCCTTTTTTTATTCTTCTTGTTAGACAAAGTTGAAGAATTCAGAGAAACATTATCTTTTTCTTTGTCAGGTTCATTGTTTTTATTGCTTGTGTTCATTATACCATCACCAGAACCAGAAATGTTCGAAAAATTAAGACTATCATTCTTCTTTTTGTTCTTTTTCTTGCTGGCCTCACTATCACTGCAGAAGCTGCTCTCCTGAGGAGATTCGACAGAGATTGTGGTCCATGACTTGGTTCGGTTCCGTTTAGTTTTGATCTGTGGTTCTTCAATAGCTGTGGTGCTTTTATTTAAGATGCTTTTGTCTTTTTTGGGTGCTTCTTGTAATTCTTGTATGAGATTCTTACTGGCTGCTGATAGGTTGATTTGATCTGATGCTTTCTGGTCTACCACTTCAGTTGTCTGTTCAAGTTTAGGTTCTGACACAGATTTATCAGCGGCCGCGGTTGTATCACCTGCTTCTTTGTCACTTCGGGGTACATTTTCTTTGTTTTCATTATCAAGTGAAGAACTCTTCCTCCCAGATTTGCTAACCAATCTGGGACTTTTTCTGACTGAGAGTAAGTCATTTTTAGATGTGTCAGTGGTTGGAGTTTCTTTGACATTGTTCTCAGATTCTTCAACAATGACTTCTTTAATTTCACTGCCTAATTTACCAGCAATAGGTTCAACTGAAACAATTATAATAAACATTTAATGAAGCACCAATTGTAAAACAAGCTAACTGCGTGACAGACAATGCACAAAAAATGCAGAGTTACTTATTTGGGATGTTTTTTTTTTACGCATGCATGCAAAATATTGATTTTATCAACTGCAAATAAATGTATTATTCATTTATGCATAAAAAATTAAAACAGGAAATAACGCAAAGATAGAAGAGCACAAAGCTGGTGTTCCCAAAAAAAAACTACAAATTTTAATTACCTGGCTTGTCAATACTAGAAGTGGAGTTGTTCCTAGTTCTTCTTGTCGATCTAGCTGGGGTAATTGGAGCTTCATTGTCACTTCCTGTAAATATTAAAATTTCATGTTCAATAACAATAATATGTTAGTTTTACAGACCAACTACAAAAACAAACAAAACTGAAATATCATCAATTCACTAATGTTACTGAACCAAACTATGAAATACTAATTACTAATACCAAACTGTAAAATAAAATGATTTTAAATTACAATCACCAGTACCGTAACACTGAATATTTAGTTTAAAGGTATTAAACAGCAACTGGAAACAAGAACAGCCACTTTGCTTTAGCTCTGAAATGATAATTCAACACCTAATTCAGCGGTTTCATTGGAATTTCATAACCAAAATTGTAGTGCAGCATCCATACAGTGATATAATTTTAATACACCAACTATCACCCACCTAAAACCAGTTCAACTTTTGAACAAGAAATCATGAACTGATCAGACAAATGTTTTATCTACAATTCTTTGATCTATCATTTCAATTGGTCAACCAATCTCTTGTATTGATTGGACCCAATTGATTTGATAGCAGTTCTGTTTTTTTTATTAAGCACAACTCAAATAGGACTGGGCAGGACATGTCTGCCGCAAGCTGGACAAACTGTGGGCCAAAATAGCAGGAAACTGGTGCTTTGAAACAGTGAGGCGGGGTCGCGGCAGGCCACGAAGGTGATGGCGGAACGAACTGGACCAGATCCGTCCAAACTGGAAGGAGGACAGGTGGAAAGAGTGGAGGGAGGCCTTTGTCCAGGAGTGGGGCAGAGCAGGCTAGCAAAAAAAAAAAGAAGTCTCTTTCATATATCATGCCATGGTCAGTATAGCCAGTAAATTCATCATAATGACTTAGCTCTGACCCTCTAAAATATTATCCTAAAGTCTCAATTTAAAAAGTTTTAAACTATGAGGCTAATAATAAGTTTTACTCATCTGCCTAGCCTTACCCGAGGTCAGCTTCCAGTCCAAACTGGATGCAGCTGAAGACCAGCATTTTACATACTTAAGTTTAAAGATGAAAAAAAAAAAAGCAATATGTTCAGTGATCTTCAAATCAGTAAATAGTAGCTCAAAAAAAGAACATATCATATTTAAAGAGACTCTTCAAGGACTTGGGAGAGGGCTTTTGCCAGTAGTGTGACAGTCTGGGCTACAAAAAAAAAATAAAACAAGCCATTTCTTACCAACTAGTGAGGTTCTTCTAGCAGCCCTCTTCGCTCTGGGTGAGTTAACATTTACAGGCTCTGCTATAAGGCTGGTATTAGACTTGATCCGAGTGCTACGCCTCGATGGTGTGCCCTTGTCTTCAGCCACATCTCCAGGAGTCTCAGATACTATGCTGGTGTTTGACCTGGTCCTGGTAATGCGTCTGGATGGTGTGACCGCTTTCTCTTCAACAGGCTCTACCTCTTTGACTGTTGACTTCCTGGTCTTTTTAGGTGCTGCTTCTGGAGCTGAAAGGTTATGAGTTCGAATTTCAAAAGTTATGCCAGAAATAGCTGACTAAGTTTTTCTAGAAAAGATGCAGAATTTTTTCTTTAAAGTATACTAAATATATAAACAAGTTTATGTTTACACCAGACTTTGTAAGGGGTTATTGCACTCATAATTATTGAAAAAAAAAGAGATCAGTTTTATTTGTGCCTAAAATGAAGGAAATAGCAGATCGCTTTTTTTTTTTTGGATTTCAGGATTCTTCTCATCGTTAAAGATGCTCATAATGACGAGCACAATGACCTCAAAAGATATTTATGGTAAAAAAACCAAGACAAACAAAATTTGAACAAATACATCTCACAATATTATGCAGAACTATTTTCTGTATATGGAAATAGCTATATGAGTCGCTATAAGCTGCATTCATCTTAACAGATAAGTAATCAAGTGCTAAATGAATATTAACAGGTCAATCATATTAAACTTGGACAGCTTACAGCTAGACTGGTGGAGCCTTGTGGCACTAAATCTGGGTCTAGCAGTATTTAAATTGAATCATGTTTCAATAAATATTTGGATACTCAAAAACAATAATCTAAGAGGTTCATGTAATGTACATTTCAGTTCTAGTTTTTTACAGCCTTTATCTGTATGTGTGCAATTAATAAATAAATACAATAGCATCATTATGTACGAATGTACCTAATGATGCTATTGTATTAAATATAGTTATTTATTAATGTTGCTAATAATCAAATGATTATTAGCTTAGATTAGATTTATTAGAATGGTAGAAGAAAATGTCAAATAGAATGGGGCAAGGACAAGAAGATGATGATTTGAATAGCCAACAGAAGTGCTAAACATAATAAGAAATGATATTCATATGCCTTGATCTCCTGTATTTGAAGAAACACATGTAGAAAAAACTTTTGCTTTATTGTGCTCTCTATTTTAGATGTGTTTGCTTTGTTGGATATTATAAATAAAATAAATCAATCTTTTGACTTCACTGAAGTAATAATCCTGTCATGTGGGGGTAACTACATTTTTTTGGTTGGTATAAATAGAAAACACATGTCATGTGCCTGTAGTTTTTTACTTGTTTGTTAACCCTACAGTATTTTATCATTAACTGAAGAAATAGTTCACCATTATTCCTTATAGATAAGATTTCTGTGATTTGTTTGTGTGTGCAGTAAGAGGAGTGTTGTAATATCTCTTCTAAGGGCATGAGTTACATGTTGATCAAATTTTACATGAATATGTTAATAAGCAAACCATACTGAATACATAAAAAATATTTGTATAAATCATTTGTCCAACTTCCAATTGGTTTGTATTTCTTACCATTTTCATCAATGAGTTCCAACTGTGGCTTGGCTGCTAGTCTGCCACCTCTCTTCTTTGTTGGTGTGGATTGTGTTGAGGGTGACTTTACATCTTCAGCTTCCACTGACAGCCTTCTCCTTAGCCGTGTTACTGTGAATACAGGGTTCAGTATCATTTTTTGAACAACATTCTTTGACCTAAAGATAGCCTTCTTGTGTGAAGAAAACCTGGCTTTTGGGTAATGCTCTGTATATTCCTCAATAAGAAACACCTAGTTAATTACAATGAAATGCCAAATATAACCAGAAATATAACAAAAGTACTAATAAATTCAAATAAACTTAAAACGAATTAGTTTGGAATATAATTATAGCCATAGGAGAATGCCTTGAAATTGAGAGACTAGTTTAGATTTGGAATGGCCAACATATCCCTGTAAGTCGTAAAAGTGTTGGCAAAATTCAGTCTTGAAGGTGGTCTTTGTGTCCATATTTTATCGTGCGCGTTGCGTGACTATTGCTATGCGACAATCGATTTTCGCAAGTCTAGAAGACAATATTTAAAATAAGGTATAAGGACCCTGGGAACTAAAATGCACCTGATAATATTACGAAATAACATCGCAATAGCGAATTGCGTCGCTTACGAAGTGCAGCTCAAAAATGCTATTACAACATGTGGGCACATATCTAGCTAGCTTGATTATGAAAAAAATAAATGAGACTAAATATAATAACATCTTATTAGTATACAGCTTCTAGAATGCTTTAGATTTACCGGTAGCGTGATCGCCTTATCACGAAACCCAGCGTACCACGCTTCCATGCCGCATTTATTGGTTGTTAAGTTTTAATATTTACCTTTAATGCCGACTTCTTCTTCCATTTTAAACACTTTTCAAACATTAACAACAATACTTTATCAAATGAACCTTCAGACACGTGCAAACAGCTCAACCGAATTTAAAATCGTGCTTTTTCGAGGCAATTGGTAAAACAGCTGTTGGGACGCGACGAACTGTCAAATCAAATTCGATGCGTTCCTTGCACATGGCAACACAGCTGTTTCCGCCGAATAAGGAGGGTCCTATTAGTTCAGTTACGGTTTTTATCTGAGTGCGGTTTAATTTGCAATAATTCAAAGAGTATTGTAATATCGTAACTCTTGATTGCATTTCGTAATTTTCTAGCGTATTGTTGTAATTTTTAAGGTGGAAAGGGTTTTTGCTTTCCTCTTAGTATAATCCCTCGCATTCGTACACGTACCGTCGGCATCAGATTAATAATCTAACATCAGGAACTCTGAAATAGTTGATACTAGTACGGCAAGTTTGTAAATACCAATTTCTTCACGTGTGTCATACAAGCGATGGGCCGAGTCGACTTTTTGATAACTCGAGTAACTCGAGTTGACTCGACCCGGGCTGCCTTAAGGTACGTCGCGTCGCCGCGTCGTCCGTCCGAGTCAGTATCATACTCAACTCGGTGCATCGTTCCGCGGGTTGCTAGTTTTGCTACGTTCACGGTTCACCGGGTCGGGTCCGACGGGCTGCGTGGCGTCGAGTCAATGATAATAATGGTCAAATAAAATCGAGCCCGTTCAAAAATCAGACTTTTAATATTATTGAAAGTGTTAAAGTACCAACATCAAATCACAAAGCGAACTATTTATGTAGCGCAAAATAATGGTAACATTTTTACCTAGAAAATAATAAGAAACAAAAATAAATCGAATGGTACTTTATTCCTTAAATTAAACACCAGCCAACGCGCCAAACGCCAACGGTTTCACTGTAGGTATTGAAATATATGTTTCTTTTTTAAGTAGTTCATTATAGTAGTGGTATTTCCACTAAATTTGTATTGACACGAGCATAAATTGCATACTACTTTGGTATTATCGTCTATTTTCGAAAAAAACTCCCAAGCAACACTTTTTTATTTCCCGGAGCCATTCTAAACTTATTACACAGACAAACAACACTTCAACTAATAAAACCGTAACAAAACAATAAATAACGAACGAAGTAATAATAACAAAAAGGTAAACAATTCAGTTCCTGCATAACCGTCTGATGAAACCAACAACGAGAACTATCTCTTTCACTCGCGGCTCGCATGTTCGGTCGTTCGGGCTGATTCGGGCTCGCTCGTAATCGTTCGGGCCTCGCGACTCGCGGGCTAGGCGGTTGGCCACGGGCCGCCAACCCACCGCACCGCTTGCCGCGCGCGCTCTTCGGGTCGGGAGCCAGCAATGCTCAACATCAACAATGCACGGCACGAGAATGCGCGACATTGGAATGTACGTCATTGGAATTCAAAACACGTACATTTCAATGTCGCGGATTGGCGGCCTGGACCAAGATTGCCCGGCTTGATATTGTACACCATGACAATGCACATACCAGCAACGCACGACACTGGATTGTACAACACACAATGTCTTCAATTACTTGGTTGTACCTTGCTTGTCCGACCCAAGAGTGTACAGCATGATAATTGGCGACATCACATGATTGGTCGATTGGTTGACCAATCAGGTGACTGGGAATTGAACTAGGTAGTGCTGTTCCGAAAGACGATTGATAGATTGATTGCGTGATTGAAAAAAAACGCTTAAAATATCTTGATAGCGATTTTTCATTGTTATTATTTTATTTGGTATTTTATAGGTTTTAGGGGTTTTTAATAGCAGAGTATTAATTAATATACACATTCCTGACGATACCAGAGGTGTTTTTTATTTCTTAATATCTCCTACCACAGACAAGGGCATAGAGGTAAACAGTCTAGTCATAGAACAAACCACAGAGCATCTATATATACGGGAAAGAACAAACAATGTAGCAGCATTACAAATATACAATATAGTTATTATGATATATTGTATAAACAGGAGTTAGTTACTTAATTTTAAGAATTAACTTACATAGTTTTTCCAATTATTAAGTACTTGGACAAAATTTCCATAGAATAAAATAGTTACAAAGTATTGTTGTATCAAAAAATGTTTTATGTATTTTTATAATGTAAGTACTTTTAGATACTTACATATCAAATTAGTTAGGTTTACATTTATCCATTTACTTAAGTAGTTATTTATTTTATTAAAGTTTTACATTTTTCTTACCTTTGTTTACAAACTTTTTTTTTTGTATTAGTTTTACAAGACAAGTGTAGCTTTATTAGGTTGGAGACAGTTGGAGTGGAGCTGTTTCAACAAAACCCTTTATATTTCCAAAATGGTAGCTTGGATGAAAAACTTTACAGGAAAGAAAATGTTGCTCTAGTTGCAAACCATGAGATGATGTAAAAAACCCCGCGTAATACTGAAAAAAAAAATTTTTCTACGCCCGCGAAATTCAAATTTACAGTTACACTTTTTTGCCTTTTGCGTTTCCGAACGACCAATCACGATGCCTTCAATCAAGAACGATCTGTTGAAGTAGCTTAGAATCTACATATTCCCCAATGAGTTCAACAAGTCGTCCAGTAGAGTGCCACAGAGCGCTGGATTACAATCTCGTGTCTTGAGTTTGAAGCCAGCTTATGGGTTTTCTTTTTGTGTTTTGTTTTCTTTTACTTTATTTTTAAACACAAATTACTGACGTTGTTCAAAAAGTCGCTAAGCTGAAGTGGGACTGGACTGGCCACGTCTGCCACATGCCCAATGAGCTGTGGGCCAAAATAGCCTCTTTCTGGAGCCCTGACACAGCCAGAAGGCGCCGCGGCAGACCTCGTAGAAGATGGCGGAATGAGCTGGATAAAACCAACTACCAGTGGTCCACATTAGCCTTGCATAGAAAAAACTGGAAGTCATGGGGAAAGGCCTTTGCCCAGCAGTAGGATGACGCAGACTAACAGTATCAGTAGGTATGTTGACTTATTTTATGTTTGTTTGTTTTTTATATTGACTTTTATAAACAGACTTGGGAAATGGGAAACCCCGACTTATTTTTTTATAAACCATTCAGAAGTCGACCGGGACTCCCTTGACTCATACTTGTTCGGGATGGAGTGCCAAGGCAAACGAAAAAAGCGTAACTGGTGCGAGGCGGTCGTCATCTGCTGGAATGTCCCAGGTGTTCGTTTACCTGCACCTTGACGACCTGAATAGCGCCTCTGCCGGCTTGGTTCCGGTTCGAGTGCAGTTGAGGGCAGTATCGGGCAGCACCTTATTAACCTAAGTCCTCAGAAACCATTTAGGTTCAGAGAAGCATGGCCCTAAACCGCACCGTTTCCGAGTTAGGAGCTATTTAGTTTTTTTTTTGTTATAACAAAACCCTCTATATTTCCAAAATGTTAGCTCTGATTGAAAACTATTAGGAAAGAAAATGTGGCTCTTTATAGTCGCAAACCATGAGATGATGTAAAAAAAAAACCCGCGTAATATTGAAAATAAAAAAATATTCTAAGCCCGCGAAATTCAAATTTTCTTGTTGTTGATCCGTGGGTTGTAGGTACTGATGATTTTGATGATTAGGCGTGACGAAAGATTTTGAAATCCTCTTCCCTAATGTGGGTACACATTTACTATTTACGAAAAAAACCTTTATTTCGGTTATTAAACTCAAGTTTAACGAAATTTAAAGCCATTTTTCTAATATTTTCTCAATAGTGCGCGAAAACTCTCAAGTGTCAATTGTCATGGCGTCGTCAACACCTTTTAGGGAAACGGAAACGATGGCATTTTGTCTATGCGTAGCGAAGAAAGTTAACAAAATATAAAATGAATTCCAAAGTTTTTAAGTGGTGTCCCTGGCTGGAGGCCTTAAATTCAAGGCATCCACAGGATTAGCCCGGTTAAGCAGAAGCCAGTCTTCGTAGACTGAACTGCGAGATGCCCTACACAAAAAAAAAAAAAAAAAAAAAAATATATACCAAACAAGAAAATAATAAGAAGTGTGGTTAAAGCTAGTGATTATATACTCTGTGCTCGCACGGCGAAACTCGAACGACTTAGTCACGAATTCGCTACTTTATTTCTGTGAAGACCACTTTGATGTGAGTATGTTAACATAAATATTGATAGGTCCTAAACTTAAAATGTTTGTTGGACGTGAAATTGAAATATTGACGTTGAAATATTTAGGCTATGCAATTTTGAGGTTATGTTTGTTTTGGTCTTGGCTATCATTCTTAATATCGAATAAAATCGTTAACTTGTCTTTTTTTAGTTGCCAAATGATATGGAAAATTATATGAAGAATCATGTATTGTGATGGGGTCAGTATCACAAGTACGTATGAAACTAGGATGTATGCCCCATATATTTATGTGCCAACCAGACAGGAAAACACGACCATCCTGCCCGCGTAGCATGGCCGCCGTGGAAACGAGTTTTGTCGATTGACAATCGACAAAATGACAGATAAATGACAGATTTTCGAAAGACTTCTATCGTCCTTAGCATGGCGATGTTTGACATGTGGAAAAGAAAGTTCTCTAGTCTCAAGCGACAAAAGTCTCCAACGCCGAGCATGGCGATATTTTGTTGTCTACTTTTGACACTTGTTGTAGGAATCGTTTCTTGTCATCTAATGTCAAAAAGTCTACAACACATCAGACCTAGACAAGCGGGTTTTTACAAAAACATATTATTTTTAAGTACGCGATTTCGTGAAAAACATGTCGGGGTCCTACCGTCGCCATCTCCTCAGTTTATATGCTGAGGAAAAAGAAGGGAAGGTCAAAAGGAACGCTGTACGAGCTCTAACCGGGGCTTTCGATCTCTCGGAAAACGAGTTCCTCGAAAGTTATAAAGTAGGTAACCAAACAGATGGTGCAATATCTGTGCCAGGAGCTGAGCGAAGATCTGTTTCCTAACACATCACAGGGTCTGCCTGTTCTCGTTAAAGTAAGTTCAATCCAGGTTAAGTACGCCTTCCAACTAGCTAACTACCTTGTAAAGATAATAGGCAACTTTTATGTCGATCAAAATTCTGCTGACAGGATATTACCAAAGGGGTGTTGGCTAAGAGCAAAACATTTGTATTGGCCAAACTACAGTCAGCAATTTTTAACGCAATTTGTTGTTGCAGTAAACACAAGGTCAGTTAATCACCCTCTTAAAACCAAAGTTTTAGTGGCCTGTAAGAGGCTTGTGGTAGCTAGTGTGATATATATCTAAGTTCTGTTGTTTCAGGCTGAAACCGCGATCCTGTTCCCGAACACTAAGGCAGCAAGGCAGACTGTGGCAACTAGTTACCAGCGAAAGTTCAGCCTCTCAGACATATTAGGAGCCATGGACTCTACCCATGTACAACTTTTACATTGTGATAATGCGAAAATAAACATACAAACTACATCTTTCCAATGTTTCATTATTATTTTTGAAATCGAAAATAATTCACTTTGTTTGTCATTATAGTTAGAGAGCCGATGATATTAAACCTAGTCTGATAAGACTCCCCGACTGATGATATACCTACTTAGAAAATACCAACGCAAATCTGAAAGATCATCAATTTCTGTGAAAGAAAAACGACTGCTGCGTTTTCCAACAAACAGTGCAGAAAGTGGTTGCTGCAGCGATTGAAAGTCGCCCACCGCGCGGATTCGATATTTTGTCAGCAGTCACCTGGTTCCTTTTCGATTTGTACTGATTGAATACACGTGTCACGGTCACGTGCGAACCATTTTACAACACTTGGGAGTCTTTATCACACAAAACACGAAAAAAAATTTTTTTTTAAATTGCACTTCCCGGTTTTTTGTATTGCAACATCGCCATTTCGTGTTCTCCCCCATTAATAAAAAAGCTAATTAAATATGTAATTTTTATATATCATCCCGGACTCTTATCAGACTAGGTTCAGTGTCGACGGCTCTCTAACTATTAAGTGACATAAAGTTTACACTTCATCTGAGTCCGACACAGATTAAAAACTATACGAGTAATACGTTTCGTTGTTGCTTTGGGTTACGTTCAAAAGGTGATAAAACCTGCGCATTTGACCCTTTTTTTTGGTTAACTAAACGTAAATGTTATCGTAGGATTTTTAGAATATCTACATCACTAGCTGCGTCTCCGTTGCCATGGAAAGTCATTCAATGTCTTTGTCTTCTTACAAACTCGAGTCTATGGGTCGCCGCATGCTCGGGGATGTCCTAGAGTCAAGACATGTCAAGTTGTATGGCAAAGAGCTTTGTCGAGTCTTGGTAGACTAGAGATAGAACGCCATGCTACGCCGGCTAGAGTCAAGACATGTCAAGTTGTATGGAAAAGAGCTTTGTCGAGTCTTGGTAGACTAGAGATAGAACGCCATGCTACGCCGGCTGGTACAACAGAGCGACCCTATGTAGCTAAGAAACGAAGAATAATGATTATTGAAGTGTAAAAAGGAATTGGAAGAAAAATGTACACTTGCAAAACAATCAAGTTTCGAAGAAATTGCATCCAGTAGTTCAGGTATTTATTAGTACCTAACATGTTTATTAGAATAGCATTGAAAAGGTTAATTTATTCTCAGTGTTTATTACTTATGTACATTGTAGGTACACTCAAAACTACATAGAGTTTTCTGTGACCTAGTAATCTCCTATTTCTGTTGATAATTCTAACATTGCACTTAAATAACAAAATAAATATTTGTTTTACAGTTCAGCAGAATGTAGCAGAAGTTCCCCAATTAACACCAAGAGTATTGGATAGATCAGTTCAAGTACATATATCACCAAGAGTATTGGATAAATCAATTCAAGTACATTTATATGTATAGAAAAAGTTTAGAAGTAAAGCTTACCAAACAAAAGTCAGTTCGGTAAATCAGATGACGTCACCATCAAAGCCGTTTCTAAATTCTGTATCTACATCACCATTTAAAATCAAGCATCGTGGTGTTAATATAAACCCATCAATACCAAGTAAAAATTATTTGAGTACAATAGTTAAAAGTAGTTGATAGAGGATGACAAAAGAAGAGAAGATTTTGTTGTAAATTAGTGTACTAAAGGGAGCTAAACAACAGAGTTAACACGCAGTTGGTTTAAATAAAATCATTGTATTAAAGTAAGACATTACAGTTAAATATTTTTCTTAAACTGACACACTCAAATTATAAACAAGTTGTTACCTAGTAACAAACACAAAGACTATATAAAATAAACTCTATGGGACGCATGACGATTCCAAACTATTTTCAACACCCCCACTGAATCCCCATGCGCTCCATGCAATACTTTAGCTTAATGCGAGCCAGGCTTTTAGTGAGACAGTCAGCTGGCATCTGGTTCGTCTCACAATATTCTATACGAATCACACCGGTTTCAGCCAACTCTCTTATGAAATGGTAGCGTATGTTGATGTGCTTCGACCTTCCACCAATCGCAGAAGAGTGCACTAATTTACTTGCACTCTGACTGTCGCTGAACACTGTAACGCAGTCGTTGAATCCAGCTAGCTCTTCTAATAAGCCTTTAACGCAGACTATTTCTTTTGAGGTTTCGCAAATGGCTATATATTCAGCCTCAGCTGTGCTTAAGGCTACGCATCTCTGTTTGCGAGCTTGCCAGGACACAGCACCTCCACCGAAAACAAGGGCATAACCAGTAAATGAGTGCCCATCGGCGTTAGCTCCCCAATCGGCGTCCGAGTATGCAACCAGGGGTTTGCCTGTTTTTTCATAGACTAGTTTATAGTCCACGGTGCCCTTTAAGTACCTGAGCACCCGCTTGAGCGCAGTCATGTGCTGTTCATCCCAGCATGTATTAAACTGGCTCAGATAGCTGACCGCAAATGTCAAATCAGGCCTTGTGCCGCAGGATAAATACATGAGCGATCCTATTACTTCTTGGAAAGAAAAATCCTCACGTCTTTCCCCCTTTGCAAGTCGTAGATTCAATTCTATTGGAGTAGCTACAGGCTTGCAGTCTTGCATTCCATATTTTTCTAGAATCTTTCTGGCGAAGCTTGCCTGTGATAGGGTTATCTGCCCATTAGATCGCGTAATATGGATTCCTAGACAATCCTTGGCCTCACCTAAATCTTTAATTTTGAAAGCTTTGGCGATTGTCTTTTTGACTTTTTCTATGTCCTCTACTGAACTTCCAAAAATATAGAAGTCGTCGACATAAAGTGCTATTACAATCAGGGTATTATCTTTCCCCCTTTTGATGTAAATGCACGGATCATATTTCGATCTTGTAAAACCACTTTTAATGATGTGATCATGTATTTTGACATTCCAGCAACGTGCAGCTTGTTTGAGGCCATAGATGGCTCTCTTCAGCTTGCATACTTTCTTTTCATTTCCCTTCTTTATGAAAGATTCAGGTTGCTCCATATACAGATCCTCATCTAAATCACCATTCAAAAATGCTGTGGTGACGTCAATATGGTGTACATTTAAATCCAATTCTGCTGATAATCCCAGCAGAAGCCTAACGGAAGATAGCTTGACTACAGGAGCAAAGGTCTCGGTATAATCTTCTCCAAACTTTTGAGAGTAACCCTTGGCAACAAGGCGAGCCTTATGCCGTTGAACCTTTCCATCTGCCCCGATTTTCAACTTAAAAATCCATTTATTTTTGACGACATTAGCGTCTCTGGGACGATCGATGAGCTCCCAAGTCTGATTCTCCATAAGTGAATCGTATTCCTCCTTCATAGCTTTCTTCCACAGGTCTTTATCAGAACGCTCCATAGCATCCATAACCGAAATCGGGTCAGTAGCATTCATGACATGGAAATTGTATACCATGTCCTCATCTATTCTTCTGACTCTATTTCTTAGAGGATAACGCCGTTCCTCAGGCTCCTCTACAGCTTGAACCGGCTCTGTTGACGGTTCTTCGAAAGAGTCGTGAAACTCTTCTGCAGTAATAGTGGGCGATGAACTTGGTGACATAACCATGTTACTTTGGCTTGGGCCATCCTCAGGCGCCACAGCCCTAGAAGTGCCTTGAGCAGTATCTCGCTCACTAAAAATTGGTACCTCTACATACTCTCGCCTCGGTTTCTCCCTCGAAACCTGTGCACTGCGCTCAGGGGGTTTAATCTCCTTGATTACTTTTGACCGCTCGTCAAACACGGCGTCGCGAGCAACTATTATGCGGCGCGGATTGACCGGGTCGACAAATCTGTACCCTTTTTGTACTTCACTGTACCCAACGAAGACAAGCTCTCGGGTTTTGGAGTCGAATTTCCTTCGGCTATTATCTTTCACCAAAACCTGAGCTGTGGATCCAAAAACTTTTAAATTGGTAAGATCCACCTCATGATTTGTCCAAACTTCTTCAGGAACTTTCCCGGCGATTGCTAATGTGGGTGAGCGATTTTTCAAATAGATCGCAGTCCCCACCGCTTCTCCCCAGTACCGTTTACTTAGGTTACTGTCATGGAGCATGCATCTCGCCTTTTCAGTAATGGTGCGGATCGTCCTTTCCGCAACTCCATTCTGTTGAGGAGTATGAGCAACACTCGTCTGGTGAGTAATTCCACATTTGACCAAATAAGCCTGGAACTCCTTATTGATATATTCAGTACCGTTATCGCTTCTAAACCGTTTAATTTTCCTTTCGGTTTGGTTCTCTACCAGACGCTTGAACTCCTTGAACTTCTCTAACACCTCAGTCTTTTTCTTCATGACGTAACCAAAAACCTTTCGGCTAAAGTCGTCAATGAACAGGAGGAGATATCTGTTCCCTCCCCAAGTCTCCACATCTATTGGACCAGCTACGTCGCTATGTATTAGGTCCAGCATGCCGGACGCTCTAAAAGACTTCTTCCGCTTAGGAAACTTTTTTACGCACTGCTTTCCTTGACTACAAGGAACACAAGGGGCTCCATCACCCTTTTTGCCGAAATCTAGGCCCTTGACAATTCTTTTCAAAATATGCATTTGTGCGGGAGACAAATGGCCCAATCTCCGGTGCCATAATTCAAACTTGTCCTGATTGTCTTCCCCTAAAAGAGCTGTCGCCTGATTACAACCGGAACCTAAAACATAAAGTCCGTTTTGGCGCGGTGCGGTAAACAATGCCTTACCATCTATTTTTACATTATTGTTAAAAACACTACATTTGGTTTTATCAAAAACAATAATATTGCCTGCATCTGCAAACTTTCCTACAGACATTAAATTGGTAATTAGTTCAGGAATGTGAAGAACATCATTCATCTTCACTACAGTGTCACGTTCCCCATGTCGCAGGCTTAACTCCACAGAACCTTGCGAAGTCGAAACAATTTTCTCGCTATTCGCGCAAGTTATCGTTTTGGAGCAAGATTTCGTGGGGCTCAAGAGGGATTTCACCGGTGTCATGTGGGACGTGGCTCCTGAATCCAACACCCAGTTATCACTGCCACCTACAGATGACAACAAGGTCAAAAAGTCTGAGTTCGCGTTCACACTGGTCACCATGGCCGAATTCGCATTTGATTTCTTCTTATCCGGCTGCTTGGCCTTGAACTGCTTGCACTGCCACTTGAAATGGCCCTTCCGTTTGCAGAAATGACAAACAATCTCTCTGGAGTGGTCTCTTCCTCCACTACCACCAACGCTAGATGCTAGCGCCGAATCATCCTTTGGGGCCTCATTCGACTCTTGACGTTGACCCTCCTTCAGAAGTGCTGATATGACCAGTTCTGAGGTAATTGTCGAACGGGAATGTTCTATGGCCATTACTAACGGATTATAGTTGTCCGTCAATCCCGCCAGCATTATTATTCCGACAAATTCATCGTCAAGTCCGGCACCAATGCTTCGCAGCTGCTGCTGAATCGCTCGAACTTCCGTGACGTAGGCTTCCATACTTGGGTACAATTCCAGCTTGATGCGAAACATTTTTCGCAGCAATGAAAGCCTCCGCATTAGTCCAGCATCCGCATAGGCATTTTTTAGTGCCAGCCAAGTCTCTCGTGCCGTCTTTGCTTCTGTCACAAGGGGGTAAATACCTTCCGAAAGCATCAGGCAGATCTTGGCTCTTGCTCTAGCATCACGCTTCACCAACTCATTTGAGGTCGCACTGAACGTATCTTGAACACAATCCCACAGATCATTGTCGATAAGGAGCATTTGCATAGAAAAAGACCATGTAGCATAGTTTTCTTGCCCCGACAACTTGGAAATTTGCGTCGTATTTTGCGACGTCATTTTTTTATTCTCAATATTTATAACTGTCCCTAAAATTTAGTATCAACGAGGCTACGGACTGGGCCCATAACCTGTTGTAAATTAGTGTACTAAAGGGAGCTAAACAACAGAGTTAACACGCAGTTGGTTTAAATAAAATCATTGTATTAAAGTAAGACATTACAGTTAAATATTTTTCTTAAACTGACACACTCAAATTATAAACAAGTTGTTACCTAGTAACAAACACAAAGACTATATAAAATAAACTCTATGGGACGCATGACGATTCCAAACTATTTTCAACAGATTTAAACGCTTTAGAGTGTACCTTGAAGAAAATTCAAAACAGTCCCCGTTCTTATATTTTGTTATTATTTAGTTAACTGGATTCAAGAACAGACAAATAAACAATTTAACCATATTTTACTATGTCTTAAACTGTGGTTTGATTAATATACAAGTTATCTTATTAAATAAAATACAAAAAAAATATCAGCATTTTTTTATTTTCTATTCTACACTTTCCAAAATTTAATAAACACTTTCAAGAAGGCCTGACATATATTGCTCATCAAAAGTTATACATAATTATAGTTTCTACTTTTTTATTAGCAGAAAAATTTGGGTCTACAACGCAAAAGTAACACTTATTTAGACCAATCAGGTACATTTGCATTAGAAACTGGGCAAATAATTTCTTGCTGGGTTTCCCATTTTTTATGTAAGTAATTGAGATAAGTTTTGTTACTTATTGGACATTTTATCTCCACAATGCTATCTTCACATATTCCATAGGGGAACCTGCTACCATCAAATGGGATGTTTTTGGGATATGAACAGTCCAGTATTCTTTATTTTTTTCCCTAGTTTCTTGCTATTTCTCGTTTTAGTTGCACATAACTGATTGCATCATCCCCATAGGATGATCTTGAAGACCTGAAATAATTGAAATTTATTAGAATAAATAGATACTCATTGACTTGGTGATTTTTCAGATTTTATGTGTAATAGTACTACTAGGTGCTTTTAGGGAAGATGGTTTGGTGTTTAGAAGGTAGAGGAGATACCTACTCTTGATGACTGTTACTGAATGCATGATTTATTTGGCAAAAGGCGCGTCTTATATACGATTTCAAAACTTACTTACTAACTTATGTTAACCAATAAAAAGACGTACTGTACCGGATTGATGCGCCGGCACAGGATTTTGGCGTAACTGTGGCCTGGTTTTTGGGCCTTTTTGAGTTGATTTTTCGGGAGAAAGAAATTAAAATGCTTGAACGTTGAAAACCATATAGCGTGTCTCATTATATATATTGTAGTCTTTGGCGTGTGTATTCAAATCAAAATTTGGTTACATTGATCGAGGATAGTGGGGTAAGGGAACAATGAATTGGCCAATGCCAAGGCCGTATTTTGGTATCGCGTGATATTTAAGCGTTTTGATTGGTTCGTAGATCTTGTAAGTAAGTACTCGTAAATATGAATGGTGGAAAACGCACGAAGATTAAAAATGGTTGACGTAATCCTAAACACGTACATTATAAAAAATCAACATTAACAAAATAACTGATTGATGCCTAGCCCTCTCCAGTCCAGAACCTTGAAGACATCCTCCAGTGCACCGGTGAACAGTTTCGGAGATATTATGACGTCTCCCTGTCTTACACCTCGCTGCAGAAGGATAGGTTCCGAGGCTTGGTCCTGAAGTCGGACTGACATGATGGCGTTTTTGTACAAACACTTCAACACCTCGATGTACCGGTAGTCAATTTGGCACCGTTGGAGAGACTGCAGTACAGCCCAGGTCTCGATCGAATCAAAGGCTTTCTCGTAGTCCACAAACGCTAAACAGAGAGGCAAGTTGTACTCTTCGGTCTTCTGTATAACCTGCCGAAGCGTATGTATGTGGTCCACGGTGCTAAAGCCTTTTCGGAAACCGGCTTGTTCGGGTGGCTGGAAATCGTCAAACCTGCTGTAATGGATTGTTCAGAAGGGGAGTTGTGATTGAGAAACACACACACACGGTTATTTTACTCTGTATTTTAACAAGAAACCAATCTTACAACCAAAAGAATCTCAAAAAGCTGTCGACCGAGCCACGCTAGCAAAAATGTCCCGCCCCCAACAGGAAGTCAAACTCACATCCCCTTTTATTATTGTAAAATATTCGTAACACTTACATAAAATTGACAGACCTATTACAATAATCCTAAGAATATAAGCTATATTGTTTTATAAAGTAAACTTTCACAATTGAATATAATTTACAGTAATATTTGACAATTAATAAATGGATGCTCAAAGAAAAGGACAAGTTATTAATATTTAAAATGACCACAACATTGTAGTGTCTTAACAAATTGATAGATGGCGCTATTAGGTAGATTGCATCAGTAGATCTCAATGGCTGCTGTTATACTAGTTGCGTTAAATGTCGATAGATGGCGTTGGCCGTTTATACTTGACGATGAGGTGAATATATCGATCCTTAAAACAACAAATGGCGTAAAAGCCAAAAAGCTACTTTTCAGGAGAGCCAAAAAACTAAAATGAGTAACTTTGTTTCCTCAATATCTCTCAAAGTAGTAAAGCTATAATAACCAATTAAAGTTGTATTTTCTTAGAATTTTCATGTGTATAATTATAAAAACCTAATATTGTAGGGCCTATGCTAGTTTCCGAGATAGCATGTCTTTTACTACAAAAAATTTTGCTCTAACTGGCCTTTACGCCGTGAATTTTATACTTTGCAAGTTAAACAGGTTATGCGCACTTGGAGTAAAAGACTTAGGGAACATCTATGTTTGGGTTTTTGAAGAAATAAAAGACAAATATAATTACCGAATGTATTAATTATTGCAATAAATACAACACAAAATTTTGAAAAAGTACCAGTAAATCTAACATTTCGGATCAATGTAGTTATCTAAATTATGCCATGAACGCTATTTTTAGCGAAGAATGAATTGAGAAATTAAATTCAACATGAACATCAACATCAATTAAACAAACATCAACGAAATTGAAAAAAATCAACGAAAGTATTAAATATTGTAATAAAATAATACAAATTTTGAAAAAAATTAAAAGAAATAAGAAAATTTGAAATTTCGTATCAATTTACTTTCTAAATCGGTACTATAAATGCTATTTTTTAACGACGAAATAAAAAAAAATTGAACATCAACTATTAAAATTTGGATCGAACTTAATCAAACACTTTCACCTCGTACTGATGTTTACAAACAAATCAGTCTTAAATTTACCAATTACAGTTTTAATAACTAAATTGCGATTATTATTATTTTATATAAACTAACTAAAATACCACTATTATTAGAATCAGTCTAAATAATCAGTCCTTGCGGTAGAATTTTAATTAGTCTTAGAATGCAGTTGTACAAGAAAATTAAGTATTAATTACTTACTGCATAAAATATTTAAATAAATGAGTATTTTCTACCAAACTATCTGCTTAAAAGTAGTTAAAAATATAATAGGTAACAGAATTGTGGTACCTAATAGGTAACAAGTTTAATAATTAGTCGACATCATTATTTTCATCATTATCATCTTCTTCATCAGTTTCAATCAGAGTATCTTTCTTATCACCGATGTAAGGTAAGTCTAAGTAGTCTTTATGGAACCTCTTCGGTATTGTCCCATCTAGACATAATTTTTTCAAATCTTTATATTTCAGAGCAGAAATTGGTATTTTTTCTGAATAAGCTTTTGGCAAAGTAAAGGTATTTAATTCTTCCAAGTAAGTTTGGTCTTCATTTTTAGCTTCGGACGCTCTCTTGGCCTTTCCCTTTCCTTTCCCTTTCTTTGTTGGTTTCTCAAATAAAATAACTGTCCTGGCTACGGCATCTTCTTTCATGGAATACTTTATATCAATTTTATTAAGATGCTTTTTCTTGAAAGTAGCTATGCGTATATAAAGATTTGAAAAAATTATGTCTAGATGGGACAATACCGAAGAGGTTCCATAAAGACTACTTAGACTTACCTTACATCGGTGATAAGAAAGATACTCTGATTGAAACTGATGAAGAAGATGATAATGATGAAAATAATGATGTCGACTAATTATTAAACTTGTTACCTATTAGGTACCACAATTCTGTTACCTATTATATTTTTAACTACTTTTAAGCAGATAGTTTGGTAGAAAATACTCATTTATTTAAATATTTTATGCAGTAAGTAATTAATACTTAATTTTCTTGTACAACTGCATTCTAAGACTAATTAAAATTCTACCGCAAGGACTGATTATTTAGACTGATTCTAATAATAGTGGTATTTTAGTTAGTTTATATAAAATAATAATAATCGCAATTTAGTTATTAAAACTGTAATTGGTAAATTTAAGACTGATTTGTTTGTAAACATCAGTACGAGGTGAAAGTGTTTGATTAAGTTCGATCCAAATTTTAATAGTTGATGTTCAATTTTTTTTTATTTCGTCGTTAAAAAATAGCATTTATAGTACCGATTTAGAAAGTAAATTGATACGAAATTTCAAATTTTCTTATTTCTTTTAATTTTTTTCAAAATTTGTATTATTTTATTACAATAATTAATACTTTCGTTGATTTTTTTCAATTTCGTTGATGTTTGTTTAATTGATGTTGATGTTCATGTTGAATTTAATTTCTCAATTCATTCTTCGCTAAAAATAGCGTTCATGGCATAATTTAGATAACTACATTGATCCGAAATGTTAGATTTACTGGTACTTTTTCAAAATTTTGTGTTGTATTTATTGCAATAATTAATACATTCGGTAATTATATTTGTCTTTTATTTCTTCAAAAACCCAAACATAGATGTTCCCTAAGTCTTTTACTCCAAGTGCGCATAACCTGTTTAACTTGCAAAGTATAAAATTCACGGCGTAAAGGCCAGTTAGAGCAAAATTTTTTGTAGTAAAAGACATGCTATCTCGGAAACTAGCATAGGCCCTACAATATTAGGTTTTTATAATTATACACATGAAAATTCTAAGAAAATACAACTTTAATTGGTTATTATAGCTTTACTACTTTGAGAGATATTGAGGAAACAAAGTTACTCATTTTAGTTTTTTGGCTCTCCTGAAAAGTAGCTTTTTGGCTTTTACGCCATTTGTTGTTTTAAGGATCGACATTGAAAACCATTTTCCTACCGTCTTGGTTTTTACGATCAAGAGATAAACACTCGGTTTTAATTATTACGCTAAAAAATTGACGTATAAGCCAATTATAATAAAATATTGTCTTTTACGACATTATTAACGTTTTATATTTGTAAAACTTAATTCTATTAAATTGTAGTAAAAGCCTATTTTTAAAAGTCTTGCATTTTAAAACAAGTTGTCTTTGATATTATTTACTTCGATATAATCGTAAAATGTAATATTAACCACATCACTAAGAAATTAAGTCTTTTACGCCCCAAATTTGCAGTTTTCGATTTTAATATTGGTTATAACGACACAAATCATAAAATTATTGGAATTTTTTCTTAAAAAATATTGGATGTAAGAGCCATTTTTTTGCGAATTTGAACATTTCAAATATACAGATCGATAGAGCTTCAAAAACTGAACAAAATGGCATTTATAAGTCATTTTGGCCAAAATGGCTTTTACGCCATTTGTTGTTTTAAGGATCGTATATTAGATCTTCCTGGGCTCCGTACAGCTGTGGCGGCTAACTGTTACACTGCGCGCGAGACGATTCGTGATGACTCTTGAAAACAACTTGTAAACATGGCTTAGAAGTGAGATGGGCCTGTAATTCTTCAACCGGGCATTGTCACCCTTCTTGAAGAAGAGCACCACCACACCCCTGTGTAACAGATTATGTTATCTGTGACATCAATCGTAATATGTAATATTATCTGTGGTTTTTATTAAAGAATATAGACTCTCGTATCTCGGTCATCACCACACGCACGCTCGTTGTTTTAATTAATATTCCCTAATCCTGGAGTCCCACGATCCTCTACATGGTGTCAGAAGTTTAATCGGAACCCAGAAGAACCGAAGAAAATGCCGGAACAGGTACAAAATATCATTCTAGCTAATAACTTAAAGCCGTTAGTTGTAAATGGCGGCAAAGATGGCAAAAATGCTGCCGAGTCATGGAAGCTGTGGAAACAAAAATTCAAAATCTTCTTTGAAGCAAATGATTTACAGAAAGTCTCAAAGTCAAAACAAATTGCCATATTGTTAAATTCTATCGGTGATGAAGGCCTAGATATTTATAATTCTTTCAATATTCAAAATGAAACGGACGAAACGATAACGACTATTATTGAAAAATTTGATGGAAAATTCAATCCATGCAAGAATGTCACTGTGGAGCGATACAATTTCTTTACAAAGTACCAAAATAGCGAATCATTGGATGAATATGTAACAATTTTGAACAATTTAGCATCAGGCTGCAAGTTTGAAAATTTGAAAGAGTCATTGGTAAAGGACATGTTTATCATAGGAATAAGGAATACTCAAATAAAGGAACAAATATTGCAAAATCAAAACATAACGAATGTTGACGAAGCTGTTCAATTTGCAAAAAATATGGAATTGTCTCAAGAAAGATCTAGAAAATTACAGAATGGAAATGAAGCTAATAATAATTCTAGTTCACAAGTGCAATCAATTCGTCAAAGCAGAAGTACATATTTCAAGAACCAGCCATCAAAAAGAGAAAATTCAAAGAAAAGGTCAATAACTCCATACAGAAAATCGTTGGAAAATAGAAGTTCTAGTCAAAATCGATATAAGTCCAATCCAGCACAATCTTTTTCAGCCAATTCCAGGTCCAACAACAATATTAGAAATAATTCTAACTGTAATAGATGTGGTCAGCTGCATAGGTACAAGTGTCCAGCACAAGGCAAAATCTGCAATATATGTAAGAAAATGAACCATTTCGCCATTTACTGTGTCTACAAAAATCAAAATAGCAAGAAGAATGTAAGTACAATCAGTAGTTCTGAATGTATACAAAAGTTGCATAGTCATGAAAATGATATTCATAGTAATGTAATTCTGGATTACCCTCAAAATGATTTTATTATTAATTCAATTAATTGTAATTCAAATTCACAAAATTGGAAATTAGAATTGAATGTTCATGGCAATATTATAAGATGTCAAATTGACACAGGTGCTGATATAAATGTAATTTCACTAAATACTTTAAAAAGTTTAGAAAACATGTGTAAGAAAAATTTTTTCATTGAAAAGTCAAACAAAAGAGTATTTTCATTTGCAGGTCAATTGATTGAAAACTTGGGTTCTGTCAGACTTGAATGTTCTTTTGATCACAAACTATTTAAGCCAATCAATTTCATAGTTGTTAAATGTGACTGTTCTACAATTTTGGGTTGGAGGACATGTGAAGAATGTGGCATTGTAAAACGTATTTTCGAACTATCCCAAAACAATTCTAAAATAACCACTAACAAAGAACAAAAGTCAGTACAAATGCTTATTAACAAATATTCAGATACTTTTGAAGGATTAGGTTGCTTACCAGGTAGTGTTAATTTACAAGTAGATACAACCGTCACACCAAAGATTTGTCCAGTTAGGAGAATACCATATGCTTTACAACAAAAACTCAAAAATGAATTAGAACGAATGGTGCGACTACAAGTCATAGAAAAAGTTACTAAACCTACTGACTGGGTAAATTCCATAGTACCTGTAGAAAAACCCAATGGTGACTTACGTATTTGTCTAGATCCTAGGAACTTAAATAAAGCCATAAAAAGACCTCATTTTCCATACCCTACATTTGATGATTTGCGGTCAAGGGTAGTGAATGCGTCAGTATTCTCAAAGTTAGATGCTAATTCAGGTTACTGGATGCTAAAATTAGATCCAGAGAGTAGTGATCTTTGCACTTTCAACACACAGTTTGGTAGATATAAATTTTTAAGACTTCCTTACGGAATAAATTCAAGTGGTGAAATTTTTCATAGAGTAATGTCCGAGTTACTTGGGGACCTTCCAGGTGTTATTATATTTGTCGACGATATATTGGTCTATGGTTCTACGCAAAGTGAACACGATGAAAGATTAGAAAATGTTTTAAAAAAAGCTAAAGAAATCAATTTAAAATTTAATAAATCAAAATGTCAGTTCGGACAGTCTGAAGTTTCGTATGTGGGTCATGTTTTTAACAAAAATGGTATTTCACCGGATACGTCAAAAATCGAAGCTATAATGAAAATGCCAAGACCAGAAAACATAAAAGATCTTCAACGATTTCTTGGTATGATAAATTACCTTGGTTCATATGTACCTAACTTAGCTCATGAAACTACTTTACTTAGAGAACTCCTTAAAAAACAAAATATGTGGCAGTGGACTCCTAATCACGAAAAACAATTTACTAAATTAAAATCTCTTATTTGTCAATCACCTGTCCTAGTACATTATGATGTAAACAAACCTGTACGATTGTCAGTAGATGCTTCAAAAAATGCAGTTGGAGCAGTAATTTTTCATGGACAAAATCCTATTGCATATGCATCTAAAACTTTAAATAAGTCTCAGGAAAACTATGCCCAAATAGAGAAAGAACTGTATGCTATAGTTTTTGGTTGCAAGAAATTTCATCAATATATTTATGGAAAAACAACTTATGTTGAAACTGATCATCAACCTCTTGTAACTTTGTTCAAAAAATCACTTTCTGATGTCCCGCCTCGTCTTCAAAGAATGATGATAGCTATACAGTCATATGATCTTAACGTTTCATATACAAAAGGTACTGAAATGTATGTCTCTGATACTTTGTCCCGTGCACCCATATCAAAAACTAATATAGAAAAATTTTGTTTTGATGAGTTGGATAGTAATATAGTTTGTCAAGTAAATTTACTAACTTCTAATTTAGCAATTACTAAAGAAAAACAAGAAAAAATCATGTCTCATACAAAATCTGATATGTCACTCCAAAAACTAAAAGAATACTTTATGTCAGGATGGCCTAATTGCAAGCAAAAATGTGATTCAATTGTTTTACCCTATTGGAACATTAGAGATGAGATTCATGTTGTAAATGATCTAGTTTTCAAGAATCAGTCTGTCATTATACCTAAATCTCTACGTTCTGAAATTCTCTCAATTTTACATGAAGGACACATGGGCATAGAAAAAACTAAAAATCATGCCCGTGGAACTGTTTTTTGGCCTAATATTTATCATGATATTGAAATCAAAATAAAACAATGTGAAACTTGCATGACATTTAGTTCAAATAAAACAAAGGAAACTTTATTATCTCATGAACAACCTTCTTTACCATGGCAAAAAGTAGCTACAGATTTATTTGATTACAAAAGCAAAAAATATTTAATAGTTGTTGATTATTATTCAAATTACATCGAAATAGCACAATTAAATCAAGATTCTAGAAGTTATACAGTCATTAATCAAATCAAGTCAATTTTTTCACGACACGGTATTCCATTGCAATTAGTAAGTGATGGTGGCCCTCCATTCAACTCTCATGAATTTCAAAATTTCACAAAAGACTGGGATATTCAACATATCATGTCAAGTCCTCACTTTCCTCGATCAAACGGTCTTGCGGAAGTATCTGTAAAAATTGTCAAAAATATTCTCAGAAAATGTGAACAGTCAGGTACAGACTTTTATATTGGTCTGTTACAATACAGAAATACCCCAAGAGGTAATCTCAAATCACCTTCAGAATTACTTATGTCAAGAAAACTGAGAACAAAATTGCCTACTACAACAAGTAATTTAAAGCCAAAAGTAGTTCAATTTTCAAGTCATTTAAAAAATAAGTCACAAAAATTGGAAAATAGAAAATTATATTATGATAGAAATGCTGTATCTCCTCAACAATTTCAGTCAAATGACATAATATTTTTCAAGAGAAATCCCAAGGATGCAACATGGTCTAAAGGTGTTATTTTATCAAAAACTAACTTTCCAAGATCATACTTAGTCAAAGATAGTAATGGAACAATCTATAGAAGAAACTCACATCATATTAAGCTATTTAAATCAAATCTGTCACAGTCAAGGTCACAAAATAGTTATAAATCGTCACAGTCAAAGGAAAATACCAAAAATATATTGGAAAATAACAATGATAATGCTAATCATTCTGGTCACAAGTCGTCCAAGTCTTATAATAAATCGTATCAAAAATCATACAAGTCAAGTCTAATAGAAAAGGAGGATACAGAGATACATCATTATTATATTCCTGAGTATCTTTATTGTAGAAGAAAAAGTAATGAAGAACAAATTGTAAATTTAGATGATTCTTATGCATCTGCCGAGTCAAGTCAGTCATCTAATGATGAAAATCCAACACAATTGGATAAGTCTGTCAAGTCAAATGTAATGAATAAAAGCAGGATACAGTCTCCTATATTTGTAGAAGTTAATGATGATGTACAAAATAATGAATATTTGTCAGAAAATGAAATGTTAAGTCAGTCACAGTATGGTAGTCAAGACTTACCTGAAATGTTAGATATAAGTATAAGTTCAAATACACCGGAGTTAAGATACTCATCCAAAGGGAGATTATTAAAGTCAAGAAAAAGACTAGATTTATAAAAATGAATGTATATTTATTATGTCAATTTAATGAGTCAATTAATTCAATTTTTAAGGTTAAGTTATTTAATTTGTCCTAATGTTTACGTTTTAATAGAAATGTCAAATGTCATTAACGTCAATGTCAAGTCATGTCATAATTAGTCGATGTCAAATTTATGTCAACTAACAGGTTCAGTGTTGCCTTTTTATCTTTAAGAAAGGGCATGTAACAGATTATGTTATCTGTGACATCAATCGTAATATGTAATATTATCTGTGGTTTTTATTAAAGAATATAGACTCTCGTATCTCGGTCATCACCACACGCACGCTCGTTGTTTTAATTAATATTCCCTAATCCTGGAGTCCCACGATCCTCTACACCCTGCACCATGCCTGTGGCGTTTTCCCCTCGAGTATGACGGAATTAAACAGCATTCTGAAGGGCCTTAAGTACCGGTTTTCCACCCACCTTCAGGAGTTCGGCCGTAATTCCGTCGTCCCCCGGTGCCTTGTTGTTTTTGAGCTGTTTCAGAGCCATCCTAATCTCGTACAGGCTGACGTCCGGGATGTTTTCGGTATAGTGTCGGGTTAGTCTAGCTCTTGGGTCGTTTGCTAGGTCGACAATGGTGTCATAGTATCGTGTCAATGATAGGGCAACACTAGTGGTGGTGACACAACACTAGCACAGCAAGCATAGCGATGCCAACATGGCCGACTGTATATGACTATTATGACTATCAATATATTTCTACTTTTCTAATGAGTGAGTTTTATTGTTGAAACACAACCAAAACAAATGGGTTTGCTGGTTGACGTGTACAACTGTCCATAGAAGCTCTCGATCTCCGTCAGTAGCTCCGGTTTGGCGGATAAGATCCTGCCATCGTCGGTCTTCAGTTTCGTGAGCTGGCTCTGCCCAATAGCCAGATCTCTTGAAAATACCTTGGAGCCTTTGTTCCGTTCGATTGCGTTTTTAATGCGCTCGGTATTAAAGCGGCGGAAGTCGCTCTTCAAGGATTTAGAGATCTGTCTATTAAGCTGCCGGTATTTCAACGCCTCGTCTGAAGACTGCAGGATCATCTCACGCCGCTCCTTCATGAGCTTGAGAGTTTGATCGGAGAACCTCTTTTTCTGATCTGTACGACGTGTCTTGAAGAACTTAGACCCGGTCGTATGGGCAGTTTCCACGAACCCATAGTCGTATTCGTCCACTGAGCTCCTTAGGCACTCGAAACGATTCTGGAGTTCGAGCTGAAAGCTTTCGGGGTTTTGGATTTGGATCTGTGCTGGACGGAGCTAGACTTCATCAGTCGAGACCTTTCTAGCTTGTGATGTTCAATGTGCCTCTTACCATGCGGTGATCGCTCCCGGTTTTCACCGAATTGATCACTACGCTTTTTAGGGGAATATAAAGTGTTTTAAGATTAGGTTATATTAATCGGTATTTCTCAGGAATGGTACCTACAATATCTTTTCATCAGAGTTGTACCACTGGGCAAGGGGGACCCCTCCTTCCCTCCACACCGCGTGAGTTGACTACCATCGCATGCATTTCACGAAAAATAATGCGTTTTGTTGTAAGCAGTATGTTCATTTGACAATATTTCGAGATTTTACAATATCGCTAGAGATATTACAATATAACGAATTTGACAATTTTACGGTGACATACAGGGTGAAATTGAATAGATGCGACAAATTTAAAAATAAATTACGTGTTGTCAAGAAAATGTATAAAATATCAAATTTAAAATTGTAATGAACGAAGGAAGGGTAGTGGGCGGCGCGCGGTCGCCGGGAAGGGATGTCAGCGCTGGCGCACATGCGAGGTTTGGCAACGTCGCGCGATACTTACATTATAAACTATGCTAAATTAGGTAAATGACCGCTATGAACGGGAATACCGATAATTCGTAGGTACTTAAATAAAGATAATAACATCAATGGACCTTTTGAAAACGATAATCGCGTAATTTTTTTTAACGATTTAGATAGTAGAAAAAACAGTTTATAATTACTATGTTACTGTAACTGAAGCTCCCATTTCATTTTGTCGCATTTATTCAAATTCACCCTGTATAGATTTAAACCGAAAGTTAAATTTTATAAACAAAAAACAAAACATGTAAACAACGGCTAGTTATCCGAGTATCCGACCAAATTCGAATGACTGCTAAAAAGCGACGGATTCATACTAGTACTTAACGATGACCTTCTCTAACGGACGTATTAAACCTAAGCTGTTGTCCGTACAGTCGCGTTCAAAAGTTTTGGGGGCTAATTAAAACATTATGAAATGCACTATGTTACATATTAAATGAAACAGCTTGTTGATGTGGACATGGTTATTTTTATTCCTTTAATTTTAATTCTTAAAGAAATTATAGCATCAAATCAATATTAGTCCACAAAATAGTACTATGAAATTATTTGCACTTTGTGTAGTCATTATTATTTTAAATCACAGATCAGTTTTTCATCTACTTAAGTCTAAAAATACAAATAGTAAATTCACATAATCACAAAAAATCACAGAGCAGTTCCAAGTAATAGTATTGTTTAAAAAAATATAAATTTGCAAAAAAAAAAAACAAATTAATTAATTGATTTTGATGAAATTTATAATGGACCAATCGGAAGGTATCGAAAAATAAACAAACTGTTACTGTTAGCCTGTGTCATCCCACTGCTGGGCAAAGGCCTCTCCCCATGACTTCCAAATTTTTCGATCCAGGGCCAATGTGGGCCACTGGTCGTTGGTTTGGTCTAGCTCGTCCCGCCATCTCCTGCGAGGTCTACCGCGTCGCCTTCTGGTTGTGTCAGGGGCTCAGGGCTCCACATTGTGGTTATTTTGGCCCACAACTCGTCAGGCATACGGCAGACATGGCCAGCCCAGTCCCACTTTAGCTTGGCGACTTTTTGAGCAACGTCAGTGATTTGCGTTTTAGAGCGCAGTGTGATGTTGCGTACATGGTGGGTAAGTTTGACGCCTAGGATGCTGCGCTCCATTGCACGTTGACAAACCTTGAGCTTGAACTTTTGAATGCTTGTCAAAGACAAAGTCTGGGATCCATATGTCAAAATTGGAAGAATACACATGTCCATGATTTTACGCTTGAGTGACAAAGATAGGTTTCCTTTCATTAGCTCTTTCATGGACCAGTAGCTCTCCCAGGCATTTTCGGTTCGTCTTATGACTTCCTTATCGAAAAATAAACAAACATGATTAAGAATATATTTTATGTATCCTACTATAAGTAGGTACTGAACAAAATCCAAGTAGGTAGGTACTTGATAAGTTTACTGTACGTACTTTTAAATAAGTCAAAACAATGCCATTTAATGCTTTAACATTGTTTTAAAATGCTTAATTAAAACGCCACTTTCAACCATCATCATCATCTCAGCCGAAAGACGCCCACTGCTAGACATAGGCCTCCCCCAAGTGTCGCCACATTGACCGGTCCCTTGCGACTCGCATCCACCGGATTCCCGCAACCTTCACCAGGTCATCGGTCCACCTAGTGGGAGGTCTTCCAACGCATCGTCTTCCGGTTCGCGGTCGCCACTCCAGAACTTTTCGGCCCCAACGGCCATCCGTTCTGCGAGCAATGTGCCCTGCCCACTGCCACTTAAGTTTAGCAATTCTTCGGGCTACGACGGTGACCTTGGTTCTCTTGCGGATGTCTTCATTTCTGATTCGATCACGCAAGGAAACTCCGAGCATAGCCCTCTCCAAGTCTCCATTGCCCTTTGGGTGACTTTAAGCCTTTTGATACCATATTTCATGCAAAAAAAAATGCCCCATTGTGAGCGACCACGTTTCGGTCCCGTAATACTATAGTAGTCTTTGGTCCCGTATGTAATCACTGGCAACACACACTGGTCATAGACTTTCGTCTTGAGACACTGCGGTAAGTTGGACGAGAAGATACCGCGCAGTTTCCCGAACGCTGCACTTTCAACCCACTTAAAAAAAAGGGAACAAACAGTAAACCGCGTGTCTCAGCGCGACAGTATTCTTGGCGTCATGACTGCAACTGTTTACAAATACAAAGTAATCATCCAAGCGCACTTCCTACTCAAAAAACACTTGTTATTATTCATAATAGAGCGTCGTTTATGTAGGTATTTGTCTCTGTCCCACTAATACCGTACGCGTACTAGCTGTCTCACTTTCTCCAAGCTAGACAAAGCGATTCCTTGCGACACGAAGTTAGCGGATGGCGCAGGGCCAGAGATAAGCAGGGGTGGGGCAGCGAAAAAAGGGAATCTTCTATTATAATTTGCTTTTTTTGTGTTATTTATTTCGGCTTGAATCAATAAATATATACTTACCTGAATCATAAAAAGATTAATACACAAGTATTTGTCTTTTTTTTTACTGTTGTGTCAACTGGCTTTTTATTAGTAGGTATTGATGATGAATATCACACAATCTATGAACTAGTATTATTTTAAAACATCTCCAATCAAAATTTTGGGTCATAGACCTGGCAAATGTCTGGATTTGTATGTCTTTCGTTTACACATAAAGTACTGCATGTAAGTATTTTAATGAAATATACAATGAAGAAGATGGCTTACCTTGGAATAGCGCTTAGGCTACTATTCATAATGTAGGTACTTAATCATATGCAGTCACAGAAACAGCTAGTAAAAAATAATCCAATAACAATTTTATTTTATTACTGTACTTCTTTTCTACTTCAGTGTACTCAGGCACAACAAGTGTCAACCGGTTATTGAGTAAAGTTAAGAAGGTCATCGATATGTATGAATCCGTCGCTTTTTAGCAGTCATTCGAATTTGGTCGGATAACCAGCCGTTGTTTACATGTTTTGTTTTTTGTTTTTATTTACTCAATGCGAAACATTCCAAGCTGAATATTTTCACCATGTATTTTTCATTAAAGGCACTAGCTTTCGGTTAATACCTATACATCTGGAATTGAGCCGGTTCCTTGTACTTTGCCGTCAAAGTTATGACACCATCGTTTTGACTTTTAGCAAGATTTTTCAAAAACGCATGCATGAACAGTTTTGAAACTTTGCATGGTTATTATAAGCGTCAAGAAGGACCGAATAGTTTTCAGCGAGCTTGTACCTTGTCTCATTTAGGCGCTGCGACGTTTTTTCAGGTTTTCATAAAACCGCGATAACTTGAAAATTATAAATAAGATTTTCTTAAATCTAATTGGGGCACTAATGGGCACAAATTAAGAGCTACTATTATTGACATTAATTTTAAATTAACTTACCTACTTTAGTATAGACTATTATTATTTAGGAGGCCTATGTTCAGTAGTGGACTTCCTATCATTATGGCTGATATGATGATAATATATAAACTGCATTTTGCATGAAATATGGTATGTTACAAGATGGTCTTACACAAGGGAAATGAGTATCCTGCAGGACGTACCTACTACGGACGAGGAAGAGTGAAAAAAAGATAATGAAATTAAATAATTTAATTAATTCATTTGGGGTCGGCGCAGCATGTCTTCTTCTTCTCGTCTTGGTCTTCCTCTACTCACATACCCGTCCACATTCATACTCAAAACTTACCTCACTACATTTTCTTGCACATTTTTTTCTTACATTAAATGTTAAATTTAAATTAAAATAATGATCATCAAATATTAAAATAATGATCACCAAAGAACCCATTTTGTTTAAGCGACCTCTGTCGCTGAGTTAGTTTTAGTAGTTTTTATTAGCTTACCTTTTTTTATACATAGATATTCGTGTATGTGTAAATTTAGTTTTTTTTTCTTTTTAATACACAAAGATTCACGAAGTATTTGTTTTATTTATTTTCTTTGCCACGTGGCCCTCTAGGGCTTCGTTTAGAGAGGACTACGTGACAAATGGCGTAATAAAAACTACTAAAACTAACTCAGCGACAGGGGTCGCTTAAACAAAATGGGTTCTTTGGTGTGTGTAGACGGATTTCCTACCTATTTCTTAATTTTAATTACAAATAAAATTATGTAACAAACAATTGTTAGGTGGTACCTACTATTTTAAAGGCTATTTATCTGTCATGGATTTCTAAAATGTGATCAGATATGAACCTACAGTAAAAAAATAAAATATATTAATATTGTCTGTATAAAAAATAAAACTATTACCTAGTTGGTTTTTTAGAGTATTTTAGATGGAGAGATAAGCATTCATAGAACCGCCATGCTAGTCATAATGGAATTTAGCTGTTTTTGAAATCCTGGAAGGGAATTGACTTTGTTCTGTATGATTTTTTCTAACCCTTGTCCCTCTACTTCCTGCTCCTCTTCCTCGGCTCTTCATCTTCACAATTATTAGAAAAAAATTCGGGTTCTACCTGCTTTCATGTCTGCTGCCAAGCCTTTTACACAATTCCTATGGAATGTTCATTGCCAAGTACCTTGGCATAGAAAATGAGATCCATTCCTCGCCAGTTTCTTCTTGCACTTTTGACACTGCATACCAATCCAATAATAATTCTAATAGTTTTTTCAATAATTTTATTTTCGTTACTTGACAAGTCGACTGACAGGTTGGGTTGTTGACTTGGTATAACCAATTAACTTTTTACTAGTGTTCTTTTCTTCTGCGATGAAACCATATAATATATATATTGTAATGGAATTCTATGCTAGGCTTGCGGTCCTCTTGAGCAGCAAGCAGCAACACAATCGTGGCATGGACTATGTTCGGGGCAAATATTTCATTGCTTTTATAATTATCTCCATCAAGTTTGAGTCGCACACATCTTACCATCGCAGTGAAAATCTAAAATAAATAAGATTCATTAGAAAGTTATAATGATGGCAGCTAAAGGTAACCTTCTACAAAATTCCTAGTTTTAATAAAATAAACACTGATGACATTTTTCATAGCTTGGCTGCTAGCACGTAGGTATAGATATATAGTATGTATCTACCTATGTATTGCTATTTTTATTCTGTATTAAAGCTACATGCTATGTTGTAGATCTTGTCACTGTCTCCACAGCTGGTGTTTGTAGGTAATTGTGTAGGAATGTTTTGTGAATAGGTATTTATTTATCAGATAGTAAGGACCTACATAATGGTAAATAATACTTATAGAGTAAGCACCTACAAGGATTGACTAATTACATCACAAACAAAGCCAAAGGGACCAAACTGACAGCCCCCAGATAAAAGTTCTAATAATTTACACACTGATAATCATAGGGTATCATAATAACTGAGACGATTTGTAAGATTTCGCAACAAATTTCGAGGGATCCCTTCGACATCATTTTTACGACAAACGGTAAGTCGGAGACAAACAAGACACTTTTAGCCTTTATTTAGTATAATAGCATAGGTACTTACTTGTACAATGAAATATAATTTCTTGTTGAAAACGCTTGCACGTTGCTGATGATAAACATGTTTGTTGTCATTATCTTTTGCTTTGCCCTGACCTTTGCTTTCTTCCATCTCGTATCAGGACCATTTTCTCTTCCTAATTTAACTGTAGGAGGGTGCCTTACAACCAGAACTCAACAAGAAAACCAAGGCAAAACACCCAAACAGCGTTTTTATACTTTTCTAAAAACACTGGTACACGAATAATTCACAGAGACACAGATTATTAAAATTGATTGAACGTCAACCATACCTCAAATAAAACAAAATCAATCATCAATCAATCAAATCTGTGTATCTCACGTCCCTAGTGTCACATGGCTTTTTACTTTTTTAATGTGACGTCACTGTTTGTTTTGATTCCAATTGATGTGCTGTGCATTATCAAGCCGGCCAATCTTGGTACAGGCCGAGAATGCGCGACATAGTAACGTACGTCATTGGAATTCAAAACAGTCACGTGATGTCGCCAATTATCATGCCGTGCATTGTTGGATCGGACCAGCAAGGTACAGCCGAATAATTGGAAACATTGTGATGGTTTCTTTTACAAGGGCGTACACGCTCGTGTTGTGCAATCCAGTGTCGCGCATTGCTGGTGTGTGCATTACAATGACGTGCATTATAGGGACTCTTCGGGTCAACCCGGGTTGCAGATATATTAACTCGGGCTGACTCGCTTACGGTCTGACCCGAGTTACTCGAGTTGGATAACTCGAGTTGCCCATCGCTTATTGTGTTGAATGTGTTGAAAAACGTTGTATGATACAACGTTTTTCAACACATTTGCCAGAAAATTATTCAATTGACCACGCTATAATGCAAATCATTAAATACTTAGCGCTCTCGCGATTTTGACGGCAAGAAACTGTTTTCTGAAATTTGCACCTCATTCAAAATTTCAGGTGGAGTAGATTCCATATTAAACATCTGATTCCTCGGTTGAACTCATGTTATTATTTTGTTTATCAGTCGAAAAGTCGCAACAATCTTTGACGTTTCTATGAAAATGGCGCGAATTTGCAAATGGCACCACATGCACGTGGTGAAAATTAGAACTATATCTTTCGTCTCACTTACTCTTTTGTATTAAAGTGAGACAAACGTATTGAGCAAAAGCACTTCCAAGGAGGTTCGATCAGTCAGCCTATATTTTATTCTCGTAATGTGAAACTCTCTGGTGGTTTTTTTTTTATTTTTTGGAAATACGCACGGTGCTATACAAGGGGGAGTGCGGTAAAATAGGTACTTAGGTGAGAGTACCTATTTTACCGCACGGTCCGTTGAATGGCGCGTAATTTTTAACTTTTGAACAATGTATACAGGCTTCGTAAATGCACTTTTTGAGCAAGTGTGTTGAAAAGGTTTATTGTGTGCACTTGTCTCGAGTACGCTATTATAACATAATTTTTGACTGATTAACAGTTTTGACTGTGACATATATGTACTTACATAAATTAAAAGAACAAAGTAATTAACTTATTATGAAAATAAAAAACGCACTCCCTAACGCTGTTATCTGGTAATCTCCCCAATAGAGATTGGTGGCGTTGAAAGGCTTAGCCTCTGGCCAAAGTAAAATTTAGCCCTTTACTTAGGTGATGGGATAAGTGCCAACTAAGGGTTTTGAAATTTCCTTGGAAAGGCTTTGAGCACCTGGACATAAACGAAATAGAGTGGGGTTTTGTGGCTTTCAATATTATGATAAATTACTTACTGACAACCAGCCCGGCTAGCATGGGCAGGGGATAAAATTTTATCCACCGGTTATTTCCACTGACAAGGGACAAAATTCAAACAAAAGTGGAAATAACCGGTGGATAAAATTTTTATCCCCTGCCCATGCTAGCCGGGCAGTGCAGAATAGAAAGAAATACATATTTTTTTCCATTAACCAAAAAAGTATCAGAAAATACGTTTGATAACGGACAATAGCAACATAAGCTGTGATTTCGTTTTGGTGGCTCCACGGACTTCAGCAGAGGCCGACTTCATATAGTTCAGGTTATTTTGTGTAGATGGCGCTACTGCTGTTTGTTATTTTAACGTATGGATAAGTAGACGTTATTACGAGTACTTACAAGATTTTTAGGGTTCCGTACCCAAATGGCAAAAAACGGAACCCTTATGGATTCGTCATGTCTGTCTGTCTGTCTGTCAATCTGTCTGTCTGTCCGTCCGTATGTCACAGCCACTTTTTTCCGAAACTAAAAGAACTATGCTGTTGAAACTTGGTAAGTAGATGTACTTATTCTGTGAACCGCATTAAGATTTTCACTCAAAAATAGAAAAAAGAAATTGGGGTTACCCCATACTTACCTACTTATGACTGAACCTCAATTTTGTTTTCATCAAACCCATACGTGTGGGGTATCTATGGATAGGTCTTCAAAAATGATATTGAGGTTTCTAACATCATTTTTTTTCTAAACTGAATAGTTTGCGCGAGAGCCACTTCCAAAGTGGTAAAATGTGTCCCCCCCCCCTGTAACTTCTAAAATAAGAGAATGATAAAACAAAAACAAATATATGACGTAGGTACATTACCATGTAAACTTCCATCAAAAATTGGTTTGAACGAGATCTAATAAGTAGTATTTTTTAATACGTCACATATCGTAAACCGCAATTTACCTTTCATTCAATCAACTCAACTTTTATATTATGTTACTTGCTGCTACGGAACCCTTCATGAGTGAGTCCGACTCGCACTTGACCGCTTTTTTTATTAACTGGCTTCGTTCGTATATGTCACCGTAAAATTGTCAAACACGTTAGATTGTAATCTCTCTAGCGAGATTGTAAACTCTCGAAATATTGTCAACTGAACATACTGCTTAAAATATTACGCTTTATATTTCGGTAGATTGTAATCTATCGAAGTGAAACCGTAATATTGTGAAATGCATGCGACGGAAGTATCTCTGCCGCCATAATCGCGACTTTGGGCACCCCCACGTTAGGTTATTAGGTTCCAGACGGTAATAGGAGCCCCGCGTAGTGGGGCGCCGTGCGTCGACTACGCTTTTTAGGGGAATATAAAGTGTTATAAGGTTAGGTTATATTAATTGGTATTTCTCAGGAATGGTACATTGTCTTTTCATGAGAGTGGTACCATGGGGCAAGGGGGACCCCTCCTTCCCTCCCCCTCTTGCACACCGCGCGAGTTGACTTCCTACGCATACATTTTACAATATTACGGTTTCACTTCGATAGATTACAATCTACCGAAAAATAATTCGTTATATTGTAAGCAGTATGTTCGTTTGACAATCTTTCGAGAGTTTACTACGAGTATTATTTCAAGTTGCAAATGAGCAATCCTCTTTACCAGTACTTTCTGGGCTTAAAGGACATGGTCTATTTTGGTACTTTATTCTGAGATAATTTAACCACTGTAAAGAAAATTCTCACGGATAATACGGCACAAAAGACTGCCTAATCTCAAGTTTCAAGCTGGAAATTGCCTGCATTTTCGAGAAAATAATATTTAAAGATTTAATAGTTAGTGTCCATTTAGAGAAGTTTTTTATAATGTCAATAGATGGCGCTGTGCTGAGTTTTGGCCCAATTATAATTTATTAGTACAAATATTTGCTTGTGATATTCTTATCTCTGTGATATAGATCATCATCATCATCATTTCAGCCGAAAGACGTCCACTGCTGGACATGGGCCTCCCCCAAGTGTCGCCACATTGACCGGTCCCGTGCGACTCGCATCCAACGGATTCCCGCAACCTTCACCAGGTCATCGGTCCACCTAGCCTTCCAACGTCTTCCAACGCATCGTCTTCCGGTTCGCGGTCACCATTCAAGAACTTTTTGGCCCCATCGGCCATCCGTTCTGCGAGCAATGTGCCCTGCCCACTGCTACTTAAGTTTGGTAATTCTTCGGGCTACATCGGTGACCTTGGTTCTATTGCGGACGTCTTCGTTTCTGATTCGATCACGTAAGGAAACTCCGAGCATAGCCCTCTCCATTGCCCTTTCGGTGGCTTTTTGACAAGGCCCATTGTAAGCGACCACGTTTCGGTCCCGTATTTTATGGCCAGTGAAAAGGCCAAATTATCCTATAAAGAGACATCCCTAAGGCCGCGGTGCGTTTCAATGCATAGACGTAGCATAGGGACTGGCCTTGAAGGCAGCGGTGCGGGGAGCAGAGCACGAGCGGTGCGCTCTAGTCAAGCAGTGCCTGTCAGGAAGCGTAACTTTAATCTTATGGAACCGTAGCGTGGTAAATTTTTCGATGAATTTTAAAGTTTTTAAGTTTTTAAGTTTTTTGTTGTATTCATCGAAAAATTGTATTGCCCTGTGTGATTGTTATAGGCAGGAGACGAATAGAAAAATGAAACAATACCTACTCAAGTTTTTTTTTTTAATGTGTATTTATTCATCAAAATTCTCTCTTAATAATATTCTATCTAAAAAAGGTAGTTTTCTTGGCAATTCAAAATAATTATGGTATTTTTATTCAAACTACCTCTTCATTTCTCCATTCTTCAACGACACGAATAATATCAGGACCCATGTCTAGGTCATGATAAAGTACCTGATTAGCTGCGGAGGTTCATTAGAATTGCAGCAATCCATAGTTAAAAATCTGAAATGTAAAATGCAGTGCCAGTTTATAAGAGTAATTGCAACCCAATTACTACAACATAATTTAAAGGAACACAACATAAATATATAGGAACCCATATATATATGGCCCATAGATATATACCTTACAGACTAACATACATAATTATTGTAATACAAATAGTGTTAGTGTAGTACCACGTCCAGCAAACAAAAACACGATTTTCCCAATCGTCGAAAACCAAGTCTTGAAGTAAATCGTAGTCCAGTATAGCGAGCCGGTAAGTTCTCGTTCACAGAATCAATCGAGTACAACGAAGCAAGTAGGAGTCGTGAGAAAATGGGATCAGATCAAATGCACCGAATAATACACCAAACAGAACGCACGCATTCAAATGTAACTGTCACACGGACTTATGTATGTATCGTGACACTGACAAATGTCATTCAGCGCAGCGCGTTCCGAATTACGTTGAATGCATTCTCAAGTATATTTGCTCAAAGCACAAACATGTCGGTAGGAACAAGTTATTTTTCATTTTTAATTACTTTTGCTCATTATTTTCCTATGCGTAACCAAAGCGTAGACATAACCTTTCTTATAACTTTGATTAAAAAAAATGCGTTTCAGTACGACCATCCTCATAGTTAATAATTAGCGTGCCGATAACATGCATAGGAACGTAAAACATGGTGTTACCAAAACCTACCTGTGTTGCATTGTGAACTAAAAATAAAAAACTTCAAAAATTAAAATCTTTATTTTGCAGGACATTTACGTGACTAGGATATAATTAAGTTAAACTACATTTTATTCTCTTCCGATTAATACAGTATTATCTGTGGTTGAGTCCAATTTGAATAAAGTACCAAGCTTCATAGTATTTCAGTTTTCTCCTTTGGCATATTTCAGTAATTTCCGAGACAATATTGGCAATGAATGCAATAGTAGCGCTGATGTAGCCGGCAGGTGGCTTTAGGAATAAACAAAAGGACATGGCTAAATTGAAGTATGGACGACTGCCCCCGCAATGAAAACGCATGTATAAACATGGTACCTAGCAATATATAATGCTAAATAGCTGAAATTAGTATTTTGTAATTTAAAAAGGTTCAGGAACTTTTAATATTTGCACAATCCTAAAAACAAAATCGCGCAACTCCTACGACAAAGGTACAAAAACTTCAAACAATGACATTGCTATAAACTTTTATCGAGGCGTTTTAATGTGTCTGCGACGATTTTTATTGATAATTGTGTTTTTGACTGGCGATTTTGCACTAAGCTACTTGAAGTAAATATCTACATAGGGGTAATTGCAGCAAAAAAAAACTTGATACAACGAACTTTCGGTATATAATTCCCAGCTCTCCAGCAAAAATCAAAATAATATAAGTATTCTGTTGTAAAACCTAAACTACTTATCCAAATGAGTTGAAATAAAGACAGTAGGTATTCACAGACAATGTAAATAATATTATGGTTGAAATGATGAACGTATTTGAAAAAGATCTTAGATTAAAGCTAGAACTACATTAGACCGACGCACACGTGTAACACGCCTGATTTGTACGTGAAATGCCGCCGCAGTCTTTGCGTGGCTACACCACAATTTATGCACCGCATGATTGCAATTCAAGTCCGTGTCGAGAAGCGAGAGATCAGTAGGTAGGCGAGCAAACAATAAGTCCAATAAACAAGCGAGGGTCAATGAAAATTCAAAATAAAAAGCACAACGTACAAACAAACGGCAGAGCGTTCAAACGACGTCTGACGTTTTTTTTTCATAGAGTAGAGATGCAATCTGATTTAAAATGTAACGAAATCGATAAAATAATCGAATGGACTGAAAAAAAAATGAAATTGTTTTTGTCAACCTCGACGGACAGAAAATACATGTTAAGATTGTGCGTCTGAAGTGTTAGTAATATGCATAACCAGATACAATTAATCAATTAAGTAGTTTCAGAAAATAAATCGTTTTGATAACTGTTATTAAATATCGATTGAAGTTCAACTTATTCGATTTGGCATTTTGGTAATGCAATATGTCTCTTCTCTAGCTGTCAGTATTCCTTGACCTTGTCAAGTCAAACCAAAACAAAGCATAAATACAATTAAGAAACTTTTTTATGTTTATTAGTTCACGAAAGTTATAAGAAATTATTAAACACTAAATAATTCATGAATTAATATTTAAATATTACTGGTTAGTGTGAGGTTCCTATTCGTGCTAGTCATGTTGGGGGCAGTCGTTTAGCCATCTCTTTTAGTTCGTTGTGTTTGGACTAATTAGATTTGTCGTCACAAGTACGCTAGGCCAAAGTGCAGTTCAAGATCTGATGATGGAGCTGAAAGGTCGCTATTCGAACATCACTTAATATATGTATTAAACTTAGTAGGTAGTCTATGTTAGAACACCTCAACTAAATAAGATACTTAGGCAAGAAAGGAGGGTTTAAGGCGGGCATGGCCCACTCTAGCATATTGATTGTGCACGGAAAAAATAACATGAAAAATCTACAATAATAATCTGTCTACATTGTAGAGTGGTAAATTCCCCCTCCCAGCTCTCTCTAAGAAGAATTGGAATGCTTGAAAGGATATCGATACCTGTCTTATTTGTGGAGTTTCACTATCTAATTTAATTCGATTTTATGCTGTATGTTTTACAAAATTGTGTTACTTGTTCATACAGAGCCAATACAGTAGGCTAGTAAAGGAAAAAACTATTTTATCAGGAAATAAAAACGTGTATTTAAAAATTACGTATAACAAGAGAAGTGAAGTGACAGACATATAGTTTGTCAAAAGAGTAATGGCCAGGGTGTGCTTATTAGACTAAAAAGGTTTTAACACCTCCCCGTAATATGGACACCCTGTATAAGGAATAAAATTTACAGAGAATATATAAAAACATCATATCAAAGTTAACTGTGCACTTAACACTAACACACAAAAAAAACATACTGTATACATTCACAAGAAAAAAGAACATCCTGTACACACCTACCTATCACTCACTACAACACAACTATATACATACCAACAAAAAAAATAAAAACATTGTGCAAAACCTACACTAAACTAAACCTAAGAGATTTGCACATCTAGCATGTTTAATCCTTGGTAATGGTTTTGTGAGAATATCGGCAATGTTATCATTACTTGGTATATATTTCAAGGTTAGGTTGTGATGTGCAAGTGAGTCTCGAATGAAATGGTGTTTGATGTCTATGTGTTTAGTGCGTGCGTGATATGTGTTGTTGTGAGCCAGTTTAATCGAGCTTTGATTGTCTGAGTGAATGACGATAGGATGAATGATGGCGAATATTTCTGAAATGAGCGATTTTAGGTATATTGCCTCCTTGCAAGCTTCCCCAAGAGCCATATATTCAGCTTCTGTCGTGGAAAGAGCGACTGTGCGCTGCTTGCGCGCTTCCCATGAGATGGGAGCTCCACTCATAAAGAATATGAATCCTGTGAAGGATCGCCTATCTATTATGTTATTCCCATAGTCCGCATCGGCATATCTTGTTGGGTAGGACTGACCTGGTTTGTATAAAAGTTTGAGGTGTACAGTCTCCTTAAGGTACCGAAGAACTCTCTTAGCGGCTCTCCAGTGCACTTCCCCGTAATGTACGTTGAATTGAGACAAGTACGAGACTGCATGTGCAATGTCTGGTCGTGTACATATGGAAATGTACATTAATGAGCCGATAAGCTCTTGATAGGGGACTTCAATATTTTCCTCTTCTTTGTCAGGTAACGAAAGTTTTAGGCCGGGTTCCAATGGCGTAGTCACGGGAATAGCGTCATTCATGCCAAACTTGTGTAATAGCTTTTGAATATATTTGGTCTGATCTAGAGTTATGCAACCTTCCTTTTGGATAACTCTCATTCCGAGACAGTCCTTAAGGGGACCGAGATCTTTGACAGTGAATATTTTCTTCAGGTCATTCTTGAAATTCTCTTTCATTTTAGCATTATTGCCAAGTATAAAGAAGTCATCAACAAAAACTGCGACAACGAGGAAGTCATTACCTTCTCTTTTGTAGTAGAGGCAGTGTTCTGTCGTGGCTTGAGTTAGGGACAATGTTTTCATTGCTTCACACACCTTTTTGTTCCACTGGCGTGGAGCTTGCTTAAGGCCATAAAGGGACTTCTTGAGAAGACATACTTTGCCCTTTGGATCTGTTGAAAAACCTTCGGGTTGTTCCATATAAATCTCCTCTTCCAAGTCTCCATTTAAAAAGGCAGTCTCCACATCAAGGTGTTCTACTTGCAAGTTGTTTTGGACAGCAACTGCTATTAATAGCCGTACTGAAGACAGTCTAGCGACAGGAGAAAAAGTTTCGCCGTAGTCCACACCTGCTACTTGGGTGAACCCTTTTGCTACTAGCCTGGCTTTATATTTAGTGATCTGTCCACTTGTGTCCTTTTTAATTTTGAATACCCATTTGCTCTTTGTAGTTTTTCTATCGGAGGGTCGGTCAACTAGGATCCATGTTCCATGCTTCATCAATGAATCATACTCAGCCTTCATAGCTTCTAGCCATTTTTCTTTTTGGGGATGATCTGTAATTTCTTTATAAGTCTCCGGTTCCATGTCTGAAGTCATGAAGAGGCCACACTGACTATATCGTTTGGGAGGATGTCGTTCCCGAATCGGATATCTCCTTTCGATGGTTGGCTCTTCACTGGGTTCAGCGTCGGGAGCGCCTGGTAATACTTCAGGGGTTACAGGATCATGTAGGGCTGTCGGGTGATCAAAAGATGACACCTGAGGTAGTGTCTCTGGCTGTGAATGATGCTGCGTTTGCGGAACTAGTTGTTCCTCATCTTGAATGGGTACAAGGATTACTTGCGATTGTGGCGAGGGTAGCGTCTCGCTGGAAGAAGAATTTTGGGACTCTATCGGCGTCTTGTCCTCTATGAAGACAACATCTCTAGCGACTATGATCACTCGAGGATTTTCGGGATTTATGAGACGGTATCCTTTGCTTTCTGTAGCATAGCCAACGAAAATACACTTTTGTGTCTTAGAATCTAGTTTCGTACGTTTTTCTTTAGGCACAAGAACGTGAGCTTCGCAACCAAAAACTCTTAAATGAGATAAGTTGATTTTGTTTCCCTTCCACAGTTCTTCTGGTATTTTGTTGTTCAAGGCTTGCGTTGGTGTACGGTTCTTCAGATAGATAGCCGTATTTACCGCTTCTCCCCAATACGCCAAGGGTAGTTTTGAGTCTTGGAGCATTGATCGAGTTTTTTCGATTATTGTCCGGTTTACTCGTTCGGAAACTCCATTCTGTTGAGGAGTGTACGGGACCGTGGTCTGATGCACGATGCCATTTTCCTTAAGAAAAGTACACATATCGTTATTTACGTATTCACGACCATTGTCCGAACGTAGGACTTTTATTCTTTCACCGGTTTGATTTTCTACTAAATGTTTAAACTCTACAAACTTTGCAAAAACTTCGGCTTTTGTTTTCAAAAGATATCCAAAAGTTTTGCGACTAAAGTCGTCTGTAAAAGTCAGTAAGTACAAAGCTCCACCCCACGAGTGCGTACTCATAGGTCCGCATAAGTCCGAATGGATTAACTGTAGGACTTTGCTTGATTTACTTTTAGAGTTTTTAAACGATTTTTTAGACAATTTACCTTGTAGGCATGGAACACACTTTTCGGTGTAGTTACCGTTGTAATCTAAACCGATAGATTTATTTTTAAGTATATTCATACTTTTTGCATTTAGATGACCAAGACGCCTATGCCACAGCATTGCAGACTCTTTGGTCGAAGAATACAACGCTTGTGAGCTACTCAGATCCAACCTGTATATTCCTTTATGGTTTGAACCTGTAGCAATGACAGATCCTGTCACTTGACATCCGCCGCTTTGGATGATGCTTGCGCCTTTCGATGTAAACAAAACATCGAAGCCTTTTTTAACTAAATTGCTTACAGATAAAAGATTTGTAGCGAGACCAGGGATATATAGAACATCACTAATTTTATTTACACTATCGGAAATATGAATATTTACAGTACCTTTACCATGGCTTAGTAATTGCTCCTTGTTAGCAACTGTAATAGGGGTGACGTGGGATGACATGGTTGCATACCAATCTTTCCTGTTACTCATATGGGAAGTTGCGCCAGAGTCAATATACCAATCTAGAGAACTTGTGGGAGGAATGTTAGAAAAACAGGATGAAAGTGTGAATTCGGATGTATAATGTGTAGAAGTGTTAGCCGAAACATTTTTGTTTTTCTTCTGTCTGAGCTTCCTACATTGCGATACTACGTGACCTAGTTTTTAGGGTTCCGTAGCCAAATGGCAAAAAACGGAACCCTTATAGTTTCGCCATGTCTGTCTGTCTGTCTGTCCGCGGATAATCTCAGTGACCGTTAGCACCAGAAAGCTGAAATTTGGTACCAATATGTATATCAATCATGCCGACAAAGTGCAAAAATAAAAATTTAAAAAAACATTTTTATTAGGGTACCTCCCCCAGACGTAAAGTGGGGAGCGATTTTTTTTTTAATTTTGACCCTGACGTGTGATATATTGTTGGATAGGTATTTAAAAATGAATAGGGGTTTTCTAAAATCATTTTTTGATAATATTAATATTTTAGGAAATAATCGCTCCGAAAGTCAAAAACAATGTGTCCCCCCCCCTCTAACTTTTGAACCATAAGTTTAAAAAATATGAAAAAAATCACAGAAGTAGACCTTTATATGAACTTTCTAGGAAAATTATTTTCAACTTGATGAGTTGAATAGTTTTTGAGTTATATAGCACTTTTTCAAAAAAACGCAAATGATAACTTTGTTTTTCATACAAATACTATGAAAAACAAAGTTATTTTTGCTGACGAAAAATGTTGGTATTTTTAATGGTCTGGGAAGCTACGGAACCCTACAGTGAGCGTGGCCCGACACGCTCTTGGCCGGTTTTTTTTACAATAGATACAGAACTTCTTCTCGTCCTTCGTTTGTAGCGCTGCACTGACAGTTCCTCTGGTGGTAGTAGCTGTTGCGGTGCGCACGTCCTCTTTTAGAAGTGCTGTCACCACATTTTCCGATGATACCTTCGTGTTGGAATGTTCGAGAGTCATGACGAGTGGATGAAATCTTTCTGGAAGTCCAGCGAGCATGATGATGCCCAGAAACTCATCGTCCACTGCTGCTCCTATTCCCTGCAGCTCTTGCTGCGTCGATAACGCCTTGTTCACATACTCTTGTATGTTTCCTGTGTATGCGTTTCCTAACAGACTCTTCATTAGTGCTAATCTCCTTGTCAGTCCGCTATCGGCGTAGGCCTTCTTCAAACAATTGAAGGTCTCGAATGCGGTTTTTGCTGACCTTATGACTGGATAGACCGACTCGTCACACGTGAGGCAAATCTTAGCTCGTGCCTTCGCGTCTCTGCGCGTGGCGATGGGATCGGTGGGATCGACCGCTTGTATTACTACGTCCCATAAGTCGACGTCCGTCAGATAGCACTCCAAACTAAATGCCCATGTGTTGAAGTTATGACCATTTAGCTTACTAATGCTTATTGCATTTGTCATATTCGAAGAATTTGTTACCGCTGTACTGGTATCCGCTGCTGACTGCTGCTTCGTGGTGGACGTTGGAGGGACCATAACCACTTGTTCATACAGAGCCAATACAGTAGGCTAGTAAAGGAAAAAACTATTTTATCAGGAAATAAAAACGTGTATTTAAAAATTACGTATAACAAGAGAAGTGAAGTGACAGACATATAGTTTGTCAAAAGAGTAATGGCCAGGGTGTGCTTATTAGACTAAAAAGGTTTTAACAGTGTTTATAAGGGATAACAACTGTAGTACAATGACATGTAATACACTATACTAATCTTAAGATAACACCATTATTACTATCTTATGATGAATGCTAAGTACGTGCAGAGTAAACTTTTAATGTTAAAAAAAATCAATGATTTCGGTCTAGTGTCAAAAAAAAGAAGAAAGCAGGAAGTTATTAGCTCATATTCGATTACAAATTCCCTAATGTTAAAATACATATATCAATGCTCTCATACGAATAAAAAAGTTCATCAGAGGAGCGCGTAAACGGACGGTATGAGCGCGCACATCTACGCACTGCCATAGACTCGCACTAATGTTTTTGGAACGAGATATAATAACAGTTTATTGGATATTTTATCACGTATCTACTGCATAAACTTTTGGAGAAATTAACCTACCTACTTATTAAATAAAATTAAGTTCTTCTTCCAGTACAATTACCTACTGGAAGAAGAACTTGATTAGAGCAACCAATACATTTCTTATTTACATTGAAATCAGTTTGTTTACTTTGTTTACCAAGTCCAACATGTCTGCGTCAGGAAGCACACAAAACTTTCCACAGCATCCTTCCGCCTGATACAAACAGTTTTCTCGTGATTTCTTTCAGCACATAGTCGTGTCTTTTGAAAAATAATGGCCCTCTTTATTCTGCAAAACCTGGCAAGATGAAAAGTTACTGCAGATTGAATCGCAGAAAAAGACGCCGGCTTAAATAAGAATATTCAGAGTTTGCTTTTTAAATAAATTTTAAACATCTTTTGCAGCGTGGGCAAATAGAAAATTATGCGGTAGGTAATCCAATAGGGTGGTTCATACTTCCGGTTTTTGAATTGAGAATTTGATGATTTGATTTGATGATGGTTTTGTGTAATTCTATTTTAAAAAACATTTGATACATATTTGTTAGATAGTCACAATGTGGTTAAAAAGTTTCATCAAGTATTGATAAAAAGAACAGGTGAAAATACTACTTACTTAAATTAAAATTAAATAGAACGGTAATCGTTTCGTAGGAACTCCGTAATCGTACTTAAGAACCACGAACCACGGTGTCGTTGGCAATAATACATACAATTGAAAATATTAAAAGCTCCGTGAATTCCATTAGTTTTTCCGAGTTGACAGCGAATAGCAGCAAACTCCGCCCCGCGTTAGGGTTAAGTGGGTCCGTTAAAAAGACATCAAGGGTACAGAAATGGCATTATATCTTCCTGATGACCCCTCTTCAGAAATTACGTTCAACGTTGTTAACCCCATTTCTCTCTAGGGACGTCCGTCTCGAACACCCTCGAAGGGAAATACTGATAAATGCGACGGGAAAGATATGACGTTGATTGTGTAAAATTAAGGTTAACCTCACCTGTGAGGATGAATAAGCGAATATACAGTATTGGCCCTCATCTTATTTGCTGATCCTTTACACATAGAACCTACGCCACCTACGGTACGTGTGCCACAGATAGGTCAGTACCGAGTAACATGCATAAAGCGATATTCCGTAATCTTGCACAGCAAAACGTCAAACCTAAATAAGGTAGGGTAGGTATCTTCCTAATTATGGGCTAAGCAGAGTATGTTGTTGCGTGTATGTGTTCTATCTTAGTAGGTTTTTAGTCGAAAAATTCGAAGACATATGACATCAACCAATCCGCACTGGGCCCGCGTGGTGGATAATTATCATTCCAATTCCCCATAGAGAGGAGGCCTGTGCCCCAGCAGTGGGAACATTAATAGGCTGATGATGATGGTGATGATGAGGGTTTTAGGTTCTTTATTTTTATTAAAAGTAGGTATGCTTTTCCCACTAACCGGCTTACGTTCCCGCTTAGTTGTAGTTACCTTCACGATACCTGCCTATCGTAGATTCTTATCACCTTGGCAGCTTGAAGAAGGCAATGTACAAATTAACGTAATCAAGTTAGCACTGGGTGCTGCAAGTTCTGCAACTAAAGCACTTAATACCCTTAGTCACGAGCCATGGACTGGAGATGCACTGTCGGCAGTGTTGATTGAAGAGAATAAGAGAATAAGATTTCGAGTTAAAGCAATGGCTTTGAATCGATCAACTGAATTTAATTCTAACTACATCGAGATATAACAGTCCAATCGAGCTTTAATATCACAAAAATCACAAAAGATATGCGGGTCTACAAAAAGAAATCCTACAAGCACCTTTTCTCGTATTCTGCTAATGAATTTTTCATTCACAAGTGCAACATAAATTTTATATACAGGTAAAATGAAAATGGCGCACAACGGGCGTGAAAAAAACCATAATGTATGTACGGATGATTGCGTTTTCCTAATTTGATTTACAAATTTAATGCTGACAGCTGCAGGCATTCAGCAAAATGCGGAGTAGCCTATAAATGGCCATACTTTTTTATCTTTGCGGTGAAAAACAGAACTTTTTCATAGACAAAGCGAAAGGGCACAATAGGGGGAGGAACGGTGGTACCGAGATCAGGCATTTTCATGGAACAAAACCAGTTTTGTAGTCTCGGCCGTGGTCGGACTTTATTGCAGCAACGGATTTTACAGTTCGGTGTTGCTGGCTAATTTCAGTCCTGATTAAAGAGCTTCCTTACAAACTTAGCAAATGTACGAAACAACACTGGCCATATTAAATACCGTGGACTTAGTTTGATCGTTTACCTGTACCTAATCGTGTTCTGGTTTTGCTCATAATATTTTAGTCATTAGTTTTTGTTGGAGCACATATAGTCGGGTTGGACTTAGCTTTGTTTTTTCGCATGATATTACAAACTTACGATCAGTTACTATAGGTACGTTCAATCGTTAATTAAAGTTATGGCACCTACATTATATTTAGTTCTTAAGGGTATCAAGAAGACATGACTAAGAAGACGTTAATCATGGACACACAATAGCTAAATTAAATCACGGAAATAAAAAGGCTTCTAAAGGAAACTCAAAAGAGAAGTTATACTAGCTAAGTTACTATACTGCACTGAAACGCAACTTTCAAAGCCCTACTTATTCTGTTAATTCTTGTTATTTCTTAATAAATAGCTAGCTTACCACTTTACTTACCTAAGTCCTAACAACTTGCGCCATAACGTTGATGGTTCTTGGAGTTTTGCCCACACCGGGAAATTAAGGTGAATTTCATTGAATTTTGCACTCAGTTTTCTATGCAATAACGATTTTATCGACGTGTGAGTATACGTGTCGTATTCTCCGTAATGAGTCCAAATTACCACCGGACTGTAAAATTAAGAAGGTAGCTGTAAAATATACAGGATGTAAACAGTCTCATCACGAAGCCATCAACCAAGCATTCTGTACATCATAGAAAGTAACTCGCAAAAATTATTGCTGGGAAAGGACTTTTATTTTGGAGTGATATTCACGTTTTACGGTAAAGCTCAAGGTACCGCACTCAAAACATTGTGTTCGTGGATGGATTAAACAGAACGGGGGCCGTGGAGGTGTTTAAAGTAAAAATATTACATTCAAAACATGTGTATTTAAAAAAAAACTTGTAAAAAGTTGAAGCTTTAAACCCCAATATCTCCGTAACTAGGAGGTTCCCAGGTACCTATCTATAGTCTAGAACAAAAAAATATTGCAAAGACGGAGAGAACAAATGTCTTTCAGCTTCGTTATGAGTCTTTAACACCCAGTATAGACAATGAATGCCTTATTAGACAGTTGATGGTATCGTCCTGGGTTAGCTCGCCGTCCGTCCGTCTTATGACGACTGGCCGTGCGACGGCGCGTTTGTGTTCCACGCGCGCCTCATAGAAATGTCAGCAAAAGCAAGGGCCTAAGCCTGCCGGGGCTGCCGGACTGTTCGAAAGAGAAACCGCGGCCCCGGAACGTAAAGGACGAGGAAGGAACATGTATGGTTTTTAGTCAGTAAAAGTGTGACAATCCCTCCGGCTCCGCCCGGAGTGCGAGGAGTCATTTGATGATTGCCCAACCGAAAAAACCAAAGAAGTGATTATATTGTACTAGCACTTCGCCCGCGACTTCGTCCCCGAAAATGATTCCCTCGCTAACGCTCAAGATTTTAAGTTTTGAATCACTCGCTGCGCTCGTGACTCAATTTTAGAATCTTTCGCTTGCTTGGTCATCACAATTGAGCACGCGGTTAAAAAACAACTTTGCACTCTTGTACAACAAATAACTATTTAAATCGGTTGAGCAGATCTTGAGTTAAACCGTAACAAAGAAACAATCAAATCTTTCCTCTTTTAGTATTAGTGTAGATGTACATTACGTTTCTTTAGTCAGAACAAAACATATGATAGCTATACAAAGTCAATAGTTATTTTGGCAGTCATTACAATCTTCTGATCAGCAATAGACATAATATGAGCTGACATTTCTATGAAATCGATAGGCACATAACTACCCAAGTGCTCAGTTCCCATTATTGTAATGGTCTCAATTTATCCGTTCGATCAAAGGGATTTTATTGCGATGTTTCTATTGATTACCCGATATAAAATATTTTTGCCTAGTGTTACCCTTTACTTTGATTAATTTGGTACGGACCTGACGATATCCATTACCTGATTACACAAGCCATTGCCGTTAGGTTCTGTATAAAACATTCAATATACTTATAAAAAAAAAAATGTTGTTGATGTTTTGTGTTCGTATATATCTGGGGGCACGGCAGTGCCCCCGCCAAGTCGAGCGCGAAGCAAACACTGCCGTACCATCCTTTACTGGAACCATTTCGCCGCATTTTCAGGCCCCAATTTGAGAACCTCTGGATAAGACCAGAACGCAGAAATTTTCGTCATCCAGTAAGCTATAATCACATACTTAAAATCCAAAATTTCAAGTCTCTAGGTCATTTAGTTCCGAAGTTAAGCGAAAGCAAAGTTTCGCATTTATGACACTCACTCACTCACTCACTCATGATCATCAAAATAGAACTAGTACTTCCCATAAACTCAGAGAGCTGAAATTTGGTACAGAGTTAGGGTTTAATGGCCACATAAAGGGAAAACTATAAAAACTAGGATAATCGAAGATCTGGAGTACCTGCTGACCCTGATTAGAAAACACAAGAGCCCAACCAAACTATTAGAGAGATCGACATACCGCCTTCACAAAAAATATTCAACTTGGTTGGCCGCTTCATTTGATGTCAAAAATCGAAGGTCTGAAGTATCTGATGAAGAACCCTCAGCTGGTCTCAGCTGTATTAGAGACTAGCTTCTGCCCGCGACTTCGTTCGCGTGAATTTCCCGCTTGCAACATTTCTTATTGCTGCGCTCCTATTGGTCACAGCGTGATGTTATATAACCTATATAGCCTTCCTCGATAAATGGACTATCCAACGCAAAAATAATTTTTCAATTCGAGCTGGTAGTTCCTGAGATTAGCGCGTTCAACCAAACAAACAAACAAACTCTTCTGCTTTATAATATTAAGTACAGATATATGGTAATGCCCCCTTCTACTATTGGTACATAAAAAAAATCGACTGTCATTGCAAAAAGCCAGCGTAGTGGGACACATCTTCTAATTTAATCTAGCCTATAGCGTACCACTGCTGGGCGAATGCCTCCCCTTCTGCTTTTAATACGCATATAAATAAAATAGAAGGAAAACTCTGGATAAGACTAGACTGGCTTTTATACTTATACTTACAAGTTTTCTACTCGAACATTACACAAATTAAATAAACAAATTACACTAAAATATTAATTTCGCATAGAGAGGATGCCTGTGTCCCAGCAGTGGGAATATTAATAGGCTGATGATGATGATTAAATTCGCTCAAAATTTTGTCAAAATATAATGCATTGGACTAAGAGTGGCGGTGATACCCGCAAACGTCGCTAGATGGCGCTGACTGTATTTTAAAACGCGCTTACGTTTGTTTTTCCGATAACCTTATATGGCGAAGTGGCAACCGGCCGCGTTACAGTCGTTTACGACATTCTCCTACTGCGCTTGAAAACGTTTACTAGGGATTAGGAGGGATTATTTGCATTTCGTTGATTTCGCTTATTATTTCGTGAGGTTTGCTAAGGTTAGCAGGTTGTTATTATAACAATTCGAAAATTTGAATAGGTTAGGAATTCTATGAAGAAACAGTACTTCGAAAATTCGCTAATAATTTGATTCACGAATTATTGCCTATTAATTCAAAATTTGAGATCATACCCCGGGCATATGTGTATAGAGAACAATTCCCAAGCTGTGTGGCGTCCGCCGCGGGAGACGCACCGGGCGTCGGGGGCCACGTGGTGGCTACCGGCCACCGTAGATGCGGGCCTGTGGACGGTTAGCTATGGGCTAGCTAGCCGTCCGTCCGTCTAGTGACGACAGGCCGTGTCGACGGCGCGTTCGTGTTCCACGCGCGCCTCAAAGAGATGTCAGCAGAAGAGAGGGGCCCGCAAGGGCCGAAGCCTGCCGGGGTTGCGGGACTGTTCGAAAGAGATACCGCGGCCCCGGAACGTAAAGGGCGAGGAAGAAACATGGATGGGTTTTAGTCAGTAAGAGTCTGACACTCCCTCCTGCTCCGCCCAGAGTGGGAGAAGTCATTTGATGATTTCCCATCCTAAATAAAAAAAAAAAAAGCTGTGTGGCGTATGCCCTAACAATTCACAAGAGCCAAGGTCTAAGTCTAAAAAATGCCCTCATGGACATTGGCACCTCCATATTCTCTTGTGGCTAAGCCTACGTGGTGCTTTCACGAGTAACCGATATCTTCATGTGGTGCACCTCATAAATGTTGACTTCAAGAGTATAAAAGTTCAAGCTTCAGCGATCACCGAATACAACCGGCTTAGGCGTAAATACCGCGCCGATCTTTCAGAAATTAAACCGTCTAAAAGAATAAATAATGAACGCGAATGGGCCATACGAAAAACTGTTGCTACTGTATACAATAATCTGAACCGGAAAAAAAGAAAAGAAAGATTTGTAATAATAAAAAAACTACTCCTAAAAAGAAAAAAAAACTGTGTCAAATAAGAAAATCTAATTAAATAAATCAATTTGCCCCACGTTTCTACAAAAAGAAGTGAAATCCCACCAAAAACATTCTGTAAAAAACTAGCCAAGTCTCGATGGAGCTGCTTGTTTATCTCTAAAAAGTAATGAAATCTAGACAAAGTCGTGCCAAGGCTAAGGTTCCTTACTGCAATTTCTTTATTATTTATAGTTAATGTTGTGTGACTTGGCCGTTGAACATTCTTTATACGTTAGTGGGTACCTACAAGTCAATTTTGTAGTAACAATAGATATAACATTACGCAAAAACTAAATTGATGTTCAACGGCCAAGTCACACAACATTAACTATAAATAATAAAGAAATTGCAGTAAGGAACCTTAGCCTTGGCACGACTTTGTCTAGATTTCATTACTTTTTAGAGATAAACAAGCAGCTCCATCGAGACTTGGCTAGTTTTTTACAGAATGTTTTTGGTGGGTATAGTTATACCTAAGCTGTCCTTTGAAATATAGAGTTCATACAATTGTTAATTTAGCAAAGTAGATTTCTGAAATCTCACGTTAGGTTACAAAATAAAATCTCGTGGCTAAATAGTAACAACCGTTCGTGTCGATTTTTAGATTAAGCCGTGCTTGCCTAGGTTGGTCTGTGAATGGTTGACCACCCAATTACAAACCAAGTTTTCTCCTTGCCTCGGGAAGCACGTCAAGCCGTTGGTCCCGGCTGTCATTTGTAGATCTTTGAGTGTCGTTAAATGTAGCCAGTGGCCCAAAAAGTCTGACAACCACAGTCTTACCAAGGGGTATCGTAGGTATTACCCAGTACCTACTAACTGTGTTGTGGAGGTCAGACAGGCAGACGCTCTATGTAAAATACTAGATTCAGCTGCATCCAGTTGGACTGGAAACCGATCCCAACATAGTAGGAAAAGGGCTAGGTAGATGATGATGACGTAGGGTTACAAAATGTTTGATCGAGCTAAATTGCCTATTACAGCGGTTTGACATCGTCGCCCCCAAAAACAATGTACTTTTAGTCCTTTCATAAGAACATGTCACTCGTATATAATTATACTGTTGATACACAAAACAATCCCACAATCCCGCCTGTCCATCATATTTCTCTATTATTTTTGTCTCGAAAAGAATTTTGGTAACTTTCTGCATGATTACATTCAGGGGTCGTTTAATGTCGGAAGTAACCAGTGAGCTTCGCCGCTGGGACCGAGCCGGGCGAGCGTAGTTCGCTCGACCATGAAATTGCACCGCCGAGTCTAGCTTAAATGACGTGATAATTTACAAGTGTGTTCATCCACACTACTGTCGTCCTGTAAAGGCGAAACTTTCATATTAATTTTAGCCGCTGAAAACTAGGGACTGCGTCCATTTGTGTGTGCTTTAAATATTTTGGCGTATGCTATTTATTTTGAGGTTGAATTTGAGTGGTTTGGTGAAAATCTGCGTTCTTTGAATTTTATTTGTGTCTTCAAATTATTAAGTATTCAATAAGGAATAGTTTAAAACCACTTAAGTTAATTTTCTGTACATATTTTCCTGATCAAATCAAATTATTAACAAAAATCGTAACTTTAGAAGATTTTTCGTTTTATTCATTGTTACCAACATACAGCGGTAAAATATGAACAAAATCTGAAACACGAAACCACCTCAATGGGTCATTTCTACCGTAAAACAAAACCCTTGTTGTAGTTCTATAGATAATTGACCACACCGCGGGCTGCCACTTTTAATTGGCACGCCGCATTGTGGTTAATTTGAAGAAGAAGCCTAACGAACCAACCGCTCCTAGTTAGTGGACAGGTAAAGGATTTAAATGCATTTTTAACATTCCGAATAAAAATGAAATGCCCGGAAAACTTGGAGTTTTTATTCGCTGCAAGTTTTCTCCGAACAGTATTTTATGGTGGGCCGCTATGAAACATGTTTTACATACAATAGAGTGTATGCCTTCTGCTTGAAATTGTAGTATTTCTTGACTACCTATTGGGTGCCCTGAATATCTGAAATCATAACAACACACCTGTAATCTTGGGTTAGAGAGGTACCCCACACCCACACCCACCACACCCATATTTCGCCAGGTTTGTTTTAAGGCCTATGTAATATAGGGGGCGAGCTTAATGCCATCAATCGGGCACAAATCCAGACTCCAACTGCTACTGAGAGAATCCTAATGGAAAAAACCCAATGACAATTTGCCTGAGCCGGGAATCGATCTCAGTACTTCATGCTCAGCAGTCGAGGGAGTAGTTTTTGGAAAGTAGGATATGTAATCAGATTCATAGTTGTATAGTTGCTTGTTATTTCGTATTCGCGTGAGGTTTGTATTTTCCAAGCTTGCAGCGAAAAGTAAGTAGTTTTCCTGGCTATCTAATCCACAGTTGCGCTTTTACAAAGAAACTACGCTACCGCTGAAAGTAACACGTAACACTAACGTCACGGCCTGAAACAGAGCACAGAAAGGGCTGAAAGATAAAATCTTTGAACCTGTCTAGTTAAATTTACGATTACTACTTCTTGCATGTTCGCGGGTTTGTTTATTACCGCATTAAAGTAAATAGGCTAAGATATGCCTGGTATTCGTCTAAAAGAATGCAAGAACTCTTTTAAAATGCATTTGTGAAAGATTCAAAAACATTCTAGAACTTGAAGATGGAATAAACAAAAAGGGAACAATTTGTGGAATCACTCCGTATCACGTTTATGTTCTCTAGAACGGGTAAAGGCGAACTTGCGTTAACTCTTACTGCTCGTAGTTTGCTAATGACGACATTTGCTCCCTCCCAATGTATCAAAAAGGAGTCCATCGCCATTTCCTCGGATGTAGTCCTAATCACAGACTAATAGTGAGAATTTCCTAATAGGAATTCGCAATTACATTTGGACGTTGGGATCGAATTCAGAACCACATAAGCGGAGTCGTTCGAGGTAACTAGTGATTAGGGCTCCGGACAATGACGCACATGCATTATGTACTCGATTTACGTCACAATTGCACCGTAGCCACATATTTGTTTTGTCAGAACCATTTTGTAGAGCTATGTAAATGTTATACAACAGTAATTATGTTAAGAGTCTGTGTTCGACTGATTCGCGATTTATAGGTAGGTACTTATTCGTTCATGTTATTTTAGTAATTAGGTACTTTGCTATATTTTGGTGTATGTAATTATCACCATTTTCCTAAAATTAACATATCGTATATGACATTCTATATTATAATCACATCATTTTACTTTTTAAACTGTTCTACGAACATGTGAAAACTGAACGAAGGCAGTCTACGTAACAAGACAAGAACACACATTTACCTAAACTTCCAAGCATTCAGTACGTACATCAAACTAAGTAACCCTACGCAAAAATTATTGCTGAAAAATGTCCTTTTTTTTGGGTTAAGTACATTTTAAAAGTCAATGTAACGCACTCAAAACATTGTGCTGATGGTGGATGGATTGAATAGTGTAGGGATCGTGGAGGTGTTTAGATTTAGGTGTTACATATATTATGAAAAGTTATTACATTAAAAACCTGTAATTAAAAAAGAAACTTGTGAAATAGTTGGAAATCCCTCTTGATATCTTGTTAACTAGAAGGTTCCTAGGTATTGTCTAGACTCTAGAACAAAAAAAGGAATTGCAATGATGGGAAAAAAGTGCCTTTTGGCTTCGTAAAGACTCTTTTTACACCCTTTATACCTAAATGGATACCAAATCTCACATACCATAGGGATTAGATACAGCAGTCTGTCGGAAAGTTAGTGTTGGTATGTCTAGGTAAGTTTTATACGTAGGTACTTTCGCTTGTATTTTCCGAGCGAGGCGGAAGGAAACTTGCTCCGGATCGTGCTACACTGACTCAATAGTTATGTTGCTGTCATATGTAGGTAGTATATAGGTAGGTACCTATGTATATAATAGTGGGGGATGCAAGGGAGAGAGACGTGATTAATTATTGGATATATTTTTTGTAAAAGATTGAATGGAGCTATTTATTATCGTTATTAATATTTGATGTGTTGGCTGTATGTGCAAAAGAAGACAATATCTGAAGGTCAGATAAGTGGCAATTGCTTTTAAGTTTCGTATCGTATTCTTACACCTACTTTTAACAGGTTTTCAGTAGCTAATATGAATCCAATCATCATCAATCCTTGAAAACTAGCTCTTATCGTACTAAATATTAGGCAGTATGCGGTGTATTCCAAACTCACGGGTTTTTTCATCATCATCGTTACCGCTCATAGAATGTCAATATACATTTTTTTCTATCTCTAGTCTATTTATCACAGCCTTTTGCGATACATCTGTAGATCTAGGTCAGAATTTGGTTCCCGCTTGTCACACACACACTACACATCGAGCGAAATCTCAAATGTTTCGGGTCATCAAATGCTTGAAGTACCTACTTCCACGTTTAGCACAAGGAAATTGATTTTCATTTTAAGACATGTTTACTGAAATGTTTATCCGAAAAATGAAAATCAATTTCCTAAGGTAGAATGTAGATAAGTACCTCTCATTCTCAGTACTGATGAAGAATAGAAAAAAAATATTTAAAGGAATACAAAAGACGAGTACCTGCCTACATAAAACACCACCCACGACAATAGATTTTCTTTGTATAGGTTAAGAAATTCTCGTTAAATAAATTCAGGCTCTCATCCAATACTGAAAATGTGCTTCAAGATAATGATTCATATCCTGTGCTTTATATGTCGTTGGATAGTTGGAAAAAATGGGATATTTGAGAAAATCCTAGTATTCTATACTGTTGAGTAACTAAGAAAGTTTTTCATAATATTTTTATACCAGGATTTTCGTAAAACACCCTGTTTAGGGTGATTGGCAACTTGTGCTAATCTAAGTCAATTCTATACATACCTACTGTTTATTCAGCTTGATAAAAGCTCAAACATACTTAACTTCTTAGCTGTAGCTCCTCCGTCAATGCAAAACATTCATTTTGAAATCTCGTGTTCAAACTCATAGTTCCATATTACACAAATGTCACTCAAGACTACGATTACTATTAAGAGGCCTGCGAAGCATGCGCCGTTCATACAAACGTAATACCAAAATAATTTGTAAATCATACAATCATATTCTTAAGGTGGTAAGGATATTCTTAAGGTGTATCTATTTCGATTGAATTACAAATTATCTAGGTTCCCAAATATATATTTTGAAAGGACACTGATTTAAACAAGAGTTATGAGAAAAATAAGTTTTCTAGGGAAATTTTATATCACTGTCCTTTCAAAATATATATTTGGGAACCTAGCTATTCTGTAATTCAATCGAAATAAAAATAAATACACACAACCTTAAGAATATATTTTATTTACAAATTATTTTGGTATTACGTTTGTATGAACGACGCATGCTCGCAGGCCTCTTAAAACTAGTTTCAACTAATCAATGGTTACTGCTTAGGTGCTTAAACTAGATTCAAGCTATTTGTTTGAGTATTGAGTGACGTTCTGTTATACGGGTCATAGTTGCTGTTGTAAATTAACCTAAACAAAACTGGTTTACTGCAATAATTATAACCGAACTGATTATTTTAGCTGAAATTTTCTTCGTTTCCAACATTCGGTTTTTTGCAATAAAGTCTAGGATTTTTGCAAAGATTCCAGTCTTGAAATAATACTGCGACATAAATATACAGCCTTGTTTACATTATATGTTATGAGGGCGTTCGGTTCGACGTCATCAAGAAAAGAAACATGGTTGAAAGATAATTTCGTCGTTCGAGCGAGTCGAGTAGAAAAAAAGGCGTAGGTTCTGATAATAAGCTGCATCCGCCATTGAACAGCATGTGCTTACTCCGCTTTGATAAAAATAATGGCGGAATATAAATCAGCTTGTGTTGTCTTGAATCTTGAAGAATACTGAGCGACGCTTCGGGAGCCGAGTACACATAAAGCCTTATTTATTCACAAATATTTGTTTACTTCGTGAGATCATTCGTACGAGGGCCTAAAAGCTGAGCCTCTAATTTTTTTGGCTTACTGTGTAAGTATTGCTACTTTAACTTTCGTTTGTACAAATGTACACATCATTTTGACTTAAAGTCACTTTTGGGGTGACAAATGTATACACTTGATAGTACTTGCCATATATTCTACTGTTTCATGGAACGTAACATCATTCCTGTAAACCCCGAAAGGCTAGGCAGAAGTGAACCTAATTACACTTATTAAAATGATGTTCATACGCTTCATAAGTTAACAATTTGTCATATTGTGGTTGAAATTAATAATGTGAGATTATTAATTTGGTACAGCTAACAAATATTGGTATAACAATGAAAGTTAATGGAGTTGAAGGCAAATATTTGATGCTATTTTGCGTTAGCAATTAAACTAGTCTATTATTTGGTGCAGGCATGCATTAGTTGAATAAACAAGCTCTATTTATTTGCAGGTTTCATTGATTTGTCGATCGAAAGAGTGTTTTTCAACTGGTCTTATTTGGATTCCTCTATTTTACACAATGATTATGGAGTAACTGTTAGTACCTTAACAATAAGTTTACACCTGAAAGTGAAGTACCTAGTCGATTGCTTGGTTATTTGTTGTCTGATATTTAAATTCTTTTTCCTCGATTGGGAAATAGTGCGCATTAAGTTAATAATGCGTTTCCAGATAAAATTATATGAAAATTCCATAGAAGCTGCTGTTCTCAGAAACTCTAACAAAGTTATTACTTGTGTACTCAAGAAAAGAGCGCAGTTTCTCAGAAGTCCACTTTTCAGCCACGAAATCTTTTCACACGACCGAATACACTTGGGTGGTATAAATTTACTTCTGCATTTATAACGATAACAAATAGTGTTTGTTAAAATTAAACCTAGAAATGTTTTAAGTCTATAAGAAGAGATGAAAATTCGTTTCACATTCGATAATACTGAAATTAAGCTGCTTTTACCGACTGTCGGTATTTGGCCGATGTTAGGTTCATGGGCCGAATATTCGGTTCACGTACCGAACATTCGGCATTCACAAGGCTTCGGCGCATGTTTCAACCGAATGTTCGGCCGAACTTGACGTTCGGCAGTAGCCACAACTCTATAACTAAGTACTAGCACAATTAAAATCCAGTATTAGCTGGTTTTTTATTTTATTGGAACTCCGTGCTGCTTTAGCTCAAAGTCAATGTATAACCACAGACGTATACCAGTCCACTGTACCACATACCTACTACTATATTTATATGACTTAAGTTGATAGATGCTACGTTTACACTCACAAACAAGGTGCCAGTACTGGATTTGCTCCTAGCGATGGATGACACTGTCTGTTTCTAGTCTTATGCCACTTTACGTGATTGCGTTTAGCGATACGAGCATCTTTACAGTATTTACCAGTCAGTTTGAAATATAAATAAAATTCCATGATAACTGAATTTGCAAAACAAAATATTTGTAAATATTTAAGGTTCTTGAGGTTTTATTTCCACCTACTTGACGAGAATGCAATTTGAATTTGATACTAGGGGGAATGTTTGTCATTGCAGTTCTCAGCACCATAGCGTGAGTTCCGCCTCAGCTGCAATGACAAAGATTCCCCCTAGTATCAAAATGTTCCATTCAAATTGTGAATTAAACGACGTTTTTCAATACACTTACGAATAAATAAAATAACAGAACGAATTATCCGTCTAGCTTTAGTGCAATTTTAATAAGTAGGTACGTTCTCTATGTCCGTGTGAGATATAATGAATGAAGCTTGTTCTCTCTGCGAGTGCGCACTTCCTTAGCGAAAGCATTCGAATTGAATTACAAGACACTCCGCTACACGTGAACGAAGTATTTATAAGATCAGAGCTGAGACGGGGAGCTAGAGAGCCAAGTCGGGCAGTGCTACGTATGTTACTTGTGTTTCTGTTGAGTAGGATTTTTAAAATAAAATAAAGCATGAATGTTATGACAAATACTCACGCAAGTATGTTGATATTTGTAAAAGTATGATATGGGATTGACATCATCGCATTTGTGTACAAGAAAAGAAGATTGTCCCTTAAAAAAAGGAGATTAAAGAAAATACTCCGCGATGCAACGCGATAACAACCAATCTTTTTTTAACAAACTTATTGGCCGATGTGATTGCACCGAATGTAGGTCCACAATACAGTATTTTGAATATATTTACTAGCTCACAATCCATACAAGTAGGAAAGGTGCGTTTTTTTAATCTCAGCATATAACTTTTGTGTGATTAGGTATATACCTAAACATTAAAGTAGTAAATCAGAAGAAGATCTAAGGACGTAATTTGTTAAAGGTCCAAAAAGATATTCGGTTTGGAGGGACCGATTAATGGGAAAGGAAAGAAGTTACTGTTAGTATGTTTTTTAATTGATTATATTGATTACTTTACAAATCGTCAAGCTTCAATAGTCCATGACAAAATTTGGCTCCCACGTTGGCAAACGCCGATTTATTCAAAATTGGGGGAATCTCCAACCTCTTTATTCAAAAAGGTAACATATTGAGTGGAAAATAAGAGTACAAAGCACCGCGCCCGGGGTGGCGTCGTCGGCGCCTCTCTGATCTACCGTGGGTCCTTCCTGATTTACGCCCCCGTTATTTGGTTTTCTTAATGGATTTTTGATACACATCTGCCTTTTTATGGAACGAAACTGGGTTTGCAAGATGACTTTTTTGTTTTTTGAAGATGATGGATTTATGCATATTGGCTTTGTCCATGATTATCTTGGATGGGTAAAACCTTTTATCAATGAGGCATCTGGCAAAATTATGTTTTGTAGAGCCCCAAAAATTGATTTAAAGCGAGAGAGAGAGAGTGTGTACAGCCACTATATAATCAATACTTCAAGACAAAGAGTAAAGTAATATAACTTCAAGACTTATAATATAATAATATGAATACAATATATAAAAATATTATAAAATGGTAAAATTTTTTTGTAAGTTTGTACGTAATCTGCGGAATGAATGATCCAATTCTAAAAAATCTTTCACTGACTGAAAGCTACATTATTCGTGATTGCTATAGGCTTTAAATTATATATAAAACATACATACTAGCTGAGCTATCACAATTTTTAGGGTTCCGTACCTCAAAAGGTAAAAACGGAACCCTTATAGGATCACTTTGTTGTCCGTCTGTCTGTCTGTCTGTCTGTCTGTCTGTCTGTCAAGACCTTTTTTCTCAGGAACGCGTGGAGGTATCAAGCTGAAATTCATATCAAATACTCAAGTCTATGGTCTCTTGGAGCTGTGAAAAAATCAAACTTCTAAGTCAACGCGATCAAAAGATACTCCCGTTTATGCCGCAAATTTTCGACACTCGCAAGGGAATCAAAACCTACAGGGTACTTCCCGTGAACTCAGAATCTTGAAATTTGGTACGAAGCAACGTCTTATAACACAGATAAAGGAAAAATTGCGAAAAGCATAAATTTTTAGTTACATCATATAATAAAAATATTTTTAATAATTTTAAACTTATTACCCCTTTACTCATGAACGCGTAGTGGTATTATATTGAAATTCTTAACAAATACTCAAGTCTATAATATCTTTAAGCTGTAACAAAATCAAACTTCTACGTCAACGCAATCAAAAGATACAGCAATTAAAGCCGCATATTTTGAAACTCGCAACTACTCGCAAGGGAATCAAAACCTAAAGGATACTTCCAGACGACCTGGAATCTTGAAATTTGGCATGAAGCAACGTTATAAAGTACACATATAGGAAAATTCCGAAAATCTTAAATTACCATAACTTTTACTTATATACCTACAGGTTTGTACGGAACCCTCGGTGCGCGAGTCTGACACGCACTTGGCCGGTTTTTACAGACGAAGTCGCGGGCGTAGTGCTAGTAGTTCATACCTACATTGCCTCAGATTACTTCGATTTATATTAGAATAGTTTCTTTAACATCCAACTCCCATAAGAAGTACAATAACCTATGGCCCGCATTATGCGTAAGGATCGAAAATAGTCTTCAAAGTTTATTCGACCCGGTTGGCGAACAGAAGGCAAGCTTACCCTTTTATATGAAAAGTTTCCCCATAAATTAAACTGTGAAACACCTCGGACCTTCAAAGTAAACACACAATGATTTAGTAACGCTTAAATAAAATGAAGATGAGCTATTCAGTTACAGATAGCGATATGGGTACATATTTTTACGGAATAGTATCTAATGATATTAATTAATTGGTAATTAGAAGTCGCTTAAGAAACTAAAATCGAGTACCTAATGCAGTTTTGGATATAATAAGGAGTCTATTCTTTATCGTGTGGTTAGTGCATAACCTGGTGTCACAATTTTCATGCCGTCTATTGACCTCTGACTTGGCGTCACATGCCGTCGAGAAATATCTCTCAGTGATGCCGCATCTATACATCAAACTAAGTAACTGTACGCAAAAATATAGCTGCGAAACGAGTTTTCTAGGCTGAAAAATCACGTTTACGGTAAACTTAGTGTAACGCATTCAAAACATTGTGTTGATGGATGCATTGACTAGTTATCTTATTATTATTGTGAAAGTGTGTGAGTGTTTGTGAACGAGGAAGACTGATCTGCCGTGCAGTTTTAGCTAGTACGGAGGTCAGTGTGAATCAAGACTAAACAACCGCATAACCTACACAGGTATTTATATTACGTAAAATAATTATATTTGTTTATTAGCAGACACAATTAATTCTTTTTAAACCATGTAATTTCAAATACAATTTATTGTTTATGAATAAATTACTAATGACTAATGACAAATCACAGGATTGTTGCGATTTGTATGTTAAGGTTGTTCTTTTAATGGTCAATAAACTTTTAAACTACCAAAGTGACAGATAAAACTTCTGAAAAACTTCGAACTTTGACCTCCAGCTAAGAAGGTTCCCAGGTATGGTATAGAACAAAATAAATGTCATTATGAAGGGGAGAACCAGTGCCTTACGGCTTCGTTACCTAAGGATCTATTTACACCCTTTATATGTAACCTCCATATTTAGGAATTTTCCTGTACTGTGGTGTCCGTGTGGGTGCGGGTAGGCGATTACAAACATGTAAACTTACCCCCTTATTCATAATAGTCAGCTAACTTAAAGCATTGCTAATATTCACTCTGTCTTCTTCTATTGACCTAAGTCAGAATGAAAAAAAACACTCTGTAGCACTGTTTTAAGTTAGCGGACCATTATGAATAAGGGGTATGTCTATATCATGTTACCGTAAAATTTTAAAACACGTTAGATTGTGATCTATCTAGCAAGATTATAAACTCTCGATATATTGTCAACCGAACATACTGCTTACAATATAACGCTTTATTTTTCGGTAGATTGCAATATATATAAGTGTAACCGTAAAATTGTGAATTATATGCGACGGAACTCAACTCGCACGCTGTAGAGGGGCGAGGAGGGAGGGGAGGTCCCCTTTGCCCCCTGGTACCACTCCCATGAAAAGGTAATGCACCATTTCCGAGAAAAACCGATTAATGTAACCTAACCTCAAAACACTTTATAAGTTTATATTCCCCTAAAAAGCGTAGTAGTCGTCTGTCTGCAGGGTTTAAAGGTATCTAACTAACCTAACGTCGGGGTGTCCCAAGTCCCGATGGGCAGAGATACTTCCGTCGCATGCATTTCACAATATTACGGTTTCACTTCGATATATTACAATCTACCGAAAAATAAAGCGTTATATTGTAAGCAGTATGTTCGTTTGACAATCTTTCGAGAGTTTACAATATCGCTAGATAGATTATAATCTAACGGGTTTTAGAATTTTACGGTGACATACAAACATCAAAACCCAGAACAGGAAAAAGACCATAGACCCAAAAAAATATGGGTTTGCTCAGCGCAGCAGCCAATTACTGCTCCGTTACTGCGCCAACAGTGCCGTCATTAAAATTATAACTCGATTTTAAAAGGCATAACTCCAAGCTAAACTAAAACGCTACCTACCGTTTACATTCTTATTTTAAACTAAGTCGCACATTATATTTCGCGCAGCAAACTGTCTGGCAGTTAAACCGGCGCTAAACCACGGTTACGCTAATGACGGCATGCAACTGCGGTGTGTAAGTCACGCCGGCGCGGCGGCGCCCGGTGACATTGCAGCCGGCACTCAAAGTACTTCTGCAAGTATTAAACTTCTAACTAAGCGTAATGGAATGGGGATTTAGTTGAGATATTGTTTTGTTTTTTGTTGGCTTAGAATGTCGTTTAAGGAATATAAAAACTTTTTTGCAAAACATTTATAACCGACTTCACACAAAAAAGTGAAAAATAACTTTAGCTTCAGAAGTCGGTGACCTTTGTTTGATTGATTTAGTTCTTTGTCAGCAAACCCTTTCCTGTCACGGTCGCCAGATGTTAAATAATTGCACGTTGTTTCATTAAAATCAAATACATAGTTTTATTGGGAGTCACATTTTCTTTGCTTACTACCAGTGGCGAAGGGTCAAAAAAGAGTCAGGGTAAGCCGAGAAAAAAAATTAGAATGATTTTTTTTTTGACTTGACTTTTTGATGTTTGTTTTGACCTCATTTTCATTATCAGCTACCCCAAAAACCACGAAAACGACACCCATGAAGAAAAAACCGAAATTTTTCGTCGGCGCCATCTTTGATTTTCATTTTGACCTCTTTTTTATCATCAGCGACCCCAAAAACCACGAAAACGACACCCATGAAGAAAAAACTGAAATTTTTCATCGGCGCCATCTTGGATTTTCATTTTGACCTCATTTTCATTATCAGCGACCCCAAAAACCACGAAAACGACACCCATGAAGAAAAAACCGAAATTTTTCGTCGGCGCCATCTTTGATTTTCATTTTGACCTCTTTTTTATCATCAGCGACCCCAAAAACCACGAAAACGACACCCATGAAGAAAAAACTGTAATTTTTCATCGGCGCCATCTTAGATTTTCATTTTGATCTCATTTTCATTATCAGCGACCCCAAAAACCTCGAAAACGACACCCATGAAGAAAAAACCGAAATTTTTCGTTGGCGCCATCTTTGATTTTCATTTTGACCTCTTTTTTAGCATCAGCGACCCTAAAAACCACGAAAACGACACCCATGAAGAAAAAACTGAAATTTTTCATCGGCGCCATCTTGGATTTTCATTTTGACCTCATTTTCATTATCAGCGACCCCAAAAACCACGAAAACGACACCCATGAAGAGAAAACCGAAATTTTTCGTCGGCGCCATCTTTGATTTTCATTTTGACCTCTTATTTATTATCAGCGACCCCAAAAACTATGAAAACGACACCCATGAAGAAAAAACTGAAATTTTTCATCGGCGCCATCTTAGATTTTCATTATCAGCGACCTCAAATACCACGAAAACAACACCCATGAAGAAACCACAAAAAAATTTCATTTTGGATTTTCATTTTGACCTAATTTTCATTATCAGCGACCCCAAAAATAATGAAATTGGCAACCATGACAAAAAAAAAACAAAAAAAAAATGCAGAGGTACCATAGTTGAAAAATAAAAGTGAACAACAAAATAAACATCCAAATAAATAACCAAATACGAAATCCACCATTACTAATACTATCTCGTTCTTCCCCTATCATACTTTCTTTTTCTGCCCCTGTTGTAACTCGATAAAATTCGGTTTACTTACTGCACAAAATAATGTCATTCATCAAGCATGAATTATGTCCGATTCTTTACGAAATTCAACGAGCGATAACGATTTCTTTCCATCTCGCTCACGCGCACGCATTTTCTATTACTTTCTCTATGAATAACTCGGTTTGCTTCGGCTTACCAGAGCCATACTATGGCGGGCTGGCTAGTGACGTCATGACGTTTATTTTGCTTAGAAATTAAGCTGCCAAAAAGCCGATAGCGCCTGCGGGTTATTTTATAGCAAAATGTTATTGAAGGGTAATTTTTTTTTTGATTAAATGCGAGTAGGCGTTTGGTGATGCTTGTAAGAAGTAGTGATTGTGCAATTTTTCAATTACGGTAGGTAGAGAGTGGTTGTGTTCTGAACTTCTGAAGGTAAGCCGGTGGGAATGGAGTTGTTAGGAGCCTGCGCCACTGCTTACTACAATCCTTTTTGAACCGGAAGCAATTATATGAGTTATGAGTTTTTGAATTATATGAAATTCTAATGTTTGCGGAAGCAATTAATAATAAGTATTGTGTTTGGTCAACTAATTATTAGTTGTCCAAACACAGCGTTGCCATATTACAACCACAGAGTCTATAAACACTTTCATTATTCTCTAACACCTAACATCTAATTACATAAAAATAACTAGTCCGCCGCTATCTTTGGGAGCCCGCCATATTGGGTTGGGAAATATTTTACGTCAACTATTAGCTAACCTAACATTGTCATCCAAACAAAACATGTAGGTATGCAAAATTTCAGCTCAATCGGAAAATGGAAAGTGTGACAAAAATTTCTAAGATTTTTTACATAGTAACAGGACTCACAGGTGAAGCTAAAAGCGGATTAAAAATGAAGTAACGTGATTCACATCCGGATTTGTGCTTATAAAGTGTGCAATGAGCTAATCATCAAATACATAGGTTTATACTTTCACTGACTGAGAATGTACATGACATATGAACGTGAAAGAAGAATATATATAGCCTTGAACACGCAAGATACCAGTCCTTTCTGATGAAGGACTGAGGTTACATCACGAGGTGGCTACTGCAGTTATTCTTATTATTACTTACTTTGGTATTATAGTAATGAATTACTGCAGTGACTATTAGTGTCTACTAAAAAGTCGACAAAAAGAACCGACCGACCGACCGAGAATCGACTTTTGAGTCGTCAAACCAGGCAGATTTTCGCACCTTCAATTTGAATTCATCGGCATCACAAAACTTCAATGTAACTTCTATTACTTCCCATAGTTCCCACACACTCAACCATTCCTTTACACACACCTACACACATACTTATATCACTTCCAAAGTTCCCGTCAATAGGACTTCGCTTTAGCACAGGCAGCGAACTCAAATACCAAGTGTTCGGATCGTGCCCTAGACTGGGAGCTGCGAACAAGGTGAGCTAATTACCTATTAATTTGAGAGCTCCACGGCTCCACGAGTATGCACTTTGTTAGGAGCGAGTGTGGGACGAGATAGCTGGGGTAATGGACCATAAACACATCGGGCTTTTTAAGGAGTTGAGCTGAAAGAAGTTGCGTAATGAGTCGTTTGGAAGTGTTGGGTTGCATAAAGGAAAGGAGACATTCTCGAAGTTGTAATTAATATGCGTGACAAAAATTTCGCTTGATTTTTCATGAAATGTTTCACGGTGTAAAATTTACTAAGGCTCTATCGCGTCTGGAAAATTAATAGCTAACTGACGTGGAACCTCAACGAGGACGGAGCTGTCACCAATAGTGACGTCAGATAATAATCGGGGTAAACCGAAGGAGAACGGGAAAAGTTAAGCATCTGATTATGCTTTTCCCATTCTCGTTTGGTTTGATGTTAATGATGACTCAGGAAAAGCCGGAAATGTGCTTGTGAACGAGATAAAAAAACCATTAATTTAACTTGATTAAAATGAATGTTGTCAGGAATCAGGATGCTAAATAATGAAGCCGATAATTTTATTAAGACTATATTATTTATAGTTTATTTTAATTGGCCTTAATGAATACCCATTTATTTACGTAGTATAAAGTACTGACTGCATAAATATGTTTTTTGTAATTATTTATTTCGATATGACCAAATCTTCTAGTCCCTTCAGTTTTTGTTGCAGTCTTGTAAGCATGTTAGATTATATGGACTATACAAACGAAAATCAGTCACAAAAATAAACATATACTTACCCATTTTAAACAATATTGGCATTTACTTAAATACCTTTATTAAGTATGTGACACGCAGTTGGCACAGTTCAACTGTTTTCCCCAGAGTACAAAGCGACTCGGAAAATAAAATCTGCCGAAAATACGCATTTAAACTGGTTAGTACAAATTATATGCACATTAAGTGGAATTTTATGTGTCCAGTGTCTAAAGAAATATGCAGTTACATTTACGTACCAATTTTTTAAGCACTTCTCGAAATGGGTGGATTATAGCCCATTCCACAGAGAGAAGGCCTGGGTCCCAGCAGTGGGAACATTAATAGGCTGAAGATGATGAGGATGCTCGAAAAGGGAGTTATTTCAGTGTATTTACAATATGTACTTTCTGCACTAGTGGGAAAAAACATCTCTTATAATAATAATTGTGTGCTTAAGTAAATAAAATATTTTAGTAACTTTACTGTACTTGTTTGTGGCTCTTATACCTAGTATTCTACTATTTTTTTGTAAGTTGGCATGCATTGTGGTAGTAGTCGTTGCGGCCGCCAGGGGGCGCTCGGCGTGGTCAGTGTCGAAAAACCAAACACAATATAATGGCAAATGTACATTTTATGTTGCTTTGTGGTGTCACATTTTATATAGGTAAGAAACAGTTTTTTGATATGTTCTTTGTTTTCGTACTTAAGCAAGCAAACTACAAATATAGACAGTTGTATAGAGTTGATATGGCTTTGTTACGTATTATTAGGCATGAATCGGAACAATGTTTGAAAATATTTGTAAACATTTATTCGTGGAACAACTTTTGCCAGCCCCAAAAATTAAAGAAACCCATAAGACGGATTGACCAAAAAGTTCTAAAAATCATGATGGAATCAATCTGAAATCTGAATCTGGATAAAAGTCAGAGGTCCATGGGCGGCATAAAAACTGTGAAACCAGGTTACGTAACTATAATCACACGATAGAGAAGAAATCTGAAATCGCTAAAAACCATTTCTCCATATACAGGGTGTCCGGTATGGATAACCTTGAAATGGCTTACCTAAAGTAGAACTTAAAGCCATTTAGAAAAAAATACGAAAAAACATCTATTTTTTTTTTCGTATTTTTTCTGAATTACATTTATATGCGCGTAAGTCCACAAAATGAAGCGAACCTCAGACCTCGGACCCCGGACCTCAGACAAAAAACTCGCACTCTCCTTCGCTGATGTCGGTAGCGTGCGGTCGGTTGAATACGTCAGCGAGAAATATATGTTTTTTTTATATGACCGCACATTCATTTACCGCATATTATAATAAACGCGCTTCTGAAGTCAGGGTCGCTCTAAGTACTATATAGAACACAATGTATACTCGTACGCGCGACCGACGTCGGCGACCGACATCAGCGTAACAGGAAATCAGGCCTTATTCTTTCATATCCTACAGAAAAGTTGTTCCATTTCATGAGTGAAACACACCCTTACATATCTCTCATTAAACCCAACACGCCGTATATCCCTCCACATACAGAGAATTGCGAAACCAGTGTAATTTAAAACATTCAGCTACTTTACAATTTGCAGTGGCGTGAAATTTAGTTAAAATTCCACGTCCAACTTGAGCGGGCATTGGCGGCCACCTAATAAATGAACTTTCTTGTCTTTGCAATTCAGGAATAGGAGACAGGACGACTTTTATACTGCTGTACTGGAATCTTCACATGTATTCTGGGACTGGTAACTGCGATCATTCCGGTAATTACATTCCGGTGAGAAGGTTTGAGTTCTTTTTAGGATTTTTTCTTGATTTGACTTAAAATCATGAGCAGCAGTAAAGTCTACGGTAACGTGAACAATAATTCTAAGACCATTGGGTTTTTACTATCTTCACATGGGACTGGTAATTTAAAGGTTTCTGGAAGGCAAGTTTAGTTCCATTAAGGAGTTTTGCTCGACGTCAGGTAAAAAAACCATTCTGAGATCATTTAGGTGACATTTGTCTCTTATACATTAGCACGTTCGTGATAGTAATTTGACAGAGGTAGAAGAAGTAAAGGTACCAAACATTTATTTTGGATTTAATTTGAATAAACGTTATAACTTCCAATCAAAATACAAAGCGCTTTTGCTTCGGGATAGAATCTAATTACCTAATAGGTACCTTTGCATAATCTTACTTACTCATTTAGGATTAAGTTCCCGGATTTATGTCTTCAGGGAATGATTATTCAGACATTTATAGTCTATGCTAGTATCTCGGCCGTCGTTTGTATGTTTCTAATACGAAAGAGCGGTAGGATAAATACATGGTGAATGTCTAACCGTGTCAAACTTTTATCATGTATTCAGTAAAGAATTCTAGATCTACTACGTTTATTTTCGGCGCTAATAAAAAACAAATGACTATTTTATACTAAAGTGCAACATCTATATACGCAGTCGAAATGTGTGAAACAATTCAGCAGATTTTTTTGATAATTCGCTTTTCGCACTTTAGTTTAAAAACTTTATCCTTATGTATGTGTGCATGTATGGGTAATACTCATCATCATCATCATCATCATTTCAGCCGAAAGACGTCCACTGCTGGACATAGGCCTCTCCCAAGTGTCGCCACATTGACCGGTCCCTTGCGACTCGCATCCACCGGATTCCCGCAACCTTCACCAGGCCATCGGTCCACCTAGTGGGAGGTCTTCCAACGCATCGTCTTACGGTTCGCGGTCGCCACTCCAGAACTTTTCGGCCCCATCGGCCATCCGTTTTGCAAGCAATGTGCCCTGCCCACTGCCACTTAAGTTTAGCAATTCTTCGGGCTACGTCACGCTATTCGTCGCTATATATTCGTCGGTACGGTAATACTAATTTCTTAAAAAAAAATGAAAATACATTGAATTAAATACTTTAGGAAGCGAATTTCTATCACGTTTCCGTTGCGAGTTCGTGCTTGAGCAATTTAAAATAACCGACGAAATCTGTCAAAGCTTATGATTATGAGCTAAATCCTTATGATATCCCTTAAATTGTGTCTATATAACTTCTTCAGTCTTTTAATATATTATTTATGCATGTCAAGAGTCATCTACAAACAAAAGAACATTTATTTTACAACCTATATTCACAATCACAGCCAAACTTAAAATAATAAGTTGAACCGATCCAAAAGTGTTACTTATTGATCTATAGGCGATAACCAAGCAGAATCCACGAATGTAAAGGCCTTAAATATTATATAAGGTAGACGAAGTTCGTAGTCCATACATTTTGGATGAGTGCTTAAGGCACTTGATCGGCGCTGTGACATTTATACACCCTGTATATAAATAAAGGTCTGATACACGATACAAAACAATGCTTTTTTTAATTAAAAAGTTCTGGTTTATTTAATTAACTTTTACTGAATTATTTTGTTTATTAAAAGTTTCTGATGTTTGGCTTTTCAGGTTACTTATTACTTAAGTAGTACCTATTGGTTTGCTTCTGAGTATGGGCTTTTGACTGTAACGAATAAACTGACGCACTGATTGACTTGTCACTTGTGACTTGTTGTGACTTGTTATATTGGTCGCAATCGTGACTGTTAAGCATGGTGAGGTCTTGGGTTCGATTTGGCCGGGCAAATTGGAATTGGGCTTTCCCTTCAGATACCTCTCAGTAGCAGCCACGAAGTCAAGATTTGTGCCCGGTTTATGGCAATAGGTTCGCCTTTATTAAATGGAACTGAGAGATAACGATATGTGGGTGTACTATAAATTAAGTACACCACTGCCTATACCTTCGGGGATTCCTTGCGTGATGTTACGTGTAATTTGAACGCACTCAGCACAAATCTAAACTGCGTTCATGATTGCTATGGAATATTGACGCTAATACGTTCATAGGGTCCTGGGTTCGAATCCCGGTAGGAGCAAATGTTTGTGTGATGAGCATGGACATTTGTTTCCGAGTCATGGACGACACAAGCCTTGCTTAGTGTGGCACTAGATGGCGCTGTGTGTAATGTCCAGCGAAAAAAAAAAGATTTGTTTTGAAAGCGTCTAGTTTTATTGGTGAAATTCGCTCTAAACAACACCTATTTCCAACCTTTTCTATCTCGGCATCCACTTACTAATAATAGTTTGGGTCCTCCGCTACCTACCTATCCAAAAATTTCGTTACAAATTGCAAAACCCGGGTACAATATTGTCCTCGACGATTTTTCTAGAAATTCTATAACATCGAATGGGATGGCAGCAATCTCGAAGATATACTGTAAACAATGTTTTCGAAACGTTTTCTACTAACATTTTCAACATTGTAAGTTTTGCACGCAGACTGCGTTTTATGACCCGTACTTTTAATACTTCGAGGAATTGCCAAGTCATGGCTACAAACATTGTGCATTTTGATGCAGCTCCGCATAAATCCGAATCCGAATGTATCAAATGACGTTCTTCGCTATGATGAGGCTGACTTGCCTTTGAGGTTATGAACCTCTGATAAAATATATAAAATATGTAAAATACAAACTTGACAGAAAATATATCTTGACATAATGTTTTGTCACAAATAACGGAGACTAATAAAAGCTTTCAAACAGTCTAATAAACAAAGGAGGGGTCTGATTAGATTTAAATACTGACTGTATTATTTAATTTATTTCTTTATTTTTTTTTTTTAAATAAATCCCATCAAGTCGAAATGTCCAAAAAACCTAAACGGTTGTTATAGAAGTTGTCACCAAAAGACTAAGTGTAGGGTGCTTTTAACTGACCTTTAAATCATTTATATGTATCTTGTAAGAAAAACTAAAATAAGAAAAGTTTTTATTACTAGAACTTATTTTATAATCATATTTTTTTTTTATTCAGTACTTCAAGCACAAAGTTCAGAAGCGGACTTAATGCTGCATTTTCTACCAGTCAACCGTTGTACCAGTAACAGTTGTATATCTGGAAGTAGTAATATTGTATTAATTTAGTTAAATGATAAACTACTAGGATGTATAAAAAAAAACTATAAATATCAGCGCGGTCAGCTCATTTGACGAGAACAGAGCTACTTCTTTTAAATCATTTACGAACGACGTCTTATTGTGGTCACAATTTTTATTCTTTTTTATTAACTTCAGTGAAGTGACAACCCCACACGGGGTTTCTTCCTTCCTTCTTCCTACTACTACTACCTACACCTGCGCACCCCGGTGTCAGCCCGGCGCTTCTAACCGCGTTGTCTACGCTGCACCTGCACCAGCGCGCCTGCCAGCGCTGCTCGATGCATTGTCCGGAAGCGGTTACTAACACCAGACCGCCGTCGCCACAGGGGAGTGGCTGGACGACCCTGTTGCGGCGCTACGGGACCCTGGCCATCTAACTCCAGTCCCCGCTACCTACGTCTGGAAGACCTGAAGGACAGTAGTGTTCCATAGGCGGTTTTAACCTACTCGCGCGCTCGATATCTTACCCACACCCAGCTCAACCGGCTTGTGATTTCTTGATCTGTAAATTAAAACTATAAGTATATTTGTAACGGATGTTTTTATTTATCTTCTACCTACCGCTAGGCACAACCTAACGCATAAACTTTGTAGTTCCACCACTAACGTGGACTACAACTAGACTGCCAGATCGCTGAGTAAACTCAAAGCACACATTAGCGGTATCCTTCATACGTATGATCTACCAATATAGCTGACGACTGCTAAATTGTCAAGATACGAGTACGTATAATTTCGTGAAGATATCTTGGAATGTGTATATTAATCCTAACCACCTGCCGTAAGCTACGCGTGGAGAAATAGAGGTGACAATTATTGAAGGAAATTGTTAAGACTAAGACGACTCCACGAGTCAAGGCGAAACAAACGAAGTACGCGCGTGTAGCTAGCAGCACTGGCTTGCAGTACTGGCTTGCAGTACTGGCTTGCAGTACTGGCTTGCAGTACTGGCTTGCAGTACTGGCATGCAGCAATGGCTTGTAGTAGTACGCCCCAAATATTTAGAATGCAATCAACATAGGAATCGACAGCATCAGTTGTTTACTACTTCGGCGCGAGCACTTGCTTCCATCACTGGCTTGCAGCACTAGCTTGTAGCACTGGCTTGCATCACTGGCTTGCATCACTGGCTTAAAGCACTGTCTAGCAGCACTGGCTTGCAGCACTGGCTTACAGTACTGGCTTGCAGCACTGGCTTGCAACACTGGCTTGCAACACTGGCTTGAAGCAATGGCTTGAAGCACTGGCTTGGCACTGGCTTGAAGCACTGGCTTGAAGTACCGGCTTGCAGTACTGTCTTGTAGCACTGGCTTGCACCACTGGCTTGCAGCAATGGTTTGCACCACTGGCTTGCACCATTTTTATAGTCTGGCAAACGAAAGTAGAGACTGAAAAAGCGCGGCAAATTTAAATAATCAGAGACTAGTAACCCCAAAATCTGTATGAAGTACTCGGAATAACCTGACTTGATACTTTACAGTTATAGTTGGTCCAAAAATGGGAACCCGCGGTACTTTTTATATGGAAAGTTGTATTTTGAGGTGATCGTACACATAACAGAGCCGAAAGAAGCGAAAGGGCCGAAAGAATCGAATTTTAGAATATCTTGTATGAAATCCTATAAAACCTAGCACACTTATCCGCCTCGAATCGGACGAATCGATGACGTTATAAGGATGAGAAAAAAAAATTTCGACGTGGATAAGTGTGCGTCCGCGTTTAATCAGAGGAAGCAAACTGAAGTTTCGAGATGTGAAATCATGTCTACCCATTATGATTCAAACCAAAGAGGCACAACGTGCGTGACAATTCGAAAATCATGATATGTGAAAGTGTCTGAATTAAATAAAAACAACAATATTCCTTGGTATTTTTTATAATTACGAATACAAACAAAGCATCAACATCACAGCGTCATACTAACTTATGAAATCCAACACCACATGTAAACATTCTTGCTTCAGATTGAATTGGGCGTCTTTCTCCTGTTGTTTTTCTTCATACTTCACGAAATCATGCGAAACAACATCTCCCGCGCTCCACTTTCAATCGTTTTATTCATGTTTAAGTTGAAAAAATGCTCAATAAAGGTCCCATTAAATCAACAACAACACATCATCCTATTTTGACAAATTGTTATTGACACAAATTAAACATTGCCATATGAAAAGTTTGCAAATAATTCGAGTGTCTACTTTCATTTGCCAGAGTCTAGCACACCGTAATGTTTTGCAACACATCGTTCCCTATTAATTTAAAAACTCGTTAAAATGATTTGTTGTAAAAAATATCAATTATTATAGGTAATGTGGAATGAAAACGCCGGATTTTTTTTGGATCTTCATCCCGGAGTCCCGGTTCTTTCGGTACTATATATATTTTTTCTTTTTTCAATATAAAGTAAAAAATCTATTAAATAAACTACTTTTTATACAATACTAGCTGACCCGCGCAACTTCGTCTCATCATCATCATCTCAGCCGACATACTGCTGGACATAGGCCTCTCCCAAGTGTCGCCACATTGACCGGGCCCTTGCGACTCGCATCCACCGGATTCCCGCAACCTTCACCAGGTCATCGGTCCACCTAGTGGGAGGTCTTCCAACGCATCGTCTTTCGGTTCGCGGTCGCCACTCCAGAACTTTTCGGCCCCATCGGCCATCCGTTCTGCGAGCAATGTGCCCTGCCCACTGCCACTTAAGGTTAGCAATTCTCCGGGCTACGTCGGTGACCTTGGTTCTCTTGCGGATGTCTTCATTTCTGATTCGATCACGCAAGGAAACTCCGAGCATAGTCCTCTCCATTGCCCAACTTCGTCTGCGTCTCATAAATTGAGATGTAAGCTATCCTATCTTTCAAGTTGGATCAAACTGCACACGGTGTACAAATTTGATTAAATCGGTTAAGTAGTTTTGGAGTCCATCGCGGACAAACAACGTGACACGTAATTTATATATGTTAAGAAGATGGTATATAATGAAACGTTTTTAATCGAAAATGATTATTATAATAATATTAATTAAACAAGAGAAAAAAAGCTATTCGACAATATAAATAAGGGGTCAGTTATAAGAGATATATTTAAGTGGAGTTTGATTGTTTCATTTATTGCATTCATCATCATCATCATCATTTTAACCGAAAGACGTGCACTGCTAGACATAGCCTCCCCCAAGTGTCGCCACATTGACCGGTCCCCGGCCTTCACCAGGTCATCGGTCCACCTAGTGGGAGGTCTTCCAACGCAACGTCTTCCGGTTCGCGGTCGCTTCTCCAGAACTTTTCGGCCCCATCGGCCATCCGTTCTTAGAGCAATGTGCCCTGCCCACTGCCACTTAAGTTTGGCAATTCTTCAGGCTACATCGGTAACCTTGGTTCTGTGCGTGTTCTTGATTCGATCACGCATCGAAAATCCGAGCATAGGCGTCACCATTGCCTTTGGATGACTGATAGCGACTACGTTTCGGTCCCGTATGTAATGACACAACTTGCCCGTGCTTGCAGAACTGGCTTGCAGAACTGGCTTGCGGCACTGCCTTGCAGCACGGCTTGCAGCACGACTTGCAGCACGGCTGCTTAATGCAATCAACATAGGAATCGACAACATCACTTGCTTACTACTTCGGCGCGAGCACTTGCTTCCATCACTGGCTTGTTGTACTGGCTTGCAGTACTGGCTTGCAGCACTGGCTTGCAGCACTGGCTTGCAGAACTGGCTTGCAGAACTGGCTTGCGGCACTGGCTTGCAGTACTGGCTTTCAGCAATTTTAACTTTTTTATGTTTTACAACACATCATCCCTATAAATTTATAAACTCGTTATTTTAAATAAAAATAGTACATTATGGTACAAGTGTGTAATGTTGGTGATTACCGCCGAGGCGCCATTGAGAACCGAGCCGTTAGGCGAGGTTCTTAAGAGAGCCGAGACGGTAATCATCAACACACACGTGTATCATACGACGTTTTTCAACACACTTGAGAATAAAATAATACTAAAAATAACTATAATTTCAACAGTGAAAACGAGTTGTGAATTTTTTTTCGCAATGGCGGGAATAATTCATCAGTTTTCCTATGCGCGCGCATCTAACAATGGCGATCGCCCATAGACTAAAATAATGAGGTTCCTTTTTTTTTAGCTTTTCGCGGATAGCGTTTTAGCCACGTACGAAATGGGAAATTCGAAGTTTTATTATTAAAAAAAAAGTAAAAAAAAAAGAAAACAAAAGTTGCATTTGAGTGAAAGTTTTATTTATTAAAAACTTATAAGTTGAAATTATCTATGTAGATACGAAGTTGTATGAAATGAGCAAGCAATAGGTACATTAATTTATTTGTACTATTGAACACGATCTTTTTTGTATCGAAACTTTTTTTAAGAAAAAAGCAATTCAACCAATAAAATAAAAAAAACCCTATAACTCACTTGTGAATAATAGCAATGAAAAAGTCACAGTTTGATTACAGGTGTCATTATGTGCCTAATTGCGGTGAAATTAGAGCCACTTTATGAGCAAGTGTGTTGAAAAAAATTAAATCTTTTTTTTCTGGTCCGAGTCCCATATAAAGCAAAAATAAAAACAGATAGACACAAATACAAACACATAAATTATGCAAATGTCACACTAATACAAACGAAAATTATTGAAAAGTCAGAACACGGCGGGCGGGCGGGTCGGGTTCGTTGTAAAAAATAACACAATTGCGGAATGGAAACGCCGGAATTTGTATCAAATGTCAAAAAATTTCTCCTAGTTATGCATCAGGGAACCCTAATGACAACTGACAAGTCTAACTACCCCACGACAAGGTATTACCGCACGTCACGCTGGTTATAAACTATCGATAGCGTGCACACAGCGACAGCGAGTAGAGACAGATGCGTGATTAATTATCGCGTCCCTTCACAGCATCAACGTAATGATAGTTTAATTTATTCGGATGACCTACTTCGTTTATTGGATATTGAATGGAAATAATTTGGAATTGATGAGTGTCTGTCTGCCTTAAAGCTTTTGCTATGTTTATATCTACCTATGCTACCAGCTATGTCTATACCTTTAAGACAAAAAGCCTTTGAAATGAGCCTTTAGTGTTCACTTTCCTAGATATTTGAGTTAATCACCACCTTGCTTTAACCTTGTACAAACAGAAATACACGCAACATATCCCATAATAATGTGTGTTTATAATATCTTGTTCTACTTTAATTACCCGGCTGTTGCCAGCTTCCTATTTCCGGCTCAATGTCTCTCGTAACACGTTGCTGTGTTTATTGAATCTCGTATCACCGTATCGGCTTTCCCTACATCTTACAGCAGATGCGCAACTTCTTGTTCTTAGGAAAACTGCAACATGATATTATCAAATGTTATTTGCTAGTTGTAAATTAAAACGATAACCACCAATTACAATAATTAACATCAAAGTACCAGGTACAATAATTTACAAAACAAAGGTAAAAATATCCAGTTGATACCATTCAATGGCTTGAATTAAATTACTTTCTAAAACTAACATGGAACAGTTGACACTCTTGCATACTTTCTCTCACAGAACATTGGCGTTGGATATTCAGCTCTGGCGACAGTTTTAGATGATGTTGGGACACAACAGATTGTGCCGGTGGCAGTGGCGGTGTCCGTTATATTTGTCGGGCTCAAATAGCCGACAAATTAAGAAAGAAAATAAACCATTCAAAACTGTTTAATAAGCAAATTACATACACAACATACAATATACAATAATACAAAATATAATTATATTGCCACTTTATAATTTACAGATATACCTCGATATGCATGTTCGAAAAGTATAAAGATGTAAATATGAATATCTCCAGCAGAACAAATTGAAAAAGTTTTCCATTATATTACGGTACTACAGAGCTTGAGTTTTCAACTTTCTATCAAGTTAAATAAGCCATAAGCTCTAACTCAATAAGAATCTACATTTCTTTGAGACTAGTCAAATCGACAGAATATTTACTTAAATAAAAAGTTTTTAGTTTATTGTCATTGAATACGTAGTAAATTATTCATATTGTATTGTACAATACTGTTGTTGAGGCCGTTTTATAAATTGTCTACGCATGTTAGCATATTTCTGGAACAAAAAATTAGAAGTAACATTTACTTCAAGACAACGTAGATGCACTTCGGATTTTCCAAACATTATGACGCAATAGAAAATGAATTTCCTTCAAAAACCTTCGGGTTATGATGGAAAGTGTGTTTTGTTACGCAGTGGGGTGCAGATACGCATTCAAATTGTACGCATACTCATATATATTCTAAGTTCACACGAGTTTTGTAACGTGTCTTCATCTTGTGGCTTCACTTTCTTCCTTCCTTTCAAGCCAAAAATGTACATAGTCACGAGAACGAAACCGCGGCTACAGCTGGTGTTGAATATTTTGCTCTGGAACCATATTATTATTAAACCAGTTTATGGTGTCCCAGTGCCAGGCAAAGGGCTCTCACTTCCATTTTTCGTGGCTGTCCACACCTCAGTCCGCTCTTTTGATGTCTTAACTCATCTCGACTTCTTGGCTTAGCCCTACCAAGACGTCAAGTTCTCTCCGTTGGCACCTATTGTTGGACATTCGACATACATGGCCGGCTGAGTCCTATTTCAGTTTGCTTTTGCCACGTAACAAAAGGTGTACGAAAAAGTCGCTCTAGTTGTTTTTATTTACGATAAATCCTAGTGCCTTTTAACTGTACATAAAAGAAAGACCTATAAGTTCCAAAATGGCGGCTGTAGGCACGTACTCGCTTATGTTATAGTGTTGTTCTATGTTTATTGTCGTATCGGGAATAAGACCGAGTGCCGATTGTGCGGTTTTATTAGAAGAATTTTCTTCAAGAAAACTAGCAATGCGTGATGGTTTAATAATTTTTCTTTTTATTGGTATTGTAGCGCAGAAATAATAAAAAGCTCATTGCTTACTTCGTTCCTACTTCGAACTTCCTTTGTTTGTCTACGTTAAGCCATTGGTCTGGCTGATAAGAATTTGAGATTTTTGACAGTCGTTATGGTTAGTCTGAAGCCCGACATCAGCAGTGTTACCAAGAGGTATCGTGTTGCCTACTCAGAAACTGAGTCGTGGCGGACAGACAGGCAATCGCTCTATTTTAAATACTTGTATTCAGGTCCATCCGGTCAAACTAAAGCTGACCACAGCATGGTTGGGAAAAGGCTTGGTAGATAATGATAGTAACTTGGTGCTTAGAACCTACCAATATCTATTGATAAGTATGAAGGTTATCATCATTTCAGCCGTGAGACGTGCACTGCTAGACATAGCCTCCCACAAGTGTCGCCACATTGACCGGTCCCGTGCCTTCACCAGGTCATCTGTCCACCTAGTGGGAGGCCTTCCAACACAACGTCTTCCGGTTCGCGGTCGCCACTCCAGAACTTTTGGGCCCCATCGGCCATCCGTTCTGCGAGCATTGTGCCCTGCCCATTGCCAATTAAGTTTGGCAATTCTTCGGGCAATATGCATGTAATATAATATGAAGGTAATAAAAAAACAATAGATCAATTAAAGAATTTTATAAACTCTACTAATTTCATTTAAATCTCAAATATTTCTTCAACAATTTGGCGAACGAAACGACTGAATGAATGACTATATAAACCAAATGTCCAATTTGTAATTTTAGAAGGCAATATCAATATTTCCATCGCCTCCCCATAGCCATAAAGCTTGTATAGGTGTTGTAAACAAACTATTCGTTATTGATAACGATCGCAACGTAATTAAATTGGGTACAGTGGGCACAGCAGGCACCGATGAAGGCATAAATTGTTTTGTATCTATGTCGATCTTAATTAATGAACATCTAACTTTGTGCGGCAAATAATTTACAAATAGAGTAGGTAGGTATTTATTGGCACCATGACTACACAGGGGAAGTTTTTAGTAGCGTCAACATAGCAGATGTGCTATTCAAAAAGGTACGGTGTGATTGTTTAGCATCTTACCGGATGGAAACGAGCTAGTAACTACAGAGGGAGATCCTGTGACCGACAGACCCACGTCATCATATAAAAAATATATTTTTCTGTAGAAGTACCTGAAAAGTAAGAACAATAGGATATTAGAAGTCGCTCGTGGTGGCTTTGGCAGATATCAGGTAACAAACGTGTGCTAAATAGCTGCTACGTTAAATAAAGCTATAAAGTTACTATAAAGCGTGATTTTTAAATATTACATAATGGCTAGTATGATGATTCACCTTTCTCTTTGAGTGGTCGAAACCCACCGCCAGATGCTTTTAAAGAATGACAAATAATTATTAAACACAAGTAATTTCTACAGAAAAAGTTTCAGCTTTTATAAAATCAAGAAAGTCTGGCGATCATGGGATCTTGGTCCACTAGGTCTTAAACACACATTTCACACAAGTAGCAACAGTCGAGGTGTGAACGGAGTCTTTATTGTTCGGATGGTATTTTTACCACGAAATGTATTAACTATCGAAGTACCATCCGACCAAAAATTTAAATCTATAGACTGTACCAATATTATAAACGCGAGAAAACCTCGGTCACCTGCCTCAGTCTTTTCAGTTTGTTACCTTTTCACATTCTATCTAACCGATCTAACCGACCGTGATATTTACAAATACATGTAGGTATAGCCAGGAGAAGGACTTTTTAGTCTAGAGCGCAGATGAAGTCGCGAAAAAGCTAGTCAAAATATGACATAGAGAAAATAAACGATACAATTAGTCTGCTAAGCACAAAGAAAAATTGAAAGTTATAATATGCTCAATATTTCTCAAGATGTCTGTAGTTCTAGAACAAACTGTAGTCTCAAAATAAAGGCTTGCATGGGGTGCGCTGTAATAGCTTATTTATAATAATTATATGCACGAGTACAAACAGCTGTTACTGAGTTATGTACTTGAATAAACTAATAAAAAATAGGTCTTCATTTAAATTCTGCAGGGAGCCAATGAGGAATCTTAACTACAAAAGTCTGACACCAGTCTTAACCATGGTACATGTGTTACCAAGTGACTGTGTTTCACAGTCGCTCCATGTATAGACTGCCTCAAAGATGCAAGTGCTACTGCTGACCTTGAGGTCCTGGGTTCGATTGCCAGGTCAGCCAAAATATTATTGGGTTTATTTCTCAGAAAATTTTCTTAAGCAGCCACGGCGTAAGGATTTGTGGTAATATACACTTGCCCCCTATTACGTGAGACTTAAACATAACTACTATTATGTAAACTTCGGGCTAATCCGTTGGGACTAACAAGCAAGATAACACGTTTTGTTTCCAAGTAAAACATTGATCTTCAATTGCATCCAATGAGGGCTATCGTTTTTGAGTTCACTAGATGGCGCCACTGGCAAGTAAGGTTCTGTCATTCATTCTATTTGATACTTTATACTACCAATAACTTCATAAATAGTTTATTTTATTGCATATTGTGCATACTTTAGATTCATATTTACAATATTGATCCTAAAATGAGTAAGCATTAAGCATTTAAAAATATTTTTTCCTTCAAGTAGGTACTTACAAATTAGATGTTGAAAATCAAACTTGTTACTTAAAATCTTCAAGTCATTATTAATCAGAAATGGCTCAATCTAGACTAAAATTGTGAATATTAGTAAAAATACGTGATAAAAAAAGCACACAACGCGCGAACACTATGACATCTGACATTTCGGAAGACCTTACTCTACACGAGCGCCCCTAGCGGCCAATTCATGCGCGATAGTCCCCATTAGACAAAAACACGACCTCAAAATAGTTAAAAGTGTACCTATAGTACGGTACACTCACATTTCGCCAGCTATGATTAAGCCCCAAAAGAGAAAATCCATTTCCAAGAGAAATTCCTAATGGAAAAATCCAAAAACATTTTGACGAAATTAGGAATCGATCCTAGCAGTAACAATACCTCGGTGTCGGTAAAAAAAAAGAAAAACAGAAAAGGGGCAAGCTCATAACATTTTTGCTATAGAAGCAATTTCTGAAATAAAATCCAGCAACACATTTTCTCGAAAAACTTCTCCAACAAAAATCTCGTTAGTTTTTGAAACATCATTATCATTCTTTTGCCCTTATCCCAATTTACGGAGTCGGTATGCAGCATGTCCTCTTCTTCCATACTCCTCTATTTTTCGTCATCTCATCAGACACTTCTTTTCTTACCATATCCTTCTTAACACAGTCCATCCATCGTTTCTTTGCTCTTCCTCTACTCATATACCCATTCACATTCATACTCAAACTCATTCCTCCGCACCACACAACTTTTCAGTCACCGGCGCCACTTTTAGACTTCCTCTTATATAGGGTGACTGGTAATTAGTGTACGATACTTAAACACGTGATTGTGGTCATGATAACAAACAACTTTTACTATGGTACCAAAGCCGAAATCGCGATTATAATATCAGCTGTTCAGCACATTAGGCAAACGTAAATGTACTGAACAGCTGATGTTTTTTTCGCGATTTCATGTTTGGTCCCATAGTAAAAGTTGTTTTTTATCATGAGCACAATCACGTGTTTAAGTATCGTACACTAATTACCAGTCACCCTATATACTCATTTCTTACTTTAGTCTTTTGAAACATATTGAAATTTTAATATAACATAGTCTATCAATGTTGGGGGGCTAATATTACTGGGAGAACGGCTGGGGCAATACAATTCGCGTTAGTGTGAAATTTCCCCACCCACTGTGTTATAATAAAAGCGAGGGTAAGGACTAAAGCGGGTGCATTTTACGCCAAATAGAATTTTGCCAATATGCTACTTCATAAAAGCATTAAGGACCTTTTGGTTTTGATTTTAGAGTATTAAGGATGTGATTGCTTTTTAACGGGCCATTACTTCGGTAGGAAAGTAAGGGAGGAATATGAAAGGTTTATATTTTAATGTTTCATTAATTGGAGACACTTGTGTTTTTATAAATCAACTTATATTACGTAATATATTGTGTATCTTTTAGTAGGTGCTAATATGAATTTTCTTTCTATAAAAGTAAACACCGTAGCTCATACGACAGTGGCGACAGGTAGCGCCATCTATACGTATTACACTAATCATAAACCATCGGAGCACGTGAGCGGAGTTTATCGCACTCAGTGATCGCACTGACAATTTTTCTACCCATTTGCTCGAAATTCTGCTTTTATGACACTGCTTTTAGGATCATATTGCAGTGTATTTAACAGCGTGCTTTTTACTTTGCATTTTGGGATGAGTGTGGGAACTTTCCTACACTCATCCGCTGGCGTACTTACGCCACAGATTAGATAAAGGTACTAGTCAGATACAGGGTGTAAATAGACTCATCACAAAGCCGTCAACCAAGCATTCTGTACATCAAACTGAATAACTCTACGCAAAAGTTATTGCTTTAAAACGACTTTTATTTCAGGGGTGAAACATCACGGGTAGGTAGGAATCTATGTTACGCACTCAGATCATTGTGCTGATGGATGGATTGATAAGTACGGGGGTCGTGGAGGTACATAATAAACTTATACAGTATGAATTTTCATTTTAAACACAGACTAATCAACCGACTTCTAAAAAGAGGAGGTTCTCAATTCGTCTGTATTTTTTTTTTTGTGTTTGTTGTGCCTCAGAACTTTCGACTGGGTGAACCGATTCGGATGATTATTTTTTTATTTGAAAGCTGATGCTTCCCGTGTGGTCCCATTTTAATTTGCTGAAGATCTGATGCTGATCTTCGGAGATATACAATGGAACTCTTCAAAAATAGACGGCAAATCTGCAGTGATTGCTGCATCCGCTTGTAAGTTCATTGTTTATACTACATCATGACGTAACATCACGCCTTTAAGCTCTGAGGGGGTACGCAGATGTGTACAATATACCCAGATTACGACAATGTTTGTTACCTCAAAACTTTCGACTGGGTGAACCGATTTTGATAATTCTTCTTTTATTTGAAAGCTGGTGCTTTCCGTGTGGTTCCATTACAATTTGGTTAAGATCTGACGCTGATCTTCGGAGATATAAATGGAACTCTTCAAAAATACACGGCAAAGCTGCAGTAATTGCTGCAATCGCTTGGTTGTTTATCGTTTAAACAACATCATGACTTAACACCACGCCTGTATGCTCTGAGGGAGTACGCAGAAGTATACAATACACCCAGATTTCGACGTGTAAAGTTCCATTTAATGGGATCCTGGAGAAATAGAGGTAACTCGTTAAATTTATAGCCACACCAGAAGCGGTTTGGTTAGTTTAAGGGAGAGTACTTTCTCGGAGTGATCCCATTTCAATTTGATAAAGATCTGGTGACTTCAGAAGGAGGCAATTGAACTCTCTAATAAATGATAGCAAATGTACTGGGATCGCTGAAGACTCACTGTTCACGCCCACGCTGGCGCCATCTAGCGCCAGGGAGCGTTACGCGGTGAGCCACTGCGCCATCAGCGGCATCTGTCACCGAGAGGACACATCGCTGCGAGCTCTGCCACTCCTCCGGTCTCCTGCTCACTCCATACGTTCACAACTTCATTCAGGGCGCCTATAAAAGGCTTGCATTGTATAAAATCATCCCTTTTCACCTTCTCGACCACCTACTCATAGCGGAAACCAAAAACTACTGTAATACCAAATTATTTTCAATACAAGTAATGTAACCACGCAAGTCGCTTCATTCAAAACAATAACCCACGGGAACAGAACCTCATCCTGCACATATTTTGGTCATTCGAGCCATATTTTGATCCTGCGAGCCGTAAAATCTTGGACCAGCCGGAAGAAGACTCCACGCCAACCACGTGGCGACAATTTGGAGCTTCAATTGGACCAGGAGCCGGGTGCTGAAGACACGACGCTGACCGAGAGCAGCGGCGATCCCAGACAACCGGCAGCCATTTTACGAGGTTTATCGGAAAAATCTCGAGACGGAAGGCGTACACGTAAGAAACGGCGGTCAGGTCTCCGTTCCCGTCCCATCCGTTAATATTGTTTCGATTTGTGTTAAAGCTGTGTTTTATACGTTACAGACGCGAGTGCCAGCCACGTGGTCCCAGTGATTCTTGCATGCGGTGAGTCAATCCCACACTACCACACAACACTCATTCAGTTCGCCAAAATGTCGGTGAAAGCTGTAGATGAAGTCCTTTCCGAATTAAAAAAACGTAGGGGTAATATCAGGGGTCGTTTAACCCAATTCAAAAATCATGTAGATTCATTCGCGGGAGCTAACTTAACCCCCTTACAAGTAGCTGAATTAAATTTACGCGTACAAGCCGCGAACGAAATCTATGACAAATTCGATAATATTGAAAATGAAATAGAATTACTCCTGCCCGAATCGGATACAGCAGCGAATTTACAATACGTTGAAACATTAGATGCAATATATTTTACGGCAGTAGCAAGTGCTAAGTGCTTAATAAAAAACGCGGAAATTAGCGGACTTCCGGGTGCATCAGCTGGACGAACGGAATGTGCTCAACCGCGTGTCAATATAAAATTACCGGACATAAAGTTACCTGCCTTTGATGGATCATATGATCAATGGCTGGAATTCAAACATTCATACACCACGATGATTCATAACCGTTCCGATTTAGATGAAGTACAAAAATTCCATTATTTACGGTCAGCTCTGGGTGGAAGCGCGTTGCAAGTGATAGGTGCATTAGAGTTCAGTCCTGCCAACTATACTCACGCGTGGGAGTTATTAGAAAACCGTTATCACAACGAAAGGTTGCTAATAAACAATCACGTAAAAGCATTGCATAATATTCCAACAATAAAACAGGAATCACCAACGCAGATAAGGAAACTAATTGATACAATATTACGTAATCTTCGTGCCTTAAGCTCATTACACGAACCCACAGTCAATTGGGATACCTTAATCATATACTTAGTGGTAACGAAGCTAGACTCGTCTACGGAACGCGAATGGGAAAATCACATAGGAACCACGTGCTTAGGGTCACGCGAGAAGGTCAAACTTAGCGATTTAATAACATTTCTTCGAAGCCGTGCGGACACGTTAGAAATGATCGGCGCGAATCACGTTAAATCATCGCCTCAGATTGATAAAATACAAGCTACAAGCGAGAAGCGAAGTTCACATCGCGTACATAGCTATACATCTGTCAAGGCGACACGCCATCATAATAACCGCGGTGATATCAGTTACAGGGGGGATTTACCCAAGTGTGTTCTATGCGATCGAGAACATTCTTTATACACATGTATAACCTTCCTTAACATGTCCGTGAGAGATAGAATCAAAGTAGTGAACGAAAACAAAGCGTGCGCGAATTGCCTGCGAACGGGTCACACAATAGACCAGTGTAGATTCGGGTCATGTAAGCAATGCCAAAGAAAACATAACAGCTTGCTACACTTAGACGAAAAAAGTAACAGTGCCTGTGTGCGCGTCCAGTCGCACGGGGAGGCCGGCCACGCACACAGCCGAACAACCACGTTGCATTCAAACAATAATTCAAATACAACTGTTGTGTGTGACGCAGGCAAAACCGAATTTAAGTTAATAAATACAGTGCTACTCTCTACGGCGTTAATAGAAATAGCGGATGATAAAAACGTCTACCATACGGCTCGTGCGCTATTGGACAACGGAAGTCAAAATTGTTTCATAACAGAAAAGTTATCAAAACAAATAAATGCGTTATACCTACAGTCCACTGTTCAAATCTCGGGTGTGGGACAATCAGTCTCACAATCTCGTCATTCATGCGATGTCACGATACGTTCCAAAACAAGCGATTTTAATACAAAGCTTCGATGTATTATATTACCGTGCATAACATCCAGTTTGCCTACAATGAACATCGAAGTTGGTCACATACGTATACCTGAGTTTTTGCAATTGGCAGATCCGACGTTCAATGTTAGCTCAGACATTGATCTGTTGATTGGCGCGGATAGATTTTGGGATCTACTGGAAACCGATAAAATACGTTTAGCTAGTGGTCCATTCCTACAAAATTCAAAGTTAGGATGGCTGTTATCCGGTCCAGTGTTCGTAAAGAACCCAAAACAAACTCACGTTCATTGCCACTTCAGTCAGGACATTGATAAACAATTACGACTGTCTTGGGAAAACGATAATATTCCTTCATCATCATGCGTACCCCTAAAAGATGATGAACGCACTTGCGAGGAATTATTTAATAACACTAAACGCGTTAAGAAACGGTAGATTTTCGGTTCGTACACCGCTAAGAGAAGCTGCACCAGACACGCTGGGCGATTCTTATACGTTAGCGAACAACCAACTTCTAACCTTAAAAACGTAAATTCGAATGTTTACAAATAATATACGTTTAACACTTACTCTATGCGAATACATAACGGCCTAGGTCACATGTCCAAGTTAGTGTTTCCCAATTCATTCATCATCATGCGTTCCCTTAATAGGTGATGAATGAACTTATGCGTTTTTGCACTAACTTTATGCGAAAACATGATGACTTAGGTCACATATCCGAGTAAGTGATTAGTAGTCAATCAAACTGCTATCTTCTGCACTACGGTCTCGTTATAGAATTTAGCAGGACTATAATGCGTTGTCTAGTGCCGTCACTAGTTAGAATAAATCATTTACATATTTCGTTATTCAGTACCCGGGACCCGCCTTACAAAACGATATTTTTTCGATTTTGATGCGTATCAGACAATATTAGTACGTAGCTTGTGCAGACGGGGAGAAAACGTTTCGTCAAGTTCTTCTCCAGCCAGACCAAAGGTCACTACAATTAATATTGTGGCGGGATAACCCTTCAGATCCGTTAAAAATCAACTGAATACAGTTACTTATGGAACTGCGTCAGCTCCATATTTAACCATGCGTTATATATTATAATACATAGTTACTCGTAGCATTAGAATGCGATAATGACGTTGTCGCTCATGTCATCACATAATACGTTTACGTAGAAAATAGTTTTATCTTCTACTTAAGATAAACTTTAAAAACAAATACGTTTCATTTTAATACATTTAATACGAATATAATAAACAAATAATTATTTAATTTAATTCGATACGAAAAAATAGTTTGTCTTATTTACATAACCGTTTACACTGTTTTAATCAAGTTAGATGCGACAACTCCGATGCATGCAGCTTACCAGATGTAAAACACAAACAAACCTGCTTACCATCTTTTCAATACGAAAGCGTAATCAACTTCGAGAAATATGCGTCATTCACTAAAATCATACGAATAGGTGCCTACGTACTTAGATTCATTAATAACTCACGCCTCACCTCAGCTGATCGAAGCGGCCGACAAACCGGTTTGTTATCAGTTAGTGAGCTGAGCTCCTCGCAAAAAATGCTAATTAGACTTGCACAAAGACATTCCTATTCGACGAAGCTGTAAACAATATAATAAAGTTTCTAGTCTTAATATTTTTGTAGATGAACATAAGATATATAATTCGGGTTGGCGGGAGATTAAATAATGCGTCTAGTTTCGCCTACGACAAAAAACATCCGGTTTTGTTGTGTAGTCGGCATCCATTCACCATTAGTTTATTTAGATTCGAACATGTACGTTTATTACATGCTGGGTCTCAACTTTTATTAGCTACCGTGCGTGAGTGTTGGTGGCCATTGAACGCTAGAAATCTGGCTCGAAAGATAGTGCACGAATGTGTGACGTGCACACGTATCCGGGGTAAGACGTTAGCACCTATCATGGGCAACTTACCTCCTGAGCGTTTGGACCCGGGCTACCCGTTTATGCGAACTGGTGTAGACTATGCTGGGCCAGTCTTCATATTATCTAGAAAGGGCAGAGGTTCTAGATTGACTAAAGCCTATATCTGTCTTTTCATTTGTTTCGCGACTCGAGCAATGCACTTGGAACTCGTAACTAGTCTATCTACAGATGACTACATACTAGCATTAAAACGGTTTATTAGTAGGCGAGGTAAGCCTTGCACTATCTTTTCCGATAACGGCAGGAATTTCGTCGGCGCGGAAAAGGAATTTCCTGTATTCCTGGAACAGGGATCGGAACATATCATCGATTATGCTTCCGATAACAGCATCGAATTCCGATTCATTCCTCCTTATTCACCACACTTTGGCGGCCTGTGGGAAAGTGGGGTACGGTCATGCAAGCATCACCTGAGACGCATAGTAGGAAACGCACGATTAACTTACGAGGAATTTTCCACAGCTTTGACACAGATCGAAGCTGTTCTAAATTCCCGTCCAATCTCACCTCTCTCCTCAGACCCTTCAGACCTTACTCCTCTCACCCCCTCTCATTTCCTCATTGGCCGACCGATGACGTCGCCACCTCTGAGAGATGTTACAGACCAGCCACCTTCAAGATTGACACGCTACGAACGCGTTGAGCAGCTGCGGCAACACTTCTGGCGGCGCTGGTCCACTGAGTACGTGTCGGAGATGCAGCTGCGAACTAAGTGGAAGACCAGGCAGGAGGACATCAAGTTGGGAAGCCTAGTCCTCATTAAGGACGACCAGTTGCCACCGTTAAAGTGGCGGCTAGGTCGCATTCTACATATATTTCCAGGGAGAGATGGCGTGGCTCGAGTGGCTGACATCAGAACCGCTGCCGGGACGATCAGGCGGGCCTTCTCAAAGATCTGCCCGCTGCCACCACAGCCTGCGGGTGGCGACGCCTGACTTCTGGTGGGCATCATCTTGGAAGCAATTCTCCCAAGGCCGGGGGGATGTTCACGCCCACGCTGGCGCCATCTAGCGCCAGGGAGCGTTACGCGGTGAGCCACTGCGCCATCAGCGGCATCTGTCACCGAGAGGACACATCGCTGCGAGCTCTGCCACTCCTCCGGTCTCCTGCTCACTCCATACGTTCACAACTTCATTCAGGGCGCCTATAAAAGGCTTGCATTGTATAAAATCATCCCTTTTCACCTTCTCGACCACCTACTCATAGCGGAAACCAAAAACTACTGTAATACCAAATTATTTTCAATACAAGTAATGTAACCACGCAAGTCGCTTCATTCAAAACAATAACCCACGGGAACAGAACCTCATCCTGCACACTCACGTCTGTCTATTGTTTACACCAGTTTATAACAAAAAAAACTTGAGAGGTGTCAAGGGACACCCGGATGGAACGAAGTTCTGGCTTGCTGTAAGAGAGAGAGAGACAGACAGAGAAACATGCGACGCCGCACAGCTTACAATAGCTTACTATAGCAAAAAGTGTCGTGCCAACTTTTCGTAAGAATTTTTTCCGTCTAGCCCCCTTTCACAACGCGCGGTAAGGAACTTCAATATTTCATCGGCGCCATCTTGGATTTTCATTTTGACCTCATTTTCATCATCAGCGACCCCAAAAACCACGAAAACGACACCCATGAAGAGAAAACCGAAATTTTTCGTCGGCGCCATCTTTGATTTTCATTTTGACCTCTTTTTTATTATCAGCGACCCCAAAAACCACGAAAACGACACCCATGAAGAGAAAACCGAAATTTTTCGTCGGCGCCATATTTGATTTTCATTTTGACCTCTTTTTTATTATCAGCGACCCCTATAACCACGAAAACGACACCCATGAAGAGAAAACCGAAATTTTTCGTCGGCGCCATATTTTTTCATTTTGACCTCATTTTCATTATCAGCGACCCCAAAAACCACGAAAACGACACCCATGAAGAAAAAACCGAAATTTTTCGTCGGCGCCATCTTTGATTTTCATTTTGACCTCTTTTTTATTATCAGCGACCCCTAAAACCACGAAAACGACACCCATGACGAAAAAACTGAATTTTTTCATCGGTGCCAACATAATTTCATCGTGATGGGAAGCCCAGCCTGAACATTCAGTCTGCGTTTGGTCCTCGAGCCGACAACAAGCGGAAAAATAAAATACATAAATAATTATAATGGGGATGCACACTGTGGAACTAATGGCGCTAGCATAGCTGGTTCCAAGCATCGTCATTGGTTAAAAACCAAGGAATGTCATTTCATATTTTAAAATACCTTAACCTCATTGGTCAGATTGAGACCAGCTATGGTGGCGCCATCTACAATTAGCTTTTAACGTTCCTCCCCATTGCATAAGTTGATAAAATATGGTTACAAAGAAGGTCTAACATCAAATGTATACAACCTACAACTCCTAGTTACTGTAATATATTAAAAAGAAAACTAGCTTGTCAAAAAGTGTCGTGACAACTTTTCGTAAGAATTTTTTCCGTCTGGCCCCCTTTCACAACGCGCGATAAGGAACTTCGTTCCAAAAATCACACCGATACGCTGTGACAGGGTAAGCACATATTATGTGAACCACTAAAAAGTGAAAAATAAAAACTTTTTTGCAAAAAATATAACCGACTTCACACAAAAAAGTGAAAAATAACTTTAGCTTCAGAAGTCGGTGACAAAAAACTAAATCAATCAAACAAAGGTCACCGACTTCTGAAGCTAAAGTTATTTTTCACTCTTTTGTGTGAAGTCGGTTATATTTTTTGCAAAAAAGTTTTTTTATTAACATTATTTACACACTAACTCTATAATAGAAATAAAAATATGTACTTACAAGTATCAAAAAGGGTTACAGGGCGTCGAAAAATTCGTCTACATCGCTGTCAACAGGAAAAGTGCCCAGAAGGCTGGCAGCATTGCCACTTTGGATGGCAATGCTGATTCTTTGGCCAAAAAGTAGGCCCGCCCTCTGGTCACGTGAAGAGTCGACCAACCGTTTGGCGTTTCCCGAATTAATACGAGTATGTGTCCTTTTTTAAATCTAAGGCAAGCTGTCTTGTTATCAAAAGCACTCGTAGACTAAATAGATTTTTATCTTCAATCCATCATCTCATTCAACAATACTTCAGCAATGCAACTTATAACAAGTTATAGTTAAGTACTAAGAAAAGATTATAGAAACAGACCGTGTCGTGAACAAAGCCGGCAGATTGTTCAAGTGATTCTCACATGCTCACTACTTTATAAGTTGAGTTGACTCCGCGCTGTTATGATTGCGCTTTGTTGTTTCAAATGAATTAAGACATATGTTGACAGATGTTTAGTCTTTCTTTATTGTGTTTCAGGACATAGTTAAGTGGTTGATTCTTGGATTGAATAGAGGGCTAGCTTTTTTTAGGCTAAATAATCATTATCATTGCTGCCAGCTTTATGAGTACTTCTCTAATTGACAGCGAAGCGGAAAATTTTAATATCCTGTGAGCGTTTTCATGTCTCAGGTCCGATTCTCGGGTCAGGCAAAGTTTTAATAGGTTTTTCCTTCAGGAATTTCTCTGTACTTAGTAGCCACGGAGTCTGGATTTGTGCTTGGTTGATGGCAATAGGCTCGCCTCCTATTAGGAATTCAAAACAATAACTGGTGAAATGTGGGTGTACTATTTTGGGATATCTCAGTCTAACCCTCCGTGGATTACAGGCGTGATGTTATGTTATACAATTATATAAAAGGTGTAAAACACCCCTTGACGAAGCCGAAAGGTACTTGTTCTCCCCGTCATTGCGATACTTTTTTTGTTCTACGCCATACCATACCTAGGAATCTTCTAGTTACGGAGATATTGGGGGTCAAAGTTACAAGTTTTTGATAAGTTTTTTTTAAATACAGGATTTGTTGTAAGATTATTTAACTTTAAACACTTCCACGACGCCCGTACTATTCAATTCATCTTACTTACCAAGGGGTATCGTATTACTCAGTACTAACTGGGTTGTGGAGGTCAGATAGGCAGTCGCCTGATGTAAAATATTGGTATTCAGCTGCATTCGGTTAGATTGGAAGCCTAGGCTAAAAAGGCTGGGAAAAGGCTAAGCAGATGATGACCATCATGAAAGTTGAATTTAGAATAACAAAAGCACATTCACAATCTGCAACTCAAAAAGATAATAGCGAATCGCTAATAAAACTTGCTTCAGCTTTACAGTAAGGTTTTCGACAAAAGAAACCATAGACTTTTCAATATTCGATTCTTCAATAAGTCGGCGCTCAGCGAACGAACAATGGTTGGTTACGGTCGTGGCTTCTGAGGCCGCTCTTAGCTCTGCTATTATATTATCTGTGGCTCTGCATAGTATATAGAAAAAAGTATTACAATACGCGATGCGAAGTGCGTCCGCCCCATTATCGAACGATTGGAATAATTGAAACTATTCGAAACAGATATTGGAAGTTGCTGTAGTAAACAGTTCTTTGTAAAGAAGATAAAATTAGAATTCAAGCGTTGCTCGTTGTTGTTTCTTTCCAGGAATGGCATTTGTTGCATGGCATCTACGATCGATACATTGTCGCCTAAAGGGTTTCCAAGTGAAAGATTTCAGCTTTAGAAAGTTTGACTTAAAGTAGGTACTAACCAGCCACACACAGATTATGTATAGGATTATTCCTATAAATTGAAATGTATTCATAGACTTTGTTCATACAAAATCTATGAATACGTGGGGTATTTAAGTATTCATGGAGTATGGAACTATGGTACAAACAAACTTCATGCTTAACTTAAAATAAACGGAAATGATTTACAATATAAATGAAAACGAGAAGCCCGTTTATTATTATCAACATAAACAGAGGAAACTTAACCAACAATCTCATTGTTAAATATAAACAACAACCGTCGAACTTCTATTAAGTAAACTCTAAAGAAAAGAACTTTAAAAAGTTAACAAGGCGGACCGAGAGCTGAACTATTAAAGAATAAAATGGTTTTGTACATCTGGTCTCCGATATTGAGTGGGGAGTATTACTGCTTTCTTGAAAGTCGAATCGAACTAGACCATCTCCCATCTCTCTCTAACGTTTCAGGAAGAAGGGAGATGGTGTGATAAGTAGTGGTGTTTTATCAAGGTGTATAGGGCAGTTCTGTTGCACTATCGGTCGTGGGCTGTGACTCAAAAGACAATCCAATTACAGCGAGATATAGCGGCGACGCTCTAATAAGATTGCAATCGAAGGTCGGCCAAATAGAAATGTGCACGGACAAAGATCAGTTCTGATTTTAATCTATTATTTTCTTAATTGATAGCCTTTTGGGTGTTGTAGCTTTAGGATTAGCTTTAGGATTACGTATTCTTATTTGTTCAACGGGTTCTTTACGTTTTATAACTTAACTAGCTGACCCACGCAACTTCGTCTGCGGGAAAAAGCAATAGAAATAAATTTTCCTCGTTTTTGCAACATTTTTCATTTATGCTTCGCTTCTATTGGTCGTAGCGGTATGTTATATAGCCAATAACCTTCCTCGATAAATGGTCTATCCAACACAAAAATATTTTTTCATTTCCAACCTATAGTTTCCAAACAAACTTAAATGATTAAATTCTGATGTAATTACTTAGGTCCATGTTCACCGAAAAGATAACAGTCTGATTATCTAAAAACAGCTGTCACTGTGACATGTTCCTATAAAAAACTGTGTTTTAAATAGGTGGTTTTAGATAATCAGACCGTCATCTCTTTGGTGAACATAGACCTTAGTATCCTATGCTACTAGTTTAAAACTAGCTTTATTATCAATCATTGGAACAACTTTACTGGTTCTATAAATTAAAAAACTTTTTTGCAAAAAATAAAACCGACTTCAAAAAGAAAAAGTGAAAAATAACTTTAGCTTCTGAAGTCGGTGACGTTTGTATGATTGATTTAATTTTTTTTGTCACCGACTTCAGAAGCTAAAGTTATTTTTCACTTTTTCTTTTTGAAGTCGGTTTTATTTTTTGCAAAAAAGTTTTTATTTTTCACTTTTTAGTGGTTCACATGGAAAGTGCATACCGTTACAATTACAACAAGCCCAAACACGACTAGGATACATTGTCTCATTATGGAGTTCCGTGACTCTTGGCTTCATCATCAGATCTGATGGTAGAATGGTTCTTATCAAACGCAAATGCTTCACTTGTTGTAGAAAATATAAAAATTGCTGTACGTTATCCTATAAAATTTGAAGAGTTCCCTCGATTTCGCCAAGATTCCATCATCAGATCCCGACTTGGCGACTATGGGACCAACTTGGAAGTATACCCTTTCAAACAAAAAAAAAATTTTTCAAATCGGTTTAGGCGTCTTCGAGTAATCGGGTAACATACATAAAAAAAAAAAAAAAAAAAAAAAAAATACATACAGTCGGATAGAGAACCTCCTCCATTTTGGAAGTCGGTTAAAAAAAAAGTAAAACCATAGACAAGGCAATAAAGAAACCGAGATGATTTCCAAAAATAAAAATATTGTAAAATACGGCTGTTCAAAGTTGTTTAATTGTTTAAGGACGTTTTATACGTTTAGGTACTCTGCCTGCCATACCAATTAAGTTGCTGAACAATTTAAAGATCGTTTTGGGGTTAGTAGCAACCCTTTCGGGCCCATGGGTGTCATAAAAGGCAAGCAGAGAAGTATATCTGGGGAATTGCAATTTAGTCTCCTAATAATTGAATACCTTATTGTAGACATACGTACATACTTGGCTTGGGCAGACTAAAAGGATACACATACAAACAATAGGCATGACGAGAGTATAAATTTGTATTTGCGCTAAGAAAAGTCAAAAATGTATCGTCAAGAGAAACCTCCATAATGGTGTATCATGCCTATGTTTGTTCGGTTATTCGCTACGGCATAGTTGTGTGGGGAAACTCCTCAGAAATAGATCGAATTTTCATTGCTCAAAAAAAATGTATCCACGCAATTTTTAATATGGAGTGGTCTGAGTCGTGTAGGCCTATTACATAACCTTTTGACTGTACCCTGCATATATACATATATATCTTTGAAATTGCCAAGTTCCTAAGATCTAATCCAGAATTGTTTGAACAAAGGGATAATACAAATAAGAGGAAATTGGGATTTCGAAATACCAATTCCTAAGTTGCAACTCTTAAGCAAAGAGCTGTATCTACATGGCTCCCCTAATCTACAATGCTCTGCCGGAGTCAATTAAGCAACTACCTTTCAAAAAATTTTGTTTGGTACTACGGAATTCTCCAAACAATTTAAACCATAAACTGTTGATGGTTAAGTTCAAAATCGAATAAGAAAATTCAGCATCAACTGTACTCCACATAAATATTTATTTTTAACTGTACAACCATAACCAAAATCGCACGCGGTAGTTTGCTGAGATGTGGTTCACCTAAGACTTCACCGCTATGCTGTCCATGATGTGTGACGTGATCAGGATTCTGTGGCGCTACCTACGATGGATCGCGATGTTGTCGCATGTTGCAAATGCGACTAACACGCAACAGCAGCGTTTACAAAAAGTCGCCGTGGGCGAAGTCACATTTATATTTTCATACAAAAAGCTCTAAAATTAAGTTACGAAAAAAGAAAATCATAAAAGACTCCGAAAATGATATCCAACATACGTAATCAAGGAAAATTGTTAGAATTTTACCTGTGTAGGTATGTGCTCTTTGTAGGTTTCACGGAAATATAATTTCTTCTACTAACTTTGTTTTTCAATTTGAGAAAGCACAAATTGAAATTATTTTTCGCAAGATTTGGAGTTTTCCCCTGTAATTATATTCCTTTTAACTTCAAAATATTTCAATGTAAAATCATACCTTTAAAATTAAGAGGAAAGGCTAGCGGCGTTTAGCCCACTGTTTAAATGTCGTCAACTGTTAGAAAAACATTATTTTAAGTTTTATTTAACACACATAACACCAATAATAAAATTTAATAAAATTAAAATAATTCCGAAAGTAGTAAATTTTATCTTTATATTGTTTTTTTAAACCAAATTTGTTGTTTAAGTCCAAGTAGCAAACTCCCTACGTATTAGTTCTTTTTTATATAAATGACCATCATCCATACAATCATATTGACTTAAATTAAAAAAATGTTTTTCTGAATTCCCAGGTTTATGTAGTTGTCACAAAAAGCCTTGTGGAACCTAAAATAACATAGATTTCATAAAATATTTGTGTAGGTTCCCCAGTTCTGTAACGTTATTTATTTAGCCAGCTTTACGAATTCAGGTACATCAAGATTTTACATCTTTATTATTTTAGTAGAACGCAGTACAGTCACGAACACTTAGAAACTTCTAACAGTGATTTTCTCTTAAGGTGGAAGCGCCAAGGTGGCCTGCAAAATACAAATTTTCTTCAATTTTTTTGCAATTTGTCAGTGTCAGGTTGATGACAATATGATTCGTGCAAGTAACAAGAATGTAGTTACAGAACTATAATCATTAATATCATCAATACATTATACGAACAATCATTATGCCAAGTCATTGTAAGCCCTTAATCACTCCAATAACTCTGACACTAGGTTAGGCACCAACCAGTAACCACACGATAGAGAAAGATCAGTATAAATAATTGATTATTTGACCCACTCCTGTTGCCCTTATTCTTCTTCCAGTACAATGAAATGATCCATATAAGAAATAGACTCGATCCACACTAAACTGAATATTGTTTTGGTTTCTTAATTTAAAGCATCACTCGCACTTGACCAAAAAGTTAGTTCTCGTTTAAATATAAACTTTTTCATGAGATTCCGATTTCCCATAACGAAAAAAATAGAATAAGTACGATTATTGTTTCCTCTTTATTCATTGGTGTCATTTGTTGTTCAATTGTGTCTACTCGTACTACAATGTGGAACTTATCTGCTATTTGGGTATTAACCGGATTTTCAGAGTTAATAAACGATATAAACAAATCATTATATCCCGACCGACGACTCGAATAAGGTATACATCTGTTACCAAGCTAAAATAATTAAATTCCAAAATTATACGCCTCACAATTTTGGTAGTCTTAATAACACAAACTTAAGCGCAAGCTAATTAATAATGTAGTGTAACCCGTATTCACTAAGCGTTCCGTATTAGCATACAAAGGTATATCATCACACATATGACGGCATTCTCATTTAACGGATCTCTGAAATGGAAATATATCGCGGGGTGTGTCGGCGCGGGGAAGCCAACAAACGGTGACTGGCACAAGGGAACAGTTTCATTTCCTCTCGCACATATTCACGAGGCGACGAACAATATCTCAGTAACAATGGGTTCGTAATTTGGACGAGATGGCACCCACGGGACAATACGTCAAGTGACTCATTATTGCGGAGAAAAGCTTCGGGCAGAAATCATTCTTCTCGCGAGAGCACAATGTGTGATGCGTGCGTGTGAATACGTCACAAATGTCACCGAGAAAATATATAACGCACAATAACCAACCTTAAGGTTCTATACTTAAGGACCATCGAGATATAACAAGGCACTTCTTGAGCGTAAGTTCGCTTTTATTCAGTATTGAGAGGCAGTGGCCGGGCGCTTCCTCGCTAACCATTAGACGCGAGTAGTGAGGGAAAGCTATCTCGAGTCTCGAGATTGGGCAATCGAGATCTCATCCGGCTTTGTGTTGAAATCGAGATTTGGGTTTCATATAATTCATAAAGTGCCTAAGTGAGTTCAAACTGGTCACCTACAATATGTAACTTGACGCAAAAACCACTGGGCCACCACTGAATCCACTGATCTAATTCCTACCTACTTTAAAAGTAATGAGTTTTTTGTAATAAATAACTTATTTACATTCCGTGTATTCCGTGCATGTTACACTTTTTAAATAAAAACGCATGAATGAAAGAAGAAGCATAGTCGTGCTAAGTCCAATGCGCTTATACTCGAAATCGCGTTTGTAATCTCGACCAATTCTCTTCCCACGAGATTGAATCTCGAAAGAGTCTCGAGATCTCTTTTCGATCGAGGGAGTATTCCCTAGTCGTGACCCGTTCGAGAGCACTGCTGCATCCCGCCATTATTGTAAAATAATAATGCAATTATAACGTCGGACTTTTTTGTGTTGACAATCGACACACTTGCAAGGATAAAATAAATGAAACTTACCCACATTTCGCCAATTTTGTTCAAGTCCTAATAAGGCGGTGCTATTGCCATCAACCGGGCTCAAGTTCTGACTCGATACTGCTACTGAAATTTTTTTCCAAAAAAAAAGTGGGGACACTCAAACAAGCTAACAAAAAAAAGTATTTCAGTACAATGACATGTAAAAGTTATTGTAAGAAGCATACAAAAATTACAAAAATCAAGATCATCATTTATCAGAAATGTAGGGTTTATTTCGTTCCACGCACTTAAACATCGATGTTATTCGTCTTCAACGTGCCATTTACTTCGTTTTCTTTCTTAGTAACTTATCTATAAAAGTATCCATTGTTCGACTAACACATGTGAATGTAGTACTAACATTTACGTAGGTACGAGTACAATACATACGGTCGTGTACGTTACAGTAACAGATGCTAAAGTTCGGGTGTTATTTCAGAGGTATTTCGGCTCGTTCGCATTTCAGGTCGTACATATTGTCTCGTTGGGACAATACGACACGCGGCTCACAGAGAGTCAGCGCAGGTAATCTGTGCGAGGGCAAACACACGTCGTTTGTAATTAGCCATCTCACGTCGCCGCGACAAAAGACAGGCGGGCCTAAAGCCATGGCCTTTGAGTCGTGTTCCGGTAGGCGCGCTACGTAATCCATGTGTGTAGAATGGTGCTACGACGATACGTAGCCGCTACGAGCCAAGCCTACGGCGTAGCAATTCATTACAAACTCGTAGATTAAAATATACGTTACAGAGGACTTGATACGTAATACTTTTGAGTTTTATTTTAATATTACTTTTGAGTTCTAAGAGAAGTTTGTTTTGATTTAAAATATGATATTTCATGTTCATATTCAGTGTTATCAAAAGAAACTAACTTCCATTCATAAGCTCACTAGAACGTACGTAAAATAACAGGTAACTTTGAAAATAATTTATGAAAACTGGGCGTGAGTAATTCGTACTACATAATAAACGTAGTATTATAAAAGTAAATATCCTTATTTATGTAGTCTACATCAAAGCTTTATTATTTGATATTTTAACAACCTTGGAGGTTATCATAAACAAATATTTTCGAGTTATATTACGGGGTTAGAATCAAAGAGAATTAATTTGTATTAGGTGCCTACATGATATTAAATATTTGTACCTTTCACCAATACATACATACATCTTTGTATATGTTTCCGATGTGTGGGAGTCTTGGGTCATGTTCGAATTTCTGATGGCTCTTTGAATATCGTGTTCCATCTCACCTTTGTATAAATCAAATATACATCTTCCCATTTGATACATACATTTCCATATGTAACATTCTATACAGAATACGTGGATTAATTGCATTGATGAAAAGGGAAACATCTAATTAGGCAGTACGATAAAGCAACATAGTGAAAAGGGCTTTAAGACGCCTGCGGAGCATGCGTATTTCATACAAACGTAATAAGTCATAAGTCATTTAATCATTTGTTAACATAGGTACAATAAATAGTTGTTTTAAAGATTACAAGCGCGCTATGTTATGCCCGAAGGCGTACAAATATCATTGACATAAAAAATTTAAAAACCTTTTAAATTATACTAATTGAATGCAAAAAGTATAAGTATAAGTAGTAATACCAAAATAATTTGTAAATTAAACATATTCCTAAGGTAGTGTGTATTTATTTCGATTGAATTACAGAATATCTAGGTTCCCAAATATATATTTTTATTGGACACTGATTTTAACAAGAGTTATAAGAAAAATAAGTTTTCTACAGAAATTTTAAATTCCTCATATCTCGTCTTTGTATCATTTTCCTCTCAAAAAATATATTTGGGAACATCGATATTCTGTAATCCAATTCAAATAAATACACACCCCCTTAAGAATTTGTTTGATTTACAAATAATTTTGGTATTACGTTTGTATGAAAGACGTATGCTCCGCCGGCCCCTTAAGCCAGGCCTTAATGGTGGAATCTAAATGTGGATATTCCACCTATCTTTTGATGTGAAGCAGCCATTTGTAAACTCATCACAAATGCCTATAAACTTGACGTCAGTAATCCCTGAAAGCTTAAGCAGGTTATCACTATATTTCACTACATTTTATAAAACAAAGTCATCCGCCACGTCTGTCTGTCTATTCGCGATAAACTAAAAAACTACTGCACCGATTTTCATGCACCAATGGATAAAGCAGTTCTCGAGCAAGGTTTTGGTATATATTTTGTCAAGATTGGCGAAATGTAATTATATTTATTGGAACGGGATTAAAATTTCATGATTACTGTTGGTCGCGATAAGCGACATCAACGCGTTCGAAGCCGCGGGTATCAGCTAGTGTATGTTATAACTCGGTAATAAACCCGGTCCACTGATGACGGTCTCCTCCCAAGTGACAATCCCCGTTTACCAGAATAATTCTAACTCTGAGACTGTAACCGATTGCCAATAGCAAAACCCAATTAAACTTTGTCAGCACTAGGATTCAAAGTCGGACCTCAAATTATTCAATGCGCGTATTCTGGAAGCCTACGGTCAAAGGCTTTTGCCATGTCACTCACAGAGAGCAGGCCATGTACCACAACTTCTCAACCATGGGAACGTCATAGTTGGGTTTTATATTCATGTTTATCTGTTCTTGTCACAATTGATTATTATATAGGGTGACTGGTAATTAGTGTACGATACTTAAATACATGATTGTGCTCATGATAACAAACAACTTCTACCATGGGACCAAACCTGAAATAGCGAAAAAAATATCAGCTGTTCAGTACATTTATGTTCGCCTAAAGTACTGAACAGCTGATTTTTTTTTCGCGATTTCGTCTTTGGTCCCGTAGTAGAAGTTGTTTGTTATCATGAGCACAATCAACTGTTTCAGTATCGTATACTATTTGCCAGTCACCCTATATTCAGTGATTGCTTCGTTCGTCGAGTGGTAGTAATCGCGACTACTGAGCATGAGGTCGTGGGTTCGATTCCCGTGTAGGGCAAATTGTTATTAAAGTGATAACTTCTTATGGGAGGGTGTCTCGATTCGGAACGCGAACGAAGGAGTTCGGGAACGAAGTAGTTCGTGAATGACTGTCTGGACTCAACGCATAGCCTAAACCGCTGATTGTAGAGACCTGAAACTTGGAGGGTCTTTGTATGACATAAGCATCCGATAAGAAAGGATTTTCCGAAATTGTACCCCTAAAGGGGTGAAAAAGCGGGGCAAAGTTTGTATGGGACAGCGTGATTCCTTGGTCCAACCTCATTCAAATTTTGCATAAACCTTTATTTACAGAATTAAAGGTTGAAGTGTTTCATATTTTATTAAAATTCATCCCCTAACGGGGTTAAAAAAGGGTAGAAAATACTTCTTAGTGCTTTTGATTTAAATTACTTTTTATTTTGACACATGTCTAAAAACTCAATCCGACTTTATTCAAAAAAGGTTGAACTCACTTAAAACTTTTAATGAGGGTTTTCTAAAATGACAAAGCCACAAGGTGGCAGCACTGGCGTAAGGTCTAAACATCTATAAAAATACAAGAGTTTCTTGTAGTTTACGATTATTTTATAATTTAAATTATCTTTTAAATCTATACTAATATTAAAAAGAAGTAAAATTTGTTTGTATGTAGGGGGTAATTTTAGGAACTACTGATCGGATTCCAAAAAATCTTTCACTAACGGGAAGCTACAAAGTGTCATAGGCTATATTTAAAACTGGTGGGCTAATTTCCGTACCTATCGGGAGCGAAGCCGCAACCAAAAGCCATTAATAAAATGCCTCATTAATCATTCATAAAATGTCAATTGATAATAATAATTAAAAAAATAAATATATTTCAGATAAATTACTTCAAATCCATATAAATATTTTAGTAAACATAACTTTTATAACTATGTTAGTAGAACATGTAACTTTGACATATACCTAATTGTATAGGCTTGTTTCCACCATCAATAAATTGCAAATCTATTTAGTCCGTCAGTTAGAGTATTAGAAAATAATGGACACGTATTTTTTGTTTTTGTAAATCAACGAATATTGACAAAGATAAAACGCATCAAAACTCGGGAGTGGGGCTCGTGACGTCAGTACTTACTAAGAATCATACCGAACAGTGACGTATTGGGAATTTTAAAAGCGTCGTATCTTCGTCAATTTTGTTTTATGTGACAAAATATAAAATACGGGTCAAATATTTTTTGATAATCTAAGTGACGGACTAATTAGATTTTTCAAAATCTACAACGGGCTGGTGTCCGCAACACCACGTCAAAGCGCGTATTTTGCGTATGGGGTATAATCCACCACGCGGGCCCAGCGGTTTGGTAGATGTCACATGTCTTCCAATTTTTGGTTCTAGGACATGACATTTCCTCACGATGTTTTCCTTCACCGTTTTTGAGAGCAGTGGTGATGAAATAAATTACACAAAGTAATGCGCCTGTCTGGGTTCGAACCCTCGAATGACATATAATGCAATGCAATGCAATGGATCTGGCTAAAATCTGATTTAACGCCACTATTTTGTTTATTTTTATCAATTTTAATATTCAATACTGAAACGTTACATTTTCCTATCTAGGAAAATGTAACGTTTCAGTATTGAATATTATATATTATAGGTCGCATTAGGATACGTTAAAAAGAAAAATGGCAAGGAAATGATATGTTTATTAATGTAGGGAAGCCGAGGTACGATAATGATCAAAGTCCAGGTCCAAAGCTTGAAACTGGCAGAAACCGCTTGCCGCTGTGTCAGGCTCGCTCGCAGATGCCAATCTCTCAGTGTAAGGCTGATACCAGAGGGCGGGCTGAGGGTAACCCACCGCTAGTGTCCAGGCTCGCAGCAGGAGCCAAAGGCGGCTCCACTCAAGTCCGCCTGTGTCCAGACTCGCAGTAGTATATAGAAGATACCTCTTTTCAAGGATTTCTTCAGAGCACCGGCAAGCTTCTTGCCGGCACGAGCACCAAAAGCAGACTCAATTTTCAGGCTCGGCTTCCCGTCATCTCGCAATGGGGAAGACCGTTAAAAGCTAATTGTAGATGGCGCCACCATAGCTGGTCTCAATCTGACCAATGAGGTCAAGGTATTTTAAAATATGAAATGACATTCTTTGATTTTCAACCAATGACGATGCTTGGAACCAGCTATGCTAGGTCCATTAGTTCCACAGTGTGCATCCCCATTATAAAATTTTAGATTGTTCTAGAACATAGAAGAATAAAATGGTTACGAAGAAGGTCTAAAATCAAATTTATACAACCTACAACTCCTAGCTCCAGCAGTACTTAAAAAGAAAACTAGGTTTGTCATTGTCATTATCTGACATTACAAAAGTAAACAAAGATTGAAAAGGCTAAAATGTACAGAAAAGCTTTAAATTATGTGAATTAAAAGGCAAAAGGAATGCTAAGCTTCCACATAAGAGATATGCAGTTTCTTGGAAAGAACGTATGTTTAAATTTCAGGTTAATTTTAACACACATCTGTGTATAAAAACACAAACATTACAATACATAGTTCAATTTAGATAAGTTTAAGTTATCACTTCTGTCGAGCGTCCCGACAGGCACACGTTTTTTTGGGATTCTCTATCAGCAATTTCTCAGTAGTTCCCACGGAGCCTGGATTTGTGCCCGGTTGATAGCAATTGGCTCGCCCCTTATTACTGACTTACTGACTTAAACATAACTGGCGAAATGTGGGTGTACTATTTCCAAAATCTTATTATTTATAAATGTACATTATTTACAATTTGCTAAAATTAACTAAAGCCTTGTATTCATTAGGCAACATTTGTTGATAAACACTGTTTTTAAACAGTTAATTACGAAGGTGACAGCCGGAGGACTTAAAAAAAACCGAAGTTTATTTAAAGAAACGTTTAATTACGTTTAAATTACAATATTTGACTTATGTTAAATCTTATGTCTAGACTTGGACGATGCTAGTTCCGAAGTGCCTAAAATAATTATTACAAAAATATAATTCTAAACGATTGCGAAATTGCGGATGCGCTGTCAGCAGAATAGAAGTAGGTGGCCGCCGGCTGCACGAGGCGTCGAGTCAGCAGAGTCGGCGTGTTGCAATTTTGCGTGGAAACATACGTTGTACGTAAATAGCTATCATGTCGCTATTCGGCCGATTTGGTGTAGGCAGGGCACGTAACACCTCCCCCCTCAGAACAGCAACTATTTGAGCAATTTCAGCGAGAATGTTGCTGGTACATCTTTCTTGATTTCAGGAGATTCTACGTCTTCGTGTTGATGATGTTCATCGCTTTCATTTGGTGATTTTGGCTTTCTGAGCTTTGTGCAAACATTATACCGACGTATGGTGAGGGTAACGATCAGTACAGTTGCACCAAATATAACGACATATAGTGGGATTGTCGTGTGGTAAATCGATTGTTCCAGATTCGTGTGATCGATTTGTACTGGTTGCTGCATTAAGATTTTATCTTCGATTTCATGTAGACTTTTCAGGTGTAGTGAATTTAACTTCAGGTGTGGGATAGATTCGTTGACAATGTTCAGGTTCATGGGTATTTCGGTGATTTTCATAGGTTGTCCTTTGATACGGTCATTCGTGTTGATGATAGTAAACTGTTCAGTGCGTAGTAAGCATTTTTGCGGAATGGTGGCGAGATAACTTCCGTGTAGAGAGATGAATTCTTGACGTTCGCATTGTAGCTCGGTTCGGGTTGGTTGTGGAAAGGTGAGTGTATAGCGTCTGTCGTCCAATTGTTCCATGGCTTCTTTGGCCAGCGTGAGTTTAGTGAGCAGGCATGACTTCTGTAGAGATTGATTACAGATGAGCCCTTGGATGCAGTCTAGATGTCCTCTCGTTGGTTGATGGTTGACTTCCTCCTCGCAGAGATGGAGCTGGTTAAACTTCGGGCATTCAGCCTCTATGTACTTGAAAACTTTCCCGTTGGTTGCAATGAAAGGGTAAGGAGGAATAAGGGTGTACATAAATTTATTGGGAACTATTGCTAATCTATATAATTCGAACTTATCAGGGGAGATTATTGGGACTTTAAATATGATAACTATTTTTTTGTCTGTAAAATAATAACCAGGTTTTATAACTGTATAGTATTCTCTTAGATCTGCCTCTAGCAATTGGTCTGAACCGTATATTGATCTTAATCGTTTAGTCATATTACCTAAAGTTTCTATGCTTAAAGTACTATGGTGAGTGCTCGATGCACGTATAAAAGCTAAGGTATCTTCTATCCTAGTTATCTCTACAAATAAATCATCTGCGTTATCGCTAATGATAGCTAACAACTGAGCAAACTTTGCGAATCTTATAAGATCATTTTTAGCAGCGGCTTTCTCGTCTAAAAGTAATCCTAAAGTACTATTGATTCTCTCTTGATTACTTACAATTTTTGATAGTATCTCGCTGTATCTAGTCATCCAGACTTTATTAAGACTTATATGCTCATTTACCTCCGATAGTATCTGGTCATCATTATTTTCTAAAAGCTTAATGGCATTATTGTAAGTTTGGGCATCCGATTGATCTAAATTACCAGTTATGCTTTTTACAACTGAACCTAAACCATCTATGAGACCTCTTTTGCTACGACCGGGTTCTAACGTTTTTAACTGGGAATTAATTTTGTCCAATTTATTAGATAAATGGTTAATTTGAAGTTCATATAAAACAAAACTTTGGTTATCTAGTTTAGTTTTGAAATAGTCCAGTTGATTAATTACTGAGTTAAGTCTATGTTCAATGTCATTTAAATCTATGTATTGTAGGAAAGAATGATAGTGTGTTATGAGTCTGGATTGTCCAAGGTTGAAAGGTAAGAGTCCGGGTCCTTCGTCTAAGCTCTCAAGTTTTATCTCGAGCGCCAGTGTTGTGTGAACGGTCATCGCCAGTAGTATCCTGTAACAAATTTGAGGTCTTAGGGGTACGCTTGAGTCGGGACTTTGCTACGGGACCTTTTTTCTTAGATGTGTAGATGTGAATTGGAAGGTCAGCTAGCACAGTGTCATGAGTATAACGTGGAGCTAATTTTTGTCGACTAGCTAATGGGTCACTAATGAAAACTTGCTGTTCTGGTTGGTATTCTATTTCGGGCTCTCTGTCCTTATTCCTATTTTGTATGATATTCGTTCGGTCAGTAAGTGTGAAGTCGTTGATAAGGTCATATACCGTTTTCATCTGGTCTCGGTGATTTAAGATGTACTGTTGCATAAGATGTTCGGTCATGTTAATGTCAAGTGGGTCTCGAGGGTCAAAATGTCCTCTAATTATGTCATGTGGTCTGCACTTTGTAAAACTATGAATTGTGCTATTATAAGCTAATATAGCGTAAGGCATGAGGTTGACCACAGGTTTATCTTTCTGACGTAGTCTTAGGATTCGTAGATGTTCTAGTAACGTAGAGTGAAATCGTTCAACAATTCCATTATCATTAGGGGAGTGAGCTAGTGTTCTGTGGTGGTTAATTTTATGCATTCTAGTAAATTCAGAAAATAATTGATTTGTGAATTCAGTGCCGTTATCGGTTACGATAGTGAGTGGAAGACCGTGATGTGTACAGTAGTTTAGAACTGCCTGAAGTATACTAATTGCTGTGCCATCTCTTAAATGGTATGCTTGTCCGTATTTTGAGAAAACGTCTACCACCGTGAGATATTTTTCATTTTGGGCTGTGAAGAGATCCATATGTACTAATTCGAAAGGTTTGGTAGCCGGAGGCACTAAATTTAGTTGAGGTCTAATTGGATTCCTATCATATTTAGATTGACCGCAAATTATACATTCATTTATATACTTAGCTATCTCATCCTTCATCTTAGGCCAATAATATTTTCGGGAAAGAGCAAGATAACATTCGTTTATCCCTCTGTGATTGGTCTTGCCTTCATGATAGTTTTTTATGATCTGTTGCTGCCTTAAATATTCTTTTACATCTTCTAGTTCAGTTTTTGTTGGCACTAGATTCGTAGCTGAGCTTTTAAAGTTATTTTGGATAATAGGTATTATTGAATACATACCTAAGGGCGGAGTTATCTTTAAAGCGGTTTTAACTTTAGGTTTGACATGTTCTTTAATGGCGTTTACTACGTCCTGTTCTAAGTTAGATTCTGAGACCTGGATATGTGTGCGAGTATGTGTGTCAAAAGGTTTAGTGGCTATCGCTCGTTTAATGTAGGGGACGTTACTGACTATGGTTATACATATTTGTCGGTGGAATTTGTTTAAAGGTTCGTCAGTGATAGGAACTTCTAAGATAGGGTTTTCAGTGCTAGTGTGGGCGGTTTCTGTCGTAGAACCTGTTTGAGAAGGTGGTCGCTCTGAAGGGTTGGCTAACATTGACTCTGTCTCCTCGTTATTAATTTCTACTCGGGATAATGCGTCTGCATTAGTGTTATACTTTCCCTTTTTATAGACTATAGTGTAATCGTATTCACTTAGTTTAAGCCTCCACCTAGTCAACCTTTGGTTGGGTTCCTTCAAGTTCATTATCCACTGTAACGGCTTGTGGTCGGTGAATATTTTGAATTTGCGACCGAATAGGTAAGGTCTGAAATACCTTGTAGCCCAAACTATGGCTAGAAGCTCTTTTTCAATAGTGCTATAATTGGTTTCACTGTCATTCAAAGTTCTCGAGGCATAACAGATAGGTTTATCTGAGCCGATTGTTCCTTGCGAAAGTACCGCGCCTAAAGCTACGTTTGAAGCATCTGTTGTTAATATAAACTCTTTCGTGAAGTCGGGATACTGTAAAATTGGGTCGTTTGTCAGTAAGTTCTTACACTTGTTAAAACAGTCAATGTATTCAGAATCGAAAGTAATTTTACTAGTCTTTTTGAGGCATTTTGTCATAGGCTTAGTGATGCGAGCAAAGTCTGGGATAAATTTCCTATAGTATCCTAATAGTCCTAGGAATTGTTTTATTTCCTTAGGCGTCTTTGGTAATGGGTATTTTTCTATCGCTGCTATTTTATCTGGGTTTGGCTTAACACCTTCGCCACTGATTATATGTCCTAAAAACGCGGTTTCTAATTTCAAAAACTCGGACTTATCCATCTGGATTTTGAAGTTAGATTCCTGCAATCTTTTAAATACTTTCTCTAAGTTAACCATATGCTCTTGCAAAGATGTACTAAAGATTATGACGTCATCAAGATATACTAGACAGATCTCATTTTGCAAGCCTCTGAGCACATTGTCCATTACTCTTTGAAAAGTAGATGGAGTGTTCTTCAAACCCATGGGCATACGCAAGAACTCAAAGTGTCCATGCTCTACATTGAACGCTGTCTTAGGAATGTCGTCTGGATGCATCTCGCATTGATAAAAGCCTGATGCAAGGTCTAGCGTGCTAAAATACTGGCACTTACCAAGCTTGTCAAGTATGTCATTCATGTTAGGAATCGGGTATTTGTCGTCTATAGTCTTGTCATTCAGTTTGCGAAAGTCTACTACAATGCGCCACTTTTGTTTGCCTGATGCATCGGCTTTCTTAGGTACTACCCAAATAGGTGAGCTCCAGGCTGATTCCGAAGGTCGTATAATACCTTGGTCCAGCATTTTGGTTATCTGGTCTCTAACTTCTTGTCGATGCACAAAAGGGTAGCGGTAGCTTTTAGTGTACACGGGAAGTTCGTCAGTCGTTCTTATATGATGCTTGATTTTATTTGTAAAAGTTAAAGGCTCTCCCTCAACATAGAATACGTCAGCAAAACGGGCACACAATGTCTCTAAGTTAGTTTTTTCCTCAATATTTAAATGATCCGTACGTAATTTACATAAAACCTCTTTAACACGCATAGGGTCTTGTTCGGTGCTAATGCACTCAGTATTAAATATCTCGGCTTGTAAAGGTCGGTCAAACACAATAGTCAGGTCATCTTCCGTAGGGTTTTCAATTTCTACAATTCCAGTACAATCAGTAACGCGAGTAATACACTCGTGAATAATGCAATTACAATAAATTTGCTGATCTATCGAAACATCGCCGTCTGGACAATAGATAGGGATATTCACTAGTTTTGACGAGTTAGCGGGAATGGTTTCTTGACTATTTGATCTTTTACATTGATAAAAACGTATAGGAATGGTTGTAAAGTCCGTAATTAAATAATTATTTTTTAGATCAATCTGTGCTCCGTCAAGTAAATCTAATCCTAATAGACCATCAAAGTAGTTATGAAATCTATAGATAAAAAATTTTACATTCGTGGGATTATTAAATTCATCAAAGTTCGGAATCGTAATAGAATGTTCGTGCGTACTAGTCACACGAGCGTTCGTTACTTCGAAGGGGTCAAAGTTTAAAGGGATATGTGAAAAGTATTGTTCGACTGCCTCGGGACTAATAAAAGACTGATTAGCTCCGGTATCTACTAGTAGTTTAAGTGGTGGGTCTGATATCTGTATGTAACGTAATTCCCTTTTAGATTGAACATTTCATTCTATTTTAATCCTTTTTGATCCTTCTCCTTGCGAAAATCCTGATCTGCTTTAGAAGTAGCGGACGGCTGTGCTTCTAAGCGTTTTACTTTATTCAGTTGATCCACATTTAATTGATTTTCGGGGTTGGTCTGCTGATAGTCATAAAAGTCAGAATAGTCATAAGGCTCACAGACATAATAATAGTCAGAGTCAGGTAATTCGTAGTAATAGTCGGGGTAATTGTAAGCGTCATAATCGTCAGTCATTTCGGTAAAATTCATTTCGCGGGTTTTGAAGTAATTACTTGGTGGTGGATTTCCAAACCTACGCCAATCATTTACTGGCAGTGGTCTTGGTACAAAATGACTAACACCGCTCATCGGTTTCGGACCGGTATTCTGCGTTTGGGGGTTCCTATTTGGAAATCTAAATGCGTCAGTTTGGGGGTTGTAATTCGGCGGGGGCGCACGAAACATCTGTTGAGTACGGCTAAACATATTAGGGGCCCGTTGAGGTACCTGATTTTGATGGAAGGGTGGTCTCCATTGCTGCTGCTGCTGTTGCGGCGGCATAGGCATAGGCTTATGCCAGCTGGGGCCTGGGCTAGGAAAGCTAAAAACTTTCGGTGTGGTCATAGGGACCGCGGAAGGCATTTTATGGGTTGACTGCATTTGCTGTGTCGGGTTACGCCGCTCGGGGATACTCTCATTGCGTTGCTGTAGGTACATGACATTCATTTCCTGTTGTACAAATTCCAGAGCCTTTTCAATAGTTTCGGGTCTCATACAACGGATACGGGACCCTAGAGGTTCCTTAAGACCTCTAACGTAAGATTGTAGAGTTAATTTTTTGTAAAGATCGCGCTTAGCTTCAATGGTCGTTGCTACGTTTTCGTGCAATGTGACATAAGTCATTATGGTGCTAAAAAGGGTCTGGCATTTGTCATAATACTCCTGCGGGGTGCTACTTCCTTGTGTCAGTAATGACATGTCATTATAAAGGGCGGTCTCATCCCTTTGGTCCGAAAAATTATTAACTAATGCGTCACGAATCCCTTGCCAATTGTCTGCTATGCCATTAGAATTAATAGTTGAAGCTGCTGGCCCGGTGATTTTATTCAGGATGCCGTTTATGAGACATAAATTTGTTAACTCGTAACTCGGGTCATTTCTAACATATTGTAATACGAGCTGATCACATATTTTAATAAATCGTGTTAGAACATTCGGATTGCCATCAAAATTTGGAACTGCGCGCAAAGCGTTGTAGATAGTATCGGGGTTCAGCGACATAATGTTACTATCAAATAATAAATCTAGGCCTAAATTATCGGATTCCGTAAACCTACTTAAATCTACTTCTCTGCTCCTATTTATCTGTCTGGAGGAGACAGATTTATTCCTAGTTTCCCTTGGGTGAAAAATTTTGAATGAATATTATAATATTTGGGTATAAGGAAGGACAAGGAAGCAACACTTAAAGAAAGTTTCAAGGACTTACATATACATGGTTTTTTCCGTTGTATCGATGGCTGGATACGTCCTCAGCTGCGTCTTCTTCTTATAAGTTCGGATTTTCGACGAGGTACTTGAAAATACCGACAGCGACTATCGGAGTCAGCAGATTAACGATTTTTGGAAATCTATACCGCGCCGCGCACTGCCTCGAAAATCCTGCCGACTGCGCCAATTACGAAGGTGACAGCCGGAGGACTTAAAAAAAACCGAAGTTTATTTAAAGAAACGTTTAATTACGTTTAAATTACAATATTTGACTTATGTTAAATCTTATGTCTAGACTTGGACGATGCTAGTTCCGAAGTGCCTAAAATAATTATTACAAAAATATAATTCTAAACGATTGCGAAATTGCGGATGCGCTGTCAGCAGAATAGAAGTAGGTGGCCGCCGGCTGCACGAGGCGTCGAGTCAGCAGAGTCGGCGTGTTGCAATTTTGCGTGGAAACATACGTTGTACGTAAATAGCTATCATGTCGCTATTCGGCCGATTTGGTGTAGGCAGGGCACGTAACAAGTTTATAAACAGTGTTTCATCATCTCTGGAAACAGTTTATAAACAGTTCATAAACAAATATGATGAAACATTGTTTATGAAACATGTTGCCGTGCTCCCCAATCGAATGGAGAGCAAGCCGAAACATCTTGTTTATGAGCAAAAGTCAACAGGTGTGGACGTGTGTTGCGCGAGTTTATTTAACATGGAAGTAGTGTGGTCAAACAACCAGGTTTCGATGCTCATAGAGCTTTATCAACAGCATCATGTACTTTGGGATTCTTCAAATAGAGATTATAAAGATAAATTAAAAAAAAATGATGCTTGGGCCGATATTGCTGCAGAATTGAATATGTCGCAAAAGGAAGTGGAAACGAAGATGCATACTCTACGCTCACAATTTTCTCGTGAAAAGAAAAAACTTAAGTCATCAAAAAGAACTGGAAGCGGCGCAGAGGAAGTGATAAAAAGCAGATGGCAGTGGTATGATCCGCTACAATTTTTATTACGTGGTGCAACGACGTCTGGAACATCGGATACAATGGGAATAGTGAGTACCTACCTACATCTTTTTATTATTTGCTTAGCTACCTACTTGAGTATTTTAGATTATCGTGTTGTTCAGAAATAAAATCATATTCCTTTTTTATTGAATTAGACCCAGTTTAAAATAAATTTAACGTTTAACAAGATAGTTTTTAAAACAATTGTTACGCGTTTCATACATGTTAGATAATTACGAGAGCAACTTGAAAATGTTTATTTTTTGTTGTTGAGATATCTTAACGATTTTGATGTCAAATGAAAGGTCTAGGTCTAAAACCATTTTGTTCGTTTGAATCATATAAATAGGTCCACGCGTTTAGGAGATAATTAAGAATTAGTATAGTGAACATGTAAACAACCAGAATTTTTGATGTTTTTGTTCTACGAACTTTTTAATTACCTAATGCAAAATGTGAAAATATTATTATTGTAAGTTAATGAGGAATGTTAAACAAAGATGTATCTAGGTAGCCTAAAGATTTGTTTGAAATTAAACACAAAACTCAATATTATCATCAGAACTTTATTTGGAAAAAAATAGGTACGTAGGTACTATTTTATTATGCATGAGAATTTTGCCATGGCACACTACCTTCTGGACTGATGAAATATTCAGCAAATGTATCTCTTACGACCATGGCAGGTAGTGGTGGATGTCTTGCAATAGTTTGTAAATCCAACATGCTGCTGTGAGGGTCGATATCTCTTCGCCAAGAACCTTCTATAATGTTATAATCCGAGTCTTCATAATCAAATGTTCCGGGTGGAGTATATATAGCTCGAGACTGTTTATTGCGCCTTAAAAAGTTATGTAAATATACACATGTCATTGTTATAATTTCACAAGTAGCAGGCTTAAGAGGTATGGCTTTTCTGAAAACGCGAAAGACAGCACATAATATGCCAAACACATTTTCTACTATCCTTCTTGATCTGGAAAGGCGGTAGTTATAAATGCGCTTTATAGTTCCACGATTGTGAGTACCAGGATAAGGTTTCATAATATTTTCGGATAAGGCAAATGCGCTGTCCCCTACTATTACATAAGGTAGATTCGGACCATTTGGTGAAATTGGTTGAGGCTGTGGAATATTCAAATTGTTTTGTGTCATTGCATCGTAAAATGGAGTTTCCTGAAATACTCCACTGTCGGAAGATCTGCCTTTAGCACCACAATTCGCATACATAAAGTTGTAATTTGCGTCAACTATTGCCAGTAGTACAATGCTGAATTGTTCTTTATAGTTGAAAAAATCACTGCCAGAGTTAAATGGTGCTTCAATAACAATATGTTTTCCATCAATGGCCCCGATACAATGAGGGAAATTCCATAATAATTCGAACTGGCGGGCCTTGTTTTTCCATTCTTGTTCAGTACACGGAACCTGTAATAAATGTAAAAAACAATGGTTTACAGGATGGCAGTGCCTCAACGCAGTCGTCAAATCCACCGTTATCTGTGCCGCCGCTACCGCCAACATCACAACTGCTACCGCCACCACCACCACCGCTGCCATCGCCGCCGCTTCCACAGTCGAACAACTCCAAAAAAAGGAATTGTGACGAGACTGTCAATGAAGCGTATGAAATTATGAAAAGTGCTAAAAAGAAGATGGAGGAATCAAAACCAAAAGACGAATTTGAAATTTATGGCCAGTATGTGGCATCTGAATTAAAAAATGTGAAAAACCAAAGAGCACTTTTACAGGCCAAGTATTACATAAATAATATATTGCTACAAGCGAGAATGGGCAATTTTGATCATAATTATTTCGGTGGATATCATGGCTATGGAGATGGATGGCACGGCTATGGTGACGGATACCGCACCGCATCATCAACGTCGACATCCTTCGATGCACCTACCCCAACACAGACACCAGAACCCCAAGTCCAAACTGTAACTGGTGACGAGTTACACTTTAGCAATATTGACGAAATAGTTTCCCATTTGGAAGATGACACACAATAAATTGATGTGATTTGATTTAAATATTTGATAAATACTTGACTGATTTGAATTTATTTTATTTTACTCACCTTTACATAGTCCTTCAAAACATTTGTCAATTCCTGACAAACTTCTGGTATGATCTTGCTGATTAATTGTTTTGATACTTTAAAAGTATAAGACAGTGAGCCATATGAGTCACCCGTTGCAAGAAATCTCAAGGTTATTGCTAGTCTTCTCTGGGGCTCAATAGGACGCCGAAATTTCGTTTCCTGTCTTGTTATTGCTGGTCCAATCAGTCTCAATAACATTTCAAAATCAGATGTTGTCATTCTGATGAAATTCTGAAAAGACCCATCAAATTCACGAAGGTCATGAAGTACGTAACTTCTATTTAAGAGATAATTCCGAATCCACCACCTTTTCTTCTTTTTTTTTCTAGTAGCACTCTTATGAATTATTATGTAAGCAGCACAGAGCATCACTACCTCCTCGGGCGACATCCTAGCAACAACTGACAAGTGTGGACGGTCATGTTTCAGAAACAGTGTTTACGGTAAACTTGGAGATAAACACGTCACAAACAGTTTATCAACAAATGTTGCCTAATGAATACAAGGCTATTAACTAACTTAAACTAAAAACTTAAAAAATGGCGTCAAAAAGCTCCTCCTCCACGCTGTCAACTGGTAATGTCCCCAAGAGACTGGCAGCGTTACCACGCTGAATGGCAACGCTAAGCCTTTGGCGGAGGTAAAAGCCAGCCCTAGGGTCACGGGAAGTGTCAACTAAGCGTTTTGAAATTTCCTTGAAAAGGCTGTGAGCACTCGGACCCCACGGTCCTAGACTTCAACCACTTTCAACCCCAAACGGCTCGAAAATATAAATAAGCCAGTAAGTCAAGTAGTCAATAAGTCAATAAGTCTATATTTACGCCGATTGAGGTTCTCCGCAGCCGCAGTGGCAGCCCCTGCACAGCACGATGAACTAGGAAGATGGGAAGGCGCAAGAGTATCGACACATGTAGCTTCCCACACTAGAGGCCTACCCATCTTCCATGGAAACAAAGACATACCGTCCGGTCTCTTGCCATCGTCGCGTGCCAAACCATTGGGTTCTAATAAAGCTGGAACACCGACGGTAACAAAAACTGTAATATTAGGTACACCTCTTTATGTATGAATATTAATATGTTATTAATACGCCACAGACTACCTACAGTGTTGTCTCTCCCTCTTCCTGTGATAAAAGGCTGTCTTGGAAAGATCGCGTTTAGCGATAAGACCGCTCATTGTGGCACTCTATATAAAGTTAAACTACATTGTATGTGTCTTAATGACCTAATTAAAAGTCCCGATACTCAAGGTAGGCTCGACATACGTATGTTCATGCAATCCCGTACTGTGTGATGTGTAAAAGTGAAAATTATGTTTTTTTCCAATCCTCGGCTATTATTTTCTAGTTGATATCGTTGCGGGATCCAAGACAGTTAAATTCTTGCTCTGGGACTGCGCTGTGCTTCATTGTCTTGGACGTTTTTCTGGTGGCCGCCACTGTTGATTCTGGCTTTCAGTAGTTGCAGTGGTTTTGGAAGAGTTGAACGGGCATCTCCCGATAAAAAAACCCGTACTGCCTGCGTAGAGTATTAATCAAGCAATCTCGTCAATGCAGAGCCATGTACAATACAGATACTCGTACGTAGGGGTCGTTTGTGAACCATATTCGAAAAAACGATTGACTGGACTTTATCAGTCAGTGTTGCACATGTGGTGCGTTATTAGGGTTCCGAAGCGGAATGGCAGAAACGGAACCCTTGTAATTTAATCATGTTCGTTTTAGATTGCTTATTCACACTCTGATGTATGCGGTTTCTAGACTATATTGTTTTTAACCTTACTCGGACACTATTGCCACTTTATCAATGAAAATTTGAGAGCTGTTTTCTGGGCACCGCTAGATAATGGTGTACATAGTGAAATAACAAAAAAGTAATTAAGGGTGGCACTTTAAAAAAAAAAATAGGGTGGCACTTTCCATACATGTAACTGAGGGATGAGAAACTTCGCACATGTGTATGACTGTATGGGGTATTGTTGGATCCCACAGTTAAAAATATGATGATGTTTCGAAGTGTATAGTTTGTGAGTGATAGGTATGGTATATTTTCGTTTTTTTTTCATTTGATAAAATCAGTACTGTGCATGCGTAAATATCGTCGCGACTAGGTACGGAACCCTTCACTGCACGCGGTACGACAGTCTCTTCATCAGTTTTTTCAATGTGCCCCCAAGTTTCGGCCTGTTAATATGCTGTTGACGATTTCTAGTTTCACGTCAGTCACGTTTGCGTCGATACGTGCCCCCATGCTATGCTGCGATATCAATTTTGGGGTGAATTATTGTTGGATTGTGATTTATGCACGAGTATGGAAAAGTTGTCGCGCGCTATCACATCGGACTTAAACATTATTGACGAAATGTGGGTATGCTAATGGTAGACCTCTACCTAACACTTAGGGGAATACAGACGTGATTTTATTTTCATTAATATATAATGTATGTGTGTATGTATGTGTATTTTTTTTTATTGACAAACTAGCTGGCCCACGCCACTTCGTCTGCTTCACATAAAAGAGAAAAAGCCCACAAAACAAACATTCCCCGTTTTTTTGCAACAATTTTCATTTATTTTCCTCTGCTTTTGGTTGTAGCGTGATGTTCCTTCCCCGATAAATTGACTATCCAACACAAGAAGATTTTTTCAATTTCAAAAGAGACCATAAAACAACGTTGTTGTTTTATCTACACTAATATTATAATAAAGAGGAAAACTTTGTTTGTTTAGTTGTAATGAATAGGCTTAAAAACTACTGGACCGTTTTTAAAAATTCTTTCACCATTCGAAAGCTACATTATCCACGAGTAACATAGGCTACATTTCATCCCCGTACTCCCACGGGAACGGGAACTACGCGGGTGAAACCGCGTGACGTCCGCTAGTGGTTCAATAAACTAAATCAAATCATTCGTTTGCAAGATTGAGGGTAAGTAGTACGAGTACCATCATCTGCCTAGCCGTTTCCCAACTATTTTAGGGACGGCTTCCAGTCTAACCGGATTCACCTGAATAAGAACTATTATTTTACATGGAGCAACTGCCTATCTGACCTTCACAACCAAGATAGTACTGGGTAATACTGTACAACTTGGTAAGACTGGTTGTCAGACTATTTTCGGTCACTAACTACTATGGGTAAGTAGTACATGATGAGTTTATAACAAAACTAGCCAAAAACTAGCACAGTCATTTAATAACCATGAATTATTGTTCATTTCACAATTTATGCCAGTCACTAGTATATTCCGACTGTAACTCATATTTATTCAAACTGTCGTATAAACTTCGGGTATCATAATATGGGATTGGCGCCGGGATGTTACGTCACTACCGGTTTGCAGGTTACGTACATACATTCATATATTATAAACATACATATATTAAACATTGTTCCATAACTGTGTATACCACGATCCAAGCCCTGCTGATATTCTCTCTCATTCAGATATTTACAGCACTGGAATCGCACAAAATAAACTTGATTTGTTTATAATTTTATTACATACTGTGAGGCAATACAGTCCAAAATGTGACTTTTTCTTTAAAACTGTAGTCCAGCATTCGCAACAATTTCGTCCTACCAATGAGCGCAGGGCTACCAGCATTTCCCACAGCTAAATCAGCCTGTAATGTTCACACTACTGTGACAAAGGCCTTCACTCAGTGAGAGGGCATGGGCTATAATCCATCATTTAGGCCTAGTGCGAGTGCTGGGTGAATTTTTGTTTTCCCTTACCATTTTCAGCAGTGATGGCATAGAATTTACCCAAAGTAAAGTAGCGGATAAGGTTCGAATCTAAAACCTCCACTCGGAGTTCGTTATCACCTCTATTGGGTCACCGCTGCTCTGCTGGCCCACCGATGCTCAATTGAATTGAGTGACTGTCAAAGACTATCGTTACAGGATGACGACTTCAGCTGTGCAGTTCAAATTCAAATTGTTATCTTGATATTCAAAAAATGCATCAGTATCTGTCTTAAGATTTCACAGTTTAAAACTAAACTTAAATTAACTTATCTTATATTGTTGACCGATGACCTGGTGAAGGTTGCGGGAATCCGTTGGATGCGAGTCGCACGGGACCGGTCAATGTGGCGACACTTGGGGGAGGCGTATGTCCAGCAGTGGACGTCTTTCTGCTGAAATGATGATGATGATGATGATATTGTTGTTTGTTGTCTTATTCTCCAGTCAACCCACGATCATGGCGCTTGCAACAGGGTTGAAATATCGGGAGCTCAAAATTATGAATAATATCAAGATAATCACGGAAGATATCCCGTGAGTGACAATATAAGTTTATGCATCAGTATGTCAAACTTAGTACATTTATTTTAGTTTTGTTTTCCTGCCTGCACAGATAAGTTGTTTGAAGTGTATGTCCGTATCTCATAAGGTACTGGACTGCTGACAGCTAATCTATGACATACCGTGTCTATGCGACCGTGGACGAAGCAAAAAAGAAAGTATTTACGTAGGGATCGTAGCAGTCGGTGCAGTGTTATTTGTGCTTTTCCCCATGAGTTTATGTATTTGTCTATCTACGCACTACGTACACCGTTCATGCTAGTTCCTATCGATCTCCGGTGCCATACATTACGTCATTTTTGCCCCATATGTTACTCGCGCGGACACCTAGCCCGGCAGCCAACGAATACGACCATAAAGTAAAGTCACATGGACATCATGGCATCAATCAGAATTGTGACTTGGATCTATGCGGGCTGGAGTGCGGATTGAGTTCTGTTTCATGCAGTGTTTAGGGGTGTTTAACTGTTTATAGCTTTTGAAGCATACTTTTGATTGAAATCCATGCAATAGGCAGATATCCATCCTACTTCGCTTGATGACGATCTTGATGACCTTATGACTGCATCAGTTAGCTAAATTTTGGGCCAAACATATTTGAACTTGTTGCCATCAGCGCGCTAAGAATATGCTATTATAACTATCATTCACAAGGCAGTTAAGCAGTGGTAATTCAGAAATCCCAGGTTGTATTTCACATGAGCAATCTTGTCGGCGAAATCTTATAAGAAAAGACTTGTGACTTTGGGTTGATCCTGTATCATATATTATGTCGTCAATAGTATACACAGCTTATAATAATCCCAACGCTGGGACACATACTTCATCTCTTGTTAAGGGAGAGGGCTGTAGTCCACCATGGACCCACTGTGGGTTGAAAGATATTACATGTCACAGAGTATATAATCACTACGTTTATTACAATGTCTTCGAAATTTTGCTTAGACGTGTCATGCCGAACATGTCATGTCAATATGTCATGTAACTATAAAACTCCATAATACTGGATTCGCGAAAATCGCAACACAATGTTTGTGGTGTTAGTAATCATTAATGATCCCTTTGGTTTATTTAATTATATTACTTCTTTCTATATTGTTAACATGTTTTAATGTTATTATTTTTATTCATAGTTCTGATCTAATTTTTATGTTTTAACGATAATTGTTATATCTTATGTCTTCTTTTTTAAATTTTAATTGTAATTACCTAGTTAATCACTCACAGTGTATGTTTTTTTTCTTTGTATTATGTTTCGTTAGTTAAGTAAACTCTTAATAGTAAGGTTTACTATTGTATTTCATGTCTTGAGCCACTCATCTTATTGTTTTTTTTTTGTGTCTTATGTGATCACTTATTTTTGTGAATGCTGGTTAACCTATAATTGGCGACTGTGTAAGACAAGACCAGGACCAAGACCTTAAAACATTTTTATGTCTAAATGCTGTACACAGATGCTGTTGGTGAACCTATGTTAATAAATAAATAAATAAATGTAGATTTAAAACTATAACATCAGTTTATTTGTCAGTTAACACGTAGAAAAGTAAGCATAGGTATCGTAACAAACAAACGCTTTACATCCAAAGCTATGTTTCCACTGTAAAGTGTAAATAAATATTTTGATGTGAAATACGCGCCAACGATCTGTTTTTTTAGTTTCCGTTTTGTTACACAGAGTTTGTATTTATTGTGATTGTTTGCTGTGCTTTATGTTAGGAAAATGGCGCGACAAAATTCATTTTTCTCGTCCCTCATGTACAATACTGCATAGTTCATATGAATGACTTTGATAGGACAGGCGGCCGCTGGTAAACATTTGTGAAAATTAACTAAGCATGACGACAGTATCAAAAAAATGCAAATCTGTTTAGTCCGTCAGTTAGAGTATTGGAAAATAATCAACACGTATTTTTTGTTTTTGTAAATCAATAAATATAGATAAAACGCAACACATCTCTTCCTAAAAATCGTTTTCTTACTAAAACCGCCGTGACGTATTGAGAATTTTAAAAGCGTCGTATCTTCGTCAATTTTGGTTCACGTAACGAAAGAAAATACGGGTCAAATATTTTCTAATAATCCCGGTTATGTACGGACCCACGGGAACGTTTTAAATGTAGCCTATGATACTAGGGAATAATGTAGCTTCACGGTTAGTGAAAGAATTTTCGGAATCGGATCAGTAATTCCAAATATTACGCCCTACAACAGGACATATTTTACCTTTTTATAATATTACTAGCTAATGCCCGCGGCTTCACCCGCTTACAAATTATATACTAAAACCTTCCTCTTGAATCACTCTATCTACTAAAAAACGCATCAAAATCCGTTGTGTAGTGTTTAAGATCTAAGCATACAAAGGGACAGACAGACGCGACGGGGACTTCTTTTTATAATAATTATGTAGTGATAATATAGATGTGTCTTTAACTTGCCCTGAAAAAATCAATGATTACATTATTAAAATCAAAGCATTTATTTCAAGTAATAGGCCAGTTACAGGCACTTGTGAATTGTCGAAACAAAGATGAGAATTAAATGTAGCTACAGTCCCAGTCACAAGACATAAAAACTGTGAAAGTACTATAGTTGCCCATTCCTTAGCGTAGATCTCTATGGGGAAGCATAATATTAACTTAGCTAGCCATTCCATAAAATCTCAACGCATTTTCAATACTACTACAGTCCAGGTCTTCTATTGTTATAGACCCTATTATATTCACACAACTGCCATACATATCAGGTGCGGACTCTCAAAACAGCAACAACAATGGCATCGAACTCACGAGCCGTGAACCTGACCAAAGGTCATCTATGCCATTACGTCGTCAAATGTCAATGATGCCTATATAACTTACATTATATGAATATGAAATCTGGAGCGCGCTTACATACAGACATAAAGGGAAATTGAAATCGATTACCAATGGGTTAGGTGGCGAGTCAATTGGCTCAACTATTCAATGCTTACAAGTATGGATGGAATATTATTCGACGACCCGAATGGCGATGGCGATGGCGTAGCGGTAGTGAGGCTGCCTTATGTTCTTAGGGTCCTGGGTTCGAATTCCGGTAGGAGTAAATGTTTGTGTGATGAGCATGGACATTTGATTTTGTTTCCAAGTCATGGATGTGGAAAACCCAATAATACTTGACCCTACCAGGGAATCGAACTCGGAACCTCGTGCTCAGCAGAATACTATACCAACGATGCTAGGCAGTCTACGACGAATGTATGTCCATTAATAACCACCAATTTGCGACCAGTCAAATCTAAAAGCCTGATTCGGACGGAACTCATTCTTCAATCATTTCTCACCTCACACAAAACGACCGAACGATCCACATTAGTCTGTATTAAAGAAAAACGCCTCTACGATCCTCCCAGAAAAGTTGGAAATATACTCGTAATACGTTCACCAATATCTGAAAAATGCCAAGCTATGGCGTGATATGAAAGGACGCCGACGGGAGCGTTAGGAAATAGGTTTGTGCAGATTGATGGAGGGCTTTTTCTGTCACGACAACACGCCGCACATGAGACTACGTTTTTCCAGATTCCACAATCTCATTGTTTGCGGTGTGTCCTCGTATTTCTGGGAATGATGACGTCAATATTTCCACCGTTTTGCATTTGTTTTTGTTAGCGCAGTGTTCTCTCACTCTTCAATCATTTTATTTTTCGTGCTTCTTTGATTATTGCTCCTCTTCGAAGTGAAAACTTCTTTTAGGCGCGTTTAGCACTTTTTGGGTGAACAAAATAATGGGACTCGCGTGACCGTCACCGAACGCTTTCATCGGCAGTCCCCAAAGACTGCCCCAGCCGTTTCTTTTTAATTGTCTACCTCGTTGGTAAAGTGGTTGCAAGCGTTACTGCTGAGTATTAGGTCCTGGGATCGATTCTCAGGTCGGTGTAAAATTATTTTTAGTAACAGCCGCGGTGTTTGGATTTGTACCCGTCTGATGTTAATAGGCTCGCCCATTACATGGGACTTTTTCATAACTGGCGAAATGGGGGTATTCTATAAGGTACACTTTTGGCTTACCCTTCAAAGATTTCTGGCGTGATGTGATGTTATTTTTTCAACCATTTTTAAAGTGAAGTTTCAGTTGATCGAACATTCTATCGAGCCGTAAGATTATTGGTATTTTCCGAAGCGTATTTCTTTGTCTATATTTAGTAATATATAGTCGTTCACTTTGAATAGCTTTGGAATAAAGTTATTCAATCACGATGACAAATACTCGTATCTTGTATTGGTAATGTAACAATAGGGGTTCGGGTCGATGTTTGTAATGTCCCGGAACTTGTGCGCTACGTATAAGGGCATTAGTTTAGTAGAGTATTTACTTAGAAAATATAGTGTGAAAGTAAATAACGGGTAAGAACATATTTATTTTATCATGGTTTGTCCACGTTTGGGGTATGAGGAATAGTGTGTAAGCTCCTCAATACTCCATAGAAAAGGGAGGAAGCTCCGACCCAGACGGGTGCTGCGTCTGGTGGGCTACTGCCTGACAATTGTTGTTGAGTTTTTCATTAAGGGGCCGGCGGAGCATGCGTAGTTCATACAAACGTAATACCAAAATAATTTATAAATCAAACATATTCTTAAGGTAGTGTGTATTAGGGCACGCCACGATAGTGGCGGTAAGCTCCTCTTTGAGGAGTGGCTGGAGAGGCGCCACGGCGTCCTCACCTTCCGCCTGACGCAGGTCTTCACCGGACACGGATGTTTCGGGAGGTTCCTGCACCGAATCGGGCGGGAGGTAACGCCTGGGTGTTTCCACTGCGAGGATCGACCGGAGGAAACGGTGGAGCACACGGTGGAGGTTTGCCCCGCGTGGGCAGAGCAACGCCGTGTCCTCATAGCGGCGATCGGCGGCGGCGACCTCTTGCGTCCGGCCTTGGTTCAATCCATGGTCCGGAGCGAGACGGAATGGGAAGCCGTCACCTCCTTCTGCAAGGCAGTCATGCTAGCGAAGGAGGTGGCATAACGCGAGAGGGAGAGAGCCTCTCGCCCCAGCCGCCGCGGGAGACGCACCGGGCGTCGGGGGCCACGTGGTGGCTACCGGCCGTCGTAGACGCGGGCCTGTGGACGGTTAGCTATGGGCTAGCAAGCCGTCCGTCCGTCTAATGACCGTGTTGCACGCGCGCCTCAAAGAGATGTCAGCATGAAGGGAGGGGCCCGCAAGGGCCGAAGCCTGCCGGGGTTGCGGGCCTGTTCGAAAGAGATACCGCGGCCCCGGAACATAAAGGGCGAGGAAGGAACATGGATGGGTTTTAGTCAGTAAAAGTCTGACACTCCCTCCCGCTCCGCCCAGAGTGGGAGAAGTTATTTGATGATTTCCCATGCTAAAAAATAAAAAAAAAGGTTGTGTGTATTTATTTCGATTGGATTACTGAATATCTAAATATGTTCCCAAATATATATTTTGAAAAGACAATGATATAAAGACGAGATATGAGGAATTTAAAAATTCTAAAGAAAACTTATTTTTCTCATAACTCTTCTTTAAATCAGTGTCCATTCAAAGTATTAATTTGGGAACCTAGATATTCTGTAATCCAATCGAAATAAATACACTTTTCCTTAAGAATATGTTCGATTTACAAATTATTTTGGTATTGCGTTTGTATGAACTACGCATGCTCCGCAGGCCTCTTAAGTATATAACTTTAATAGCGCGATTTGGAATGTTAGCTCTTAATTTGTGTCATTGATGGCGCTGTAGCACTCTTTGTTCTGTGTTGCTACTATAGTAATTCTTGTAGTACTGTTACAAGTTTATAACCCGATAAATCGATCGAAAATTACCAGTTTATACGCGTGTGAAGCCGTGTTAAACTAGTGTGACTTAAGATCTAGTATTTTGGTTTTCCTGGCCTATACTGGGTGGTAGGTGAAAGGAACATTAACGCACATACGGTTCGGAATGGCGCATTGAATATGTGATGAATGATTGTACGTCAATGTGCCTTAAACTCTGTATACTACGTGTCTATACCTCGATTTAGGCACGAGTGTCGTAATCAAAGTCAGTCATCCAGGATCCAGTCGGATGGTTGGCACCCGATGCATCCTCGTCGCATCGTTCGTTACCCACAGTTAAGACCTGTCTCGTCCTATATCGTTCAAATGCCCCTGAATACCTCTATTGGGGAAAATTGCAATTTATTTAGGGATAGGAGTCACTCCATACTTTGACGTTCGTGAGATTTGCAGATAGATGTTGTATGTTTCATTGTTTGACGTTTGCTTTTTAAGCACCAGATTAAAAAGATGGTGTTTATAGTGTTATTGCTTTTTCGACCGTTCATGAATACAAAAAAAACTAATATTTCAAGTAGGTGGTACCATGATTGTGGTGTTAAAATCCGTCCGTGGAATTTTGCTACTAAGTATAATTTTGTGTATTTACATACCTTACTTATTCACACCAGTGAGACAATGCAAATATTATTATAATTAAATGTAAACGTAAAACCGTTCTATAAGAGCCACATCTCGAGCAAGTGTGTCGAAAATAAAACAAAAGCACAGGTCACGCTCGAACGCGGAACTCCGTAGCTTCTAACAGAAGTGATTCCCGGCGGTATTCTAATGCCGCGGTATCTTTATTGGGCATATTTTTCGATTTCCCGGAGTGTGCGCCCGCCAATTTGATTTACGGGTCAACGGCGGCCATATGCCGAACAAAGTAACGTGTAGATGGAGAGATCTGTACAGTCATTTTACTGTTACACCTAGGGATCAAATTGTATTCAACTTAAAATCATCGGAATATGCTTTCAAAGCAAAGTTGCATTATAAATGCTCAAAATATGCAACAAAGTGCCAAAATTGAAATAACTAACTTCTAGTATTTTTTTTATTCAGGTAAGTACTACATTTCGACTACTTTTTTTCTACAAAACCGAGTACCGATCCGAATTTTCATTAATTCAAAACTTTAGAAAGATCGTTCTACATCCACTTAGGACAATGGTCACTATTTGAATTTAGGTGCATTTCTGAATTTTGAAAAATGTGCAAGTAGATTAATTGATTATCCGAACTTCAGGAAAAATGCCCAAATAATGCATGATATTTCAGCTAAAATATTTTCAAAAAACAGCCTTATCATGCAAAATAATGCATATATGAACTCGCATAAAATCAGGACCGTTGTTATGACATAAACCTTACAGGTCCGACAGTAAGGGTCATAGTTCTTCAAAATTACAGGTAAAATAACTGTGAAAGAACTATGCGAAACAAAGTTACATGTAGATGTATTATAGCACAGTGCGCTGATTCGTACAAGTCATTTGCTCTGATAAATGACTGGCTGTGAAAAAGAATTACTTGACTGCCATGGGATTGGGAACTGATGTGTTCATGCAGGTTTGTTGCAAAATGTGTTGAAGGCTTTGTTTTTTTTTTTTAATAATAATAAGCGCAGAAGTCACTTTTACTGCAAGTTTTAGGGCACAAAAGCCACGAACATAGTTTTTGACATGACTCCATTTTCACACCTTGATAACTTTACGTTGAGGTAGCCCGACTGCCATTAATGACTCGGAAGTGGCGAAATTTAGACTCAAAATAATATATTGTCTCGCCAGTGACACGAAGGAGAACTGCAAACGTAAGTTTTATTAATTACATTCGCAAATACTTTCAATGTAGGCTTAAATCATATTTTTATGCTAAATTTAATTTATAAGAGTTAACATTTCAAACAGGATAATTTTAATAAAATGCTCTGAATTCTTCGTCATCATTATTTTTAAAATTCAAAAGCAAAATCTTTGAAAAATACAAGTTGCCGAGTAAAATTCTCGTAGAGTAAAAATGCTTAGTATTTCAACAAAAAATAAAGTCTCCATTTTCATGAAAAAAATACCTTACTTTTTTACTAAAAATAGACAGTGAGCCTCAGCGAGCGGTTAAATCTATATATCTATATACATATAATAAAAGAGTAAAAAAGCTGTGTCTGTACATTGAATATATTTAAAAAATAATAATTGAAGCGGGTTTAGACACAGTAATAGAGCACGAATCCAAAAAAAATCTATATACATATAATAAAAGAGTAAAAAAGCTGTGTCTGTACATTGAATATATTTAAAAAATAATAATTGAAGCGGGTTTAGACACAGTAATAGAGCACGAATCCAAAAAAAAAAGTCTGTCTGTTTGTCTGTTTGTCTGTTTGTCTGTTTATCTGTTTGTCTGTTTGTTTGTACACGCTAATCTTCGGAAGTACTGGACGGATTTGAATGATTTTTTTTTTGTTGTATAGGTATTATGTCTGGGCAACATATAGGCTATAATTTATCTTGGACACCTGAACACCTGATGTAGAACCGCAATAGACCAGCTAAACTATAAGAGATACAAATATGACACCATAGCAAAAATTGTTTCACGTGATGAGCATTTTCTGCTGAGAGAATAAATTTGAAGATCTGGAACACCTGATGTGGAACTCCAAGAGCCCAGCTACACCATAACACATATAGGAATGACGTCTTAGCAAAAGTTGTTCAATCTGATGAGCACTCTCTGTTGACTTATAAAAATCGAAGATCTGGGACACCTGTCGTGGAACTCCAATAGCCCAGCTACACCATAACACATATAGGAATGACGTCTTAGCAAAAGTTGTTCAATCTGATAAGCCCTCTCTGTTGACTTATAAAAATCGAAGATCTGGGACACCTGTCGTGGAACTCCAATAGCCCAGCTACACCATAACGCATATAGGAATGACGTCTTAGCAAAAGTTGTTCAATTTGATGAGCACTCTCTGTTAATTTATAAAAATCGAAGATCTGGAACACCTGTTGTGGAACTACAAGAGCCCAGCTACACCATAACACATAGGAATGATGACGTCTTAGCAAAAGTTGTTCGGTCTGATGGGCATTTCCTGTTGACTTATAAAAAATCGAAGATCAGAAACATCTGATGTGAAAATTATTGCAACGCTATCACTAATTTCACTGTATAATTATAAAATGACAAAAACTGGGAGTACCTCCACGTGGTTAAGGAGGTAACAGTTTAGGACTGATTTTCGATTTTCGATGACGATGGTATATCATTGAAAATTTGACTCTACTGGCCAAAACTCCCATTTATTATTTTATTTTATCGAATAAATATGTCTTCGAGCTTATGTTATTTGAGTGTTTTTGGCATGAAGAGACAGAAGAAGAGCGCCGAACACGCGCACAACAAAATATTCATAATCTGTTAGAAAGTGAGAGAGAAAGAATTGCTGGAGTACGGCATGAAGAGACAGAAGAAGAGCGCGAAGACTTCGACATTCTCTGAACAGAATGTCGATAACATCTGAAGAATCGGGTGTCTTAAGATATAGCCGTAGGGCATGATGACCTTCCTTGGGTTGATAAGAAACGGAGTTCATTTACGTATACTCCTATGATTGAATACGCCACATATTCCGCCATCGGAGGTATGATTCAAAATTTTACTTTTTGTGAAGCTGTTAAATGGCAAAAAGAAACAAACGGTATGTGTTGCTCAGGTGGGAAAGATCCATTATTTTCCCGTCCCCGGGCTCTTAGAATTAGATGTTTCAGATCTTCGATTTTGACGAACCCGGTGTCGCTGGCAAAAGCAATAGGATCCGCGTACGAAGTCGCGGGCAGAAGCTAGTTGAATAAATAAGGGGTCTGGAATGACAAGTTCGTAAAGTAATTTCAGGATAGCTTACATACTGAGATACCCACCCGTCTTTCAATATGAGGTCAAATCCAGCTCTTAGGTATTCACGGTCATATGGAATTGTCAATTGGGGTGGCACACTAAAGACAAATAAAAACCCATCATCATTCTGTCATTCCATTCCAATTGTGTGGAGGGCAGCCAATCATACTACATATTTAAATAACATAACATAACATCAGTGGTCGCAATTACAGCATGAGGTCGTGGGATCGCTTCCCGGGTCGGGCAACTTGTTATTGAGGTTTTTCCAGGAATTTCTCAGTCACAGAGTTTGAATTTATGCCTGGTTTATGGCAATAGGCTCGCTCCATATTACATGGGACTTTACTGTACTCTTAGGTACACCTCATCCTGTGCCTAATCATTCATCGAGGGTTGCAGGTGTGATGATATGTTATGTCGTGAGTGTACGCTAAGATTTTATCTACTAAAAGATCTGTGTGTAGGACTGTAGGTACCACAGCATCATCATCTGCTTAGCCATTTCCCAACTATATTGGGGTCGGCTTCCAGTCTTACCAGTATTTTACATGGAGCGACTGCGTATCAGACCTCCATAACCCACTTAGTACCTACCTACCGGGTAATATGATACCCTGCTGGCTGGCCCTTGGTCTGGCTGGGAATCACAAGACACCATTCTAACTCACCGTGAGTCGCAGGTTTCATTATACAGCTAAAATAAACCCGTATTTTTCTTGCAATAGCATTTCAATATACCCGCTACCGAATCTTCATACAAAAAGATTTTCGTTTTAATAAAAGTCGTACATAATTTCGTCGGCGTATCTATTGTTTCAGAAACAAAAGTACGTGTTATATCATACTGCAAGCTTCATTTCATGTAGCCATTGTTTTTGTTGAGAGTTATGAAAAATTCGACATCATTCATAAATGTCTATTTTTAATGCTACCTGCTTCCTTTTTGAATGGAGGACTGTCGGTTACTGAAGTGTTCATGAGTAACCGAAATTAAACACGGACTTGAATGACGATAAAAATTTTGTCTGCGAGTAACGATACCGGTTTTTAACCGACTTCTAAAAAAGGAGGAGGTTCTCAATTCGGATGTTTCTATTTTTTTTTTTTTTTTTTTTTTTTTTTTATGTTTGTTCGGGCATAACTCCGTCGTTTGCAAACCGATTTGGAAAATTCTTTTTTTGTTGGAAAGGATATTCTTTCCAAATGGTCCCATAGCCACCAAGTCGGGATCTGATGATGGAATCTTGGCGAAATCGAGGGAACTCTTCAAATTTTATATGAAAATGTGTTGCGATTTTGGTATTTTCTACAACAAGTGAAGCATTTGCGTTTGATTAGAACCATTCTACCATCAGATCTGATGACGAAGCCAAGAGTCACGGAACTCCATAATGAGACAATGTACCCTAGTCGTGTTTGGGCTTGATGTAATTGTAACGGTATGCACTTTCCATGTATATCAAGCACCACTAAAAAGTGAAAAATAAAAACTTTTTTGCAAAAAATAAAACCGACTTCAAAAAAAACAAAAAAGTGAGAAATAACTTTAGCTTCTGAAGTCGGTGACAAAAAAACTAAATCAATCAAACAAAGGTCACCGACTTCAGAAGCTAAAGTTATTTCTCACTTTTTTGTTTTTTTTGAAGTCGGTTTTATTTTTTGCAAAAAAGTTTTTATATAGAAACAGATTGTTAAAGCTCAAAATCTTAATTTGAGTCAAAGAGATTTAAAAGAATTAGATATAGAGTGGACATTGGGAATAATGTCATACAATTTAGATCCAGAACATTTTCGATTTTGACACACGATTGCTCCCTGACACGCGGGCACTAGCTAGACAGAATGATATGTTATTATGTGGGAACAAGTATTTCAGTTACGATTTTCTTTGACTTGTCCCGTCTATCGCTCGTTAATATTTGAATGTCTTTGATTTTCTTTGACCGGGAAGAAGACCGAGAAGAACGGATAGAATACCGGGAAGAACGGAAAGAATACCGGGAAGAACCAATACCGACCGGGAAGGCCGGGAAGATCGGGAAGATCGGGAAGAATACCGGCAAGATGAACGGGAAGACCGGGAAAAAGAACAGGAAAGCGGGAAGAAGAACGGGAAGAACGGAAGAAGACCGGAAAGAACAGGAAGAATACCGGGAAGAACGGGAAGAAGACCGGGAAGAACGGAAGACCCGGAATAATAAACGTTTATATCCATAAGTTCTGTTTAATTATTACGTTTATTTTAGTTGACCGGCAAAAAAAAATAACCCCAATCTGGGTGATCTCTGATATTTTGTGTTTGTATAACTTCTCGGTGAATTGACTGTGATTATGTTATGCTCCATCCAAATGATACGTTTATTTTGGCTGGTGTGTACTTTTGAAAATAGCCCAATCTGGGTGATCTCTTTTGATTTACGTAACAATAGAAAAACACAAATCAAATATTTTTTTTAATAGAATAGAATACTGTTTTTTTTTTCTCTGCCTGACGGACGTATTAGATTATTTTTTATTACCGCACTTCACGCGGGCAGAGCCTGCCTGAATTAGCTAGTAGTTCATAAATTGGCACCCAAAGTTACCGGACCGGACTTAGGACACCGGACAGATAATGTAAGTACTTTAAGATTAGGCAGTACTGTCCTCTAAACCGATTACTAATGCGTCTACCAACTGTGATGATTACAGCAATTTGCTCTTTGGCTGTTCAGCGTAGCGGTCATTGTGCAGCATTCGACGTAATGCGATAATGAATGCTGATTAATGTCTGTGTGGGACAGTCAAAGCAAAGCCATGATGCATTTGCAGTATCCCTAGAGTCCCTACAAAATTTTACTGATTGCTTGAGATTGGTTTGCCTTCTGCTGACCTCTGTATTTTTCTAGAAAACATTTTTTTACAATTAAAAATAATCAACGCCACTGTGAACATAGCTGTCTAATCCCACGCAGCGAATAAATGTGTATTAAGATGACATAAAGACAAAGTATCTTTTTTATTAGTAGCATTTACTTCATGATCCACAGCCTCACTTACAGCCACTAGATTTACCAAGAATTTGTGTGGTATACTGCCTATCTGATCTCCACAACCCAGTTCGTACTGAGTAATACGATATCCTTACCATACCAGTGTTAAGACTGGTTCTCAGACTTATTTGGGCCACTGGCTACTTGTAACGACTGTCAAAGATCCACAAATGTCAACCGGGACCAACACCTAAACGTGCTTTCCGAGACACGGAGGAAACTCGGTATGGTTAGGTTGGTCACCCATCCACAGACCAAACTAGGCAAGCACGGCTTAACCTAAAGATCGACCCGAGCGGCTGTTATTATTTAGCCACGAGCTCTAAGAATATCTCATACATTATATCTGTCACCGTAAAATTGTCAAATACGTTATATTGTAATATCTCTAGCGATATTGTAAAATCTCGAAATATTGTCAAACGAACATACTGCTTACAACAAAACGCATTATTTTTCGTGAAATGCATGCGATGGTAGTCAACTCACGCGGTGTGGAGGGAAGGAGGGGTCCCTCTTGCCCAGTGGTACAACTCTCATGAAAAGATAATGTACCATTCCTGAGAAATACCGATTAATATTACCTAACCTTAAAACACTTTATATTCCCCTAAAAAGCGTAGTCGACGGAGCCCCGCTTCGCGGGGGTATTTCCGAGTGCAGGGGGGGGGGTGCCCCAAGTCCCGATTATGGGGACAGAGATACTTCCGTATGTTCAGTTGACAATATTTCGAGATTTTACAATATCGCTAGAGAGAAACACGTTATATTGTAATGTAACGTGTTTGACAATTTTACGGTGACATATCTAAATTAATTAACACCACCTACAAGAAACACGCTAGAACAAACTCCCAACTCAATTTTCTTTGTTCCCCTTTTGTCGTCTTCAACTCCTCATAACACAATAGCAGCACGGAATAGTTAAGTATCGAGTAGTAATAAAAGTAATAACTTAGCTTAGCTTACACACAACTTGGTCTTAAGTCCGGTTTACATTGGGAGAGTTAGTTGTTCAGCGAGCGAGTACTTGGTAACAAGTTCAGTTTTGAACTTGCCCAATTTTATTGCTAGTTAACAAACTATCATCTACCAATAGTAGTAGTGTATAGTACATGGGATTTAAACATAACTGACGAAAATGTGACTGTACTATTATAAACAATTTTATATCTAGCTAGCTGATGCCCGGGGCTTCGCCCGCGTACAAATTATATACTAAGACCATCCTCGAGAACCCCTCTATCCATTGGTGAAAACAGCATGAAAATCGGTGCAGGAGTTTTTGAGTTTATCGCGAACAGACAGACAGACGCGGCGGAGGACTTATAAAATGTATACCTAGTGATGATTACTATGAGTATACACAGGTATACTCATAGTAATCATCACTCCAGAAAATAACAGAATATCACCCTGTGATATTCTGTGATAAGCAGACTACTAAAGGTGCAGTATTTATAGAAATATTCTGTTGACTTCATTGGCTGCAGATAGGCTTCGATCATCCAAATTTTCAGCCCTCAACGTCACGAAACACAATACCACACCCTACTGCGTACTATGAAATAAGCTCCTCTGTAAGATTTCTGTTACCCTTTTGCTAGTCCACCCCACATAGGGTTATTCAGTTCCTACAATCCTACTTTACTAGATTACTTACTCGACCAATGTAAACTGAGCTTTAAGTGGAAGCCAGCGCCTTCTGTTTGCGGTAATAAGAGAACTTGGTAGATATACAACCGCTGCGGTGCCCCGTTGTAACACGACTACTTTGTACTTGTTGCCTAGTAATTAGGACATTAGCACTGTCTCTCAAAACCTTACGACTTACTGTACAAATTTGCAAATGATTACCCCTTCGCAGTTTCGTTCAGATTGTTTCATAAGGTACGTAAAATGATTTATTCAACACACTTGCTCGACAACTGGCTCTTACTGCACTAGTTTTAGGGTCATACCGTCATAATGCAATGTATTTAACACGTGTGTTTTTTTGTTTTTTTGTATTTAGACACTAAGGGCGCTTTCAATTTAGACGTTTCGTGTCGCACCGCTGCACGCTACGGCCACAGTGCGCCGTCGATATCGCTGCGGTACCGACGGCGTACGTTTGCCGCGCGCTTTGTATGAAAACAAACGAACGTCCGTACGCAGTACGACAACCGCACCGCTTCGGCACCGCAGCGGTGCGACACGAAACGTCTAAATTGAAAGAAGGTACGCTGCAGATAACTGTATCGTGTCAAAAATGTGCGATTTTCTTTAATCTCAGCAAAGTGTCATGTAACCTAAGAAAATATTGAGAACAAAATATGATAAATAAACATTTAATAAAACTTTAAACTAATTATTTTTCAGTACACTTCCTCGAAAACTGGTTCTTTTCGCACTACGATTAGGTTCAAAATGCAGTGTATTTCACACACGTGCGTTTTTCATGTTTTTTCTACACATATGCACAAAGTAAAATTGCCACAGATAACTATACCTATGCTTAGTCCAAAATGGTCAATACATAATTAAAAAAAACATTTTTTTTTTAATTTCGGAAAAGCGATCTACGTCTTTACGGCGGCGTAATCATTTTTTGAATATTCAAATTGTGTTTATAAATTCAATATCATAGATAAACATGATTATTTAAAATTAATGTTTTCTTTTATTAGCAATTTAACATTTATTTGTGTTCTAAATTCAGAAATATATTAAAAAAAAATACTATTTTTTATATTAGGCTGTATAATAGCTTCATACCTTTGCTTCTGTTTCAACCTGGCGAAAGCAAAGCGCGGAAAAAAATAATTAAATCATAGTCTCGCAATAATTATGACACAAATATTTTAAGTACGTTCTTTTATTTTATTTCTTTAAAAGTGTATTGAAAAACGTCGTTTGATACACGTAGACATTTCTTATTGCAGTTCTCGGCTCAAAAACATCCTCGCCTTACGGCTCGTGTCTTAATTCCGCCTTGAACTACAATAACAAACTTTCTCCACTTGTATCAAAATGTACTATTATAACACACTTGTTTCAAAGCTGACTCTTATTTCACCGCTTTTAGTTACACAACACAATGTTTTATAGTGAACTCTCATACGTTACAGAATATTTTACAATGTAAATGGTATTTCTGAAATATATTCTTTCGCTGTTTCCTATTAATAATCACCTCATTAAAAACTAAAAACAGTTTCTCTAATAACCAACTCTGCAAAGTGATAGCTTAGTTTTATACGAGGAAAACGTATAATGACGAACAAATCGTTCCATGAAAAAAGTTTCATGTTTTCAGGAAATATTCCGAGTATATACTTTTAACCAATGCTGAGTGCTGATATAAATGCTAAACACTCGTTATTTCGAATAATGTCGTTCATAATAAAAATTGGTATTATATCCATTATAAAGGTAAATGTTGACAATACGGTCCCTTTCCTCGGGCATATTTTTTTGTTATCAAGGGTATAATACGACTTAACGTGTTCCCTTGATATACGAATATTTCTATGACCTTTGTCAGCATTTATTGGGACCCATTTTATTCGTAATCGTTCGTATTAAGTTTTCAATCGATGTTCGTCCTAATGTGCATAATTTGAGCGCTTGTCTTTTGTTGAGTTAACAAAGGATTTCAATAATGCGCCATTCTTCTTTTCAGTGAAGCGGGTGTTGTGCTGTTTGATGCAGGTCACGTACTCAACTTTTAGCGGAGAATCGGCTGACGCCTGCAAAAGTTATCGCAAGTGTCATTCGCCCTGCACCAAGATAGAATATTTCTTTGCCCTACTTGTCAAACTTGTCACAATATATTCCCGCCCTCATATTACGTTGTTTTACATAGGTTGGTATATTTGCGAGATCACAGTCGCAAGGGAAATTACGTAAAGGTGCTTGTGTCAAATGGCCCAATATCACGGAGATGGTAAAGAATCCTAATACACACGCATTACTGTCGTTACGGGCGCCGGTTGTGCTTAAACATACCATAACATCACGCTTGATTTGCCCAAAGTATTAGGCAGAGGTTTATCTAATAGAACACCCACGTCGAGAGATATGTTTAAGTCCCGTGTAATAGGGGGCAGCCTATCGCCATCAATTGGGCACAAATCCAGACTCCGTGGCTGCTACAGCCTCATGTTCTGTACTACTCGTCATGCTGACAGCCACATTACGGATTTATGGTTGTTGTTTGGGTGATAAATGTAAATCACTTGTATTCTGTTCACGAGTACAAACTTGTGTATAAGTAAATTAAAAGTTGGTCACGTTTTCCTCTTTTCCAAATTATCACGTCGGCGCTCGTCCAACTCCTTGTAACCAGAAAGTTATAAAGTTGTGTAATGGATGCCTATCCATTACATTCTACGTACGTTAGTTAAGACTAAGAGCACCTTAGGTTGGAAAATCTTAGGATTCACCGTAGTTTGAGCTTTAAGAGTAACAAATACTGTGTGAATTATAAGAATGTTTCGGTCTTGTTGATCTAGTGATCACAAGCGCTGCTGAGCGTGATGTCCTTGGTTTGATTCGGGGTAGGGCCAAGTTTTGTCATCAAGAAAGTTCTCAGTACAAGCCACGGACCTACCTCATTTATACCCGGTTGGTGATACTGGGCTAGCCCCTTAATTATTACATGAGACATAACTGACGAAATGTAGGTGTGGGGAAACATCTGTTTAACTCTTTGGGGATTAAAGTCGATTGAATGAATGAATGAATGATTTATTTACATAAAAAAAATCTTAAAACTAAGTACATTGCCCCACAAAACTGCTTACGCAGTTTAACTGTGAGATCACTGAATCTCTTTTACAATAGACTTTATATCAAATAGGTACATCTATAACATAAACACATTTCACATTCTTAATACCTACTTACACTTACATGTTATCTAATAAATATTTTTTTAGTTTGCGTGCGAATTTTACTTTATTATATTCTTGTCTGATGTCAGCAGGCAGAGTGTTCAATAAATAGGGAACGCGTTTTTTTAAAGTTCTGTCGCCATAGTAATTACTAACTCTGGGTACATCGTATTTACCTGCTGTCATCGACCTGGTAGTATACCTGTTACAAACTAATGAGTTACTATCTCGACTGCCATGGTTGTTAACTAATAATAGGTATTTATGTTTAAGGCTAACTGGTAAAATTTTACATATTTTGAATAACCTAGTCTCCTTTGCAACTGTTTCTAGTTTTCTTGTTAACTAATAATTTTAAAAATCTTATTTGAATCGATTCTAGTTTCTGTAAATTACTTTTAAAGGTCAAACCATAACAATCAAGAGAATAACCCAATATTGAGTCAACTAAGGACATATATAAAAATTTTAAGGTGCTGGAGGGAACTTTAAAGCTTAGGTGATAAAATTTACTTAGCAATATTCTAAGCTTACTACAAATGTAATCAATATGAGAAGACCATGAAAAGTTTTCATCAACTTTCATTCCAAGATCGGTGACACTTTCTACTTGTTCTATTGGTTTACCTACATTTACAGTTTGAATTATTATTATGCATACAATCATAGCTATGGGCAATGTTATGTTATGTTCAGAATGTTAACATGTTACATTATTGTTTTAATTTACAGCTGTGTTAGTGCAGAGGTTGGCACAGGCGCGTATGAATAAATCACTCAATATGAAAATGGAGTGATTTGTGATGAGTCTGTGTGTACGTAGTGTTGCTTGGCAGTCGAAGCACGTCGCTCCAAGTTCCAGCACTCGATGGCTTTTTGGTACCAGGTATTTGTCAGTACTGGAGCGTACTAAGCATATCGAACGGAAGCCACTCTTATAAAACTTGGCAGTACATACTTTTCGTACAGTTCAGATGGCACAGGTTACAAAGAACATAGTTTTGTATGCAAATTGTTCTTACTTTCTTTCTTGATTTCTTTGGAGCGAGCTATTTTGCTTAGATAAAATTGTTTTATTTGTTTTATGCTACCTAAAAGTTAAGAATGGGCAGGCGGCAGGGAAGAGACACATTACTTTTTAAGTGGACTGTTTATATGCCGAGATTCTTTCGCTGTGTAGTATTTCAAAGATCTTGGCACGGTGAGCGTACAATGATAATGTGGTAATGTGACTTAAATTTGTACATTCAGTAGTTTATAAATGGTAGTAGTTCATGAACATTTGGGCTCATCTATATATATAAAGGAGAAGTCCACTCACTGACCACTCATCACGAAATCTCGGAAACTACTGGGCCGTAAGGACTCAAATTTGGCACAAGCACTCTCTAGGGGGTGCAGGCGCGTACTAAGAAAGGATTTTTTAAAATTCGCACCCCAAGGGGTTGAAAAGGGGTGTCAAAGTTTGTATGAAAGTCCTATGTTTTTAAAGTTAGAGATATGAATGTAAAGCCTGAATGTTCCTTTTGGCTTCTAGGTGCTCACTAAGAAAAGGTTTTACGAAATTCGGCCCTTAAGGGTACAAAAAAGGGTTTTTAATGTTTGTATGAAAAAAGTTAAACATCCAAATTGAATCTTATGTCAACGCGTTATTGCATACTTTACATTGAAATTAGAATTCGGAAACCGATATAGATCCAAAAATTGCATTTTACGACAACGCGTTGAAATAAGAATTTGGAAGTTCCTTGAGGTTTATCTTCAGTTTTTAAGCGGAATTTCTAGGTGGCCAGTATGTTTCAGTGATATGCAGGCGTCTGCTGAAAGGTATTGAAATGAGGTTCTATAACGTTTTAAAGTTTTTATTCCAATTTCTAGGTGGCCAGTATTTTTCAGTATGCAGGCGTCTGCGGAAAGGTAAGAAAAAAACGTTTCAAAAAACGAACTCAAGCGATACACGATCAAGCTCATTTCTGTTCTGCGATATTTTGCTGTTACTAATTTGACATCATCGTTGTTTGGTTTGTCTTCGTTTTGGTATGTTTCACTTAGTAATTTTAAATTGGAGGATAATCATTTTATTGTGTTCTTACCTATTGCCTGGTTGGAATTTTGTTATGTCTATTTCTTCGCGAATCACATATTGTGAATTTCACACTCTGGTATTACTTTATTAGGTCTTTTAGTATTAGTCGTTCTTGCTAGAAAAGGTGTCCTTGAATACCTACGTTCGTATTTTAATTTTAGTGTTGTATCTTTGGTTTAGGCTGGTGTTGCAAAAGAATAGCTATAAAAAATTACATTCCCAATTTATTTGTTACTAATAGGTTTTGAGCATTGTTTAATTAAAATGGATAATCAAATTATTATCACTACTAATGGGGTGCAAATTCTTAGCCAAATAGTAAATATTCCTGGCGATGGCGCATGCTTATTTTTATCTCTATCCTATTTGATGCATCACTCATGGCAGCGGGAGAATTATTTCCATTTGAGTTCCAGGTGTTTCAAACCTTTCCGTTCCTCAGGAAACTTCAATGAAGGTCATTTTGATGTTTTAATTCCGTTGCCCAATTTGAATGTGAAAGCGCTTTTTTTGCGTATGGGCAAATCCACCACGCGGACCCCAGTGCGGTTTGGCAGATGTCACATGTCTTCGAATTTTTGGTTCTAGGACATGCCGGTTTCCTCACGATGTTTTCCTTCACCGTTTTGAGAGCAGTGGTGATGAAATAAATTACACAAAGTAATGCGCCTGTCTGGGCCACGTGTTCGAGCCAGCATTGTGCGCCACGTGTCTAACAACTGGGAACGGTTTCAACCTTTCACCCAGGAGCGGTCAGGATCTGTTTATTGTTCGATGCGTAAATACGTTACTGAAATGTCTTGCCATGGCACCTACGGAACCACCTGTGAAGTCATGGCAGAAAACTATTCCCATTTGAGTTCGAGGTGTTTCAGGATGGTATTTTTATTGCTGTTTTCTTGTAATATTAACTTGGAACATTTTCTTGCAACATTAACACAATAAATCTCATTTGATAAACACCAACGTATGAAACACGCGAGTGAAACCGCGCGGGCACAGCTATCTAAACATATAAAAGAAGAAAGTGACTGACTGACTCACTCACTGACCATCAACACACAGCCCAAACCGCTGGGTCTACAGATTCCAAATTTGGCATGAAGGTTTCTTATGTGGTCTAGGGGTGCACTAAGAAAGGATTTTTCAAAATTCACCCTCTAAGGGGGTGAAACGGGCCCCCAAAGTTTGTATGGGGAAACAAGATTAGTTAGACTATTTCATTCGAAACTTCACAAGAGTACTCCTATTGATAAATGAGAAGAAACGGGTTTCAGTTTTTTTCAAAATTCAACCCCTTAGAGGGGTCAATGGGGTGACAAAGTCTAAAAATCAACGCACAGTCCAAACCGCTGGGTCTATAGATTCCAAATTTGGCAAGTAGGTTCCTTATGTAGTCTAGGGGTGCACTTAGGAAGGATTTTTCAAAATTCATCCTCTAAAGGGGTGAAACAGGCCTCCAAAGTTTGTAAGGGGAAACAAGATTGGTAAGACTATTTCATTCAAAACTTCACAAGAGTACTCTTATTGATAAATACAAGATAGCGCCGAGGAAAAGTATTTGTTTTTCCATTTCGGGCGTCGTTTACATGGTTTTCGAGGTCACTGATTACAAAAATGAGATCGAAATGAAAATTGAAATAGCGTTGAAGAAAATTTTTCGTCATGTGTGTCGTTTTCATGTTTTTGGGGTCACTGATATCGAAAATGAGGTCAAAATGAAAATCCAAGATGGGTTTTTTTCTAGGGTTTTTTTTTTTAATATTTCCGTCATGGGTGTCGTTTGCGTGGTTTTCGGAGTCGTTGATAACAAAAATGAGGTCAAAATGAAAATCCAAGAAGGTACCTAGGATTTTTTTCGTTTTTCCTACATGGGTGTCGTTTTCATGGTTTTCACTGAACACAAATCTAATGTTTCTTTGTTTTCGTAGCTACGTATCGTTATGTAATTTACTGGCCATAGTAATTCCATCCTAGACAATAATTAAAGATTTTACACAATACTTCTGCAAAGTTCCTCTGTTCTGCTTTGAAACCAACGAATTTATGAGCAACCCAGATATTTATATCTTTAAAAGTCTGCTGGATCTTGAATTTTACTTACTCTTTGTTTTGCGCAATGAAATTCTCTCATTTTTTAATTACAATTACCCCGAATTCAACGCGAGAAAAGCCGCAGACAAAGCTATCTAATACATCAAAATCTCGTGTCACATTGTTTGTTATCGAAGCCCTCCGAAACGACTTCACCGATTTTTTTTTTTTTTTTTAGTATATTTGGTAGGTCAGAGAACAAGTCGAAGGCTACTTTTATACCCCTATATGACAAGGGTGGTTTACGCGGACGAAGTCGCGGGCAACAGCTAGTAAACACATAACGGGCCACATTATACATAGTAGTTGGCTTTTTTCTTTGCGTGTGGAAATTGTCATCGTTGTCATATTCTTACTGTTTTTCGTCTACCTTTGGCTGGAGAAGTATAGTTGGACCGGACATAATTAGTGTTATGTCTAGACCGGACCCTGTGAATTCTTACTTTATAATACAGGGTGTAAATAACCTCATCACGAAGCCGTCAACCAAGCATTCTGTACATCAAACTAAGTAACTTCACGCAAAAATGATTGCTGGGAAACGACATTTTTTTAGGGATGAAAAATCATGTTTGGTGGTCGAACTCAATGTAACCCACTCAAAACCTAGTGCTCATGGATGTATTGAATAGTACGGGGGTCGTAGAGGTGTTTAAAGTAAAAATCTAACAATAAAAACTTGTATTTAAAAAAAAATATCTTGTCAAAAACTTGTAACTTTGACACCCAATATCTCCGTAACTAGAAGGTTCCCAGGCATGGTATAGAGCAAAAAATGATCGCAATGACGGGGAAAACAAGTGCTTTTCGGCTTCCTTAGGTGGTTTTTTTACACACTTTATTATTAGGATATGGCTTCTTGGAAACATTTTCATCATAAGGTCAGTTCATCGAGAACATGGAGTCATATTTTTTATACGACTCCTATAGATAACAAATGTATCTGCGTTAAGCCTTTTATTTTGCTATAAAAATATGAACAGTGAATCAAAAGGAAAATGGGCCATATCTTTTTGTGTGAAAGTTAGTATATCCATGGGATCATCATAAAATAACCTTAAAAGAAAGAGTCATGAATGGTACCGTACTATTAAGACGAAGTTTATCAAACTTTCTTTTTTTTTGGATGGGAAATCATCAAATGACTTCTCCCACTTTGGGCGTAGCGGGAGGGAGTGTCAGAATTTTATTGACTAAAACCCATTTATGTTCCTTCCTCGCCCTTTATGTTCCAGGGCCACGGTGTCTCTTTTGAACTGTCCCGCAGCTCCGGTAGGCTTTGGCCCTTGTGGGCCCCTTCTTTTATGCTGACATCTCTTTGAGGGGCGCGTGGAACACGAACGCGCCGTCGAAATGGTAAAAAAAAAACCGGCCAAGAGCGTGTCGGGCCACGCTCACTGTAGGGTTCCGTAGCTTCCCAGACCATTAAAAATACCAACATTTTTCGTCAGCAAAAATAACTTTGTTTTTCATAGTATTTGTATGAAAAACAAAGTTATCATTTGCGTTTTTTTGAAAAAGTGCTATATAACTCAAAAACTATTCAACTCATCAAGTTGAAAATAATTTTCCTAGAAAGTTCATATAAAGGTCTACTTCTGTGATTTTTTTCATATTTTTAAAACTTATGGTTCAAAAGTTAGAGGGGGGGGGGACACATTGTTTTTGACTTTCGGAGCGATTATTTCCTAAAATATTAATATTATCAAAAAATGATTTTAGAAAACCCCTATTCATTTTTAAATACCTATCCAACAATATATCACACGTCAGGGTCAAAATTAAAAAAAAAATCGCTCCCCACTTTACGTCTGGGGGAGGTACCCTAATAAAAATGTTTTTTTAAATTTTTATTTTTGCACTTTGTCGGCATGATTGATATACATATTGGTACCAAATTTCAGCTTTCTGGTGCTAACGGTCACTGAGATTATCCGCGGACAGACAGACAGACAGACAGACAGACAGACAGAGAGACATGGCGAAACTATAAGGGTTCCGTTTTTTTGCCATTTGGCTACGGAACCCTAAAAAAGGAACCCTTATAAGATCACTTTCTTGTTTATGTATTAGTTAAGGTGTAGACGTATTATACGGCTGTCCAACGACCTTTCTCAATACTGCTCAAAGTAAACATACGAAGAACGACGCACGTTCGTTTGATACGAAGCCCTAAAACTCGCTCTTGGCCGAGTTTTATTTTCAAACTTAATCTCAAGTTATGAGGTAAGTTAAAATTATTACGAACATGTTTCCACTCAACTATAAAATATCCACTTTATTGCGAAAATAAAGTAATTTTATCCTGTTTGCTCAATCACTTCATAAATCCTTATTTACGTATTCTGAAGTGAAACTACTTAGTTTTCATCAAGTTTCCGAGAAATCGTGTTTCGTTATTAATAGTTAGGTCGGTACAAGATAAGCCTGGCTGAATAGAGGATAGTTTTATTACAGAGTTGGGCTACGCTACGGCGAGTTAGCGTATGAAAGGCAGACTAGAGGAAGCTCTTCCGATGACTTCCTCCTTGAATGCCTTCGACGGTACAACTTTCCAACTTTTCCAGTTCTTCTTTCCCTTTACGCAACATCAAGCAAGTTTAATTAAAACATCGCCATTTTCCAAAGGAGAACATCCGAAAGTTTTTATGTTTATTCGAAAAAGTACATTTCAAATTAAATGTTGTTCTGAAGCTAAGCGTTTATGTTTCTCGGGATTTTCTTGTCCGTACTTTTCCGATACATTATGATTTGAAAGAGATAGGAGGCTGGAGTTTTCGCTGGCTTTATTCTTGTGGGGAAATTAATTTTGGTAAAGTTTGTTCTGTTATTTATTTAATGTTTTTTTTGTTTTGTTCATTGTATTCATTGCTATCGGCTTCTTTGCATGAAAGCTGGCATAGTCGAACATATAATATTTTACCGAAAAAGCCTGAACTTCCAGGGGCTCTAAAACTTCGAAGTGCCGAGATATTTGGATGTAAAGATCTCTTTTTACGATATTTACCTCTTGCCAACCTGTCACTTTCGAACACCATATCCTTGAACCATTATTATTCGTCTAATGTGTTCTCTATTCATAAAATTCTCACTATGTGCTGCAACTTGCAGAAAAAATCAAAATGGCAATGGAGTGACTAATTGACAATGCTACATCGGTTCCCCGCCCTTTTAGTTCCGTTGAACATAGCGTCCACTATTCTTTCTAGCGTGCTCCGTCCATATATTCAATACAAACGTTCGAAACAAAATTTTGAATGTTTGTGATTTATTGAAAAATATATTTTTACGTTTCATAACCAATACTAGGACTGAAAGACGACACAAAAACATTGAAAATGGTTTCAACGATTAAATTAGCATATCGGTTTTCATCGGTAAAAAATATTGTGGTTTAATGTATACTAAGTAACAAAAATTCCGTCTATCTCATTAGCGAGATGGAAATAGCATGATAAACCATCATTTACTCATAAAAGGTACAGATAAGGTCAAATTTGCATGTATTTTTTTATCAGAGAAAAGAGATTTTCTCTTGGGATAACGATTGCAACTTTGAGGTAAGACCTTTTTCGTAACAGTATTTATAAAATTAGTAGCTGACCCGCGCAACTTCGTCTGCGTAAGATGAACCAACAGTTCCTAAAATTAGCGCGTTCAACCAACCAAACAAACAAACTCTGCAGCTTTATAATATTAGTACAGATTCAAGTAAGTAACAATTTATAATTTCTCGAATAGTTCGTTATAGTACATTAATCGCCAAAATATTATATTTTTGTTTTTTCAATTATGGGCTCTTCCTTCGACTGCCTTACGTTTCTATCCTTGGGCACTCGACGATTTCATACTCCAGCTAGGTCGAAAGTCTTCATCAAGTGGCATGGCATGAGCCGCGACACGTTAAAGCTGCTTCAAACTGTTGCGGACCTCTCGCATCTGCCTTCCTTCTCCAAAGTCAGACCTTTGATGTTAGTCATACTCCAAGCAGGTCAACACAACACGTAAATGTAGATGCTGTAAACTCTTGAAAACCTTTTGCAAATGTTTTCGTCTCCTAGCCGAGCCGAGCCGATGAGACCTTCGATGACAGTAATACTCCAGCTATTACTAAAGTTCTCATCAAGGTGCGTTAAGTGAGCCCAATGACGATATAGCTGCTGTAAACTGTTGAGGATCTCTTGCAACTGCCTTCAGTCTCCATCGTTAGACCATCGATGACAGTCATACTCCAGCTAGGTTTAAAAGTTCTCATCAAGGTGTACGAAATAAACACGATAGAGCAGATTTGAAGTGTTGCGGACCTCTTGCGACTGCCTTTCGTGTCCATCTTTAGACCTTCGATGATACTCCTACTCCAGCTAGGTCTCAAGTATAAACTTGATCAAGGTGCATGAAATGAGCCGACACACGATATAGCTGCTGTAAACTGTTTCAGACCTCTTGTGACTGTCTTATGTCTCCATCGCTAGACCTTCGATCACAGTTAAACTTCAGCCAGGTATAAAAGTTGTCAAAAAGGTTTATGAAATAAGCCCCAACACGATCTTCTTCTTTATCGTGTGGTTAGTGCCTAACCTGGTGTGAGAGTTTTTATGCCGCCCAAGGTCCTCAGTCTTGGCTTTACATGCCGTCGATCAAATATCTCTCAGGCATGCTGGTTTCCTCACGATGTTTCAGCATGCGATGATTATACAATACGCACATGAATCTGAAAAATCAGAAGTGCGTGACTTTGATTTGAACACGACTAATTTCAATATAAAATGAGACAAACTTTGCGATACACGCTTTTCAATAAAAAATAATCATGACAATCGGACTTCTCTGGTAAAAGTTATACGTCAAAATCATCATCATCCATAGTCCGACTTCACCCACTGCTGGGTACAGGCCTCTCTTTGTTTGTGCCAAGCTCCACGCTCGTGTGCCAGTCTCATCCAGGATATTCCCGTAATGGCAACAATATCGTCTGCTTATCTCACCTCTGGACGACCAAAACTTCTGTTTCGATTTCTAGAACGCCACTTGGTCACATCTTTACTCCACCGGTAATCACCGCATCCTGCTAGGTGACCTGCCCTACTCCATTGGAATTATCATCATTCATCATTATTTCAGCCGAAAGACGTCTAATGCTGGACATGTGTCGCCACATTGACGGGTCGCGTGCGACTAACATCCAGGGGATTCTTACAACTTTCATCACGTCATTTAAGTATTGCTCAGCCATAATATAGGTACCTATACATAAAGAAAAACAGGCGTTGGATTAAAAACCTCTTAAAAAAAACCAAACTTGAGACATCAGAAACGGGCGAATGTCAGTATCATTCTTTCACGGAAAATCATAACACCGTGATTCAGAAAATGGAGTCAAATGAACAACGCCATTAACTATAGAACACGAAGTTAAACTGCTAGAACATATGCATGGAAAGCGGTCGAACAGATACTCTACCGGCTATGCAGATTTTGAAAGCAGGGTCATGTTGACTATTCTCTTCTTCTCTATCTTGTGATTTTTATTCATTAGTACCATTTTGATTCAATAGATGTCACTGCATGTACTCATATCCTTAGATCATGACGATAAGTTCTCCTTAAAAACTTTAAAGTCATAATATATCTTTTGATGGAGAGCACCGATTACAAAGAAACAAAAATGAAAACCTTCTCTAAGTTATGCACAATATTAATTTGTGCATTGAATCGAACCACATTGGTTTTATAATTTACACATGATGCCTATAACAAAAGGGTTACGTAGAGACACACAGGCATAGACGAACATTTATGAAATAGTAGAGAAAGGGTTCCGTGTGTGATCCTTTAACAGCTTAAGTGCCATATTTACAGATTTATTATTTGAAATAATTGATTCCCAAACTGTCGTTGAAGTGTTAAAAAAAGTATTTGTTTGAACAATGATTTGAAAATCTTAAAGCTTTAAAAAAAAAACGAAATACTTTGTTAGAAAAAGTGAAAACCGTGTGGGTTTTGAATGTGCGAACCAAAGTTACTATCGGAAATCTTACAGCATTAAACAAAATCAAAATGTATTTGCATGTCTTATCTGAGGCTTGAACTTGCGACTCATTGTTCGAAAGGCGGTAGCCTTCACCGATGGGCTATTTGTTCTAATGACAATTGGTTAAAAATAGTTATTCTATTACAATGCATGTTATGACGGTTGTCAGTTGTCAAACAGTTGACAAATATAGACGAAATGCATATTGCTCACCCCCATAAGTAATTAGCGTGATAATATATAGCCTATGTCCTTCCCTAGGTTGAAATACATCTCCTTGCCAATTTTCATAACGATCCGATCAGCCGTTTTGTCGTGAAAAGGTAGCAGACAGACAGACAAACAGAGTTACTTTCGCATTTATATAATGGTATATGGATTACCAACCAAACAAAAGGAGAATATTACTTAAAAAGTTGCTACGTGTATACATATTAGTATCCGTGACTGTACGTCTCCATATTGGATTTCTTTTCCCCTCAACACAACACCAACATCGAAGTATTGTCTACCAAAATATTAGTTTCGTGCCACATTTCATTTTATATCAATACTGATTTAGTTTCGTATTATTGATACGAAGAATAAACTAGAAGGCTTACGAGGGCTTTGAGCTCACTATGCGGATCAAACAACGTAAACCTAAAGAACGATCTTTCATATCAATACAGTATGTCAGTTTGTTTCCGATCAAATGGCTTGTATAGGCAGCGGCTTCATGAAAAGCCGAACAAGACACAAAGGGAGCTGAGATAAGCCGTGTAAATCTTCAAGCATACAAATGCGGACTCACCGTACAGACGGATACGTCTACTGATCTCTTTCGGGGAGTTACTATTACTATACGAGTATATCATTCTGAACTGTAGATCTAGTTATCTATCAATTTTGCAAGGTCATCTTTGGGGTTTGTGTAATGTGAAGGGGATTTTAAAGGAAATTGCTTTTTAGAGCCTTCTCTTTTATAAAAAGGAGTGTGTCCCACAATGAAAGCAACGTAACGTAGTTGAAGTTTCAAAACTTACTAACAAACCACGCAAATCTAAATGTTAAAATCACCAAAAATGTATTTTTCGCTGTTTTTAACCCCCGACGCAAAAAGGACGGGGTGTTATAAGTTTGACGTGACTGCGTGTGTGTGTGTGTGCGTGCGTGCCTGTCTGTGGCATCGTAGCTCCCGAACGGATGAATCTTTTTTGTGTTTTGGTTGATAGGTGAATTAGTCGGGAGTGTTCTTAGCTAAGTAAGTATGTTTGATGAAAATCCGCCGCCACGAAATGGCGTATTACGTATTTTTTCACAATTCTCTCAATATGGGTATCAAATGAAACGGCTTGACTAGTAGAATACACTATGATAAATTTAAAATCCAAGATGGCCGCCACCACAGAATAGTGAATTACATCTTTTTTTCACAATAATTCCTTCAATATGGGTATCAAATGAAAGGGCTTGAAGAGCACAATAATGTATACTACTTACATTGAAAGGGCATGACGAATACTAACTAACGAAATGAGATAAAGAAAGTGGAGTAATGACTGGTAGGTACCTAGGACCTAACGATTAAAAACATATTTTCTATTTAACTTTTAGTACATTATGTGTCGGGGATTTTTTAAATTTTAAGTTTAATTTCACTTGTGAAACTTTGATTTTTTAAACCGTTAGCTAAAGAATCGGAAGACGTGATGTTTCAACCCATCACAGAAACAACCAACGTCTCTATTTAATTTGAAGTGGACACAAATTATAAAATTGTATTGTACCATTACATGTATAATTGTGCAGCTTTTTAAATCTACACTAACATTATAAAGACGAAAAATTTGTATTTTTGGGTGAGTGTGTGTTTGTAATGAATAAACTCAAAAACTACCGTGCCGATTTCAAAAATTCTTTCACCATTGGAAATCTACATTCACCCTGAGTTACATAGGCTATATTAAAAAAAGTAGTTTATTGGTAGAACAAGTATACGTACTTATTTACAAAAAAATTGTGATTGGATCCTCCTTTTAGGCAGATAGTGCCTGTGTTAGGAGAGTCCGCTCTTCCTTAGCAAGTCGTGTTAGACAAAGAGCGAAACGTATCATTTTTATGCTAAAACTATTTAAATTACAAATCAAGTTAAATTAAATTAAGACTAACTTACAGTACATGAAATATGTGTATGAGCGGGTGTAGGTTTGTGAGTGAGTGAAAGAGAGTGTGAGTGAGTGTATGTGTCAAGGTTTTTATCTCCGTACTCTCACGGGAACGGGAACAACGCAGGTGGAGCCGCATGACGTCCGCTAGTCATGAGGTGTTTATATAGAATTTCAACGACGATAGGCTGATCATGGTTTTTGGTGAAAACCAGTAAAGAAAATGTTCGTGTATTTTAAATTATTTGAGGAATTCTGTTGAAAAAAGTAAATTGATTCAAAGACTCTCATCTGGGTGCTGAGACATAAACATACCTACATGTGAACATGTGGTCGTGTGGAAAACATTCGAATTGGACGTTTTCATTACCTACAGATCTAGAGATGGACGAGTGGACAGACTGACAGATGGATAGCTGGATGGATAGGTGAACTTATTGTGGAAAAGTAAGTGGCGCAGAAAGATGTAGGGGTTGGAAACTGTCTATTTACTGGAAATCAAAGAGGCTGAAAAAGTTGGGTATCTAAGAAAAAGATACTTTTATTCGTATTTCAATGGAAAATCTTTCTGGGAATTCATTCAATTTGAGCCTTTTTTAAGGCTCCGTGGTCACAAATGTAACTCATATTGTTGTAATTTCATCCTGTCTGTCTGACAGTCGGTATACTGCCATTCTTCTTTAAAAGCGTCAGCTTCAAGTTCAAGCAGTGATCAAAGCTATAAATGAAAAATGATGTCCACCTTTGAATACTTTTCCGAATGAACGAAATGACAAAATTTTGGCGACATACAATATTGCTTGTTACCCAAAGAACCAGCACCTTTTAAAAGGAATAGAACTAATGTGGCATTTAGATTTTTGATTAAAGTGGCGGCGCACGATCAAATTGTAATTCAAGAGTAGAGTACAGGCCCGCAACCCCAGGCAAAAAAAAAATAAAAAAAGGGTCTACCCTTCTTAAGGGACAACAAGAAACGTCCAGATATATGTATGGTGACCTAAAGATGTGTGTTGTTTAGGACTTGAGGATCGTGAAATTAGAACTTTACCTCCAAACATCTCAGCAACGGTTTAGATTATTTACTGTCGGCTATGCACCCATACTACTAAGGATTACTTGAAGTATTAGCGCATGGACTACCTGAATTATATGTGATAGAGATAAACAATATTATAATAACCCAATTTGCATCACAACCTGGCATTCTCCCCTATTATTATCAAACATTATCCATAGGTCCTCTAGTCCGCTTGCAAATTCCTAAGCCCATCGATCAGTTAGCTTTTGGCAACGCCGCGCGGTTACCGAGGCGCTCGATTTTGGCGGTTCTCCAGGAACCAGCACATCATTTGGACATAATCTCACACTCCTGCAAGACCAATAGTCCGTGGTAAAAAACATTTGTTGGCCTACTAACCTTGCTGAGGAATTGGCAACGTTTGGCCGCGGTGAGGACATTAATAATGCATGATACACGAATGGTTTGTACGGGAATGTTATGGCTCTGTTTATGGTGAATGTGATTTGTTTTTGAACTATTATTGCACTTGGATGTTGTTGTGGGTTTATGGGGTTGGTTCTTCGAGTTGTAATGTTTTTTTTTGCGTTTATCGTGCAGCCATTTGATTCGGAGTGACGTCATCTTCCTGCCTTGTCCGTTTTGCTGGGTCGGCACAAAACGACTTCTTCTCTCAGACGTCACGGCATCATTTACTCCTTTCCTTTTTATATCATTCCTCGCACAATAAATTTGGAGGAATGTGAAAAAAAATATTAATATTTGATCTGGTAGTTGGAACTCGCCAAGTTTCCCCATTTTCCAAGAATAGCGTTATGATGTCGTCGGAATGGTGAGAGTATGCCTTGGCCGCCTTTTGTGTCTTTCTAGTTTGCCACCTTGAACAGTACCGATACCGGTGCTCGGTTATTGAATGTGACTGTTTAATAAAACTTAAAATGATAACGATGTGGATAGATAACTTAATCTTCACCACAAAAAAAAAATAATGGCAATCATATTATTGACTCGCTCGTCTATTGGTCGTAAGCAGGAATGCTGAGCATCAGGTCCCGAGACCTATTTCCAGGGCGGGCAGTGTTATTGCATTTATTCAGTAGCAGCCCAGATTTGTGCCTACTGATGACAATAGGTTCACGCCTATTGCATAGGACTTAAACATAACTGGCGAAATGTGGAAGTACTGTTAGAATACTTCGGTGAACTAAATATAATATAAATATTATACATGCGCAGTACGGAATAACAGTCATGCTGACGTCTGTTTATTTATGACATGCAGTGAATGTGACGATACAGCCGGATGTTCCCATATGTCACCTTACTCATCCATTCGTTGAACATTTTTATGACTGACCTATTTTTATGGATATTGCGCTTTATTTTAAATATCAAATTCCCATGCGTTTTATACAACGGGGTATTTAATTTGCATATTTCGTGCGTATTTTAATCTGTATCAAATGGCTCTTAACTTCCTATATCTATACTAATATTATAAAGCTGAAGAGTTTGTTTGAGTGGTTGAACGCGCTAATCTCAGGGTTGTAATTGATTTTTTTTTGTGTTGGATAGTCCATTTATTGAGGAAGGTTATAACATCACGCTACGACCAATAGGAGAGGAGCATAAATGAAAAATTATTCCTTGAGTGAGCTTTTCTCTCTTACGTGACACAGACGAAGTTGCGTGGGTCAGCTAGTCACTAATAAACGTAGCGTGAGCTTTAAGGTTCCGTATTAACTCGTCCTCACCTATCCCGGGTAGAGTGAGCACGTACCCAAAAAGTTCATCTACTTACTGATCATTTGGTAGTTTTAATCAAAACCCTACACTTCACACAGTTTTAGCTATTCAAATCCAGCCATGCCATGGTGTCCTAAGAACTACGCATCAGGTACTAACATCACGCAAGCAGAATAAGCCGTGAGGTTAGAATATAATACTACAGCCTGACAACCAGGGGCGGATTTCTCCGTAGCCCCGGGCCTAGGGCGGCAAAATTTGGGGGGTGGTAAAATTTAGTCGTTTTTTTAGTAGTTGCCCACTTGCCTACGTGTAAAAACTCACAAATAGAAATGGTAAGAATCTGTATCTGAAATAGTGATTGAGTTAATTTATTTAATTTAATTTATAGTTTATAGTTTATTTAATTTTTCATGCTTTACGGCACATAGGGGGGCGGCAATCTTTCGGAGGCCTAGGGCAGCCAACGTATCAAATCCACCACTGCTGACAACAACCGTGGGCCAGTAGCCCACCAGACACATTACACACTTTTGAGGATCATTCATATTTTCTATGGATGATAAGGAGCACTGTTCCGCATTGCCCCCAAACTTGAACGCCAGGTCAGCCTTCGTACAGCTATTGCATCGTGACGTCATCATTTCTATACCATGTTTTCGAGTTTGACGAGAGAGAGTCATGTTCCCTTTATGTAGAGAAATATTTTGTGTGCGTCGTTGGTCTAGGTGGTCGTAATCGCGACTGCTAAGCATGAGGTCCTGAATTTGATTTCCGTGTCGCGCAAATTGATATTGGGTTTTCCTATCAGTAATTTCTCAGTAGTGCTAGCCACGGAGGCCGAATTTGAAATGGAAATCATTTATTTGCCAATAATGTAGGTGTACAGATAAGATGGTAATTTTCATGAGAGTCCCGATACACTTTGCCGTACGGCATGCAAAATTATGTAACATAAAACATTCAGTAAACAAAAATAAACATAAAGATAAATTAAAAGGCAATAATTGACGCGCAACACGTGACGCTCAACATGTTCGGCAGCGTTGTACAACATCGACGTTGTCAGCTAGCGCGCAACATGACCAAACAAAACAAAAGTTGCTAAACAAAAGTTCCACCGTGACTTTCAACATGCTGATCAACATGATGTGCAACATGTCGTGCGCCAAATGTGGCCTAGTGGATGCGAGGCTTTACATTGATGTTATGTTATACTTTATCAATGATGAGCTGATCGCGTTCAATTTCATTCCCGGTCTTAAAATTTAACCTTTCAACGTTCAAGCCTAAATGGTAATGTAATTCGTATATCACAAGAAACGACTTTGATTGCCTTGCACGTTCGTCGCGTACATTCTCAGTTCTCACTACGCTAACCGATATTTTTCATGGCTTCTTCATACCGAAACACTTTAAAAAACAGCTTAAGTGCTCTTACGAAAGTCTTGTTTCGAACTTTTATCAGTTTTTGCCCGTCGCCATTGTAACGTCGCTTCTGAAATCCAGCCTGCCTCAATTACCGTCATTTCTATGCCACTCTTGTGGCGTCTAAAATTTTATTGGTTGCTCTAAACCTCGGGAGGTACCAACGGCGAAACTTCTCGAACGTACCTGTAAATCCCTGCAAACACGTGCTATTAAAAAAAACCTTCCAGTTAGTATGCTGATTGCCCACTTACAGCATACTCTTTGAGCATTTGATAACTAGTATTATGTTTTAGGTAATTTAAAGGAGATAGTTTTTTTTGGGCCCAAATTGTAATAATAACACCAAAAAAAAAAAAACATTTTACTATGGTAGTAAACAAAATATTACGTAGAATTGAAAACGAAATCATAAAATCATAATGAATAAGCTATGTTATGATATTTTATTGCGAGTCAAATCATTCCTGTTTTGGTCAATGTCATTTGACAGCAAATACTTACGTGAATAGGGGCGTTTTTTTTCTGTTTACTAAAAAAACGGTACCTACCCGTTGGTAATCATATTTGCTATAATTATTATAGAATCAGAAAGAATATAAAAAAAAAAAATTAAACTGTGAGCATTTTTAATGCTATTTTTAAAGGTTTACACTAAAATCGCATAGATGGTTTAAACAATCAACGTGGCACGGAACGTTATGAACCCACTTTTTTAGTGATTGACAGACAACTTCATTATTTTGACATTTACTTTTTCTGTTTATTTTGATTTTCGTAAGTGTTTTTGCAGATTTTTCGCATTTATTCCGTTTAGACAATGCTTAGCTAATTTAACCACTGGAATCTAGAGGTTATAAGGAACAAATCAATGTAAGTTTCATGATTATATGCTATAATTTATGTGGGTGGCCTAGTCCCCGAACAAGAAAAATTGTCTCCTTTGATAACTGATACTGATATGTAGATAGAGAGTTCGAGCGTCTAAACGTCAACAAAAATATCAGCCAACTGTTGGCTCATAAGCTAGTCCCGCCCACTCAGTGGCGACACTGTCATTGTACGGTAAACACGCTTTCAGTTGCTATATAAAATGACGATTTGCGCTATAAAAGTGTGCAGGAACTACAAAGGACGATTGAAAACAACTAAAAATGTTACCTATCATCGGTAGGTAAAGTTTAATAACCATATTATAGAGAAACAATTAAATTAACAAAATAAAATTTTATCATAAGATGCACCGTCATTTTGACGGCATGTTTACATGGTTGCCTGTTTATTGAAAGTAAATTTCCCATTTGATCATTAGCTCTAATTTAAAAATTGTTTAATCATGATTCAAAAATGTTTAATCCAGATTTCAAATCCCCATTTTTCTGTGGTGCTGTAAAATCACCACATAATAATGTATCTATTTACTTATATATATTTCTTTAAATCTAAGGTTGTGGACATTGTTTAAATCTGTAGTTAAGTCAAATTTAAATTTCGGGGGTCCTTGGGTGCTGATAATGAAAGTAGTATGTGTTCTACGTATTATAAATAAAGTATTAAACACTACACACACCTATTAAAATTATAAAACTGTGGCGGCTTTAGGTGGTACTCCTAATATGTAAAAAACACAATTGAAAGAATGTAAATTTAAAAAAAATACCCAAAGATAATAATCTCAAAATCAAAACAATATTTTATTACCTTCTATTATGGGAAATTTCCATGGGCTGGTAATACTCAGTAGGCTTGTTACACAGTAAAAGACGCTTACTTGTGTGCGTGACACGCACACAACCGCTTCAAATCTGGCCTGTTATTTTTGCTGCGATTACAGCGCAACACTCTATCTAGACATGTATATAATCAAAGAGGTTCTTTGTATTAGACACCGTAACAAACTGGGAACAAAAGCGTTTTAGGTCATAGTACACAGTGTAGTATATGTTGAGCCCTAAATCTAGTTCGCAATGGCATCAAATCTAAATCAAAGCTAAGATCAATACCGAATGCTTTAACATCGCTACCATGAGCTATTAGATTACTTACATAAATGATCGCGCGGAGTCAATTAAGTTATCCCCAAGATGAGAGACTTGAGAGGTAAATTAGACGTTAACGCAATAAGGGACGCCATTTTGTGCCGGTCCCTGGCTTACAAGGTGCTTGTGAATCATGTAGAGCAGAAGGAAAGTCCCGTGAATACATTTCAAATTGATATATCACTGATCATTCGTGATCATGGTGCTTGCAACAGCCGAAACATTGGGAACTCAAAACAAACTGTAAACGTGATGTGAATATCCCGTTTTCAATGTTAACAACGATAAATTAATTACTGTTTGCCAAAATAGGTAGGTACATAACGTTAAATATCAAATATTTCAAAGGCGTTAAATATCATAAACCGATGCATGATTTTACGAAATTAGACTTGTGATATTGTATGCATCGCTCTGTGACACATTTTCACAGAGACGCTGGGCCCAGAGTCACATCGATTCGGTGCTTTTTGGTCTTTAAAATTTATTCAAGTTGCTATGATTTAACAAAATCACCACAAATATGAACAATCTAACCCGCTCGTAAAGTCTACCACGCGTGTATCGCAAACGTATTAACACAGTATTTTCACCCAAAACCTCTCATGAATGTAACAACAGTCTCATGAATTTTATTGCGCGCCGTGTGGTCGAGAACGGACGATTGTAGGAAGAATTGCGGTCTCTGCTAGTCATCATTGAATTACAAATCATAGTGTGGAAGCGAGCGGAGCGGAGCGAGGGCTTGCGGTGCGGAGCTGCGCGGTTACGGAACACTGGTGGTCCGTCATTCGGCAATCGAGTTCAATATTCGAACCTATATACCACCGCAACTTTGATATTGCACGCTCCTTTCGTGCCAATCCGCAGCCGCAAATTGTGAACGTGCCTGTCCCTCGGCTAATAGACGTACCCACGAAATTCAGGCGGAAAAATCCGTCGAAAAGTGATACACGGAGCATGGATCATACAAGTGTTCTCATACTAACGATCAGAATATGTTTAGGAATGGAATACTCGTATGTAGATTGTAACCGCTATGATCATTCATAACTAATTCATAACTCATACAGCAAAATTAATGTAATTACGAAACAATGTCTGGTTTTTACTCTACTGCGAGGATGCCCAAAAGGAGGGTTATTTCATTATTTATGCTTTAGAAATTATAGTGGTGCAAAACACTGACTTCTGTTCCATAGGCTTTAACGTAGCTGAGAGAAATCAAGGTTTCAAACATCTTTGTAACATGTGTTAATCATCATAAATGATTTGTACTTATCTTGGGACTCTGGGCTCCCAGATCTTTGAGAGAGTTTCGAGAAACCAAATTGAACTCGTACTGCAAGAAATGGCAAGAAGCACCAACCAACGATTACTTATCTCTACACTATGCAAATTCACTCAAGGGTAACCCCCGGTCGGTGCAGGATTATTTGTAGAGTATGGAACCAAGGTAACTATGGTTCTTCTGTATCAAACAGTCCTTATATCAAAACGTTTTTAAACAAAAAAATAAAGTTAATAAAAACAAAACGACACCGTAGCAAGCAAAATATTAGCAAATCGTCTTATGACATCCTGGTCAGAACCTAGTAGCCGAATGTCGTATTCGCAAGGAAATATCACTATCTGATCATCGTCATTATATAGGTATGGGTGCACTGTTTGCTTAAAACTATGACATGACTATATGTGCCTGACTAAAGCGATCATTCTCAGAAGATCCATTGGCCAGATCCATGATGGATCTAGTGAGAATTAATTTTCTCATTGGATCCTGATTTCAAAACATGGATCAACTGAGAATCGTTCATTATCAGAAGATCCATTGGCCAGATCCACGATGGATCTAATGGATCCAGTAAGTATTAATTTTCTCATTGGATCCTGATTTCAAGATATAGATCTACTGAGAATCGTTCGTTCTCAGAAGATCTATTGGCCAGATCCACGATGGATCCAGTGACAATTTATTTTTTCATTGGATCCGGATTTCAAGGATAAAATGTCAGTATGCCAGGCTCGCACTGAAATAATCCCCACTAAACTGCCTAAAAACAGGATCAAACAAAATGCAAATGGTCCAGAATCGCATGCACCTAGTGATGGCATGACCAGCTAATTACATCAGGAGTAACTACGTATATCTACTACTCATTAATTAATGAGTTGTTGGGGCGTCAAGCGGTGAGCGCTCTCTCCCACCCCACTGACTGCGACTGTCAGAAAATATTAACTGAGCTTTGACAAGCCCTACGTCAGTGACAGTTCGTTTAATCAAATGCACTGCAAACGCACTCATCGCTATCTAAATTGAACCAGAACTACACGCCGATTGTTCTTACTATATTGAGGTGTATCTAGGTATAATTTAAATGAATATTTTTTCAAATATTATCATCACATCAAGACTGTAATGCCCGAAGAATAGGTTGCGAGGGTATACTCCATGACTGCTACTGAGAAATTCCTGGGAAAACGCAATAATTTTTTGCGCAAGCATGCTAGCGACCATTAGACCTACGAGGTAGTCCTCTTAAACTATGATGATGAACCAGAATTGCATTTAGAAAGAAAGAAAGAAAAAAAAATGACGTCAGCAGCAGAAAAAAGTTACATAAAAAAGAGAAAATACAAAGTGTGTGTTGTGTGCCTCACGGCTGCGCCAAAAAGGTTCTTTTCAGCATTCATGCCAGACAGGTGATGCTGTCTGACGCTGGTCTTCCAATGAACCTTATAGAAGGGGGTAAGTGACTGACAGAAAACAGTTTCAAACATAATATTTAAATAAATGATTAAACAATAATTAGATATCGAGTAAATTAATGACATGTGTATGTATGAGTTCGTACCTATAAAGAAAACTCATTCATTTCCCATGTTACGTTATACTTATAATATTATAGCTGCAATTTAGTACCTACACCAGTTTTGGGTGAGGAATGAATGGGTGGCAGTTGAATTTTAGGGAAATAACCACCTTACTAATGTTTTACTTAACAAATAATTAACTTACTGTTTTTATTTCTAAATAAAAGCAATAACATCTCTTAATTCTCGAAGGAAGTGGTTTTTGCTAGCATTGCGTCATCAAGATACTAGGTAATGAATGACAATGCATTATGTGGGTAAAACACTTTGATTGAAACATTACGCCCTGATCTCGCCTGTATTGATAAAATTTATTCGACACTAGGGTTTTTATGCGCCTTGTATGTTTTCGTGAGATTACGGCACCAGAGGTTGCCGGTGCCCGATGTTTATAAAGAGTCCTCGCCTTCAGAAGGCACGCGCGAAATTGTTTCTATTCCAAACAATATTTGCGTTTCAATATTTCGTAAAATCAGTTGTGTAAATTTTACAACCAGCTCGTCGAATGTGAGAATCTCTTTTTGTGTTGATTATAGTGTTTATTTAAGGTAAAAGCGTCAGGGTAGTCAAGCGAAATTCAAATGAACTATTTCATGAAAAAGTCATTCTTAGAGGGTTGCATTGGTGATTTTAATGATTATAATTGTGTAAACCCTGGCGCTGGGTTGTAAATGAATCTTTTGATGTGTGTCTATGATCGGGACTAAAGCCGCCATCGCCTTCTTGTTTTTTCAATTAAATTTCCACCGACAGTTTCACAAAAATGTTTACAACGTCCACCTGACAATGCCATTCCCCAGTAGCAATTTACCTGTTATTACGAGTACAAAAAGTGTGGGCGAAACTTTAAAACAGAATAAAGTTTGACAGCGAGGTGGTGGCGGGGTACGTCAGCGACTAGCCCCGTCGCTTTCCGCTCAATATACGCTCGCAGGCCGCGCAAGTTTCACCCTAGGCCGGCCGCACACTGCCGCACCGCTTTCCGACGTACTACCTACAATAACAACTTTTGGCACAACTTTTTGGCAGAAAGCTTCATTCAACTTTACGTCACCTCGCTCAGGATTTGTGTTCCGTTTGTGGTTTGTGTCTTTCAGATTGAAAATAGAAACACGTTGCAAGCGTTTGCTTATAGGAATTTTTAGATTTTTTAGGTAGATTTCCTTTTTTTGAAAAAAAAAAAATCTACCTATTGGTCTCTCACCTACGGGGATATATATGAATACGTATGTATATGGGTGACAAGCAAAATTTAGCCACACTCTACAGGTCGCAATTATGAACCGATTGCTTTCAAACTTGGCCAAAAAATCGAAACGGTCAAAACTTAGGCTAAGTTCGTGAATGGGCGGAATTCGTCTATGGGGGGCGGCAGGGGGGCGGTTTTTCTAAAATCAGTTTTTTGGCCATAACTTTTTTCCTATGGAAAATTTTTGAACCGTTTCTCATTTTTATCATTCTGAGTACGAATACGGACATCGTCAAATTAAAACTTTTTTGATGCAACCCCTAAATTGGGGAGGGGGTTGAAAATTCCAAATTTTTTACAAAAAAAAATCATATCTCCGAAACAGTAAACATTTTGACCATCGCAAATATTTTTTTTTGAAAGCAAATTGTTTACTTTACAATTGTTACCTTCAAAGTTTAGCGATAAAACTTATAGTTATCGAAATAAAAAATTATAACTAAATATTTGAGGGCGTTTCCATGCTAAACTCTTATGAGAGAATTTAAAAAGGGTAATCCTTCCATTACAGGACAACGATTTTGAAATCATATTTTTTTTTTGTAGATTGTACACATAAGTACAACTCTTTATACAAATTTTCAATAGTCGGACGCTCCAGCACCTTCTTCGAAATCTACCTCCTCCTGCGGCTTGCCGGAGGGATTTTTTTATTTAGACTAAAACAAAAGCCATGAAATGGGAAGACAAAAGACAGTAGTTTTTTGCACTTGCACTGACACTACATGATGTGGGTTGTACGACATTGGTCAAGTCAATTTGATAAAGCTTTTGTTGATTTAAAGAACACTTCAATCTTTTCCGTCGTGAGGACAATACGATCCTGGTTCTCTTTCAGAAAGAGTTTTCTTACTTAATAATTCCATGTTTCCGTTTAAATTCCTGACGTACAGACAAATCTGTGTTTCAAACTTTTAACGATGTTTTAAATGTGATTGATTTGTTACAAATGGAAAATCTGTCAGTAATTTGTGAGTGGCTCATTCTATACTATGCGTTTGTGATTGAGCTGAGAGTCAGTAGGTAGGTACCAGTACTAGAAAAAAGAATCAAAATTGTATTCGGCAGATAGCTATTCCATTTTTATATCAGAACGTATAAATTCGATATTTCCAGGATCAATTGAATCAACATAAATATTCTTGCAAATAAATACGATAAGTCGGTTTTGCCGCGTTGCCTAGCAATCCTAGCTTTGCTATGTTAATGTTGTTGGAATCGAACAATAACTTGTTCGATATCGTTCCTAATTGAGTCTTACTCGTTAGAGTTCCTTTAAGTTATTGTTTGTTATTTTAATTTTAAGCGGTAGGTTAAGTTAGTCTTGTTCTTGAGTGGAGATCGTAATTTGCAAATGTAAGGTGAGACGCCTTCAGTCTTGGAGGAGGGCGGTCCTTGGCATGGTGGATAAAACCTTGCCGAAAATCGCGTTGAATGTCCTGCGATTGGTAATATCGATGCCTTTGTCCAGTAGTGGCCTTATGAAGGCTAATGATAGATAATGATATTTTGACCAAACATTTTATATTTGGTATGTAAAGCAAACAGATCGATAAAGTAATCTTCAATAATTCATCGATTTCTACTGTCGATATTTTTGTCTCATCAATACCGGGTTGAACGATCTATGAAAATATTTGAAATACCAATCTTAGAGCACCTGTGTTCCACCTCGCACCCATCCCAAACAAAGAATATTTGCAATAAGGTCGACCTCGAGAAGAAATCTGGGCATATGACACAATTACATACAGCATTGATGCAGGTCACATAAACGCCCATTATCCTTGAAAAAAATTAGGTACCTACCTAACTAATTTATCTATGAAGACGAAATCTCGATAAGAGACAACACTCTCCTAAGACCTCACCCTTGAAAATCTAATATTGTTAAAGCAAGTATCGTGAAACTCAATTTAATATTAATAAACATTTACTTACGTTAATTTTTGAGGGAGACTGTCAGTCGTAAGGTAAGGAGAAGTAAATGAGAGTATTTAAGTGACTGAGAGAATTCGATGCCGGGCTTCTGGCCCTCGCGAACGTAAACTCGCTTCTTTACGTAACAACAGGTCTACACTGACAGTGCACTCATATTGGTTCCCTTATGTATGCAGTGACCTTTTCATGAATGTTCAACTTATATAGATTTTTTTGCATTCTATTATGTACATTGTTCTTAGCTGTGTAACATTTTAATTTACATTACACTGCCTAGTTGCTCTAGTGGTCGTCGTTATTGCTGAGCTTGAGGTCCTGGGTCGACTCCCGGGTCGGGCAAAGAGGTAATTGGGTTTTTACAATGGGATTTTTTTCAGTACTAGTCCGGTTGATGGAAATAGGTTCGCTCCTATTACATGGGAATTACACATAACTGGCGAAATAAGTGTACTAGGTACACCTTTGACTAGTCTCACAAGGATTGCAGGAGTGACGTCATATTATGTAAATTATATGCTATATCGATCTATCTAACACACTTTCATAGGATGTGGCATGTGTGCGGTTTTTTTTTTGTTCTATTCAACGTGTGAATCCATCCAATAAAATAACCTCGGGCCGGGCTTTGTCACGCTATACATATCTACTCGTACTTACGGTGCAGTGCAACCCTCTGATTCGTTGAGTGTTGACACTGGCAGTCGATCAGCCGTGTTGGAAGCTGCACGCTTGGAAATTCCATACAGTGTGTGTCAGTTCGCGGTATTTACTGTTGCGGCAGCTCTGACCGTATTAGTTCTAAATCCTTTATATTGGTTTCACAAAAACCATTGAATATCACCATGGCATGGGACTTACAGAACTGGCGAAATGTGGATGTACTATAGGTTACACTTCAGCCTAACCCCTTGTTACCGTGATGTTATGTTATGTAATGTGTACTATATTATCTATGCATGAGGTCGTGGGTTAGATTCCCGGTTTGGGCAAAGCGTTATTGGGTTTTTACATCAGGAATTTTTGAGTCACGGAGTCTAGATTTGTACCCATGTGCTGGCAATAGGGTCGCCCCCTATTATAGAAGCCTGAAACGAGACTACTATGGATTTAGGTACACCTTTGCCTAACCTATCGGGGATAACAAGCGTGATGTACACCGAATGAAATTCCGCAGTGAATGTGTATGTCAGTTTCGCGGTGTTTGCTGTTCGGGCCGCACTGACCGAATTAGTTCTAAATCCTTTATTTTGTTTTACAAAAACAATTGAATATTCACATTGATTAAATTCCTCGAATAGAATTGAGAGGTATCGTTTACTTTTTTTCCTTTCCATTCACATTCTGTGTGTTTATTTATTTGAATATCGACCAAATCGATTCTATAGTCGACCTAAACAATTTCAGTGGTGATGAAACAACGGAACCTTTTTAATTAAAATGGGAACGCGGCTGTTAATTAGCTGCTCGTCTATGGGACAGGTGACGAGACGGAAAATAAACTAACTTTTATATATTTTAAGGGAGAAGCGTCAAGGTACCCCTAAAATTCAGATTTTCTTAAGTTTTTAGCGAGTGCGGGTCATTGTTAGGCTGTATATTGAACAAAATATGATTTGCAGCCGAAATATGTATGGATTTTTATAATCATTTATATACCCTGGCGCCGCTGGCTTCCCTGGCGCACCATTTTGTTCTTCTTCTTCAACGCTTGGCCACCCAATGCTGAGTGTAGGTCTCTTCCAAATCTCTCCAATTTTGGCGGTTTTGTGTCACAATATCCAGTTTCTTCCGGTCACTTGATAATGAGATCGTCTGTCTGTCATTTTCCATCTTACATTGGGATAATTTATCTTAAGAAAACTATTTTTTGCGCTACTCTCTGTAACTATATTTACATTTCGTAGTTCAATTCTTGACGATGATTCTTGACTATTTATCATCACGCTACAAACCTTAGGAGCCGAGCAAAAAGAGAAACGGCGAAAAATGCGGGGCTCAGCTAGTCGGTAATAAGAACTTAAGGAAAATCATTAGAATTTGCGATTTATTATAAAGCTAGGAGTCACATCACCAGCAGAATTTCCCATAAATTAGGGTGAACTTACATTTTTCATGGAGTGGAGTATTCATTTTTCGAAAGGCAAGCATTTTCACAACATCATTTTGGTTCATTATTCCCCCTTTCATACGCTGCTTAATGATTCATGGTGCAAGTCTTTTTCCGAGAAGTTCTTTGTTACTTATAAGCATATTTACTGTGAAATCTGTAAAGAAGAGCTGTGAAAATGCGGGTTATCGATGACTTGCAGCGTATTTTTAATAAGATCAGTGGAATGGAATGCATCCCCTTTCCTGAAGAGTCCCTCCCTGAAGGGGTTTCGGTTTATTCAGCCTTTGTACAAAAACACACTCTCGTTCAAACCGATTTAGGTTTTATTCAATAAATATATAACAATCATGCTTGGAAAGAAGCGCTTTCTTATTGTTAATAAAAGTTTCAACAAGAAAACTCCCAACCACACGTTGTGCGCAAAAACTAGTTTCGTAATACACAATTTTCGAAGGCTACAAAATTACCCGAAGACGACCTTTGTTCGAAAGTACCAGGCCTAACAATTCCTATAACTCTACAGCTACAAAATAAACCACAAACGTGAACTATTAATATCAAGTTCGCATAATTACGTGAAATTACTAGAAACTGTTAGGTATTCGTTTAATATCTGTTTAAGGGTATCTACCCCAAAGGAGTCACGTTACGCAGAAATTGTTATCTCAGAAGCTTATTAAAATATTACAGGCAATTACGCGGGTACACAAGGAACTCCGGCGGGATAAAGTGCTGATCGGCTCACAGCGAGCGTCAAACATCTCGGTCAAGAGGCGCCCTCCTCAAGAATTTTAACCGAGATTAATAAACGTTGAGCACGCTGAAAGGTGCTTCTTTTGTGTTCACCATTGGTCTATTATTTATTGCTCCCTATTCACGTATTGACCCGGTTTTTTTAAGTGTTTGATTTGCAAAAAAAAAACGATGTTGACGTCAACCGGGTCTCTTTCCTCTAATGAGATTCAGCTCTACATGTCTCCGAGTTTGTTTTCTTCGTATCTCTTTGCCGTAGTTTATGTACAAGTGGGTCGACTGAAAATATTTTCTATTAAGTTGTGTACATAATACTGGTAGGCTTCTTTTTTCTAGGGGCATTGAGGTCAGAAAAGCCAGTCATAGAATTTATTGTGAGCCTAAAATGTTTAAAAAATGTGTGTTGTGCATCGGTTCGGATTCAAATTGGAACTGTGAATTCGTTATATGAGGACTGCTTTTAAGTTTAGTGTTTCCTACTTTCTTTAAACATGGCTCTTTAATTTCCACTGGGCTTATACACTATTTGCATTTGGCAATTGTACTGCGTTTCTTTATGTAGGTTGTGTTTAAAGCTTTTGAGATATTGTATTCGTTTTGCAATGAACTAGCTGATTTTCAGTGCAAAAATGAGATAAACCCGATTCGATAACAATCTGTTACGGGTTTGGGAACGTACCGTAGCCCATAGCCGCAGGTCATATGGCGTGTATGTCAAAAACCAAAAGTCCATCAGATAGATATAATTCCTCTGGGTATTATATATGAGAAGCCAAATATATATTGTTGAGTCTGCGCCGTATATTTTCGTGTAACCATCGGTCACAGTACACACATCTGTAACCAAGCATAACCCAGGGAGAAAAGTTCCCTAAACTATTTTAAGTCACTTTGCTAGCCACTATCACACCAAGCTTACCCCATATCATGCTAAGCTGACTAAATGATGGGTTTTCTTTACGTCAGTGTAGAAAGCGCACGTTTGTGACGAGCGAGCGAAGCGAGCGGCTTTCAAGGCAAGCGGGTCGAGCAAGACCACGTGGAAATTTATCGAAGTATGACTTTTCTTTTGCAAACTTCACCTTTACCTCATGACTTATTGTTTCAAGTCTCGCCGTTATTAGAGATAAAAATCCACCAATATCTTCTCGGTTGGAAGTATTAAACATCGACCAGTAAATACAGTATGGACGGCCCCATATTTATTTGCGTCCCACGTAAACAGATTATCCCGGTAATTTACCCTTATCAGTGAAGGGGTTTTACCGTTTCTATCCAGGTTACTATCGGATGCTGATCAAATCTATAGAGGACTGTTTAAACATTACGACTGCTGAAAAGCTTTAAACTACGGAGTAATTATTTCAATAGTAATGTGGTACCGTATAGGTATTTGTGTTTAAAATGAAAATATATTTTCGTTTGTTTGTCGTGGATGACATGTTTTAAATTAAACTCCAATAATTATTGGGGATTAATTTTTGATTTAACCTACCCTTTTTATTTCCTAGAAATATTAAAAGTCGCTATTAAAATAAACGAGTAGCTTAAGTGATCCTCAAAAAAACCCACTTTGGCTTCATTTCTTCGTTATTATTCATACTAAATAGCAAAATAACTGTCCGACTTGTTTATATGGAGACGCCACCGCTTCTGTGGCATCGCTCACTCGGATCGCACGTGGTTGGTCCCGGTTCAAACCTAACACGACCCATTTGATCCGGATGTCCTACGAGTAGCTCCGACTATGCCCAACTTTAAGAACAGGCCAGATTTTTTAAAATTAAATTTACTAATAAATATAAAAATAAGAAAGTTCGTGTAAATGATAACGAATAATAACGGAATTTTTTAGAACATCGGCAAATTTTTCGTCTGACAAATCAGTAAAGTCGGTAGGACAGACCATAAAAAATAACTGGTTCATAAGAAATCAACCCGAGGACTTAGTCGCTTAAATAATGGCTAATTATGCTATTCATTATATTCTCCGGAAGGTAACAAAAATCATCGTTGTGTGAATTTCATCTTCATAACGCGAAGATTATGTAAATACGAAAATAACATTCTTCTCCCATAATTTAGTTTCAAAATCTCATTTAGTTTTAATACGTTCATACGTCGGGGCACGAAAATATTTTCGTTACAGTTTATACACGGAGCATTATTACATTCATTTTAAATTTCATAGCATGCATTGTTTGCAACTCCTTGTGGAAATTGAGCGAAATACAAAATTTCTTACATTTTCGCAGGTCGGTGTCATGTTGCATGATGATAATTAATTGATTTGCGATAGGAACAAACATGTATTAACAGTATTATGATGATAAGAAACATCAAAAAGAAAATCCTGGTTGAAACAGCCTGTGGAAAATGTGTGGAAAAACTGGCAACACGGTGTTACTTTCGATTACAGTCACGTGCTATTGCACCCAAACATCCTTGCACAAAATCTATCAATATTCTTAAGGCGATTACAAGAGCTAAACGCGAGTTTTATAATTACTAAAAGTATATGATTCACTGCTATAAACAAGACCAGAAAAATATATGATATTCTTCAGGATATATGCTAGCATGATACTGTTTTGAAAACATAATACAATTAATTTGGCTCGATAAAAAGAAATCACGAACTTACCTCTAAAAATATCTTTCAAACAATAAAAAACATATTAATATGCATGCGATTGTTCTGATTTTTTGGCAAATAATTCTACAAGCAATATATTAGCATGATACAGTTTTAGTTTTTTAATCCAATCAATAGTTTTCTTGTTTGTAAATCGATCGAAACCACTCATTTCGCGCTATTTGGCCCGCAGTGGCTGACGTAACAACCACTTTGTAGTGCAAGCTGATTAGAACTTCATTCTAACAGCATTTCAAACGAAGTTTGAACCACCACAAATAGAGTTGCTAATTTAGCTCGTCTAAGCGCCTTAACCCAGAAGAAGATGACGTACACACCTACTGGGTGTAATGGCACTCGTTCTTCTCCTCTCTTGTACCATTGCGATATTTTTTTGTGCTACACTAGACCATACCATATATTTCCTTAGATAGAAGGATTCCAACCTTCTAGTTATGGAAATCTTGGGGGTCAAAGTTCCAACTTTTTCACAAGTTTTTTTGAACTCAAGTTTTTGATGTTACCTTTTGATGATGTACAGAATGCTTGGTTGACGGCGTCGTGCAGAGTCCATTTACACCCTGTATACTGTAAGCTTGATTAAAATTCATGTATTTATTTCTTTTAAATATGGCGCATTTCTAATACATTTATTAAAAATAAGTTGTGAATTCTATCAAAAATTGTTGAACAGAAGTTTGAATTAAGTATAATATTAATTATTGTTAATTGCACTAAAAATTATGTTGATTTTTACTTGTATTTTTAGAATAATCTTATTATTATTTGTCATATTATTCTTACTGTTATTTTAAATTCGTAGCTCAATTTTGACTTCCGATACCGTAATGGCGGCAAAATGTCGTTGTTAGTCAGTTGAGTAGGTACTGCCGGTGATCTAGCTTATGACCCTTCGGTGATTCCACGGCAGTCATCCTTGAGCTACGAAGCGAGTTGGTCTAGGTTATTACTGTGTAATACCAATAAAGTTATTTTGAAGAAGAACAGTGTTTGGATTTTAAATAAACGTTCATCAATATTAATGCATTGTCATGCATGTTGTCATGTGTGTCCTATTTAAACTGAGACATACGATAATATAAAATCAGTTTTAATTCGAAACTTGGAATTAATGGCACCATCAGAAGGACAAACGGTATTGTCATTAGAGATTGACAGTGATTAGGACTTACCTACCTTGTTGAATAATTTATGTCGAGCGCATTATGAGGGTCATTTGTTATCAGAGCGCTTTCAATCTGCGGCTGACCCATCTGAATTATTATCTGCGAGAAAAGTTATTCGTGAATTTTGAGCTGTAAGCTGCGGTAATGTAATTTAATAATGATTGCTGAAGGTAGATATCAGTTCTAGAAGTTATTTAGGTCTTAGAAAGTCCTCAGAAGGTCTGCTTGAAAGATTTTGAGTAAATCCTTATAAATTGCAGGTATTCCAACAAAAATCTAGGGCTTTTCCTCAGATAACCCACAATAATTTTCAATAAGACCAACTTAAAGCAAGTCAAAGTACTCTTACAATGAACGGACGGCAGTATTTTCTTGATGGCAGATATTTCCGGAATCATCATTCCGGAAATATCATCAATCAAATGAATCATCAATCAAAAATCTCTACGTTTTACGGCCCACGATATAACCACCCACTATTGTTTGTGCCTAATACAACTTTGATATCCCAGTGTATTATTAATTTATTAATCTGCGCAATTAAAATGCTTCACAAGGATCATAACCACGAAATTTGTTTCCAACGATAATAATTATCAAGTCTTTTGTAAATGTTAACCCTCGCCGACGACCGTATCGCTGTGAACATTTCTATGTAGCTACAACACGTAATTACGGGACAATCGGCGAAGTTATTACCATTATAAATTCCGTGTTCTCAGCGGGAAAAAGATCCTTTTAATGCGTGCTTAAATCATTTTTATTAACTTGAAAAGGTTGGATTTATGTGAGAGGCCTGGTGCTTGTAATTTGCGAGGCCTCGACGGAATTAGGCCTCGATTTAAGTTCGAGATATGGCAGTGGCTTAGGAGAAAAGCTAAGAATAGAGCATTCCACAAAAACTATGATAAAATACTATTCAATGTGAACAGGAAAACAAAATCGAGTTTTGTATTAACTCCAATTTATGAATTGTTTATTATTTTTTATGAGTTTGATGATCTTATTGATAAAGTAACGGTATGTACCTTCAATTGAATAAAACAAATATTGCAACGGAAATACGCAAAATACGGCAATATTCATAAATATTAATTACAAATAATAACACACCGCCACAAAATATTAATATCGATGCCAGCATAGAATAACATTGGTGTTATTTTTATAACATTACATTGTCGACAAAGAAGTAAGCCACAAGGGCTTACTTTTTTCCAAACTCATGAGAAACAATTCGTGTTTTAAGACCGAGTTGTCTATCAGTGAATGATTAAATTTAAGATTTTTAGTAAAGTATGCAATATTTACAAAAGAAAACGTACCTATGACCAACATTTTCGTAGGAAAAACGAATTTCCTAGCTGAAAATAGATCAATACCTAAACACAATTGTGTTTAAAACTTCAATGTTGTGTTACTAAAAGAACATTTGGGAGATGTATCGTTGTTCCAAAATAGAACAAAGTTGTTGGAGATGACTTGTAAGTTTTGTGATTGCGATTACTTCAGAGATCGATCGCAGTAAGCGGAGATCAGAACAACATTGTTCAAGATACGAAGTTTGAGAATATCCGTGCGGTTACAAACGGTTTGGCAATGGAATGATTTTACATTTTGTTGGTGCTGTTTTCACTTTAATAGATACCCAGTTTTTTTGTATCTTGTCATTTATTGTATTATTTCACCTACCGTATGGATCATGTTTTTTATCGACAGGTTTAGCCCACAGCTGGTCAAAGGTCTTCCGATACTTCCCATATCTTTCTCATGTGCGGTTTCTTCTGCCAATTTTTTGTCGGTCAGAACTGACATTTGTTTGAGAAAAAGAAACAGAGCGTGCTGCTGGTTACACCGTAGATGCTGCCGTGTGCGATGGCATCCCGTTCTGAGTCTCATTCTAGCAAATAACTATTCTGAGCAACAGAAAAGGATAGGAGCGTGGAAACGTGCGATTTCGTTCTGCCAGATGTGGTTCAACCCTAAGTAGACACGACAGTGTTTCAGACCTCCCACCACGACGACGCCTGTCTTCTGGCACCCACTGCGTAGCAACTCTGGCCCAACGGTCTTGATGCGTTCTCAAACATGACCCACAAAACCCCTTCGCAGATAAATTAAATAGCACGATAGCACAAATTAGGATTAACCCTTATTTCACTTACTCTCTCATTCATCAGTCAATCAACCCGGCACTCAATGCAATACCCTAATGTCACTCACGAAGTACAAACAAGTTGCACAGTTGCACAGTAAATAAGAACGTTATTACTGGCTGCCGCAATATTTCAACTCTTAATCCCAGTTAGCTACATGCACGGGCCCCGGACATTTTTGTTTCTGCAAACGAACTGCCGCGGACCCGCTGTAAACCTTTTATGATGGAAAACTGGAAAACATTACAAAAAGGAAAATTTTTAGTGTACGTTGTAAATTGCATTTATAGAATGGCTCTTTGGGAAGTATGACTGTCAGTTGCTGAGCCAATTGATCAGTTTGTTTGTGAGTTTCTTGTTGGTGGAAAAACAAGATCGCTGAGCTGGATTCGTTTTCTTGGTCTGGCAAAATGTTATTGGGTATTTCTATCAGGGATTTCTTAGTTTGAGCCCAGAGGTAGAACTTGTACCTGGTTGATGGCAGTAGGGTCAGTCCCTTTTTCATGAGGCTAACTTGCAAAATGTTGACGTTCTATAGGTATGTACATTTTTGCCAAACAGGGATGACTGGTGAAAAAACATACCATAATGTTTTGTAATCACTTTATTCATGATTGTTATTTCTCCTTAACAATACAACTCTATTGTTAATGTTCTAGTTGCGAACATATTTTCCACGACCTCTTCGACACAAATTGCAATACCAAAGCTAATAAAACTGCTGAAATAACGTCGAGTACGAAAGTAATTGGAAATATTTATGATACAAAATATTGTCAACTCCTCGTAGATTCGAAAGCCAATACACATTAAATATGAAACATATAAGTAAAACATTGGTCATAAATATCGAAGTCAGAAGATATAAATATAGTAGCTGAAGGCATTACTTACTTATAAGGAAATTTCGTTAATAGGTATCTAATGTTTGGTGCCACTAACGGCGAAACTTTCCCCGTTATGGTCAATAAATAACCCATCATTTATTTTTATACGTATAATTTGGGAATCAAAGTGGAAAGCCTGGCAATCAGTTTTAGGAAGGGGTAGATAGTACCTATTGACTAGGTTGTGGAGGTCAGATAGGCAGTCGCTCTTTGTAAAATAATATTGAGCTGCATTTGGTTAGGCTTTAGACGGCCGGCTTTTAATCTAACCACCCAGTTTATGATGAATTGGGAATCAAACGAGCTTGCTCACTCAGCAAAGTCTTGATTCTAAGCTTGTGAACGACATTCTGAAATAAAACATGGGGGCAGTTTCACTCAAAAAGTGGTCAACGCGCCTAAAGAAGTTTTCACTTCAAAAACAATTATAATGTCAACACAAAATCCTTACACACATATGGCATCTAAAAATCGCGATTGTTTAGAGGGCTGAAAGTTCATGTCATCAAAATCACTTGAAGGTTTCAAGAAATTTTCTGTTCTATGATGTACTATTGTTTCTTTGCATCTCTGATTTTTACTGACGATGCATTTTGTATCATTGGCATTCAATTATTTAACAAAAAAATTGCATGCTGTTAATCTATTTCTAGAAATGATTAATTCGAAGCGAGACAAAATGTGTTTTTGCAATCTCAAAGATGATGACACAGAATATAAAGACACTTTATGATAAAATGATACGAAACAGTTTTTAATGGGAAGTGCCTACCTGCTCATAATTTCGTAACAAATCTTAAAATTGGCTTTGCAATATACACGGGTGCCTGAATTTAATTTAATTAACAAGAGAATTACGAACCTTGAACATTTCATGCTTGTATGTATGTCCCTAAAATTGAATCTCTCTCGATTAATGTCAGTTCACGTTAAGCGAACTACACTGGCAGTGATTTGATAGGTGTCACCGACGGTTAGCCGGATCAGCGCTTCAAAAGTTGATGCCGTAATCACCGGTACACACGGTTACATGGAACTGTAGCACTTGGATATAGGTGGGGTAGCTGTGGTTATAATATAATAATAATAATAAATAATACCAGCCCATTACTGTCCCACTGCTGGGCAAAGGCCTCTTCTCATACAGAGAATGCACGAGCATTGATCACCACGCTTGCTCAAGACGGGTTGGCGATTTTAGACTTATATTAACTATAAGTCCAGGTTTCCTCACGATGTTTTCCTTCACTGATGTCTGTGATGTCAAAGATAAACTATGTTAAAATTATGCTGTGGCTATGTTATAAAAAATAAAATAAATATCGCTGGATATTACAGCGCCATCTAGTGCCACACTAATGTGCTGTGGCCACCAGACAGTTGATATACTACATATATACTTTTGTTTGTAAATACATACTTATTATACATATAAACATCCATGACTCGGAAACATGTCCATGCTCATCACACGAACATTTGTTCCTACCGGGATTCGAACCTGAGACCCTAAGAACGTAAGGCAGCCTCACTACCGCTGCGCCATTCGGGTCGTCAAATGGTGTTGCGTGGCTTAAATGTTTAAAGCGACAGTTATTTTTAGTTTAGGTTAAAAGACTCCCTCCCCACTGCCACCTTTTTTTTTTCCGGTTGGGAAATCATCAAATGACTTCTCCCACTCTGGGCGGAACGGGAGAAGTCAGACTTTTACTGACTAAAACCCATCCATGTTCCTTCCTCGCCCTTTATGTTCCGGGGCCACGGTTCCACTGCCACCTTGGTCTAGTGGTCGCCATCGCGACTGCTAAGCATGATGTCTTGGGTTCAGTTCCCTGAGTTTTTCCATTAGGAATTTCTCACGGAGTCCGGATTTATGTTCGCAATGATGGCAATGGGCTCGCCCCCAATTACATAGCACTTAAACATAGCGGGCGCAATGTGGGTGTACTGTTATGTATTTCTCTGCTCAACCCTTCGGGGATTATAGGCGCGACGTTGTTTTGTTCAGCTTAGTTTGACTTTAACTTAGACAGATGTTTTAGTACTATCTGTCTAACTGTTTGAACCGTGGCATCGAAGACCGTGGCGTGTTTCAAAATGCTACGTCGTAGCAGCCCCATTGCTACGGCGTAGCATTGTGCTACGAAATCTTAATCAAAGCGTACGTGAAAGTGAAGTGTAACTAACCTTTGTTGTATTTTAAATAACATACAATACAATTCGGGTTGCTCGTGCCGTTTGTCTCGAATGGAGTCGCACTTAACTACGAGTTGACATCTTTTGTGAGTATTCAAAACGACGTGAAGATGCCACTGATTTATGAGCGCCCATTATTCTTACTTAGTGTGACGTAAACACATGCCGTTCATTCCAACACCCGATACGTAGCGAAATAAAGAGAACGAGACTTATATAGTAAGTAGGTACTACGTGCGTTTCGTATATTTTATATTCGGGAGATATTTAATGGGAGCTTTCGTTGAGGCTTTTTTATGTAGCGGGAAGATTATGGCCATTACTTAGCGTCATAATACGCGATGGCAGCCAACTTTTATTTAAATTCTATTTTTTTTTTAAACGAGTTCCTTTTTTGAATGATACGTTCTGTATTGTTTTCGAGGTGCAAGAGAACTTTTAAGTCATATTGGAATACACAAAAAGAACATTTCGGCGCGCCTTGTAGATGGATGTCTTCGTCACAAAATGTAGGAGACGGGAATCTTGGCAACACAAATAGTAATAAGCTCGAGAGGTCGCTCAAACTCTGCCGGGGCTTTCGGAATCTTGGCAAATATTACGACAAAGCGACACAAACTTAGATATTGTTTGTTGGCTATCCTTCTGTCGTAGATTGCGCCACAAGACACGCTGTCGTATTTATTAGGTAGGCAACAATCAACTGTTTATCTTGTCCGACCCTTTGTACCCACTGTTGTATTCTAATTTTACTAGCTCATTAATTTTGTATTGGCAATACTAAATAACAATCCATTCGCACTAATTAATCACTTCGTTGATGCTTATTTTGTTACTTTAAAAAACAAAGCTCAATTCTGAATAAAAATGCTTCATTAATTTAATTTGCTTTTGTAAACAATGGTTACAGAAATGTATTAATTAACGTTGAAGATTATTGTTTATTTACTTGCTCTTAAAGTGACTCTTATTGCATCGCTTTTAGATTCACTATGGACACAGTGTATTTGACCTACTAAGCTGAAATGAGCAAGTATTCAGATTTATATTTTCCACTAGCTGCTGCCGGCGACGTTGTCTGCGTGAAGGCTCTACAGCACCAAAAATACCTAAGATGCCAGTGTTGCTATAGCATTATAAGTAAACAACTTTTAAAATAGCATTAAAACATAAGTTTTTTTTTGCAAGCGAAGCAAATGAAGAGAGTTATTAAATATGGGAATCCTGCTGAGTTCAGTCATAATATGTGACTGAAGGAAATAGAGAAAATAATGCAGGAATACATTCCAGGACACAAAAGAGTAAAAAAATATGTAGAAAGGTATCATACCTTACAACACTTCCCTATAAACTACGTTGGTAGTTATGCTGCCAGGAGCCAAAATGTAAAGAGAGTCAGGACTGGTGACGCGGGAGCATGCGACGTACAGTTGCCCGTGTGAGAATCAACTCGTCCTGAGGTCGACACCCGCTGCCCTCAGTGTCTGCCCCTGCGACTTATTGATGGTCATTGCGAAGCAAACACTCACGGGGAACTGTACGCGCTTGAACTGGAACGGGAAGTTATGAGGTATGAGGGGAATGCGTGGTATAAATACTGCTTCGCCGACGCCACAACCCGTAAGAATTTCTGCCTCAATGGTGTGTCTGTGGAGCGAGATGACTTTAAGGCGGGTCTCGTTACACAACTTCGGAGGAGATAGGTTCCGAAGAAGCATAATCGGGACACCGACCTTCAGCTTGATGGTATGCGCTGGAAGTCCACTTGCTGACAGGGAGTTCAGAAATTCCATGGGAAAATGTGTGGCGTCATCTTGCTCGACAACAGTGTTTATCGAGGTGTAGACCACTTCATTCCCCTCAATTTCCGAGAGAATGCATTCGTTAATTGCTGCAGCCTGATCATTTTTGGGCGTCAAAATGGCCCGCTCACACACCCAAGAATTCTGCTGGTGCGGTATACGACTGATGTCCCCGTACACACAGCGAATGAGTTCTTCTAAGCTGGATACAATTCTACCGAGAGAATCTGGAAGCACCACCTGTCCACCTCTCTCTTCTGGTAGAGTGCCTAAGCCAAGACTTTGAAGGACATCTGAGAATTTTTGAGCACATGCATTGCCGCCGAGCCGAGCTCTCATATTAATGGTCAAGCGCAGCGTACGAACTCGTGACCACAAGGATGATCGTTTCAACGAAGCATTCACCTCGTCAGCCTTCGATCCCTGCGTCACCATGGGAAGCGTTTGCCGGAAATCGCCACTGAACAGAACTGTGACACCACCCATCAAATGTTCGTTCCTGCGGATGTCCTGCAGGGTTCTGTCCACGGCCTCAACTGCCTTCCTATTGGCCATCGTACACTCATCCCATACGATCAGACAGCAATCCTTGTGCACGTGTCCCTTATCGCTGTTACGTGACACACCACACACAGGCGTTTCGGCGCTCTCTAAATCGATGGGAATTTTAAACATGGCATGTGCTGTCTTGCCACCCGGAAGCAGTGTGGCAGCGATTTCCGACGACGCTACAGCAATAGCATTTTTGCCTTGCCTCCTGACCTCTGCAAGTACGCCAGTGGCAACAAATGTTTTTCCTGTTCCACCAGGAGCATCCAAGAAAAACATTTTACCCTGGTTTTGCCCAACGCTTTCAAGGACGGTTTCATAAATTTGTTTTTGCTCTGAAGAGAACAAAGCGACATGGTCATTTCGTATGGTGGTCATTTCGCCCGGATCGTAATTTGTCTCAGCGTTATACTCCCGGTTTCCACGGTCTTGATGCGGTGATGATTGGGGAGCTGGTAACCCATATTCGATCAGTGGATTGCCGCCGATAGAAATGACCTCATCTTGAAGTGAACTGAGACAGGTGTTCAGCACGCGTTCATCAGTTACTTCGACTTCGTCTCCTGTAGCACGCCTCAAAGTTCGTAGAAAATCTTCAGACAGATGATGGCGATACTTCTCCCACAAAGCTAAAGGTTCGCGACTCCACAAAACACCAAGATGACGGCAAACAGATGACGCATGCGGCTGGGACTGTCACTGACGCTCGCCTCCGCGAGGGTGTCATCCCAGTTTTGGTCATCGTCGAGAAGGTGACGTGCTACGCAGGCTGCGCGGTAAGTGGGATACTCCACGCCATCAAATGTCCTCAGAAAGGCGAAAGACGTTGGGCCTCGGACAGTGTGAAGTAACAACCGCAGAAAATAGCATTCGCCATTATTCGGATGCACGGTATAAACCCTACCCAATGCGGTGTCCTTGAAAATTCCCGGAAAACCTTCCACAGCACCTCCTCGTCGACGTCGGTTAAATACACCCCTTTGCTTGTCGTACGTGAAATATGAAGGCACCTCGTCATACTTAAGGGATCTCGCAAACTGGTCGACTTCACAGAGCCTGAAAAATGCCAGAAATTGATTAAGAAATGATCATCATCAATGAACATAACTTTTTAACCGACTTCCAAAAAGGAGGAGGTTCTCTATTTTGTAATACTTAACACCGCATTTTTTTTAAATTGTCTTCCTCAACTCTGCTCAAGATTTCGAGGCTTTTGTTGAAACTTGAATTCGTCAAAACGATACAATTTTTATGAAGATGAAGAAAATGCACATTACCATCTATGATTTTTTTTTAATAATAACTAACAACTAACCTCGCCAACATGATCAAATTTAAATTATTAATTTAAAAAAGTGTTAACATGTAACTTGATTTGATTTTTATGAAATCTCATAGATGGCGCTGCTTTAAAATTGTCTATAAACTACCAACATTCATTAAACTATGTTTCTCTGCCCAAGTTACTTAAATGGCGTAGTTTTTATTGTGCAAAGCTAGATAATAGCATGGCTTACTCAAAGACAACATTTAAATATGCGTCGTTAGATTACACGCTGTCACAGAATGCGTAAGAAAAATAAAGATTCACAGCTCCTCCCCCGTAGGTGATAGCGTGATAATATGTAGCCTATATGTTGACCCGACCTCTTAGTAATATTCATGCAAAATTTGAAGTAAATCCATGCAGTACTTTTTGAGTTTATCCCGGACATACATACAGACAAACAGACAAAAATTCTAAAAACTATATTTTTGGCTTCGATATCGATTGTAGATCACGCCCCAAGTATTCTTTTAAAAAAATATTCGATGTACAGTTTTGACTTTCCTACGATTTTATTATTATACTAGACTGACTGACTGACTGATTGACATAATTGTTCTCCCAGATGGTGAAGGGGAAAGTGGGTATGTTTTGACAGATTCGTAAACAAGTAACTCTCGCGAGTATGGGAAAAGTGCCAAACCTCCCCTTTTCACCCCCCTTCCTCCCCCTCCCTATCGTATCTCGGAAACTAAGAGACCCGTATTTTGCTTTTTTTACGGATTCGTATAGAAGGGGCTCGGGGAAGTAAAAACCATTTTTCAAAGTTGGTCCCCTTGCCCCCCTTCTCCCCCCTTTAGGCGGATCTCGGAAGTTAAGAGACTTGGAACATTTTTTTTTTCAGATTCGTTTCAAGGGGCTATCAGTTGGTCAAAATCATTTTTCAAAACTCCCCCCTCTCCCCCCCTTCACTCCTCCCCCCATCGTATCTCGGAAATTAGGACACGTAGAGGCTTTTTGATTTGACTTTATACTTTATTATTGAGGGGTGTTGAAATTTCTATACCCTCCCCTCCCCTCCCCAACCTCCCCAAAAATTGAAAGGGGTGTAACTTCATATCGGTTAGGGATAGCCATTGGGTGTTTGAAGAAATATTACAGTAGGCTTTGAAACCTGTCCGGTGGTGGTAAGGGGGGAGGTGGCGAGTGAAGCGAGCGGGCGACCCCCGTAGCGTAGGGATAGGGTCAAGATAGCTTTCCGGTGGTAGGTAGGTCCTGAGTGGAGCGGGTGAAGCGTAACTCGGAAAAGAAGAGCTATTCTCTCAGTCACCCCCCTTGCCTCCCTTCTCCCCCCCCCCTTTAGGTGGAACTCGGAAGTTAAGAGAATTGGAACATTTTTTTATTCAGATTCATACTTAGCCCTAGGCCTTAGGCCCGGAATCAGTCAAAATCATTTTTCAAAAATTCCCCCTTCTCCCCCCCTTCACTCCCCCCCCCCCCATCGTATCTCGGAAATTATGACATGTAGAGGGTTTTTGATTGTCTTTACTTTATTATTGAGGGGCATTGAAATTTGTTTACCCTCCCCTCCCCAACCTCCCCTAAAATTGAAAGGGCTGTAACTTTATAACGGTTAGAGATAACCATTAGGTGTTTGAACAAATTAATGTTGTAGTAGGCGTCGAAATCTGTCCGGTGGTGGTAAGGGGGGAGGTGGCGAGCGAAGCGAGCCGGCGACCCCGGTAGCCTAGGGTATAGCTTTCCGGTGGTAGGTAGGTCCTGAGTGGAGCGAACCTGCGAGACCGAGTGGAGCGAAGGGGGGAGGTGGCGAGCGGAGCGAGCCGGCGACCTCCGTAACGCAACGAAGGTTGAGTGGGTGAAGCGTAACTCGGAAAAGAAAAGAGCTATTCTCTCAGTCACCCCCCTTGCCCCCCTTCTCCCCCCCCCCCTTTAGGTGGAACTCGAAAGTTAAGAGAATTGGAACATATTTTTTTTCAGATTCATACTTAGGGGCCCGGAATCAGTCAAAATCATTTTTCAAAACTCCCCCTTCTCCTCCCCTTCACTCCCCCCCTATCGTATCTCGGAAATTAGGACACGTAGAGGGTTTTTGATTGTCTTTACTTTATTATTGAGGGGCGTTGAAATTTGTTTACCCTCCCCTCCCCAACCTCCCCTAAAATTGAAAGGGCTGTAACTTTATAACGGTTAGAGATAACCATTAGGTGTTTGAACAAATGTTATAGTAGGCGTCGAAATCTGTCCGGTGGTGGTAAGGTAGCGTAGCGTAGGGAAAAGGTCAAGATAGCTTTCTGGTGGTAGATAGGTCAACGACGAGCAAACTTTAGGGTAATGTTTTTTTAATAGGAAAATGTCTGAGAATGTTGTTTTTTTTTTATTTTAATTTCCGTTTTTATTGAAATAGTTTTTAAAATGGTTTATGGGTTTTTGAGGGGTTTCCAAATCTTTATAGTGCTCTAATGGATTTAAAAAATCTTTTAACGATTTTAATGATTTCTCACATTTTATGAGGGTGAGGCCGTAACTCAGGGGCGACGACGAGCAAAATTTAGAGAAATGTTTTTTAATAGAAAAATGTATGAGAATGTTGTTTTTTAAATTAAATTTCCATTTTTTATTGAAATTGTTATTAAAATATTTTAGGGGTTTTTGACGGGTTTCCAAATCTTTGTAGTGTTCTAATGGATTTTAAAAATCTTTTAACGATTCTAATGATTTCTCAAATTTTTATGAGGGTGAATACTTCTCAAAAACACGAAACCTAAAACGCGAGCTGCGCGCAGCTCGCGCACCCACCCAAATACTAGTTATATGTATATAGATAATACATAAGCTGGTATTAAAATTCAAATGGTAATAACTCCTCTTGCAAAAAACACGATACATATTTGACTTGCCATTGCATTCTAGCATCAAAACGTACTTAATTTTGTAAATATACTTAGTGTGTTCAACCTTTCCAGGTCATTGTTTATCGTAAGCTTGTTTACTTAAAATGGGAGTACCTACCTACATACCAAAGGTTCCTACCCAATACTACTACGGGTCGAGAAGCTCGTCAAATTCGCGTTATCACCAGCACTAACAAACACTAGACATTCAGTCCCGCGTTCGTCGCTCACCTATTTCCAAATACTGCTCTCAAATGGGGGCATCCTGCAGCCGTATTGCAACTCCGTAAGGCACATCACAGACGAAACATCTCAGAATTTGGAGCGACGCGGTATCTTTGTAATAAAGCTCACTGGCGTCAGCACATCATAAAACGGCAAAATGTCTAGTACTCAACTACATCTAGGTGCATAACACCGGAGTAATGCGCTCCCATATAATTGGTTGATGCGAATGCGCTCCCTTGCACATTCTAAGACGTTTTTATTACGCCCGGGAAAGAGTTAATATCACTTTATGTAAAATGCTTTAGCAAGCTTAATTCCATTTTTATTCTGCCTTTATTAAATCCGTTTATTCATAAAAATAGCTGGCTGGAAGTTTTCCTGAGCATCTAATTTTGTTACTGTTAGGTGCACATTGCACCTAGAAATGCAGCAGTGTCCCCCTAAGCTTTTTATGAAAAAATACTTTGTACTTTACTATTATGTAGATATTTCATGCAATTTAGTATTTGTTTTTGTACTGTTACGTCATTTGGTAGGTACCTATATAAAATAATGTAGCCCCATTAGGTCAATAATCATCAACTTAATTTTCTATGGTATGCCCGAATGAATTTTCAAATGTGGGTCACGAGAATGTTAATGTAAATATAATTATTTCTTATTTGTCCTTTGGTAATTACCTAAGTATTTTAAATTGCTTATTGGCCATACTATTAGAACTTAAATAAATAAAAAAAACATAAGTTATGAAGCAAGCCGACATCGGTGTACCAAGATTTTTTGGTGGTCCAAATCTGATCAATCGTCGCTATGAAGAAATGTTTAATAACAGCACCTCCTGTCCACGCCAAAAGATCTCTGTAGCCCTACCCAAGACGTTAGCGCAACAACATTTTAACGTGTCAATTTATAGTTAGTATGATGGAGCAGCCGCGCCGAGCATCAGGCGGACCCTTAATCGCAGATAAATGAATTATGTAGGCACCGATCATCCATCACTGTCGTAATTTTAAGATAAAAGCCATGATGCGAGCTTGCTTCATCAGCTGACTTATGGTGCTGTCGTGAAGATGATCTAACGCTTTAAATCTTAACAAACACAGGAGAATGTTAATCTTGGTTTTTGATTATGACTTTACCAATTTGTATTTCTATGATTTGTTTTAGGATCGCCATTTTTATTTTTGCATAATAATAGTGCTCTATTGAAAACAAATTCAATAAGTCTTTTTAGGGAAACGACTGCAGTTCGAGTTTTTTACGTAAGTTACCTAACCCCAAAATAATATCGTAATGTATATTTCGTAAGTACTTACTTATTGTAATGCTAACTCATAATACGAGTACACCAGAAAAATAAGCCGCTCGTGATGACCGACGGGGATCATGGGTTATTAGTTTTTTTTATTTTATGTTTAAAACTGGGAGAATATTATCAGCCTGAAGGGAAAACCTGAAAAATTGTATTTTTTATATAACTTACGATTACCTACCAATACAGAAACAGAATATCCAATCGAAACTATTATAACGCTAGTAGTGAACAAGGGTCTGGTGCGATACTTGCTTTCTTACTTACTGAAGTGAGTTCACATAAATACGCGTCATAGGCGTTTCCGATTCGAACTTTCTCTGCCTGTACCTACATATTGGTTGAAAGTTGGGTAACTATTGAAAAATTGAATTTATGTTTGTGAACTTTAGTTTATGCATGACTTGTTTATCGAATGTACAGCTACTTACCTAGTCGTATTTTTCTGCATTGCTTACCTCGTTACCTCGCTGCTCGCAAATAATCGACTGCGGTTTGCTGGGAATGTAGATTCTTGAGTTTGATCGCCAGATCAGGAATGTTTGGTTAAGTTTTCCATCAGGTTTCGATTCTCCGATTCTGAGCCTGTTGGTGGCAATAGCCCTTCATAACCCTTTTAAAGGGGCCTACCCTTTAAAAGGCTTATAGGAGATTTTTAATTACTTATCTGGCAAAATGTACGTCTGGTAACTTATTATAATAATATTTAAGTATCATCTTAGTAGCTTTGTGACACAGTCGAGTCCACATGTGTAGGTACTTACAAAATTCAAATTAGGTTTTTTTTTCTTTAGAATATGTTGTGATTTTTCCAGCAGCTACTACCTCATTATGATTTCTAGAAAATGTCTACCTTCACAAAATGTCTGCCTTGAAAATATAAGAACATTACTAGGAAAAAGAATGGCAAATTATGTTCTCTCTAATTTGCCATTATCTTATCGACGTCGGCAGTTCAATGTTTGTCACGCCATTCGTGTTTCACCGATATTCTTCAATCTTTTATTGCGTTCCCCACAAAGTATCTTTTTACCGATCCCAAGTTTCCTATTAACTTTTCTTTCTATTGTATTTCACGGACATTTTCTTTCATTTTTCACTGTAAAAGAAAACTGAACAAAGGAGCGTAGCTAATGCATTTCTTTTGTTTATGTATGCACATATCGATACCGCAACTTATGGCTGGGAATTTCCCGACGTTCTGTATCGACTATCGAACAATACGAGAGCTAGGTAATACATTTTTCAAGGAGCTCGGGGGCGGTTAGGTTGTATCTCTTCAGAATTGCACTCGACTGCCAGTGTTACGTATTACAGCAAATATATGGAAGGATATTAAAGAGATTCAATATATCTACATGTCTCAGTTAACGGTCTAGTTCGTAGATCCGAGTCGTTATCTAGACGTTTGTAGAAGCCATTACACTGCTAATCATTTGAATTGATTCCAGTTAGTGCATACAGGAATTTAGAGGAGTTCGTGACTTGGTAGATCTCTAGGTTCAGCTGTGCTTGCTTAGGTTGGGCCTGGTTTCCTCTGTACCTCGGAAAGTACGTTAAGCCATTGGTCCAGGCTATCATTTGTAGATTTTTGACAGTCGTTACAGATAGTAAGTGGCCTGAAAATCTGACAACCTATCTTACCAAGAGGTATCCTATTACCTAGTGTTTGAGCACAATATTGGAATTTCTTTAAGAAAAACTCGTTGATAACTTGATAGTTGTATAATATGGAATAATTTAGAATTTTCATTAGCGGAGCCAAAATGATGAGTACAAAAGTTTTCTGGTCGGTCTACCTCACAAAAGTGAATGTGTCAGTTAAACAAACAGAAAAAAAAAAATACTGTAGACGCAAAACACAAATGTAATGAATTGCTCTAAAAATATGAGCAGGCGCGAACATAAGCTCCCCCCGTTGAAGGATGGAGAGCTTCAACCTTGAAAATCTTCACCAGTAGGAAGAGGGCACAGGCGAACTAGAGATCGACGCACGCAGCCTCTTGCTGTGTTGATGTCTGCGACTCGAGATATGCCGTCTGGTCCAGGGAAAAGTCTGGCAACACGTCCGAGGCGCCAGTTGAGTGGTGGTGTATTGTCTTCTTGTAAAATGACCAGATCTCCGATGTTTAACTTCTTAGCGTCAGTCTTCCATTTGGTGCGTTGATGCAGTTCGGAGATGTATTCCTTTTGCCAGCGCTTCCAGAAGTCTTGCCTTATTTGCTCAAGACGTGCGTACCGGTTTCGATGGGTGGTGTTCCAATCGTCTTGAACTGGTGTTGGCAACGCGTTGAGTGGTCTGCCAATCAGGAAGTGCCCTGGGGATAAGGATAGGAAATCGTCAGGGGATGAAGACATTGGGCACAAAGGGCGACTATTCAGAACTGCCTCTACTTGTGCGAATAAAGTACCTAATTCTTCGAAAGAAAGATGGGAATTTCCCATGACTCTTTTGACATGATATTTAGCAGCCTTGATTCCAGCCTCCCAAATTCCACCGAAGTGAGGGCTGTAAGCAGGTATAAATGAAAATTTGATTCCTTCTCCTGTTGCAAACTGAGAAAGAGATTCACTATTTAATTTTAGAAAATTGCTTAGCTCCTTAGCAGCGGCAACGAAATTTCGTCCGTTGTCAGAGCAAACCTCCGCTGGCTTGCCACGGCGGGCAACAAATCGACGAAATGTCATAATAAAAGCCTCTTTAGTCAAGTCGCTGACTGGTTCTAAATGAACGCATTTAAAACGCAAACAAATAAATAGACATAAGTAGCATTTTATTAATCTAGCACCACGTCCTTTGCGATTTAATATAAGAAAGGGACCGGCGTAGTCAACTCCAACAGATTTAAACGGAAAGTCAACGGAAACACGATTTGTTGGTAAGTTACCCATTTTTGGGGATAAGGTTTGCCCACGAACACGCACGCAAGTAACACATTGCTTTACAACGCTTCTAGCTAACCTTCTTCCATTTAAAGGCCACACAGTTTCTCTGATCGATGCCAGCAATAATTGCGGACCAGCATGTAAATTTCGCAAGTGTTCGTGTACAAAATAAAGTTTTGTTACATAATGAGAAGAATCCAACAGTATTGGATGTTTTTTATTAAATGAATAATTGGAATTATGTAATCTCCCCCCAACTCTTATTAGATTAGTTGTGGTTTCAAAGAAAGGAGATAAGCACAATAATTTTGATTTAGGCAATAGTGATAATTTCGATTGAATTCTTTTATATTCAAGGGGAAAAGATTGTTTTTGTGCAACTCGACAAATGGAAATAAAGGAATTATTTAATTCATGCACTGATAAAGGGCCAAATAAGCGATTGAGTGTATTTGATGGTTTTGAGTTGTGTAAAAATCGTAAAACGTATGCAAAAGTTCTTTGTAATTTAGAAAATTTTGAAAATACCTTGAAATCAAATGTAGAATCAGGTAAATCAATATAGTGACTCTTTACTTCAGGTAACTCAATGTTTTGATTTTGATGCAGTTTTGGCCAGTTTGTTTCATCGTTGTATAAAAACGAGGGGCCTTGCCACCACATCAAATTGTCGTGAAGGTGATTAGCGTTTACGCCTCGAGAAATTAGGTCAGCGGGATTAACGTCGGTGGGAACATGACGCCAATCCTTGCGATTGGTAAGATCTAAAATTTCAGTTATTCTATTAGCCACAAAGGTTTTTAGTTTACTTGGGTCACTGTTTATCCAGCATAATACGATATTAGCATCACACCAATGCGTAATTTTTGTAGGACTAAGTCTTAGGGAGTCGGTAACAGATCGACATAGTTTGGCTGATAACAACGCCGCACAAAGCTCGAGGCGAGGTATAGTCATGGGCTTTATAGGAGCAACCTTGGATTTTGAACATAGTAACCTCACTGTCACCTCATCGTTTTCGTTCAGCGTTCTCATGTATATACAAGATCCGTAGGCAACTTGAGAGGCGTCGCTGAACGAATGCAGTTCTATGGACTTTGGTGAGTCACCAATTACTTTACGTGGAATATGAAGATCCGCAAGTAACGGTAAGTTTTTTGAGATTTCATTCCAGCCTTCCTGTATATCGTCAGGTACAGGCTGATCCCAATCAATTCCCTTGATCCACAACCTTTGAATTAGTATTTTAGATTGAATTATGCATGGGCTTAATAACCCGAGTGGATCAAAAATACGAAGTGATTGCGACATTATAAATCTTTTTGTAATTGTGCTATCCAAATTGTTAGTTTTTACAGGAAAATGGAACGTGTCATCACTTGGATCCCATCCTAGACCAAGAGTACTGGAGGATTCACTCAAGGTAAGTTTTTCCTTTGTATTCATTTCTATATTATGACATAATTTAGGTAAATTAGTTTTGTATTTTCGCAGGGGAAGACAAGCTGCATTTAAAGCAGTAGACAGTGCCTGTTGGATGTATATTAGTTGATCTTCATCATCTGAGCCTGTAATGACGTCGTCGACGAAGAAGTCATTTTGTATTATAGTTTTAATTGATTCGTCATCACACTCTTCTCCTACCTGCCACAGACATCTAGTGCTAAGATAGCTGGCACTTGCAGTACCGTAAGTGACAGTATCTAAACGCAAAGTTTGAATAGGATGCGACTCGTCTTCTCTCCATAATATTAGTTGAAGATCACAATCATTTGGATCTATAGCAATTTGTCTATACATTTTAGCTATGTCTCCAGTCAAAATGTACTTATATTGACGTGCTCTAATTAGAATGGAGAATAGAGAATTCTGCAGATTAGGCCCAACCATTAAGATGTCATTTAGAGAGTAGCCAGAAGTTGTAGGAGTTGAACCGTCAAAAACTACGCGAATCTTGGTGGACTCACTGTCCTCTTTGAAAACAGCATGATGACATAAAAAATATGAAGGATTTGGTATTGCAATAGGTGACACTGAAAGATGTCCTAGGCTTGAATATTCACGTATAAATTCTACGTAATGTGACTTTAGTGTCGGATTTTTTCTAAATCTTTTTTCGAGATTTTTGAAACGTTTTTTAGCTAGGTTATAAGAATCACCGAGGCAGTCAGGTGAATCCTTTAGTGGTAACTTCACTCTAAATCTGCCATTACTCAACCGAGTAGTGGTTTTGTGAAAATGTTTTTCACATGCTATTTCGTTGGGACTGAGAATCTTTCTTTGGGGTAGATTCTCAAGTTCCCAGAATTTAGTGAGCATTTCATCCAAGTTGTTGTTCGAAACGATTGCATGATTGCATTGAATATTTTGATTGTATTTTTGTACATTGATAGGGCCGGCTATAAGCCAACCTAATTTAGAATTTTGTAATTTAGGATTATTTGGACCTAGGGAGCGTTGTCCGCTGACTAGTATGTCCCAGAAGATGTCTGCACCAATGAGCATCTCAATGGACGCAGGTTCATTGAATTTAGGATCAGCTAATATAATACCCTTTGGTATTTTCAGATGATGTATATCGACGGAAATCTTTGGAATGTCTCCGGTAAGTTGACTGAGAACATAACAAGACAACTTAACTTGGTAAGTACCATGGATTGATTTTAGGTGAGTAACACAACTTTCTGATACTATGTCACATTTATTATTTCCTATTCCTATAACGTTTAATGCATTTATAGTATTACACATTAAACCTAATTTTTGTTGCAGGGATTTTGTGATGAAAGTAGATTGGCTGCCACTATCTAACAGCGCGCGAACCCTTTCGGTTTTGTTATTTAGAGGATTGTACACTTCTATAATAGCCGTAGACAAAAATACATGACCATTATTTTGTTGAGAGAAAGCCACTACGGTTTCCCCTTTAGTATCGTTATTTGCGTTTGTTATGTTACAGTTAGCTGATACGCTAGGATCGTGAAGCAGAGTATTATGCCTTTGGTTGCAATGCCGACACGATCCCATGCCGCACTCAGTGGCAGGATGACCTTGGCGCAGGCAATTTGTACATAATTTATATTTGGATATGCATGACATTTTCTCTTGAATGGATTTTGACTTAAAGGTTGGACAATCATAAATCCTATGATTTCCATCGCATACTACACATAAATAAACAGTTGAAGTATTATTACGAACTTGTGAAGTGGATGCCAAGACATTGGTACTTTGATTACGGCTTGGTTTATTAGAAGAGGATTTATTGTGATTTGATTGATTAGCCGAGGGACGTGGGTTTTGTTGTGATTTAGAATTATTGTTGGTTATAGATTTATTTTGATTAAATGATTCTAGTACATTAGCGCGGTCAATTAAAAATTTATTAAATTGCTCCAAAGTGGGCACGTCATTCACGCAATCTATTGTGTTGCGATATTCTTCCCATTTTAGTATGGTACGACTATCCAATTTAAGCAATAAAATAAATATAAGCAACATGTCCCAGTGGTCTGTAGGTAGACCTAAACTCTTTAAAGCTCTTAGATTTTTAGTGACGTTATCAACCAAACACCGAAGAGACTTATCTGACTCACGCGTGATAGGTTGAATATTTATTAAGGAGTCTAGGTGATGATTCATGAGAATCCTTTTGTTATCGTATCGCTCACAAACCTGTTTCCAAGCCGCCTGGTAATTAGCCGACGACACTTCGAGGTTTGATATAACACGTGCAGCGTCGCCATCCAGGTAAGAGACTAAGTAATGAAACTTATGTATATCTTGAATGCGCTCATTTTTATGAATCAAACTAAGAAATGTGTCCCGAAATTCGAGCCAGCGGAAGTGTGATCCATCGAACTTCGAAATTTGTATTTGAGGCAATCTAAAACTCAAGTTTTGATAATCCGAGTCCGCATTTACAAGGATAGACTGACGGCGCTTACCATCATCATCACTACTATATTGTTGTAGTTCCGTCTTGGCTATGGCTATATTTTGAACTATGTCTTGTTCAATGCGTTCTCGCTCATCAATTTCTACTTCAATATTTGGAGCATTTAAAACTTCAATCTCTGTCTGCAAATGATCAAACCTTGTCGATAATCCTTGAAACTTATTTAATCTTAAATTCAATTCCGCAAGGTCTATATTTGATAACTCAGGTAATTTACTAATTTTATCTAAATAATTTCTAAATTTTGTAATTTGTCCTTTAATTGAACTACGTTTTACTAGTAATTCTCTTAAAGACACCGTTGCAGAGGATTTTTCCTCATGCGTCATTTTGAACGGTAATCAAATATAAACTAAGCTAAGTAAGTGAATCAAATGTTTAGTACCAAGCTTCAACCCACTGGAGCTTGATTATATCGACAATGTCCAAACTGATTCGGAAAAGAAATAAAATAATGATACTCTCACGCTCCTCCTTTCGGTGGAATCCCCTGGGAGCCTGGTTTCAGCTGGCTGCGGTGCCTCACTCAGCACACCGGCAGGGATGGCTGCAGGTGCAATTTGGACACAGGATAACACCTGAAAATTTCGGCAAATCGCTTAAATATAGGGAAAATACCGAATATATCGGGGTGGGAGTATGACAATTAAGATAAAAATGTATTTACTTTTGTGTATGTTATTTTGCAAATGAAGTTAATGAACAAGAACGGGAAATTAGAAAAAGGGCAATATAATTTTATGTGTAGGTACCTTTACCTATGTACTTATTGGTCATGATAAAACCTATAAAATTAAGGAATATAGCACTAATAGAGGCTAGTTAATGGAATAGAGGTAATTTAGAACGGATTATGTATGGAATTTGGAAATTGGTTGTACTTAGGTGAGGTAGAACGGAACAAAGGAAGGCACTTAACTTGTGATATTGATGTCTTGATGGATTTCCGATACGATCTTTAGCTGAATCGTTGGCACGGAAGACCAGGCTGACTGCTTGTATTGTTGTAGCCTCCAATTTTCGTTCTTCTTGTAACCTTCGTATCGCCGAGTATGACGCAACTCGTGTGATAAGTTACTGAATTTCTTGAAATGTCCTGTCACGGTCGCCAATTTTATTGTTTGAGCACAATATTGGAATTTCTTTAAGAAAAACTCGTTGATAACTTGATAGTTGTATAATATGGAATAATTTAGAATTTTCATTAGCGGAGCCAAAATGATGAGTACAAAAGTTTTCTGGTCGGTCTACCTCACAAAAGTGAATGTGTCAGTTAAACAAACAGAAAAAAAAAATACTGTAGACGCAAAACACAAATGTAATGAATTGCTCTAAAAATATGAGCAGGCGCGAACACCTAGTACTAAATGGGTTATGGAGGTCAGATAGGCAGTCGCTCCATGTAAAATACTGGTATTCAGCTGCATCCGGTTAGACTGTAAGCCGACCTCAACATACTTGAGAAAAGGCTAGGCAGATGATGATGTACGGTCGAACAAGCTATTTGGTTTACACTTTACAATGTAATTTGTGGGTTAAACTGTAAACCAATTAGCTTGTTCGACCGAACAAGAGCGGGCTTTTAATGCCATAAGGCATTCTCTACCAGTCAACCTTTGGGTCAAATAAGAGAGCATTTAATTATTTTAATTTGTGTTTTGTCTCTTGAATCTGCATCTTGGTGGTATAATAGCAACATCCCATTGGCGTTATAACTGTTAAGGTGTTATTAACGTTATTTTAAATAAATAAATGCTTCATCCTTATGTGTAGGTATCCGTATTTAAGCAGAATAAATGATTTGATTTAAGGCGCGTCCCCAAGCAAAAGCCGTTTTTTGTGCTTTTTTTGGAGCCAACTACTCTATAACCAAAAGAAATACCAAGTAATAACAAATACATTCAATTTCTACATATTCTTGACTGCAAAATGGTAGTTTTTTTTTAAGTCTCATAATATTTAATAAATCCATCCCCTCACAATGAAACGACAAAAATAAGAAAAAAATATTTATAACATGCTTCTTCTCGTAAAGTTAACATTATTTTGATTTCCTTCTTATACTAATGGATAGGCAACTTAATAATGAACATAATGCTAGTTTTCTTTTTTCTTAAAGACGGAAACTTGATTTTATAAAGAATAAAAACCACTAATTTCGCACTATTCGACCCGCAGTGACTGACGTAAAAACCACTTCGTAGTGCAAGCTGATCAGAACTGTATTCTAACAGTGATTCAAACGAAGTTACCACAAATAGAGTTGCTAATTCCGCTCGGGGACGCGCCTTAACAGTTTTACAGGTGGCAAGAAAGCCTGAGAACCAGTCTTTTATCAAGGGGGCGGGGGGTATTACCCAGTACTAATTGGGTTGTGGAGGTCAGATAGGCAGTCGCTCCATGTAAAATACTAGTAGGTCGACTTCGGGTCTAAGTCGACCACAATATTGTTAGTAGTAAAAGGCATATAAATACGACATAAACTCAGTTGAGGTTTAAATCATTTAATAAAATAAGTGATGTATTAATTTCTTATAAAGAACACATTTTAAGAGCAGTCATTGGCTGTTTCATAAACGATTTTCTAAATAAAATAAGATCTATTATGGGATGAGAAATGAACATGGGTGTTCTCTAATTTATTTCACATTGATGCTAACATTTTCGAGTAAAACATAAAATAGTTAGACATCTATGCGTCCTCGTGGCTGGCACAATGACTGATGTAAACGACCCAATATGTCGAGACATGTTCACAAATTGCAACACCGTAACAAGTTTCATAGCTCGCTTCTAAACATTGTAAGGCCGTTTTCTACGTAACACACATCTTCACAATATACCAAGAACATCAGAAGTTTTATATAAATTTAATATGAAGCCTTTCGACAAACATTACAACAGAAAGAGAATAAACGTATGTACCATAAAAATATTAATATTTAACGCTATATTCAAATATCGATTTCGTAATATTTATTTTTCTGTACTCTTCTATGTATTTCTCACGAGAAAAGATTTTTTACAAGTTTTTTTAAGTACCGACATCTACTACAACAAAGAGTAAGAAACATTCTATAATGAATCAGGTTTTACAAAAAACTTTTATTTTCCTCGCCGAGTAATCTGGCCAATAAATTTATGCATATCAAAATATATACCAAATACATTTGTTTAATTCGCTGGGTCGTCATTGATATCATTTTCTTTAAAATATAACGCGACATCTTCAATATTTATATTAAAAAATTCTTACGGCTAATTGGGTAACTGAGAACATAAAAAGTGATGTATTGGATGTAATATTAATTCATAGTAGTGTTCGAATGTCAATGGCACAAGAAATGTCCACTTACTGTGTTTAACCGAAGTGTTTCTGCCGCATTACATAAAAGACTAGTGTTTTGTTCTAATGTAAAATGTCTGTAGACATTAAAATAAAACATAATATTTGAGTTTTACTTGAGAATGGGGAACTTGCACAAAGTTAAAATGAAGTAAAGTGTTTAACAGATATATTTCAATAACAAGTTACGTCAATTCCTGTCAAGGGATCGTAGGGTCGTGGTAAGGACATTGACGGGGCGCGCTTCTGTATTAGTTCTGTTTTTGGACACCCGCCAAAAGGTTCTTTTGAAATTATACTGACACCTTTATATTTCAAAATGTGACGTCACGTCAAGTCCGTCAGCGTTTTCGTGTCAAGTTCCCTCAGAAAGACAAGCAGATTGTTAAAATAAAGTTAAAACCTACACTAATATGAAACGTACAAAATTAACTACAAATTTACAAATTGCATCAGGTACGTACATTGTAATTAAACTAAAGTATTAAAATAAGCGTGTAGCGACGGTCGGTTAGTTTACCATTTCCTATGTATAACATAAAATATTAATAATTATACTTAATTACGAAGCGTTATCAATTAAGCATAAAATCATGATGAGATAACAACATAATGGCGTGTAATACAAACAAGACGAATTCGTAATAACCGAACATGTACAAGTTGAATGAAACTACTAACATATAGCACCTAGACCGGCGCACGTGTGCCGGGCGCTGTCCATACAAATATGGCTAAGAAACAACATGATCAGGCAAGCAAAGTCGAATCGTAACCGTTTCACTGGGAACACACAGTCATTCACTACACCCTACATAGTCAAAATTAAAACAATAATATCAATCTTCATCTCGTTCAAACAGATCCAAGAACTTTAAGTCGTTTTATATCACTCTTTAAAAACATTATATTACAAGAATCGATAGACAAAGATATTCGTTCAACAGGAATACTCTCTCATTGAAACACTTTGAAAGAACAACATTGCGTAGTGAACGAGTGGCGGCGACGCCTGCAGTTTGTAACTGGAGGAGTGCCGTCGTATCGCTGACCCTTGGCCTCGTCAAGGGATACTGGTGACACAGACTTTGATCAAGCCGTGCAACACTTTCTTATTTCGTTTCAACCTTATAGGTTGAAAGATATGCTATCCGTTGGACGACAGTTCGTCTTTGAGCCACTGCGGAACAGTCCTGCCTATCCGCACGAGGAGTTTAGACAGCGCTGTGTTGTGAGGCGTGTAGTAACGCTTCAGGAACTTGGCGGACTTCTCCTCCATTGGCGGATATATCCGACCTTTGGATTTACCGAGACATTTCGTCCTGTCGTTGCCTACTGCTTGGCAGAAAAATCCTTTTTTAGCATCGTACCTGAAACAAAAATGGAGTGAAAATATTTGTATTGAAACCTCTATCTTCTCATACATCACGGAGCGCCTTTGTACTATTGACGTTTAATGTACACAGGACTATTATTTACAGGACAGTAGACAAACGATCCATCTTGTAAGTACATTATTTACCTACATTCTTGTCCTAGAATTCCTTTCTCATGCTCATGCCTATTATTCCGTAAGTCTTTCAATAATTTCATCTACCCACCCGTATTGCTCGAAGCGTCCGAACCAATGGAGCGTGCTTTCCCGTTATTGCAAACCAACGTCCTATTTAGTTCCATAAAGCATATATTATTCAGTGCCTATTATATCGATACGACGCATCGAGCGCAAAGACCTATTTGACGTGGTTTAAATCGAAACTATTCTACTTCAGTATTAAATGAAACAACATTTGCGAGTACCAGATACAGAATTTTCATTGAGAGCGAGTCCTACGGCACGGCGGGGAACGAGAGGCTATTTTCCTAAGGAAGGCTTAGAATTGCAACAAGCTGCTTTATGTAGATAGGGCATTATGCAGTGATATTAGTCCCAGCGAGTTGCTTCTGCGAAGTTGTGCGCCTAGAGTTTAAGGGGCCATTGTAGCTAAGTTATCGCCAATTGGAGAGGTTGCTGGTCTCGCCGGCGACCGTACAATATCACTTTACAAGGTGTGGACCAGTTTTATGTCTTCGTATCTTCACGAGTTTGTTGCCTCGGCACAATACAGTGTTGGGCGAAAACGCGGCGTGACTTAATGTTTATGAGCAGCATTATCTTTTACATTAATTCTAGATCGTTATTTTTGGTGTACTTACGGAAAGTGGATAGTTATTTGACAGGAACAACATTAACAGAAGTGGAAAAAAACCACTTCAGATATAACGTGAGTAGGAAGTCCTACGCAATGACCTTTATATCTTTGTATAGGAGTTGGTAGGTATTTAGGTGGCAACTTTAATACGGAAATGTCATTTAAACTGACCTGAATCCTGAAAAAGACTTACATTGCGAACTTTACCCCGCCTCCACGTTTTATCAAAGATTCCATGTCTTATAGATCGTCACTTCATGATAACTGAAGACAACATACATTTTTAGGTCGCTTTTAGCGATAAGACCGCCATGTTAAAATTCTATAGGTACTTGTTTGTTATACATCCTACTAATATTATAAATGCGAAAGTTTTTAAGTGTGGATGTTTGTTACTCTTTCACGCAAAAACTACTGAATGGATCTGGATGAAATCTTGCACACAGATAGTTTATAACCTGGATTAAAACATAGGATACTTTTTATCCCGGTACTAAGATCCCATGAAACATTTATCAAACTTCTCGCGGGCGAATCCGCTGGCAAAAGTAATTAAGATAATTTTATTCTTTTCCGTGCACTTTCAAAAGCACTTACTTGAGCAACTTATTGTAGTCGATATGCGGTGATATCTTGAGGAACTTCTGCAGGGTGTTCATGACGGCGGCTGGCTCCGAGCGAAGCTGCGAGCCGTCGATGATGTGCAGCTGATGGCTGCTGTACTCCGCCAGCCAGCGCTCCAGGTAGTGGCTGTACTTGCCCGGGTTTAGGCAACGGTTTCTATGGACATATTGGTTTGTTGAAGGTGGTATTTTGTGGAAAGTGAACAGCGGACTGGCAGCGGACGACTTTAACAAATATTTCTGTCTGTTATTCTGTCCATCGTCAGGTTTACTTTCTAAATGTATTTTTTGACGTGACAAAGTCTAATGAATCGATGAACGCCGGCTGCATGCACGAAAAAGTGTCCCGTTACGCTCATTGTAACGTTACGATCGGAGCGTATGTATGCAATCATTTCATCACTGTTTTGTTATGATGTTGTCACGTTAAACTATCGTCCGTAAACCGACTTTACAGACAACTTATTTTTTTTTTAATGTTTTCTAAAACGTGTTCCATAACATAACATCACGCCTGTTATCCCCGAAGGCTAGGCATACGTGTACCTAATAATACACCCAAATCTGGCCAGTTATGTTTAAGATCTACGTAAAAGGAAGCGAGCCTATTGCTATCAACCGGGCGCAAATCCGAACTCCGTCGCTGCCACTGAGAAATTCGTAATGGAAAAACCCAATAACACTTTGGCCGACCTTGGAATCTAACCCAGGACCACATGCTCAGCAGTCGCGCTTGCGACGACTGGACTAACGAGTAGTGAAGAAAGAAAGAAAGAAAGATGTTACATTTAAGGCTGATGCTCCAGGATGGCCTGCGAAATTCAAAATTTCTTACGTTTCTTGCAATTTGCAGGCCAGTGCTGGGTTATAATTATATTTATTAAAATATGTTTGGCGGCTGTAAGGCGGAAACTACACACGTCTTACAGTCACGAGCAATATTTTAATCAACATACAACCTAGCAATGGCTGCAAATTGCAAAAAACGTAAGAAGTTTTGAATTTGCAGGCCACCCTGACGCTTTCACCTTAATATTATATTATTCCTACCAGTTGTCCTCACAAAAAATCTTCAATTTTCCACTCAACTAAATAATAATATTTAAGGTAGAAAACACAAACAATATCAATTTTAATAATCCATTCTGAGCACATTAGCCTGCGGAGGGAATGCGCGTGATGCCTGATAATAAATTCATGGCGTTGTCAAGTATACAATAATCTTTGAGGCGCACGCTCACAAATACAACTGGCTTATTTTAATGTTAAATGGATTTCGTGGATGTACCGTCACGTAGTCTTGAGGGAGTAGAGCTGGATTATAAATGTTATAATATATGGTGTCATTTTGCGAAAGATAGGAACTATGAATATTGATGTAGCAAAAATATTTAGTGGCTTCCAGGAGTCAAGATTTACAGTGACGTAATGTGTGTGTCGCGTGTCCTCCTGTGTATCGTAAATTTATGGTCTGATCATCCAACTGTATCTACAGGGTGTAAACAGACTCATCACGAAACCATCAACTAAACATTCTGAATATCAAACTAAGTAACTTTACTCAATAAGTATTGCTGGGACATGACACTCAAGACATTGTACTGATGGATAGATTGAATAGTATGGGGGTCGTGGAGGTGTTTTAAGTAAAAATATTACAGTACTTAAAAACTTGTATTAAAAAAAAAAAACTTGTCATAAAGTTGGAATCTCCGTAACTAGAAGGTAAAAAAAAATGATCACAATGACGGAGAGAACAAGTGCATTTCGGCTTCGTTAAGAGGTTTTTTAAACATTTGATAGGTCGGCCAGTACCTGCCTCAATATGATGGCAATTATACTCGCCCCTCATCATCTGCTTGTCTTTTCCCATCTATTTTGGGGTAAGCTTCCAGTCTAACGGAGTGAGTGCAGCTGAATACCAGTATTTTACACGGAGCGACTGCCTATCTGACCTCCACAACCCTGTTAGTACTGGGTAATACGATACTATACACCGTGTTTCCGGACGAAATCCATAAACTTCGACCGGTCATTGTACTCATCATTATGAAAAATGTTTACTATGGAACCATGAATCGCGAAAAAAAAAACAGTTGTTCCATACATTAATGTCGAGTTGATGTGAACATAATTGTAGGGAACAGCAGATTCTTTTTCGCGATTCAGGGTTTGGTCCCATAGTATAAGATGTTCATAATGATGAGTACACTAACCGGTCGAAGTTTACGGATATCGTCCGGAAACACGGTGTATAGGTATCTATACATATAATAAAATCGTTGAGACCAAAAAATCTGTACATTGAAGATTAAAAAAAAAAAATCGCCCAGGGTGACTTAAAATAAGTAACTGAACATATTAAAACCATTTTTAAAATTTTTGTTTGTTTGTTTGTTTGTTTGTTTGTTTGAACGCGCATCACGTAAAAACTGCTGGACGGATTTTGATGAAAACTTCACTAATCTATTTAAATAAACTCAGAATAACATTTAGGCTATAGAAATTATGGAAAATTTTGGAAAAAAGGGGTGAAAAGGGGGGGTAAAGTTTGTATGAAAAAAAATTTTTAGATTGTTCTAGAATCATGAAACTCAGAATAAATACTTATTATTAAAAATAAAGAAATACCTGTTTCAGCATTTTTTTAAAATTGCATCCAGAGACGTAAAAAAGAGGGTTTTGTGTTTAAAATTAATAAACTTCATACACCTATAGAACAAAATCCAATGAAGTATAAACCTTTAAAAGTTGCTGTAAGTACTTCAAATCTAATACAGGTAAATATAATTTCTCAATTTTCTTGAAATTTCATTTTTGAAGTGAATACGCCCAAAATAGCGGAACTCAAGAAAATCGGTATAAGTACTTGGTAATACAGGGTGGAAACGGTAAACGGGGCAGTAAGGGGAACTGCAGCTACACGAAAAAGGTCAAAGAAACAATCCATAATTATTTCGCTAAAAGTGCAGTTAGCAAGAAAATTGCCATTTTACATAAAACAATTTTTTTGATGCCAATAATGATAAACCTTAACCGTTGCAGCTACATGAAAATGGTCTTAGGAAACCATCCGTAATTTTTCGTGAAATTTTGATCCCCATTCACAGATAAAAAAAAAGTAAGTACAGTTAGCAAGAAAATTGCTATTTTACACAAAACATTTTTTGATGCCAATCGATCCTGTTTCTAATACTCAACGGTTAAGGAAGCTCTCCTTTCTGCCCGGTTAATCGTTTCCACCCTGTATTTACAAATGAAATAATACTACGAAGAAAATGTAGACTATACGAATGTACATCAGACATAAAGCCCGAAAAGTTACAAGTACAAACGAGTTCAAATCCTATCTACAAATAATAAAAATGCTTTGTCCTGAAGCACTGTGATGGATCAACGCACAGCCTTTACCGCAGATTGTAGAAACCTGAAGCTTGGAGGGTGTATTTTTTGTATAATAATTTCAGAAAATCATATCTTATCGTATGCCTATAATACGATAAGAAAGGATTTTCTGAAATTATACCCCTAAGGGGGTGAAAAGGTGGGGGGCAAAGTTTGTATGGGAAAATGTGATTCCTTGGTCCAATCTACTTCAAATTTTGCTATCAACAATATTAACAGAATTGATGGACGCGTTTCGTATTGCACGTAAATTGATTTCAATGCATCTTATCTTAGGAGATACACCGTTTTAAATAACTCTGCAGCAAAATAATGATCATGTACCGGGCGCGCATTTTCATTATGCGGAAGGATGTGTATGATGTGCTCTTTGAAAATTGTATTATAGGTGCTTACGACCTACTCTCTGTAACCCTTTCTTTCTCTTATGTGACGCAGACGAAGTTGCGCGGGTCAGCTAGTATAAGTAATAAATCTCATGTAACTATTACATGAGAATTAAGCATACTCAACTGGCGAAACATGAAGTATACCTCTACATAACCATTGGAGGATTACAGTTGTGATGTTATGTGTAAATACTAAGTTCATCAATAAAGAACCACCAAAACATTCAATGTCTTGATCATATCTTGATTGAAAAAAAATACGCTGACAACAAAAGAAAAAGGAAAGCATTTTCAATTGATCTAAAAATGAAATAATAACGACGTTGCTCTTCCCGATCACCGGATCGCTATCTGTACTTCAAACTCCGAACTGAAGGGTCTTGTTATCTATCTGAACAAATCTTATTCGGCTGGAAACGTTTACAGCATTGTGTATTTCCACTAAGCAAGTTGAAATCAGAATTTCTATACATTCCGTTTATAATTTGATTAATAATCAGATTTTGATCTTGATGTTCAGAATTTCTGTACATTTTGATTACAAGTAGCTTGATAATCAGCATTTCTATACATTCTGATTATAATTTGCTTAAAAGAAAAGCGCAATTCGCTGTACACGATTGAGCACAACATATTTCACGATCCCCAAGTTCGGTTGTTAATTGAAACTAAATCGTTTTCATGCCTATTGGCCCTCCAAATGGGATTACGTAAGTCAATAAGCCCCCCACTTCATCCGCACCGTTATAGCGTGAAGTTAAGGAACCAAATGGCATAAACGAGTAGGGAGATGAAAAGTACAGTGAAGGCATTACATTTGTTATTAATGTACAAGAGCCGGGTTCGCGCACAAAAATTGTGATCCAATATGAGAGGGTCGAAGGCCGACGTAAAATATACGCCTTTGCGTGAGATCGAAAAAAATACAATATTAAGAAACCGTAGTTGCTCCCGATGTCTACGAGATGTTTTATTACAGTGTGGAACAAAGAACATGTATTTTATGTTTGTTTTGGACACTTAGCTCTGCAGTAAATAGAAGTTTAAATGGTTCACTGGTGTAATAGAACGTGACTTCGTTGTAAGAGGAAAACACTTAGGAACTTAAGCCATGACACATTAAGTTGTTTTCTTCATACTTAATTACTGTTACCTATCTTTGCAAACATTACTAAAAATCACGTCATGTCTAATAAATTTTCATAAACATCGCTGTAGAAGGAAAACATTCAGGATACTGCCTACTCAAATACTCATATTCGTCAGGTTTGTGTGTGGTTTCAAAATGTCTTTCCTACTTACGTATTTAAAAAAATAAAACATGCAAGTAAAGTAGAACAGATACCAGTGAAAATACAAATTCCCGTAAATAAACCAACCTACTAGCCTAAAATAATATTAAAAAAAATATGCTTACCTCAAATCCCTGAGGGGTTTCGGTGCGGAATCATTCGCCGCGATGACTGTATGAAATGTATAGTTGTTTGCGACCGCATCGCCGTGCGACCGAATGTGTTGGTACCACGAATACGCTCTGCACAACAGACACACGGATTTTTATGTGAATTATTCAGAGCACGACACGTTACTGTGATATTAAAAATATTTGTTAATTTCTGTAGGAGTCTGATAGCTTTTTGTTTCGTTTTGCGAGTTGTCGGACTGAGCTTTTAATAAGTATCTTCTGGTGTTTGTGTGTGCAAACATTTATGGTGCATTATTTATTACTGAGATAAAAGGACAAATGGTAAAACTGCATCTGGTATTTCAGAAGGAGGTGAAGAATTAATTTCATTATTTCAATTTAATGTGGACAAATTTTACCAATGAAACAGAGCCCAAATAGCACATGTAAAAACATCGTTTCAGAGCCTTCAGTATAATCAATATTGCGTTACCATGATGAAAGTGCCGACTCTTGAACGCCGTTTAGATGTGTTGACTACGTTCAGTTACAATGGTAAAATCGGCCCGAAAACGATTTTTCATAAGCCCGAAAGTCTTGTTCGATTGTAAAAATTTGGAATACTATTGCAGATATTTTACGGCATTTGATTAAAATACATATGCAAAAGACTTGAGCAATATAAACTCAAGATGGCTGGCCATTCCTTGACACCGCAACGCAATAACGTTACGGATTTGAGCAAGCAGTTTTACTGGCTTGAGTTACGAGCTCCTTTTGCAGTCGACGTTTTTCCTCAATCGACAGTAATTTACTTAATACTACTAATGACGAATTACACGAGATAGCTTTTCCTTGATGTTTTTCTTTTATGTAGGTATTTGGGTTCGATTTGTGAATACTCTCGACGCAGTAGGATACAGGTGGTGAGTTTCAAATGTGTTCGTTAATCAAATATGTCAGTCCTACCATATCTGTTTCTTAAATTGACCAAAACGTTCATTTAATATATTTTATGATTTTTAAACACTGAAAACGCTAAACGAACGTAATTATGAATTATGACATACTGGTTTGTGTCACGTGACGACGTAAAGTGCGCGCAACTATACAGTATGAAACCGAATTTACGCGACTCTTATAATTACGCTCGTTTGCTTACTAAATAAGACCTGTAAGAAGACACACCATAGATAGGTATTATAAGACGGAAGAAAACCGAAAACCTCCTCAATCGATATAGCACAGCACTACGTGGGGACGTTATGTGGAACATCACTAATTTTTCTCTCTTGACATTTGGACGATTTCGCGGCAAAAGTGTTTCGAGTGTATTTTATTTTCTAAACCTGCATACATGATTAATTTGTTTATAAAAACTCTTTTAATAACTTATAGTATGTAATATATAGCTAGTTGGTACGTAATACGAATACATCGCGCTCTTTCTTCAAAGACATTCTTTGTTAACTATGTCCTCAATTCATAGATGCTTAACACGTACCTACTGTAATTAATTATACCGTATCTTCTTCACGTATTTTATTCTCTTTTGTCCCTGACTACGGATCATTTTAAGTGTGACCATAAATAGCTTTATTCATAGTGTTGTTAGAATTAAAAACACGCATGTCACATGGCGTGCGTAAGAACACCGCCGAGATTTAAATTCGGAGAAGCGTTTGATTCGAATTGACAGTTTTTTAGACTTACAAACATTTGAATCAAACAGATCACTCAGGATTGTTTAAGTAATAGTTTACTATTTTCGAATGGATAGGGGTTGCACATAACCTTCGTTCGTGAGAATTTATTATAAAAATATTACTTCCCTTTTTTAATCGGATTTTGTAACCAACTTATTTTTTTTTTGCACGGAACCCTAATTCATATTCCGAAATAAAAGTAGCCTAAGTTACTTCTTATAACATCAGATAATTATGTGTCAGTAAAAGTCCCGTAAAAATCGGTCCAGCCGTTTTGGAGATTAGCACAGACACAACAAACAGACAGACAGACAAAAAAGAAAAAACAGCCGCGTATATTTTCAAATGACAGTTAAAAGCTGTTTTTTTTGATATTACAAACATATTCTTCAAGTTCTTTATTTGTATAAATAAAAACCCTTGACCAATAATGTAACAGTCTACTAAACATTCCGCCCACGCCACTAGGCTCAAAATAGCTAAATATTTGCTCGTGTAATTTTTGTTTTAATCTCCGTGAAAAGTTTATACTAAAGGCTACGAACTACATTTCGGTGCTTCTAAGAAATGTAATCAAAATAGCTCTATAAAGGAATTCAAATGAATTTTCTTGGAAAACTTTTGCGGATATAAATTCAGATTTTAAATTTGCATTTTGATGAACGAGGCCTGACGGGCGACTGATAAAATATTTCTTTTACAATCTTCTAATTACGATTAAGACGCCTGCGGAGCATGCGTATTTCATACAAACGTAATACCAAAATAATTTGTAAATTAAACATATTCTTAAGGTAGTGTGTATTTATTTCGATTGGATTACAGAATATCTAGGTTCCCAAATATATATTTTGATTGGATACTGATTATAACAAGAGTTATAAGAAAAATAAGTTTTCTATGGAAATTTTAAATTCCTCATATCTCGTCTTTGTACCATTGTCCTCTCAAAAAATATATTTGGGAACATAGATATTCTGTAATCCAATCAAAATAAATACACACTACCTTAAGAATATGTTTGATTTACAAATTATTTTGGTATTACGTTTGTATGAAATACGCATGCTCCGCCGGCCCCTTAAGACTGTAAGATTGATGTGCCTTTTCCTGTTTTAATTGCTGCCATTTCGTAATGTGGCGTATCGTTCAGCACTCGTAGACTTTGCTTAATCTAAATTTTGATTTTGAATATAATAGGGAATGCTCCTGACTAAAAAAACTATGATTCCATTTAGTCCGTTTGTTGGATTATCGAAAAATATTGGATAATACGTATTTTATTGTTTGATCATATCACGTTTCTCAATTGACGAAGATAAAACGCATTATAGATCATAAGTGGCTTGTGACGTCACAAAAGCTAAAACAACGTGTGACGTCACATGAGTTTTCGACGCACTGTATCGTCTTCATTTTTTCTTTCCGACAAAAAGGAAAAATACGTGTCCTCTATTTTTTGGAAATCTATCTGAGGGACTAAATAGATTAAAAATAATAGTAATAAAATAAAAATAAACTTTTTTATATTATGTCTGGTTCGGCAAGATATGGGAGAAACCTTTGCCCAGCCCATGGCTGTTAAAAAAAATGTATATTATTAGATTATGCCCCCGGTTTCGCCCGCGTGGAGTTCGATAAATGTCCCACGGGATAATACTACCGGGATAAAAAATAACCTATGATTTAATCGAGGTTCTAAGCTATTAGTATGCTAAATATCATCTAAATCCGTTCCGTACGCTTTGCGTGAAAGAGAAAGAAACATTCATGCATCCTAAAACATCTGCATTAAAATTATTAGTAGAATAGCTCAGATACTAACCGAATCTTAATATACAGGAGGCTCATTAAGGAAAATAAGGAAAGTCATTTTAGAATTCATGAAGTATCGTGTCCTGAAAAATTGTTGAGATAACTTAGTTAAGCTCCTTTTGAATGCTAAAAGGTCATGGAAATTAGGTTACTTAAATAAAAACCGTCCAAGTGCGTGACGGATCGAGCAGTCACTGTTCAGAGAAGTCGGGATGAATACAGGCTGGCCATTTCATAACTGGCAATTGTCAAGGGAATGATTCTGCCCACCTTACTCAAAAACTTTTGGAATGAAACGTAAAGAGAAAACAATTTATTATACATGTTTCGAATTTATATTCAAATCTTTTTTTATTAATTTTAGGCAGTTAATAACCCGAAATACTGTGCCTGCTGTTGTCAAATCCTATCTTGTCTTTGGAAATTAACATTATTTTTTGTTAGTAAAAAGCAATGCTACCAAGTGAGAATTTGAATGGAAGTCGCTTTGGTAGGTACGCATTCCGTTGCGCGGTTGGATCGCCAATGCGTTAAGTCCTAGATCCTCGGGATTTACATACAAACCAGTGCTCACGATACCGTAGCCGACTCGCAATGTATGTGCACTTGTGCAGCTGTCGTATAATTCTGTCTCGATTGTTTATATGTTTATTTAAACTCAAGTATCTTTTCCATGAAGGTTTAAAAGAAGTGAAATTATTTTCTTCCGTAAATAACTTATCAAAATTAACCTTTGTAAGTTGTATTTTTAATAACAATACCTAGTTGAAGACGTTTACTATCTAACCCCTAACAAGTAATGGCGAAAAAAACTCAAGGACTCTTTTTAAACTCTAGACAATTAACCTCCAAATCACACCCTCATTATGTCGTCTGACAAGACAGGGACCAAATGTATGGAGGAATGGTGCTTTTTTATTTTTTCGCGGCCATTAACGTAGCAACGAGTATATATATTACATGAGAGAAAATAACTTAACAAACAGAGTTTTGCACACCGGTAGACCTCAGATTCAATCCGCTAAAATTGCTGTTTTTTGCTCCTCCAAAATCAAGTTCATGGTTCCTTTGACCACTTCGCTCTGTTACCAATAGTTTCAGATTTAGCTCTGATGAGCTAACATAAAATAGGTACCCTGTATCTGATTTAACTCAGTCCGGACTGAGTTCCAACGAGTTCCAAGCTTTACCGCCTTACAAAATTCGGTTCGTTATGCTATTGTGTCCTATATGTAAATAGTTTCGTTAATGGCCGCGAAAAATAAAAAGGCACCAATATTGGTATTTTTTTTTTTAGCACAATATTAACATGACCTGGGTTACGACACATCCCGTGGGATAATTTCAGACCACTATACGAACAAAGCTGTGAAAAGAAGTTTGTAAATAAATAAACCTTCTTACCTTTTAGATGGAGATATGAGGATGGTGATGATTTTGGCGTTGGGAAGCAGCGCGTGCGCTCTCCGCGGTACCAGGTCACCGTCGAAGTACGTTGCAGACTTCTCAAAAGTGACCTGGGTGGTGGTGTTGCTCATGTTTGGTGGAAAGAAGTTCAGGTACCTGGTGGAGAATACAGATATTATGAGAACCAGTCAGATTGCATCTTACCTAGTTTAATAAAGGGTGTAAAATGAATCTTAACGAAACCGAAAGGCACTTGTTCTCCCCATCATTGCGATCACTTTTTTGTTCTAAACCATACCTGGGAACCTTCTAGTTACGAAGATATTAGGGGTCCATCTTCCACCTTTTTTTACAAGTTTTTTTTAAATACATGTTTTGATGTAAGAACATTACATGTTTTGATTGCGTTACATTGAGTTTTACCGTAAAAATATCATTCGCAGCAATCATTTTGCGTAAGGTTACTTAGTTTGATGCACTGAATGCTTGGTTAACGGTTTCCTGAAGAGTCTGTTTACACCCTGTATATCATAGAACGTGACAACACTTATCAGCGCAGAATTAGAAAATTATTTTTGTACGTTGTCACAATGTTGTTATTTATTTATTTAACCCAAAGGTTGACTGGTAGAGAATAATAAATACCTTGTGGCATTAAGTTCGCTTATGTACCACTATTGTACATGAAGTTAAAATCAATGCATATGGGCTTGAACCGTTCAGAAAAGCTTATAAAAGGAAATCCCGAGTCAAAAAGCCGTACGCTACGCTCAAATTATCTTTTCCTTTAAAAACATTTTTATTGAAATAATAGTGCTCATTACTGTTAACTCATAATGCAGCTTATGCGCTTCTGCGTAAGTAAGACCATCAATCGATTTTCCTTTGTCTGTTGTATGGCGTCCGTAATAGCTCAAGCCATTATACTTAAGTAAAGTGGGAAATATGGCACAGAATAATAGACGCTAGTACTTAGGAAATACGGTTTAATACAAAATCAATATAATAGCACCTAGTTTATTTATTGACCTGTTGAATCGTAATTGAATCCTTAGTCTAGGCTCTAGGCTTAGCTAAGCTATTACTTACAATAATATCCTTCGAAAATGTATGACCATTTAACGTATTTTATTCAATGTAATAAATTTAGCGTTGGACATTAATCAAAGAACAACTTTAATCCTTTCTATAGAAAGTTCATTTTCATTTAGAAACGGTTGTTTTCACGAATTCAAAGGAAAGGTTTGAATGCCTAATTAGCCGTACATTTATCGAGATCCAATCTTCTCATTGGTTGTCAAAGGAACGAGGAATGTACAGGCGTGCCTGTTTGTAAGACACGTACGAAGTTAACAAGGTAATATACGTGCCTCGGTTCACCTAGTGGTCTAGAACTTATCTAGGCTATACATTGGATAAACATGAGTCTTCTTACGGGCTTATTATGCAGAAACTTGCGAGAAATTTGTGTGATTTATGTTGATGGTGGTTTCGAATGAATACAATTGATTAGTCGATTTGTTGTGGCTAGTAGAAATTGTGTAATATGGTACCTTCACTTCAAACATTAAAAATCGGTTTCACGTATAACGTTTTTCTGCTTAATTGTACAAAACATCGGACACTTGCTAATTTGCGAAGACTACTCGATGTACGGTGCGGCCGCTTTTGCGTGATCTTTTTAACTTAGTCGGCTTATTTAGAGAATTGCTGACAAATATCGACGTACTTTTGTAGCGTGTAGCAAAAAGGTGTGATCATATTTAAGGTGGAAGGGTCAGGGTGGCTCGTAAAATTCAAATTTTCTTATTTTTTTGCAATCTGCAGGTCAGTGTCCGGTAGTGTGTTGATGAAAATATGGATTCACGCAAGTAACACGTATGTAGTAACATAACTCTAAGACAACAACATAACATGACTCTAAGTTGCTTTTTGATGCTCACATAGAAAGTATTATCAATAAAGCGTCTAAAGCACTTGGATTCATACTAAGGTTGTCAGCTGATTTTAAAAACGTTAAAACGTATAAAATCCTGTATTGCGCTTTTGTCCGCAGCCACTTGGAATACGCCTCACAAGTGTGGAACCCTTGTTATAATATTTATATTGACAGAATTGAGGGTATTCAAAAGCGGTTCCTACGTTTCCTGCAGTACAAAACTAGGAAATATACTCCTAATTATGAAGCGCGATGCAGGAGATTCCATATTTTACCACTGCATGAGCGCAGACGCATTGCGGATATGGTATATTTATTTAAAATTGCGAATGGAATCATAGATTGCCCTGAGCTGTTGGGTGGTTTAGGATTGGTCACGCATTGCAAAACTTTTCGCAAACCCACTTTGTTGCATATCCCTCACTCCAAGTCCGCGTACAGGCAGAATTCGTTCCTGATCCGTGCGTGCATAAGTTTTAACAGACTTAATAATGAACATGATTTGGACATTTTCAACACCAGTGTTTCTCAGCTTAAGCGTTTATTGGTGAAAAGCTTTTTTATGGATAAGTAGTTATTTAGTTTGTTTTTTTTTTATTAATTTATTTTTCTCTTTTGTATAACTTTTCAGTTTGTAGTTTGTAATTTTGTATTATTCGATAGTGTTGGTATTTTTCAAAACTTATATTATGTATTTTGTACCAACCACTTTTTTTTTGTTGATTTTCTTTCTGTTTTTTGCTTCGAATGTATTTATCTGCGGAAACTTGTAAATGGCCTTCGAATCCGTATAATTTAAGAGCATTGTTTTTGTTAGCTGTAAGTTTCCCGAAAAGTATAAAATAAAATAAATAATAAAATAATTATAAATCACTAGTACTTCAACTGCGACTTCGTCTACTGCGATATCAATATAATTGATAACCTTTGTTACTCAGTGAAGATGTAGCTTTGTAATGGCGAAAGAATTTTTAAAATCGGTCCAGTAGTTCTTGAGTTAAATCGTAAGAAACGAACGAACAAACAAAAATCAATTCTTTCCTCTTTATATTAGTTTAGATTAAAATCACCAATACAACTCTCTCTAAGTTCATTTAGCTCCATTGAATGAATATTTCATAAAATAGTTATCGAATGAGGTCAATTCAGAATCTAGGTTATGCTGTCAATGTGCTAAAACTATACTCAAGCTTAACAATTACTGTTAAACGAACACTTCTGTAAGTGTAAAAGCCATTTAAATTCCATTCACCGAAATGCACATTAACATGCACCAGACTTGCTCCCCATTAAATCCGCATTGTAACAGCCTGTGACGTCATTGAAATAAGGAGAAAAGTTTTCGCTGAAAGCATTAAGACCTTCTGTGGCCATTCCTTCGTAGTGTCGAGTTGATTCAGCTGCACTCTGATGAACAGTTGAACACTGGCTGGCATGTTTCATAGCTACCGCTAGTTCTGTTATTATACTTGATAATATTAGATTACGCATGAGTTATTCAGCTATTTTTCATTCACAAAGCGTAACTGAGTGGGGTTGGGCATATAATGGTTTTTAGATAGATTAAGTGATGGAGGTTGTAGTGTAATGAATGTTTTTACTTTAAGCAACGATTATAAACCCTGTATTAGTAAATTTTGCTTTAAATTAAGAATTGTTGGCGTCTCTTACATTTTAGTAACGTTAATAAATAGACCCATTAACAGGTTAGGTTAGCGGAAATAATATCACATTTTGTTCGGTAAACCGAAAGAGAGCCGACGATTGATCTTTGGTAAGAGTTCGGGTTTACTATTTGATCTAGTAATATGATGAAAAGTCATAAAATCTCTGGACAGTCTAAAAACAAAATTGTGAACATGACTACAAAGGAAAATTAATCAATTTCAACGTGAACACTTCCGTACTTCAACTTCAAGTAAAACGCATTGTGCAAAGAAAAGGAACAATTTCCATGACGCTAAAATCAGAGATATAAAACTGTAAAATAACATTGACGGGTAAAGTCCGATTGGATCAAGTTCGGGATACAAATATGTGCAGAAGGTATACACAATACAAGGTCTTACTATCGCTAATAGGACCTACCACTGTCGACCGGCAAATTTTTTTCATCATGAAAAAACTAAAGATTTTCTTCACGGAAACAACATGAGTATGTACAGCACCGTTGTTTTGGCGTGTGCTCATAACATAACTAAGGCTGCCATCTTGTTTTTCGATAGAATTTCCATACATAATTTCGCAAATGTTTGCCAACAGCCTCGTTATGTTTATTTCATTTAGGAGTTAAAAGACCATACCTACTACACTATAACCCTTCATGAATGTTAGTATTAGGAGGTGAGAACGTAACCCAAAAGAGACATCATACAAAAGAATCATCAATTACCATTATACTTCGAGATTTTACTAGTTGGGTTTTACATATATTCACTTGGCCTTCGGCGTTTTTTTATGTGCTCAAGACCTCTATTTGCAATATAGCTGCAGTCGGTTTACTGCCGTCTCCCGCTCGATCGCGATTACAACCTTCAAAGCCATAACTTCCAATACCAATGTGCCACAACATAGTTCTTGTTTCTTTAGAAATACAAACTAAGAAAATATTTTGATAAAAAGCCCCGATACATCAGTTACATACATTTCTCAATTTTAATCAGGACTATTTATGATCATCGCGAGCATTCCCTTCCCGAGTTTGCCGCGCGAGCATTCGTGTATCACTCCACTTTCCTCATCTAATTTCGTAAGTAAGTATTTCATACATTATTGTAACCCCATTGTTCCATACATTTGGTACCCATATTGGAGGAATTGTAAAAAAAAAATATAATTCGCCATTTTGTGGTGCCAGCCATCTTGGATTTTTTTTATCATAATGTATAGTATTCGTAGTATAGTATTAGTAGTAGAAGAAGAAGATAGTATTCTACTAGTCAAGCCGTTTCATTTGATACACACATACACACACACACACGTCGTCGTCGTCGTTTTTGCGTCGGGGGTTAAAAACAAAAACATTAAGTTTTAATGGTTATTGATTTTCTCGATATACAAAATTACGGAAAACAAAACTTTCAATATCGGCTATATTATTGCTGGAATGTTTCCTGGAATCCTGGAATGTTTTGTAGCCGCATTAATTAATTATTCGTTGGGGTTTAATAGTTGGCATAACCGCTTCATTGGACCCGTGGTCGCGAACGCGGCTACCGGAGTGGGAAATTTTGGCTTCAATCCCTAGAACTGCCACAAGGTATTATTGAAAATTCTGAGCAGAAAATTGTCAGCATTAACTGTTCAAGATTGGCATTGTGCCCGATTAACGGCGATGAGCTTGTCCCCTTGCACATGAGACCCAACAGTTCCGAACTTGGTATACCACTTACACTACTACCTTTGGGAAAACCGAACTCCAGTGACGACGCCTAATTAATAGTTCCGTCGTATTTCCCCAGAACTCTCGTTAGAATATTAACTTAAATGTAGCTCGTATAATACTTTAATTTAAGCGTACCTCACTGTTATATTAATGAGATGTAACGCGTCACCCCACTTCTAAAATATACGTGGGCTTTGTAACCGCCGCCGGCATACTTAAACAGTTCATACTTTTTACCCAAATGAGAATCGCGTAGAAAGAGAACATTAAAATAAAGTAAATAGAATAATTAACCCCGCACACCCGAGATACATATCTTGTTTTAAAATATATTTTTCCGGAAAACTGTGTTGGACGCGCCTAATAAATTGAGGGAAAAAGTGAAAATATATTGCGGAAATTTTTCACGTGGCTACAACGTGGACATTTGTTAACTTTAACGGCTTTTTGAAATGTTTGTTAAATGTGGAGTCTTGTGTTGGTCGACATTTCGATGATTGTGTGTAAATGCCCGGGGAAAATTAATGCTGTAGTACCTACATGTTCATGCAAGTGAGTAATGTCAAACGCTTACGCGTATAAAACGATGTTTTGCAACTCATTTACGTTGGAAAAATTAATACAATTTAATTTTTTTTAATATTTTGTTTCAAATTTTTGAGAAAATAATAATTTTCTGTTAACCGCACTAGTGCGGGAATGCAAAGTAAAAAACACGTGTGTGCAAAGTAAAAAACAATGCATTGTGAACTTAAAAGCAGTGCTTAACGAAACTACGTTTAGAGCACGTGATCTGAAAAAAAAATACTTTTGTTTGCACAGAGAATTTTCGCGTGTGTTTAGGACTAGCGAGGAAAGCTTCGACCGCTAAGTGTGCGGCGAGGAATGTTTATAGCGCGGTTCTGCAGTCTGAAGTGGCCTCTTTGCTGAGAACCACGGTAGAACACCGCACCGCTTGCTCTTCGAAACACAAGCTGGCATAAAAGAGCAACGCAACCGAGGAAGCACACGGTAGAGCGCAAGTTGAATGTGTGGATGCCGCAACCACGCAACCTCTAGGAGTTGGCTTCGTTATAAATGAAACTGGAAATACACATGCCAGTAACTTGCACACAATAGATGCAAGTAGCTTGCTTTCCATTCACGTAACCAATCAGAAGTTGTTTTAGGATAATACTGGTATTGCCGGTGCACTGGTGGTCCGTGCACTCTTTCAGATAGGTACAGGGCAATGAATGTTCTACACCATGGGATAAAGGCAGGAAGATGATGATGACGGAGCAAATTAATCTATAGTCCCCGCCACGAGAAGCTATTAAATTTGTAAACACACATTCGGGTTCGCAACCTTTGGATCAAATTAAAAAAAAATATCGTCAGAGTTATCTTACTTCAAAATGGCGGCCCAAATGATTACGTTCCAGATGCGTTCCAGTACCACAAAACATTAGACGACAGCTCTTTCGTATTACACCAATGATTATTTGAGTTGATTGAATTTGGGAGTATTTCTTGGTGATTGAATTGTCGCTACACATTTTGGTACAAATTCTTTGTTTACAAAAATTATAGCTTCTCGTGGCGCGGACTTTCGTCGTTTATATAACTAAAATTGACAAAAAATAGTATTTACTTATATTAACGATAGTTTGAATAAATTGACTTACCAATCAAGTCCCTTGAGATAATTGTTATTGTTGAAGAATTGGAGCTCTTCGTACGTCGCAGGGCTAGGCAAGTTCGGTGCTAGCGCCGGATGCATCGCCAGGAAGGTGTACAAGGCAGTACTACCCGTCTTCTGTGGTCCTATGACCAGCACTCGAGGAAGGGTCCCGCACCATTTGCTTTTCGACCAGATTCGACGGTGACGGATGTCGTCGCAGGGATTCTAAGAGATGAAAAGTGTGATTAGAAATTTATAGTTTCAACCGTTTGTGAAAGGCATTACCTAGATAATTGGCTAACAGACTGAAGATTGACAATTTTTTTTCTGGAAATATTAGTAGAGCATAGTAGGTTATTTTATACGATTTGCCACAATTCATCAGAATCGTAGAATAAAACTATTCAATTTGCTATTCTCATATTTTGACATGTCTATTATATGAATTGCTTCTGAAAGCTTTTAGTAAACGAAAAAAAAAAGTCACTGTATTTGTTACAAATAAAAACAAGTTTAGTCTATTTAAAAAAAAATACTAAATGATGTTCCGGTTCTACGTAGATTAGCGGGATAAAAAATGGTTTCAAAAAACTTTGCAGCGAACTATGGCAAATTGGGACACGAAAAATGTTGCGTTAAAATGAGTTACTGAGATCTACACAGAATATACAACGTGTTACAGAAAGGCTATAGTCATACGGAAGGATGTACTACAGACAGTCAAACTGAACAACTTTCTCCATGGGACCACCATCGTAACCGCAAAAAAATAATCAGTTGTCTCATACATTTGGTCGAGTAGGTGTTGGTATTCTCTATGGGGGGGCCGTTGATTATTTTTTCGCGATTACGGTGGTGGTCCTAAACAAATGTATTGAATTTACTTTACCCCATGTAAGACAAGTGGAAACTAATGTAGTAATCAAGGATGAAGAGTTGAAACCGGAAGATAGCACATTGTTTCTAGGCATATCTTTGGATTCCAAGCTTCAGTGGGGCTCGCATCGCATATTATATACACAAATTGTCAAAAAAAAACTAAGCTCTGCAGCAAACGCAGTTAGAAAAAATCGTGATTTAACTGATTTAGAGACAGCCCGTTTAGTTTATTTTAGTTATTTCCACAGCGTGATGTCGTACGGTATTCTCTCGTGGGGACAATGCCGCCGATATTCAGACAATATTCAAAGAGGGCAAATCGTTAAATTTATAAATTAAGTCCCCGTTACTCCCTCAGAGAAAAATTTAAAGAGATTAATATCTTTACTATGCAATCTCAGTTTATTTATGAAAACCTTTTGTACGCACACAAAAATATTAATTTGTTTCAAAAATACAGTGATATCCACAACATAAATACGAGAAACAAACACAAATTTGTTATTCCTGCTACGAGGCTCAAGAAAATAGGGGGAACATTCAGATGCCAATGTATACGCTTTTACAATAAACTTCCGAGCCATATTCAAGCACTTACGAGTAGTCTAAACAAATTCTAATCGTTTATAAAACGGAAGCTATGCCTGAAAGCCTACTATCATGTTAATCACTGCCTCGAAGATAAAAAGGCTTGGGATTAAGGCGCTACCCCAAGCAAAAGCCGTTTTTTGTGCAGTTTTTTGGAGCCAACTCCTCTTTATCCAAAAGAAATACCAAGTAATAAAAATACATTAAATTTCTACATATTCTTAGACTGCAAAGTGGTAGTTTTATTTTTTATTTTAAGTCTCATAATGTGTAATAAATCCCCTCACAATGAAACCACAAAAATGAGAAAAAAATATTTATAACATGCTTCTTCTCGTAAAGTTAACATCTTTTTGATTTGCTTCTTTACTAATGGATAGACAATTTAATAATGAACATAATGCTAGTTTTTTTTTTCAAAAGACGGAAATTTGATTTTATAAAGAATAAAAATCACTAATTTCGCACTATTCGACCCGCAGTGACTGACGTAAAAACCACTTTGTAGTGCAAGCTGATTAGAACTTTATTCTAATAGTATTTCAAACGAAGTTTGAATCACCACAAATAGAGTTGCTAATTTTGCCTGGGGTAGCGCCTTAAGCTGCTCCAATGGAATTTGCTCTGTGAATGTCGAAATCTCTGACTTCGCTTGTTTGTTATTGATTCATTTTTTTATACACTGTGACATTGATTGATTTGACACGAATACTTAGTTCAGTATTTTCTTTTTTATTGTTTATTATTTTATGTGTGTGTATTTGACATGAATATTTACTTGTGACTTTGACATTTAATGACCTGACATGAATTTTCAGTATTTTATTGCTTTTTTTATATTTTTTGTTTTTTTTTTTATTGTTTAATGTGTGTGTAGGTATTTGACATATCGTATTTTTATTGACATTCATTTTGTAAATTATTATTACTTTTTTTTTAAATTATTTTGAATATGAGGACTATCATCATCTGCCTAGCCTTTTCCCAACTATGTTGGGGTCGGCTTCCAGTCTAACCGGATGCAGCTTAATACCAGTATTTTACATTTACATGGTCACATGAGGACCATGTGAGTCACATTTATATTTTTTTTTCCCCCACGTTTGTCTGGCAGTTTGAGTACTATAAGCGACCTACCCAAATGTCCTTTCTTTGGTATTGTTCGTCGTTTCGCTGAGCTCTTTGAGTTTTAAGTCAAGCTACACGATAACTGACAAATGCTTGCACTGACTGGACAGGTCCACTCAAATTTGTGTGATTCTTTCTTCAAAAGACCATCTCAGGCACTAATATCTGCATGATCCTCATGTGAATTTAGCAAGATTAAGTCTGGACTTCAAAAGAGACTATGACCTCTGAGTTTGTTTCGGCTGTTTCTTCTCAGAGTAGTCAGGTACGAAACACCGGCCCCATCTAATATAAAAAAAATTGTAGTGTTTGTGAAAACCTACTTACAAAATGAACATCATTTATCATTTATCAAGACTTGTTCAAATTACTATTACTTATATACCTACGAAATACCTAAATACTGACTTCAAATAGACACCAGTTGGAATAATTGGTCGCAATAAAGAGATATGAACACAAAATGGGTTTGGTTAGATAAGGTTAAAACTGAGATTCGTAACCCACGCGCGAGCCGAGCGTGAAATGTACTAGGTCGATTTTCAATTTATAATGGCTAACAACAGTCAGTTGTCATACATACGTACATAGCATATAGTAACCGGTGTTAGCTTCCAGTTTATTATTATAAACACGGTAAAAACTATTTAAAGAAATAGGCTTGTGTATATACTAAAAAAAAAGAAATAGTTAGATTATCAAAACATATTTGACCCATATTTTTTCTTTTACGACGCTTTTAATATTCTCAATACGTAACGTATTAGGTATAATTTTTAGCACTTTCTGACGTCATGAGCCGGACTTCAGAGTTTTGCTGCGTTTTATCTTTGTCATTATTCATTGATACACAAAAACAAAAAAATCGTGTCCATTATTTTCCAATGCTCTAACTGATATAATTACATTTGCAATTTATTAATGGTGGAAACTAGCATATTATGCAATAAGAGTATCATGAAAATTCGCTTCCTCGTTTTTACAAAACAAAGAATTTTCATTAAACATAATATATTACAATTAGCTGGTGTACTAAACAGTAAAACCTTGAATCTTTGAAATAATTCCCTCTATATTTCAATGTTACAGTTATAACTCGACGTATCGTCTACGAATGAATGCAATATAAATTCTAGTTTTATCTGAGCAATAAACAAGAGCTTTTACGTTCCGCCGCACAAAATATGATGTATTTTCAATTTCTCTGTCATGTTCCAATGATATCGTACATATCTCGGAACCCAATAAAATATTAAAACTCGCGGCATGCATATTGTTTCTCACAAGTTCGTGCCGCCGTGCGAACGATATATGAGAGTATGAGGCCATTCGTGCATATAAGATCGCGAATCAATTGGAATATCTGCGTCAAATCTATCAAAATTTTATCATAACGTGCTTTCCGAGGCACGGACGAAACTCAGTATGTAATAAGTATTTACTCGGAGTTTCATGATTCTAGAACAATCAGTTTTTTTTTTCATACAAACTTTACCCCCCCTTTTCACCTCATTTTTCCATAATTTCTAGAGCCTAAATGTTATCCTGAATTTATATAAATAAATTTTTTTAAATTGGTTTTAATATGTTCAGTTAATTATTTTAAGTCACCCTGGTCGATTGAAACTCAGTATGTAATGGGTGGTCACCCATCCGCGGACAAACCTAGACAAGCGCGGCTTAACCTAAATATCGTCCTGAGCGATAATTATTACTTAGCCACAGGCTCCTCAAAGTTCTCAAATTTTGATAAACAACATTTAGCACTTCTGTGGTCTACAAAGAGTTAAGCAGAGGTGTATTTAATAGTTTACCACATTTCGCCAGTTTTATGTTTCAGTCCCATGTGATGGCCATCAACTAGGCACAAATCCAGACTCCGTGGCCGCCACTGATATATAGTATTTCAGATGAAAATACCCAATACAAAGTTGCTCGACCCGGGAATCAAACCCTGTGCCCCCCTCCTGCTGCGACCGCAAGCAAAGAAGATTGAAATTAATCATGTAAAACGATTTGTAATATCTGTGTCAAATCTACCAAACTTTGATAAATATCTTTATGGAACATGATAACAGAATGATTTAGAGACCCTTGGCCTTTCGATAGCGCGGAACTAGAACCGATGTTCACAGTTATAGATAAAATTAATTACGTACCCACGGATTGTTGCATCGACGTTAAAGTTTGTTATCGTTTCATTTAATAATTTTAATATGTCAAAGTGATTTGTAGGGTTCATACTATAGTGATTAATTAATAACAGAATTTTAATCGTATTTAGTTGCTGTGTAGCGAAATGACGTCACGGCCTCATTACAAAGTAAAATTAATAATAACTACCTGCATTTTAAAATTATAGGTTCATTAAAATGTACATCTGAAATGTTCACAAATTCATTTAATGTATGTTCATACGTAGGACTGAATGATGCTTGCTTTTTATGTATTGTTTGCTCGCTTTGTTGCCCGTAAAATAATTACCTAAATGAAGATCTATCGGAAGCAGTTTAGCAACAAAAATGTTCATTAGTAGCTTGTCTTCAATTTTCATTAATAAGCTTCGTACCACCTGTTCTTTATTATTTTTAAGGGTTATGGGAGGCACAATTTTTTTTTTTTTGTATTCACCATCTCACAGAGTTGTGGCTGTCTGATTGACTCGTCATCGCTGAGCTGAAAGTTTTGAAATTTAAAACAACGAATACCAAAATATATGATGCAGTTGTGGTTTTTCATGGCGCCTATTAATGCGAACTTGAAAATTAGGTACAATATGATATTAGTTAATATTATAATATTAGTTAAATCATTCAAATCTGTTATTATAAAACATTACCACTTTGCTCTACTAGCTAGTTTTAGTCCTAAAATCTTATTTAAACATGCGAGGCAGTCTTTGGAGGCCGATCGAAGTGAAAACTCGTAGCCGATCCGCTACGGCTATGCGTAAGTGAGGATCACGCGAGTTCCATGATTTTTGTTCACTCAAAAATTGCTGTTTTCACTTCAAAAAATCCCTATTTAATTAATCGCTTTGTATAATTTCAGCTCTAACTGATATAAAGCTTTCTCTCTCTTGTTCAACCCTTGGCCACCCAATACTGAGTGTCATAAAGCTCTACTGCAATACAACGTTTCGTTTGCAAATTTATTTTCAACATCATTTCAATTCTCGTCATTGGCTTTTCTGACGAAAATTTTCCAACTTTACTGTCCGAATGTATTGAAGCGGAAATGGGGAGAGCAACTGTCAAACAGTGACAGAAAGTTAATTGATTCGACTACAATAGAAGGAGCTCCTCAACTGACGTCTGTTTAGCGTAACAGTCTATTTTATTTGCTTCAAAGGAGTCATCGAAGTTTGCTAAATAGAATAACTGATTAATAAATTCATAACTCCAACTGTCAAAGCCATGGAAGGATTCAACTTTGTGTGCACTCAGACGTAAGAACCGTGTTATCTATATAGGCAGCGACTGAATAAAATCGAGTTCCTTTGTTTCACTCGTGACTTAATGGAGGATAGGATGATTATGAAATTTCCTTGGAAGCGTGGGTACTCGTACATAATTGTGGTTGAGATCCTCGACGCGTTTGTTAATATGATGGGCAATGTACGATGTTAACCTTCCCTAGGTACGGGCTTTGTACATAATTACATAAAAGCCTTGTTTCAAATTCTCTAGAAAACCAAATTTTGATAAAGGATAATTTACATATTTGGGTCAGCTCAATGTTACATGCTTCATTGAGATATCATCAACGGAAAAGCCTCAATGTATGAAAATAACATGAAACACTAGATACAATAACGTGGTCTACAATACTAAACTGATTATATTTTAGTCTTTAGTCTATGTTTGAATTTGAAGGCTTATTTTCACACTACCTTATGCCCGCGGCTTCGCCCGTGGAATTCGTTAATGTTCGTACTACCGGGATAAAAATGTCATGTGTTAAGCCAGGTAATAAACTATCAGTGTACTAAATTTCATCCAAATCCAGTCAGTAGTTTTTGCGTGAAAGAGTAACAAACATCCATCCATCCATTGTGACAAACTTTTGAATGTATAATACCTACTTCTTATTAGGAAAGTAGGAACTAAAGTACGATTACACGCCACGATTTTAAGAAGAGAAGATCATTATTCCATTAGCTTGACAATCACTGCAATAAAGCTAATGTTTCAATGCTGCTATACAGCTTCGAATTGATGAACTAATACGCACGATACATTAATCCGTAAGTCACAAATAAACAATTTGCCGCAAAATTGAGCGGTGGGTTGAACAAAACGCGCGCGACAAACCAGTCGGTCATATAAATACATCGAATTGATCGATGGCAATACATTAGTGTCGCTATCTAGTTCCATCGCGCTATCAAGTTATGTGATTAGTAGATGTGCTACTTCGTCATAGGCTAATATTGGGTTTAACTCATTTTGCTACATATCTAACAATTATTTGGATAACGTTGTTAGTTGCACAGTCATGTAATTTTAAACAATTCTTTGTGAACCATGTACAATGTGTAGTAGTTTATCCTTTTTTTACGCTCTTGTATATTCCACTGCTGGGCAAAGGCCTCCCTCATATCCTTCCCGGGCCTCGATTCTGCTATTACAATAGTGTCAGAGTATTCGATCATTGATTTTATACTGATCAAGTTATGTCAAATTTAGACAAGTTTGTTAATTCTACTATCATAATGGCGCCATTATGACTTCTCAATGAACAACCACTGACACTCCATTGAAAGAAATGTCATAGAATATTAATCTCGTACATGAAATCTGGCATGAATAAATGTTCGCATTTAGTAGTAGATTTCGAAAACCATTTAATTTTGTACCAAGGGTTTTATAATAATGACAATACGAAAGTGCCATTAAAACACAATTTTATTACGAGACCATTGACCGACCATTGTGAATTTAACAGATTACGAACTTTAAGCAAAAAGACAATGGGATGAGAATGGAATCGTGTTGGAGTGACGAATTTATTAAAATAGCTGAATTAGGCCCCAGGTACTCTTCTGTAGGACACAAATGACAGGAAGGATTAGCTGGTCAAAATCAACCTATGCATTGCGATACTTCAGTTTATTTAGCGTCCCTTTCAATTTTATCTGATAAACATTGACTTTGATCTTATTTGCACACCATCATTGTCTGCCTTGGCCCGGTCTAACCGTATGCAGCTGATTACCAGTATTTTACAAGGAGTGATCTCCACAACCCATTTTACAACGCAATTATTATTCATTTATGTTTTCACTACTTTTTGAACCATTTATGTGCTAGATTATAAGTTACCAGGAAAACATAAATGGAAACAAGTGATTTCACTCGCTCATATCAATAGTGGATTATGTTTTTTCACTTATATAGTAATAAACTAATATAGAGTTTTAGGCTTCATGTTTTCGATCTGTTTTAAGCCGTAATATTTATAAAATCACCTGCCGGATTATTGAGCTACCAGGAAAACATAAATGGGAACAAGTGACGATCCCAGTTGATCAAATCAATAAAGCGTCATATCTATCTACATGTGATGTGAGTGATCAATCGGGGCACATTAGAACCACAATCTATTTTCATCGCATAAACAAAATCGTTTAGCTAATGTGGCCAGGAAGTTTAGATTTCAATTCTTCGATTACATCATGATCTTAATTTAAATTGATTTGAGTGAGTGAAATGGAAATTGTAACGTTGACATGGTTGTTTGATGTGCAATTTTGATTTCATAAATGACGTTGTTTTAAGAGTTAAGGTTTACTAAGCATGATGAATTTTGCCCGTGCTTCTCATAACGGTCTAACGTCAAAGTTGCTAATGATAGACAGGAAGATAATGAATTAAAGTAAGACTTAAAAAGACAATTTATTTCACAAATTTCTTAAAAAAATACCGTTGCATACCTACGGCGATAAAAGATCGTCACGTTTCTGTTCTAACATGACGACGTTTGAACAGTCTCGCTTACTTATACGGGATGTTCCATACGGGATTATGTGATGTGAGCTCACCCCTCTCAATGCGAATACTTCTTCGCACGACCTAAGTACACGCCTGCACATCAAGTTACTACAATCGGAGATTTTCAATTGTATGGCTAAGAAATTAGGTACAAGATTGATTGGGAAAATTTTATAGTTTCAGGTAGCTTGATATGCTAGCGTCTGTACATACTGTGAGCGCACGTCTAACGATAAAAGGATGACGCACGCTAGACCGTGCCGGATCCGAGCCGAGTTTCGGCCGTAGCACAATCCATTGCCCGTTGCTCGATAGCGGCTCGGAAGCGTGAGTGTGTTCATACAAAATTGCTCGGTCGACATTCGGCTCAGACCCGACACAGTCAAGCGTGAGTCAAGCTTTAAATGTTTCACCACCTCATCATCATAATCATCATTTCAGCCGAAAGACGTCCACTGCTGGACATAGGCGGGACCAAGTGTCGCCACATTGACCGGTCCCGTGCGACTCGCATCCAAGGGATTCCCGCAACCTTCACCAGGTCAAAGGAAATCGGTCTTTCACAACCTGGTCAAAGGAAATTTTCTAAACAAAAGATGAAGAATAAGATAACTATAGTCAGTACTCACCCCCCACAATGGGTTCAGTTCATCAGGTCTCAGTTGGAAGTACTTATCGGCTAAGGCAAGCGGCGGCGCCGACGCAAGCCTGACGTTGGTCCAGCATCGTAGGAACTTCACCACCGACTCAAAGGTGTACAGCGCCAAGCGATCGTTGCCGTAGTTCGACATGTGGGTCATGAACACGTTGATCTACGAAGAAATTAATTGGATGATTGAGGAGATTTTAGGAGGGATCACAACATCAAATCACCGTTCCGTGTGATTATAGATAGATGAGTATTTTGCAAATAGGTTTGTCAAGCATTTTTACACGTCAACATATTTTTTTAAGGCATACAATTAACGAACCACCACATTTAGTAAAATGTAACGGCCAAAATTAATCCCCATTTTATCGTGAAATTAGAACCAAATTTTCTTTTAATCTAATGACCACCAGAAATTGAACTGTTATGCTCTTGCATCCGAGTCGAGGGGAGGTTTATAGAAAAATAACCACGAAGGGTATAATGGCGGGGTCGAATGAGCGAGCGAATAGCCTAGCCTATCCGTGTCGGGGTGCTCCAAGTCGGCCTAGGCAAAACTAGTTTGTCTTCAAACACCTCATTAAAATTTGGTGCTCATTTTACAAAATTTGGTGATCAATTAATGTTTTAGGTGATAGATGTTAGTGGTCACAAAGTTATTTTTGGTGGTCATTATATTTTTCCCCTTTTTTAATGGGTCGGCCAGTTTACCTGAATACCAGTATTTTACATGAAGTGACTGCCTATCTAACCTCCAGAGCCCAGTAACAGGGTAATGTACGAGATCTAGGTGAGATTGGTTGTCCGTCTTTCGAACTTCTTTCGTGATTACTGACAAAAATCAACAAATTAAAATCGGTATCAACGGTTTAATGAGTTATACGAGGCACCTATCCATAAACTGACATTAGCGAGCTTTGCTTATTCAAATATCGATCCGTGCAGCTATTATTATTTATTATTTTATAGAGGGACTGGCTCTATAAAATGACATGTCAGTCAGTAAAGCTTAGTAACACAAACTACAAAGGCCATCAAAACATTTGCTCAATATATAATGCACTAAAACTAGTGTATGAAGAGAGTAATGATACAATTCGTTAGTTCATTCATCCCGAAACACACGCTTTAGTTTTCAAACACAATGTGGGGACTGAAGTAGTCACAATATTTATTGAACCGCTTGTATGCGCAATTTATTCGGTTAGTCGGTTACTGCTATTCACTGTTCGCGTCAATACGTGTACAAATGGTTCGAGTAACAAGTACTGTTATATTATTACCGATAGGTAGGGCTGTTATCTGTCGATGCAATTTATATATTTTTTAATCCTTATTTAGAAAAAAGGAAAACAGAGTTATATGTTACGTTTTGTCGAGGATGTAGGCAGTACTAATGCATTCACAAAACCTTTTGTACGTAATAGAAATTAAACCTTTTCTGTCTTCTCAATACCTTCTTTGTTGGATTTTATTGGCATGTCAGAAGTACTGTGAGAGGAATTTATGAAAGGGTGAACTTTTACTTTGTTATTTTGTATATTTTATGTTATAACTGTTGTAGTTTTAGTTACTGTAATTGGTTTTACAACCGTTGTAATTACTCGTATAAATAAATAAATAAACACAGTTCATAAATGATGTTAAAGAAGTATAAGTACATTTACAATTGTTCTGCCCGAAAGCTTCTTTAACAGAAGCATTTGAAAAACACGCAATCTTCCGTCTTCATTCTAAGAAAAGAAAATGCCGAAAACAGAGTGTATACATAACTAAACCACATACAGATACGACAACAACGCAACTATTCCTGAAACTACGTCGCGCGTCGTTTGAAAGCAAAGAAATCAGACACGGCGCCATTTATTAATATCACAAAGAAGTTAGACAGGCTTGATATTAGCGCAAACATGTCAAGTGCTCCGGGGTTATTGATGACCGTATGAAAGAGTTCTCGGGCTGAATGGAGCGGTCGAGGCAGCTGGCCGCCCGAACTAGTGGCACAGTGTAAGGGCGCGGTCTCCTTGATAGCTGTTTACTGTTAGATAGTTGGCAGATCTTTGTTAATATTATGAAGAGGTCTAAACGTTGCTGGTTTGGATGTAGGGGGTAATCTTCGGAAGTACTGATCCGATCCCGAAAATTCTATCACTAATGGCACGAGTGTCATAGGCCATTTTTAAAACGATCCTTTTGATGATTCTTGACCATAAGGCGAGTAAAGCCGCGTGCATATGTTAGTAAACTATACCAATGATGGTCACATTCATTGGGGGGTATTTGTTGGGGTCGGCTTCCAGTCTAACCGGATGCTGCTGAATACCAGTATTTTACATGGAGCGACTACCTATCTGACCTGAGAACCCAGATACTGGGTGATACGAATTATTCTCAGATTTTTAGAAATGACACCTACCACTGCTTGTCTCTGCATCACCTAAAGGTTGACTGGTAGAAAATGCCTTTGGCATTAAGTCCGCCTCTGTGCTTTTGTGCTTGAATTTTTAAATAAATAAATACGATACTCCTTGCTAACACTGGTTGGCAGACTTTTGGGCCACTGACTTGGTGAACTCGGTATGTAATGGGTGGACTCAAACCAACCTAGGTAAGCACGGCCGAAGATTGACACGAGCGGCTGTTTATTTAGAAACGACCTCCGCCTCCGAGAACAGTTAATTAATGTGACCCAAAAACGAACCAACTATCATAATCCTAATACTATTTATCCTCCTTGTAGGTAGAACCTCTCTCTTGGACTACAAAATACCACCTCCAGTCTCAATGGGACCGCAGCCTAACTATCTCTATAAAGTAGTATTTTGACATAAACAGCTTTGAAAGGCAGCTCGGGATTGAGTATTTTAGGCAGCTTGCTTTACTGTGTAAATCTGGGGTCTGAACTGTATAATCTGCACACCTATTCAGAATCTCGTGATAGTCATTTGAAGTTTCATTTCACTTTGGCACTGTATTTACTAATGTATTTATTAAGGCCCGTTTTCTGTAACTTAGTTAGGTATAACTGTCAGTTAATATGCCACGTCTCGCAGCTATCGGTGTTTCCATAAGCAAAGTTACTGTTGTCACTTGATTCTTAGAGAAATAAAAGAAAGATTTTCTGCGACGTTTCAACAGACAGAGATAGAAACCTACCGAAACCGAACTGTAAGTTATTAAAAATGGCCGTTAGTGATCAGGGAAATGATCCCGGATCGTGCTCACTATTGCGGATCGAACGTTATGGTTATTCAATTGATTTCAAATCATATTTTTTATCGAGGACTTGGTTCGAGGAGGCACGGGAAGAGAGCTCATGAAGGAATTGCGGGAGACCTTTGCCCAGCAGTGGGACAGTACAGGCTAAAAGAAATATATGTGCCATAGGGTATTACCATTTATCAAACAGTTCTGAATCAATCTGGTTTGAGTTTGGAGTTGACAGTCATTAGAGGTTTCCAGGTGTAAATCACATAGCTGTCATGTAGGATTCTGTACCTACCTCAAAATAAGTCAAACGTAACATTAAGTAAAACGAATTGCTGTAAAACGACTTTCATTTTTGGTGAGAAAATTCAGTTAGGGTATCGTACTATGGTTACCTATCGCATCCATTAAAGTACGATATTATTATAACGGGTGAAGTCAATTATATACTTACAGGATTATTGATGACAGTCTGAAACAGTTCCCCTCCTTGAATGGACCGGTCCAGGCGATGCCGTCCTCCAGGATACCTCTCAAGCAGCAGTGTATGTGTGAAGAGCCCACAGGTCTGTCGTGGAAGCACCATAACACCTCTATGTCGAAAACCTCGTCGTAACCTGTAGGGGAGGTTTTAAATTAGAACCTTCATTGTTTATTAAGGTTTCATTCACGTGTTCCGGTTTGTTCGACTATTTTTGGCTGAAATGAAGCCCCTACTCATGAACTCAGCACGAGGAAAAACATGTACCGAGTAAATAAGCTTATTAACAGTTCATCTATGCTAATATTATGAAGAAGAGGTAATTTGTTTGTAAGTTGTATGAAGGGAGTAATCTCCGGAACTAATGATTCAATTCTAAGAATTCTTTAACTGGCAGAAAGCTACATTATCATGTGCGCCATAGACCATCCCTACTAATCCCTATCCCTACTAATATTATAAATGTGAATGTAAGTTTGTTTGTTACGCTTTCACGCAAAAACTACTGACCGGATTTGGATAAAATTTTGCACACAGATAGTTTATAACCTGGATTAAAACATAGGATACTTTTTATCCCGGTAGTAAGATCCCATGGGACACTTATCAAACTTCACGCGGGCGAAGCCGCTGGCAGAAGCTAGTAAATTATATTTATATCATGCATATTAGCCGAGCTATCAATTTTTTTGCGGAAGAAGTCGCGGGCGAAGAGTTAGTGTTTAATAAAGCATAACATGCGTTGCCTGATTATGCCCCAACAGACTCTCTATCATAGCTATTTGTCTGTATAATTAAGTTTGTCAAAACATCACAATGATCAGTTGAATTGACACGGCTCTCGGCTCTAAATAGGCTAGCCTGTATTACTTATATAAGGCGACTAGATGAACTAAATTAGCAACTCTATTTGTGGTGGTTTAAACTTTGTTTAAAATGCTGTTAGAATAAAGTTCTAATCAGCTTGCACTACAAAGTGGTTGTTACGTCAGTCACTACGGGCCAAATAGTGCGAAATGAGTGGTTTCGACCGATTTACAAAAAATCTATTGATTGGACTAAAACACTAAAACACTATAATGTTAATATATTTCTTGTAGAATTATTTGCCAAAAAATCAGAATGATCGCATGTATATTAGTATGTTTTTTTTTTTGGTTGATGGAAATTTTTAGAGATAAAGTAAGTTATTACTTAAGTTCGTTATTTTTTTTTATCGAGTCAAATTAATTGTATTATGTTTTCAAAACACTATCACACAAGCATATATCCTGAAGAATATCAGATATTTTTCTGGTTTTGTTTATAGCAGTGAATATACTTTTAGTCATTATAAAACATTAAATGATTAGCACTTCACCCGGGACTTCGTTCGCCAAAAATTGTGATAGATTGGGTAAATTGCATGATATCAATATAATTTATAGCCTTTGTTACTCGGTACAGATGTAGCTTTCGAATAGTGATGTTTTTTTTTAAATCGGTTGAGCAGTTCTTGCGTTAAATGGTAACAAACAAACAAAAAAAATCCTTTTTATAATATTAGTGAAGATAGTGTAGTGTAGATGAAATAACAAATATAACAAGCACTAGCATTCACCTGCAAATCGATTATGTTCTTGTTGTTGAGACTACATTCACTCAGCTTGAAAATTTGATTACCACCCCAGCAAATATAAGTTTTAATCCTATCATGTTAGGTTCAGATTCCAACGCTGTGAGACTAATTCGTATCATATATACGAGCACATGGGAACACATCGGCACACGGGTCGGTATGTAGACACTATTATTATTTATCTAATTGTAGAGAGCGTACTGAGAAACAAAGCGCCCAGGTATTTACGTACGAATGCATTTATGTAGGTACACCTGAGCACAATATTAAACACACACATAATTTTAACAACGACACATGAATATGTAAAGCTGCATATTAGCGCGTACATTTATGTACATTCCCGTATCGTGTTGGCTCTCCCTGGGGAGTGAGCAAAGATTACACTACTTTAACCATGTAAATCAGTACGTCTTTTTTATATTGGTAAATGAAAATAAGCGAATTCTTGTTTATAACCTACCTGGTGTGCTTGTCTATTGATTCATTCAACAAAAGATGGCGGAAAAGACTGTCAAAGCGACCCATCACACAGCTGTCATCTAAAATTTCTGAATAATAAGCCGTGAAACTAAGTAATATTGAGCAAAAACCATTGCATAGAAAACGGCTTTTACTTTTAAAAAATCACTCTTTAGTTACGATAGCTCACAAAACATTGCGCTTATGGCGTTTATGTAAAGACATTTAAATATTTAGAAATCTACGGGACAAGACGAAGAAATTCGTAATCCAATACTTGTTACTACTTAGTAAAACGTCGCTCGGCTACTGACATACGTCAAGGTAGCATTCGTGTGTCGAAATCAAAAATGTACCGGATCAAAATTTTTGTCCGAAAATATTCCGCTCTATACCTAAATCTTTTAAATCTCTTTGGGTGTATACAATACTGGGGTAATATTTAAATATCACATGAAAAAAGCTGGAACTCTGACCTTAATATCTCAGTAACCATCTGATTCCCAGTTACTCGTATAGTCCAGAACTTTCGGCTTTGATTTTTAAACCGTTCTCAATGTGACACTTAACACTTAATGGAAACCCGATCCTCGAAAGCCGACTATACAAATGTTACTAGCGACCAGACACTAATTGTCAAGAGAAAGTGTTAAGCATTATGTAACCTAACCACTGCATGCAGTTTAAATGTAATTGTTGCACATGCCATGGATACAATTACAGTTCAGGATTATCAATTAGAACAGTAATAAAGACTGAATCAGACCCGGACAAGGTCTTCATGGATATTGTAGTAAGTCACCAGTGAAAAGGCGATTAAAATTCACTTCAACGTGTATTGTGTCTATTATTTTTTTATTGGAACGAAGTTCCTTATCGCGCGTTGTGAAAGGGGGCTAGACGGAAAAAAATCTTACGAAAAAGTTGTCACGACACTTTTTGCTTTTTAAAAATAAATGAAGGTTGCAATGCGTTTGTTTCATTTCTATTTCGCATTGAACAGTGTGGTGTCGCGACGATTATTTTTGTTGAGTGAACATTATATTTGTTAATAATAAAAAAAATGTTATTATAACTTAAAAAAATAAAATTTTATTACAATTCCTTCACTAGTTAATCGAAAGAACTTCGTTCCATCCGGGTGTCCCTTGACACCTCTCAAGTTTTTTATTTATTATAAGCCTATATTGTCCCACTGCAGGGCAAAGGCCTCCCTTCCCTCCTTCCACATTTCGCGATCTTGTGCGATTGTAGGTCAATCCTTTGCAAAAGAGTCTAGCTCATCCCGCCATCTCTTTCTGGGCCTGCCGCGTTGTCGTTTTCTGCTATTTGGTATCCACTGAGTGGTAATTTTTGCCCATTGCTCCGACATGCGGCAGATGTGACCAGCTCAGTTCCACTTCAGCCTAGCAGCTGTCAGGCCAACATCAGCTATTTGGGTTTTGGAGTGAAATATAGAGTTTCCGACGCGGTCCGTAAGTTTGACACCCAGTATGCTTCGCTCCATAGCTCGTTGGCGGACCCCAAGTGAAGACTTCTGATGATTTGTAAGTGACCACGGAACAGTAATTCCGTGTAAGTGACCACGTCTGCGCTCCATTGTGTCTATACGAATATTATAAAGAGGTACTATGTTAGTTTGAAGTTTAGATGTAGGGGGTTATCTTCGGAGCAACTGATTCGATTTCGAAAATTCTGTCACTAATGGCAAGCTACGAGTACATTATCCCCGAGTCTCATAGGACTTTTCCATGGGACAATTTTAAGCCAGAATACGAGCGAATCGAGAACATTAAGATCGGTGAGTTAGGTAGTCACTGTTAATCTAAAATAACCAATACGTCTTGACTGAGTGTAGTGATCAATATTCCTTCTTTTTATGAGAAGGAGCAATGCAGGCATTGGGACTGCAATAGGTTAATATTATTTAAGAAGGAAGGATAATAATAGTAAAGCAAAATTAGGTTTTATTTAGGAATGTAGTGATAAAACAATAGAGACACTTATTCCGTAACAATGAGACCCAATAGTGAGCAATATACAGTCAAATACCACAGAATACAAAAACATTAAAGCCACCTACGGTCTGATGCCGATAACAACCACAAACACAGCAATTTTAATCAGAATTGATTTCATTTTGTACGTTTTAAACAGACATACTTTTGCTCAACGATACTCGCGTGCCGTATTAATATAATTATTGGAATTTCATTGTCGGGGCCTGAGTATCGAGATAGTAGTTTTCGCAACCCGCAACGCAACGTTTGCGGTCAACATGAGTTTGGGTGAAGCCGCACAGTAGCCGCAAACATTTGGGTGAACACGACACTTATTGCGTGCGTTACTAATCCGTTGTTATCGGTACTATAATTAATGATTTTAGGCAGTGGTGATGAGGTTTGATTTAATTGGAAGCAATAATTATTCGACATTGTTAACGTAGTGTTTACTCTTTCACTTATCTTGTGGTGTTGATAAAAACTGGATAAATACACATCATTACCCACGCCTGTTCTAAGTACAAGTAGGACAGATTTCCGTTTTAATTTCGAAAGTAATTTAGGAATACATCGGTACATGTTAAACCTCGTCTTGTTTTTAAACCTTTGTGACAATAGTCGAGTGAAGTTAGACCATATATACTGAAAAAGAGGAAAGAATTTATAGCGGTCGACTGTTCATCGAACTTTTTTTCATAGATAAGGAGAAACAAGTTAAAAATCGAATAAAATTGACTTTTATCGACTTTGAGTAACATAAAAATCGACGAATTCATTCAGTAGTTCTGTCGAGGACTCGAATGGCGTAGTGGTAATAAGGCTGCCTTACGTTCTTAGGGTCCTGGGTTCGAATCCCAGTAGGAGCAAATGTTTGTGTGATGAGCATGGACATTTGTTTCCGAGTCATGGATGGTTATATGTATAATAAGTATTTATTTACAATCAAAAAAGTATATATGTGGTATATCAACTATCTGGCGTCCACGACATAAGCCTTGCTTAGTGTGGCACTAGATGGCGCTGTGTATTAATGTCCAGCTACATTTATTTATTTATTTTAGTAGTTTCTGCTTAACGCCATAGGAAAATGCGTGAGTTTACATAAGTATGTATGTAGGATAGAGTTTTTATTCAATTCACGTCTATTTGTGTATTACAGTATCTTTACTTTTCTGTTTGATCTAAACGCGCCTTAACAACCACATTAGTTACAACAAATAGACACAGCAGTTCAAACAAAACTTACCTAGCGGGTCTCAAATGCGGGTACTCCTCCGTACTGGTCACTTTGACGTCCCACACTTTCCTCCAAGCTTCATACAACGGTTCATGTACGGGGTAAACTCCTGAGTGATGCGGGGAAACAGAGTAGCAGGAGTTTGTTGGGATTCCGTGTTCTAAGGCGAATTGTTTGTTCAGCATCATCTCTGATTCTAAGTGGGTGACGTTGTTGTATAAGTGAGGCTGCTGGTGATTCCACATGTGGCAAAACCTTCGGACAAATATGGAGAATGTTAGGTAAATAAGCGGGTGCCCTACCATGACGTCTTAAAGCAGGACTGTTTTAATCTTATTCTAGAGTGAGAAAGAGATGGCGCTAGACGTCCTCTATGGCTTCGTCACTTTCCCACACTGGAGTGACATTAAAATAATCCTGCTTTAAAACGTCATGGTAAGTTGCCTTCAAAACTCTTTTTCATTGAGGTTGGTGATTTTTTTTTATTCTGTTAAATATGAGACCATAAGAAAAACATGACATAGAGGTATGAGAGTCATACGTTAAGTAAAAAGTTGTGAATAAAACCTAGATATTCTCATATTCTTTTTTATTTACACAGCTCATGCACATAAAATATAATAATCATTAAATAAATAAAAATTCTTGAGAAAATGTAGGTCAAACATGTGGAAAATGTTGTCGGTTTATTAATAAAATTACACAATTATCTTTGGATATGTAATCCATGAAAATGTTTGAAATAATACACTAAAGAGTACCAAGACGCGACTTTAGTAATAGGTAGTTAAACTTCACAGTAATACAGGGACATAGATTAGTTAACTCGGAAACCCACACGGTTGACTGCGTTGAGACAACCATGAGAGCTATAAGTAGTCATAGAGGCATAACATCACGCTTGTAATCCCCGGAGGGTTAGGCAGAAGTGTACCTAATAGTAGACCAGCATTTCGCCAGTTATGTTTAAGTCCCATGTAATACAGGGGGCGAGCCTATTGCCATCAACCGTGCGCAAATCCAGACTCCGTGGCTGCTACTGAGAAATTCCTTTTGGAAAAATCCAATAACACTTTGCCTGACGTGGGAATCCAACCCAGGACCTCATGCTCCGCAGTCGTGTTTGCGACCACTATACAGGGTGTAGTTGTAAACCATCTCATCACGAAGCCGTCAACCAAGCATTCTGTACATCAAACTAAGTAACTTTACGCAAGAATTATTGCTGGGAAACGACTTTTTTTTTGGGGTCAATAATTACGTTTTGGGGTATAACTCAATGTAACGCACTCAAAACATTGTGCTGATGGATGGATTGAATAGTACGGGGTTCGTGGAGGTATTTAAATTAAAAATCTTGCAATAAAACTTTTATTTAAAAAAGGTTGTAACTTTGACCCCCAATATCTCCGTAACTAGAAGGTTCCCAGGTATGGTGTAGAACAAACAAACGATCGCAATGACGGGGAGAACAAGTGCTTTTCGGCTTCGTTAAGAGGTGTTTTACACCCTATAATATAGACCAACCAGGCAGTCAGCAATGCATAAAATCTCAGACCTCCTTTTCGGAATGACGCTATAAACTTTAAATTTCCACAAACGATCTAAAGAGGATGCACGCAGAAATACAAGGACATAGATTACACGTTAATTCAGTTCCCCACACGGTTTCTGCGTTAATTTCCCCTACCGGGCAGAGGGTCAGCTCAAGGTAAATTGTCATAATGCAATAACGCGTGCAATTGAGACCACTTAGTACAATAACGTGGCTTTTGCGACAAGATGATAACAGAACGGCTCGTTCTAATAAGGTTACATGAGCAGACTAATGGACAACATTGTTCCGCTATCTGTTTGTTGAGACGGTGATAATGTGAACATTAAGTGACATCGAGGTAATTAAATTTAATGTATGATTGATATGATGCTTATCCTATTGTTTACTGGTTTGCTCTGAGTTTAGAGCAGGGATTCCCAAAGTGGTCGATATCGGTTTCCTAGCGGTCGACATAAACGAAAACTGATTTAGGGGTCGACGAGGTCTAAAAATCGACCCCTATTAAATTAACACAAGAAAACTTTCAAGATAGGTAGGTAGTGTACTGTATTGCTTATGTTGTGTTACGTGTACTATGAATATTTAATATTTTTGTAGGAATTAGCATTGTTGTAGTAATGTAAAGTCTCAAGTTCGTACAAGATGAAAAACTCGGCAAGTCAGTGTGGACAAGTCTGTGCATGATAATGAGTTCTTCTTCTATTGCGCGGACCATTATGTATAAGGGGGTTGATCTTAAAAGTAGGTAATTTGGCCATGGGGGTCTGAGGTAACAGTTCATTTTGGAATAGAGGTCACTTGTCCAAAATAGTTTGAGGATCCCTGGTTTAGTGTTTCGGAGACTCACTATCTTCCTACCACAGCACATTTTATTTGGGGTCAGCGCAACAACGTTTTCTTCTTTCATTCTCCCCTGTCAGACGTCAGACAGAGGGTTTCGGTGACTATTGCCTCAAAAATGGGAAAAGAAGAAACCGACTTGTCCCAGAACAAAATATTCGAATACATGTGATGGTCACCAATTCACTGAGCACGCGTGGTAAATGACGTACTAATCCCTCTCAAAGTCAGGTTATACGACTAAATGTACGCCTATATAAACTTATCTTAGCTTAGCCTATATTAACTATATAAACCAGATAGTTTAAGACGAATAAAAGTCAAAATAGAACCTATATTCGAAGAAAAATGAGCTTCTTAGTTCCCTTCTACAGTCTTCAGTACATCTTTCAGTAAAACTTTCAATATACGCATATACTTGGTTGATAAATGAACTGACAGAATACAGACACGAGTGAACTGAAACTTTGCGCTCATATGCATATAAGTTGACGAAGACTTGTCGTGTTCAAACTAAGTCTGCTGTAACTGGTTACCTTGGCTGGTAATAACGTACCTTGTTTCTCAGCTTCTTATAGAAATACATTTTAATATAGAGACATTTCTAAAAGCTTATACATAGACGAAATGTTTGGAAGTATTTGAGTAAAAGAACTTTCTTCTTTCCCATTAAATTTATAAGTTTAGATTTCATGGTTTTTCTTTAATTTAGTTTATCATGTTTGTTACGGAGATTTGATTCTTAGGATTGACCCTATCGATTGATATCAAATTTTGGAAAGCCAGTGAATGCCGATTTCTATCTTTTTAAAAATAAAGGAATGTTTCCTTTGACTAAAGCTATCGCCAGTGTTTAGAGTACTTTCCCTCCACAGGTGGGGTTGAAAAATTCCATCGTGTATTTTTAGAAACTATAACAAAATTCGCTAAAATCCTAGTAGCAACATTTCCATATTCTTCTATGCGAGTTGCACTAGTGTTATCCAGTTTTGCGCTTCATCTATCACCAGACTTCACTCCCACGCCGGCTTTGGTCAATCAAACTCATGCAAGCATCTAGTTGTTGGAAGAACTAGAAACGCTATTGGGAGCGTACCTACCTAAAGTTATGTCTTACGACACGGAAACAGGACGTTCATGTTTGAAATAGGACACACCGACGGTGGAAATTTGAAATGCCGTAAGGGAGAGGCGAGCTTGATTATGGATTTTCGACTTTCGGCACTGAGTCAAACGTTGCAAATCTACACACATTTATACGAATAAGAGATAACTCATCAAACATTATAGTATTTACAATGATTCTCCGTTCCATGACACTGTTGAATTACAACTTAGGTAATCCTCTAGTTTCTAGCTGGATAGAGAAGCTGTTATAGACTAGGTTATACCTAAAATCTTACGACGATTCTGATATTCGAGTCCATAAAGTTCCCCGAATGCGATAGAAACCGTAGGCGACGCTGCTCTAAAATATAGACGGGAAGATTAAGGGTAAAGTTAGATGCTGCAACTAGAGAGGGTTGCTATTAGTGGTGGTACTTTCATACAAACCTAAAATCTTGGCTTATAACCTACTAACTAGTAGTGATGTACGAGTATATATAGTTATAACCTACTAACTAGTAGTTATGTATATACAGGAAAAGTTTTTAACCAGTGCGCAAATTTTGACATGATAAACTTGAATGTATTTTAGTAGACACGTATTTTTTATTTTGATATGTGTTAGTAGTAAAAAATAAAGTTATCGCTTACGAGACTTATTTACCTATAAACTTATTTTATGGTCGCTTGCCAGTCGGGCGCCCGGTCGACCGACTCACGCGTCGACCGGTCGCCCAACCGGCAAGCTGAGATCAGCTGAGTTTTGTAGGTGCGCTCGCTCGATGCGACGGCGCCGACGTAAACTTACCTACCTACGCGCTGACGGTTACTGACCGCCGTTTCGCGCTACTTTTTTAAGTTTAGGCTGTGATATGTTATTTGTAAACGTAATTCCAATTTTTCCTTCATACTTTCATGGGCTTAGGACACATCGTACGTCAGCAGCCAGCGCGTTTTCATTCACAGTATTACAATTAAATTATGTCCATGTTATGCTTATTTTAAAATGGGACAAGATAGAAAAATTTGAAAAAAAAAAATTAAAACTAAAAATGGGAATGTGTTCTATTACTAACACTGAGCTACCAAAAAAAATTTACGCAGTGGTTAAAAACTTTTCCTGTATAGTTATAACCTACTAACTAGTAGTTATGTATATATAGTTATAACCTACTAACTAGTAGTTATGTATATATAGTTATAACCTACTAACTAGTAGTGATGTACGAGTATTTATAGTTATAACCTACTAACTAGTAGTAGACTAGTCATGATGGTTTCTGAATAGCCTGCGTGCCTTATAGGCTTCCAGTATTGTTGGCCCCTAGGCACGCCACTGGTTGCTATGTAGTTATGTACTACATCGCAATCATAAGCCCTAAATGAACTTAACTCAGCGCTGACACTGCACAAAATCATGCTTTGTTAATAAGAAGGACCAATGAGGGCGATCCTAAGGTTGGGTCTCACTAAAGCGGAGAAGAGCGAAGCGGATTGGAGTAGAGCCGTAAGAGATTCGAGAGAGAGAGACCTGGTTGGTTGACAGATTTTAACTAATGTGATTGATTGATTCCCACAAGTCTCCATTCCGCTATAGTAGAAACCAGGTCTAAATAAATGGCACGTGTGTACGGTCGAGCAAGCTATTTGGTTTACAGCTAAACCCACAAATTACAATGTAAAATGAAAAACCAAATAGCTTGTTCGACCGTACGAAGCTATGAAGTAGAAGGTCCTCAGTACTTACCAATTAAAATGTTCCCTATTCTTGAGCAAGGCATCATCGCCCATGTTCTCAAGCGATGTCCCGTGATGATAGTACTTGGCGCTGTAGCCAAGGTTGAACCTGAACCCCGGCACCAGTCGGTGTAGCGCCGCCTGAGACGCTAACATTGCTGCTACGTCTTCTTCGTGAAGACGGGTTCCTAGGAAAAAAAGTAACATAACATCAGACCTGTTTCACGGAAAGGTTAGGTAGAGGTGTACCTATGATACAGACACATTTGACGTCAAATACAAGCCCGCCACACTATTCCCAAACCACTGTAACTCCTGAAAGTCAGAATCGACAGTGGCGACCACCAGAAAAGCGCCGAGACAATAAACCTCGACGAAGTCCCAGAGAATGAATTTGACTGTCTTGGATCCCGCAACGAAATTAATCAGAAAGTATAGCGCAGGAGTAGGAAAAAACCGTAATTTCCACTTTTGACGTCGAATTTTAGGGTTAGATTAGTTGCCCACTAATCTAACACACAGACATTCGACGCAGTACAATACACCTTAAACCAAAGTGAGACTAAAAATTCTCGATAGAATTTCCCCCAATCCTTTTCCCCTATCTGGGAATCGAACCTAGACCAGCAGCAGTTGTAAATTAAGAAGAAGTAACCTAACACACATAAACTAATCTAACACACAGACATTCGACGCAGTACAATACACCTTAAACTAAAGTGAGACTAACAATTCTCGATAGAATTTGCCCCAATCATTTTCCCCTATCTGCCCGGCTAGCATGGACAGGGGATAAAAATTTTATCCACCGGTTATTTCCACTGACAAGGGACAAAATTCAAACAAAAGTGGAAATAACCGGTGGATAAAATTTTTATCCCCTGCCCATGCTAGCCGGGCTGGGAATTTAACCTAGACCAGCAGCAGTTGTAAAATAAGAAGTAACCTAACACACATAAACTAATCTAACACACAGACATTCGACGCAGTACAATACACCTTAAACTAAAGTGAGACTAAACATTCCCAACAAAAATTGAATTTAGTTTGGTCCACCTAAAATGCCGTGAATCGTTTTACTGCAAAATGACATCAGATTTGACTACGTCACTTAACAAGTGTAAATCAATAGATTTGAATTACAATACGAGCATCCAAGTTATTCCAAGGTTACAAATCGAGTTCAATCAACTTGCAAACACTAATTGTTAGTCGTTGTAGGGTATCTATTTAGCACAGTCTAGCAATTTAATTAGGCATGAGAGCCGTACACGAATATTAGTTGCCATTCTATAACAGACGTATAAAGGGCACCTCTTACTATGCAATGCACCTAGGTGCTAATATTATTCAGATCTTGCGCGCATACTAATAGGACAATGGCAACTAAACGCTATACATTGTTGGATTGATTGAGCTCCGTATTAATTTATTCGTGTTTTACGTTGGGTAAGTGCTTAACATTCCGTCCATATTTTTCCTCTTATAATTACTGGGAAAAAATACGGGTAATCACGGATATACAAGGTGTTGATTTGCATCCTGGCCAAATTCAAGGAGGTATAGAATTTATGCTAATGATTGTCGACCCGAATCGATAATAAAATGGGTAGGTTTTCTCCTTTTTTTCTTATTTACGGGAATCAGTGTAAACCACCCGTATTAAAACGCAGCCGGCCGACCCGTATGTCGCACGATGGGTGATTCTTCTATTACTTTCGTGTTATTCTGAAATAGTCTAAAATTTAAACCATTAAAAATAACAGGTTTATTAAATATTTGACCGGGTATCGTAATTTGTAATTTGATTATTTATGTCGTTTGTGACAAACTCCTGAATTTTGACTAGCATGCAAAACTACACTAAGTATATTCAGTGTCCAGAGTCCAGGGAGGGCATTTGAGACCCTGATAACACAATAATGGTAATAAAAAAGTCAATTGTAGTGTTCGCTGTACGTTAATACTAAAATGGGCAGTAAAAACCCAATGAAAGTAAGTATACGATAAAATTTTACTGAGTGTGTTAAGCGCTTGTTATTGAATTGCTTGGTAGCTGTAGTACTCGGATAGGAGTTCATTGAAATGCAGTTTAGTACGTGTTTAGAATGCTAAGGATTACTTTAAATTATGTTCGACAATAAATCTTGGAGCCGGACACCTTACGTTCCCTGGCGCATAAAAGCGATCACCCTAATAATGTTCTCACAATAGCAAATGCAGTACTTGCAGGTTGGTTTCGAAGAAAAAAGCGATTCACATTGTACGTTTTTTTTGTTATATGGCTAAGAATTGCTAAACTTAAGTGGCAGTGGGCAGGGCACATTGCTCGCAGAACGGATGGCCGATGGGGCCGAAAAGTTCTGGAGTGGCGGCCGCGAATCGGAAGACGATGCGTTGGAAGACCTCCCACTAGGTGGACCGATGACCTGGTGAAGGTTGCGGGAATCCGTTGGATGCGAGTCGCACAGGACCGGACAATGTGGCGACACTTGGGGGAGGCCTGTGTCCAGCAGTGGACGTCTTTCGGCTGAAATGATGATGATGATGATATGGCTATGTTCCAAAATTTTTTTTTTCAATTTCTAATTTGTAAGAAAAGCTCTTCTGGTATCAATTCTGGTAAAAAACATAATTCGTCGAAACAACGATTAGGAACTGCATTTGCTGTTACGAAGGCCGAATAATAATCGGTGCTATTGACCAAAATAATATTACTTACACCCAAATAAATATTAAAAGTATAACAAACCTCTTTCTCCCACGAAGATGTCATCAATATCGACGAGTATCCACCTGTCGAGGCTCAGACTAAGCTGGCCATGGCTGAGGTAGCTAAGAGCGTCCAGGAACAGAATCCTATGCAGCCAGAACTGTAGGCCCGAGCCGAACAGAACTCGTTGGACGCCATCCAAACGTCCGTGGTCTTGTATCACTGTCGCGAGCGGCATGCGCTCTTCTGTAAACATTGCTATAATTTAGTGTAGTGTCCTATTGACATGGATTTCGTGCTGTTTTGCCTTTGGGAGATTGATGGGGCAAATAGAATGGCTTATTGACATTCCAAGAGTGGATACAATGTGTTTGAAACTATTATAGATAGGCCGGGCGCGAAACTTTGCATAACTGCTATAATATATTCTGTAATGTCCATCTAAAAATGGTAATATTGCAAAGCTAATTCAACTTATCCGCCGGATTTAGGGCAGGGTACTTGCCCCGGGCCTCTACAAGGAAGGGGCCTCCAAAACATGATGTTTTTATACATAAGAAAAAAAAAAACATTCTTTGTGTCCCTGAGTCAGGTCAGTCCGAGTATGTACGGTCAAACAAGCTATACAGTGGTTACATTTGGTTTACCCACAAATTACATTGTAAAATGAAACCCAAATAAGTAGCTTGTTCGACCGTACATAATTATAATTTTCGTCTTTTTTAAAAAAAAAATCCGCGTCCTCTTCTTGAATCCGTCCGTGAATTATCCCTATCAAGTGATGTTTGTGGCCAATGTTTAAGACAAGAGCTTAGTTTGTCCCGCTTGGGCCCGCGTTGCCATTTACTGCTGTTTAAGGCCCTCTGTGAGGTTGAAAATGGTACATAGAAACATACAAAAGTACAGTTCTTCAGTTGCTTCCCACAGACACTATTAAAACAAACGGTGATGAACTCATCAGCATATAAACTACTCATGCGAGGAAGTTACAAGCCAATTCTATAAGTCTTATTGTTTTATAGTTCGTGCGTTTTGAATGGAAATATTGTCTTAAACAATGTGAGGAAATCGAATTAGCATACCTATTATGCAATAATGTTTAAAAGTTGCACAATTAAATTCCAATAAATCATGATGATAAGGTTATTTATTGTCCTATTAGGCATAATATAAGGCACGTAGGTATTATGACTATGGCTCACGTGATATATTAATATTAAAGAAGCCTCCCTCCCTCTCCCTCTTGCAGAGAGAGCGCCTCTGCCCCAGGGAAAATTACAGTCTGATTATTATTCTTTATGCTACTGAAGAAGTAAAATATTTGATCAAAAGCATGTGGCCTTCTTTAATTCAATCTTCTTAGAACTAGATAGGTCTAAGCTGGCTGTTCTACTGCTTGACGCTTAAACGTTATAAACAGGGTGTTTCATAATTCTAACGTACAATTTATTTGTCTTTGTATCTATTGTCCAAATTAATGGTAAAAAATAATGACGCCCGGAGTTATTTTATGTCGGATACATTGACTGCACCACCTTTATTAGGCGACAAAAAGTCACGTGTCTAAGCACTGTTATTAGAGGAAACGACCACGGCTGGCAGTCTCGACAGAGATAACGACAAAATCGCTAACTTTCAATCGCTGATTACTAACGAAAACATTCGGTTGCAATAATTATGCTCACTAGAAACGCGTCTAGGATGTAGAGACTTTCATTATTTGCAAGCATCATTATTGCAAGTATTGCAACCGAATTTATTCGTTAGTAATTAGCAACCGAAAGTTAACGATTTTGTCGTTATCTCTGTCGAGACTGGATAGTTTCAAAAGCTCCTACTCAAAATGATACACGCAATCTAAAATGAGATCTTTTATACTGTAAAATATGCACTTTTAACAACACTAGTTGACTCACCAACGCGCCACCGCACCAGCCGGCAGTCTGACAACGACTGACTGCCCCACCACTCGGACCGGTACTTATAACCGAGCGACGTGCGCGCTTGAGGCAACGTGTAGTGTGATATCTACATACACTACATCCCTTCCTTATTTTAGTTTATTTTATTTCTATAAGAATACTACCTGCTTACTATCTATAATGTTGACTATCACGGTTATCACTACTCACTTACATTACACGCAGAAAGGGCTTACGTGTACGTCTACCTCTCACGGTGTCTAGTAGTCTGAACGACTGAAGTGGACGTTCGACAGTGATCCCCTCCACTCGTGTCATGAGACAATGCATTATATCTATTGCATTGACACAACCACTACATCCCTTCCTTTTCAACAAATTGTATTTATTGTAAACGTAATCAAAGTTGTACAAAGACGAATACAGCTAGGATGGGGAGCCTTCGGAAAACTCGCAGATGTATTCAAGTCTAAAACCCCGCAAACACTGAAAACACTCGTGTACAACCAATGCGTTCTCCCAGTGATGACGTATGCTTGTGAAACGTGGACGCCGACTCTCGGGATACTTTACCGGCTGAAAGTAGCGCAGAGGGCAATGGAACGTGCAATGCTTGGCGTCTCTTTGAGAGACAGAATACGAAATGAGGACATTCGCCAACGCACCCGAGTTACCGACATAGGTACCCGGGTTGCTCGACTAAAATGGCAATGGGCCGGACATGTATCCCGTAGAGACGACAACAGATGGTCGTACAGAACCCTTCACTGGAGACCTCGCACAGGAAGCAGAAGTACCGGCAGACCACCTGCCCGATGGTCGCACGACATCAAAAAGGCAGCAGGGCTGACCTGGACCAGAATCGCTGCATCAAGAGCTTCGTGGAGAGCCATGCAAGAGGCATATGTCCAGCAATGGACTCTGAGATGCTGAGAAGAAGAAGAGAATCAAAGTTGTTGGATAATCATACTGAATTACTTTTAATATTTTACGTATACAATCAATCTCCAATAAACTATTTCAGACAAACCGTTTTTGTTTTTTTTTTTTTTTTTTTTTAATAAGAATGCTTTACCTTCTCAGACTATACCCAGTTACACCATTTGAACATCTCCACTGAGTGTGGAGTAGGATTGAAGTTGTTAAACAGTGTTTAACATATTTTCATATCTTTAAAACTTTATGGTCTACTTTAACCATTGGGTCAGTATGATGACATGACCTCGTCTTCCTTGTGGGTCCAATGATCGAATTCCGGTAGGAGAAAATGTTTGTGTGATGAGCACGGACATTTGTTTCCGACTCATTACTAACAAACAGTATCTACGTAGTATATCAACTATCTGGTGTCCACGACACAAGTCTCGCTGCCCAGGGCAGCACTAGATGGCGCTCTGTGTTATCTCTAGCGATTTTTTATTTATTTTTTATTTTTTTTATTTACTTATTATTTTGTTGAATGACTGTAACAAACAAGTACAATCAGTACACCAAATCGGTTTGATATTACTAATTGACACAAAGTCGAGTTTCTTTCTTTAAAGATTTGGATTTATCGATCTTATCCCTAAATCCCGGCAGGCACACTTCTGAGTTTCTGACGTTTACGCCCGTTTAGTTGAGATTAATTCATTATGGTATTGTGTATAACTTGTTTATATAATTATCCACCCCAGTGGTAACCACAACGTATAGACGGAACTCATACATGGTGAGAGCGAGTCGTATGTAACGACTGTTCTGCGACACAACCTGCCAGGAAGCTGAGATTGACATTTTTAATACTAGTACCGCTAAATTGAAGAAAACTTTAACCAATACCTTCTTTGAGCGTACTCATATTTAGTGACTCTTCTGTTTGGTGTTATATGTATAAGTCTTTATTTGCATGTCATATTATTTATATACTACATGTGGAAACTTGTAACTGGCCATATTTTGTTTAAGATATTACTCGCTGTCTGTTTAGCTGTAAGTTTTCCTAAAATCGAAATAAATAAATAATCTGTGTATTCTGCAAATATGTCGAGTCATAGGCAAAACCAATGTATCAAATTATTCATTTTCTATTTTATATTTTCGATTTTATAAAATTACTCCGAATTGTTTACAGAAGAAATTTTTGTAGGTGTTCATTATGATGAGTATAGACCATAAAAACAAAGTTTGATTTTGACGCAGCATGATATAGGATTCCATATATGCAGGAGCATTCTCCTACAACGTGAGATATACTGAGAGAATTTCTCTTACATCGGTATATACAGTTGTTGTGTTTGTATTTTAAAAGTTACATTTCCTTCTGTTTTCATTTTTTTTTTTTTTTTTAGTAACTCAACTTTAAAACACACTGGTAGTAGTTATCTAGATTAAGGTTTGTTACACATTTAGTTATCAATGTATTTTGGAATACTTTAATGTTTGCATGCCAATTTTATGGCGAAATGTGTCATTGTATTACATGTTATTTTTACCATCTTTTTTACTTACCACATTTATTGAAAAAAATAATTTTTACTTTGACTTTTTGACTTTGATCATATTTTCAATGTTTTGTGGCTGGTAACCAAATTAATACCCAATCTCTGGCCGGAACCAGTAGTGGGTTTAAAATCAATGTTTTAACATTTTATAGATTAATTTTAGTATGTGTACCTTTTGTTTTGGTACATTGGTTCTACAATAATAGATTTTAATTTCATAGTCCAGTTCTCGAAAAACACACGCCACCCTAAAGAATCGAAACAGAAAGAACCATTGTCTTCAGTTTGTAAATATACCAAGATCCGTTTGATCCCCGATCTTAGTCGTTTCTATATTAGTCGTTTGATGCTTGTACCCATTTCAGCACCCCATTACAACACTGTGCCCTTATTATCAACTAATTTTTTTCGTAGTTTCCTTTTTACCATTTTATTTTTATATAAAAACTACAAAATTTTTATTTGGTTGTTCAACCTTTTTTTTGCAACAACGTTCGTGTTAGTTTTCAGAAACTTAGTTCGTTTTCGTTAGTTCCTGTATAATATTACCATACTTGCAATACAATAACTTACTTTACAATACTTCACTTTTTTTTCCGTTGCCCAATACGTGCAATTGAATAGACGCCCCTTGCTTCCAATTTAATGGATGCCATTGACTTACCACGCGCAAACAGTGCGTGGCAAGTGTCCCATGTCTTTCGAAGCATCGGTTCCAGGGTACACGCACCAATTTCATGTAGGTTCGTACTACCCAACCCACACAACCAGTAAACACTAATCAATACTTCGAAAGACATGCCGGTTTTCTCACGATGTTTTCCTTCACCATTTAAAGAGTATCCACTGTTGATGAGTGGAATAAATAACACGAAATGCCGGCCTGGTTTCGAACCCATGACATATGTTTGGCTAGGCCATCACCGCTCTTAATAAATAAATATCTGTCATTTCATGACCAGTAGGCCTATTCTACTGCCATTCCCGTCATTACATGATGACATATCAATTCAATGACCAGTAGGTATATTCTACTGCTATTACTGTCAATTTAATGACCTGGGGCCCAAGTCTGCTATTTTTATAAATTCGTCACTACTCTATTCCCTATCCATTCCATTGTCATTTTGCTTAAAGTTCATAATCCGCTAAATTAACAATGGTCGATCATTTGTCGGTCAATGGTCTCGTAATAAAATTGTGTTTTAATGACATTGTCGTATTGCCATTATTATAAAACCCTAACTGCAGATGGTTTTCGAAATTTACTACTAAATGCGAACATTTATTCATGCCAAACTCCATTTGTAATATATTTTTACACATTTGTCAATATGTATGAGAGTACCATTCTATGACATTTCTTTTAATGTACTGTCACCATTATAGAGACAGTACTTGACAGTACTTGACAGTACTTGACAGTACTTGACAGCACTTGACAGCACTTGACAGTACTTGACAGCACTTGACAGTACTTGACAGAACTGACAGAACTGACAGTACTTGACAGAACTGACAGTACTTGACAGAACTGACAGTACTTGACAGCACAAGGCAGTACTTGACAGTACTTGACAGCACTTGACAGTACTTGACAGAACTGACAGTACTTGACAGAACTTTACAGAACTTTACAGAACTTGACCATTATGAAATCAGTGATCGACTATTCTGACACTATATTAATAGCAGACTTGAGGCCCTGTAGGTATAGCCTACTAATATCACTGTCATTCTCTGATGACTTGTCAATTTGACCAGTAGATATATTTTACTGCTGTCACTGTCATTCTCTGATGACTTGTCAATTTGACCAGTAGATATATTCTACTGCTATCACTGTTATTTCACAACTGTCATTTGAATGACCAGTAGGAATGTGCTACTGCTATTTTTGTTATACTACAACTGTCATTTGAATGACCAGTAGGAATGTTGTACTGCTTATTGGTTTATTTAATGTATGTGCTTTTTGTTTTATTATTTAATGTAGCACCAATCAAATAACTAAGTATTGGGTCCCGGGCTTGACCCACAGGTCGGGCAGCGTCACAGCTTCTTAATCAAGAACCTCCCAATAACATATCTGACGTCAGCCAATATAGCAATAATAAAGGACACATTATTGATTAGTATGTTTGCTGCCCTCTATTGCCACATCCAGTACAGTCACTCACTTTTTAGTTTGGATTCGTATTTGCTTGGATGGTGATTAGCTACTAGATAAATTTGTTTTGTTATTATGACCGCTTACCCTCATATTTTGTTATTTTTTCTATGAGAATAAATACGGCATAATTCTGTATGTTCATAAACATTTTATTTATATAAATAGATATTTATTGTTTACGATACATTTCCCCAGAATATTGTCAAACAGTGTCAATTAAATTACCAGCCTATGCTGCTTCCATATCATTACAATGATGATGTCAATTTAAAAATCAGTATTTTATGTTATCTCTAGACCCAAACAGTTAATCGTTAGTCCAATATCAATTTAATGATCAGTATAACTGTATAATAAACTGAATAAACTAAAAATAACTTTGTTATTTCCTTTGTATCAAATAAATGACTAGACACTACGTCAGCTTACTTGCTTCATTATGTTTTGAAATTATCCAAAATAACCACCAATCAAACACTTCTTCCTATCTCTTTGAGAAATAGAAGCATGAAGGCATTACACCAGCTTACCTTACTTGCCTCATTATGTTTTGAATCACGTACACACATCACACAATATTTTTATCACTGGTGAGTTTTATAAACGTGATTGTGAATATTTGCACCCCACAAAGGAAACCAGTAAACCTCGTTATTAGTCAGTTTAGCCATAGATTCATAATACTAATAAAAATCAAATTAATCGTTTCTAAAAACTGTTGGCAATGCATCTGCGTTCCGATCTAATGAGTCGTAACACATACGACAGCTTTATAAGACTGCCGTGCGTCGCCCCGTTACTTATAAAATGTTTTGGTTACCTACTTGAATTATAACATTTGTTAGGTAATTGTATTAACACCATGATTTAAATATGATGATTGAACTTAATAGGTAAGCTATTTTGGTACAGTTAAGGAACTAAACTGATAGTGTCGCGCACTTTAGTATTCCTCCCTTATTTAGGTTATTTTAACACTATTATTACACTTGCATTTCATAGTTTTATCCTCGTCGCCAATGTAAAATATGCACTTTTAACAACACTAGTTGACTCACCAACGCGCCACCGCACCAGCCGGCAGTCTGACAACGACTGACTGCCCCACCACTCGGACCGGTACTTATAACCGAGCGACGTGCGCGCTTGAGGCAACGTGTAGTGTGATATCTACATACACTACATATACACTAAAATTATAAAGAGGAAAAATTTGTATATTTGTGTTGTATGTTTGTAATTAATAAACTTAAAAACTACTGTGCCGATTTCGAAAATTCTTTCGACATTGGAAAGCTACATTCACCCTGAGTAACATAGGCTACATTTTATCCCCGTACTTCCACGGGAACGGGAATTACGAGGGTGAAACCGCGTGACGTCCGCTAGTAAGATACATGAAACATTAAAACTAGAGAAATAAATAAATTCTGATTCTTAGAACCATTGAAAATAGGCGTAATTTAATGATGAGTCATTAATTCCACATCAAAATTGTTGGTCTTTAGTGGGTGTCCCGCCATCATTTTCCACCTCTGTAATTTTAAATCTGTTTCAACAGCTGCGTTCAGCTTTTAAGGTTACGTTAAAATTCAGATTATTTAAATTTTATTTAATTAATTCATTGTTGCCTTTTACTTCCTGAGACCTTCTTTTAAGCATAAAATTAATTTTTCCTCGCAATCGGTATTCAACAGTTATTTTATTTTTTATCGTTTCTTTGAGAGTAAACGTGTTTTCAGACTTAAGTAAGTACTTTTTTATTCAAGCCTTTGATTAATAAAATCTGATAAGTAGATTAAGTAACAACCAATTTTGCATATAATTATTTTCTCTTGACCGGCGACTTTAGACCGTCCTGATCAATTTAAATTGAAGTAGTTTATCAAAGAATAATATTATAGATTCATGACATCAATATTACGTCCTACATTTTTATTGGAATGTTTGCTTCAATCAAAAAGCAAAACTAGGCGGGAACCTAACAAAAACAATTTCCAGAAAAACCTTGACAGGAATACCGACACATCAAGAATAGATGGCCCTACGTAAGTGTTATGGCATTCCTTCCATTAATTAGGACATGATGACGGAGCGAGATTAATATTAATTGACGTTATTCGAAACTACCATTAGATTTTAGCACGATATATCGAGTGACTAACTTTTACTCCCGACTACGCTTGCGTTGAGGTCGAAAATTATCCACGTGAACTTCATCATCGTGCTTAGCCTTTTCCCAACTATGTTGGGTTGGCTTCCGTCTAACCGGATGCAACTGAATACCAGTATTTTACATGGAGCGACTGCCTATCTGACCTCCACAACCCAGTTAATACTGGGTAATACGATACCACTGGTAAGACTGGTGTCAGACTTGACGTGAACTTACTAGTGAGATAAAGGTATCCTATGTCCCTGGTACTCTGGTCATGGACAGCTAATTTGTATGCCCAGTTACATCCAAATCCGTACAGCCGTTAAGGCAGTAAGTGTGACAAAAGAACAAAAAAACTTACTTTCAAATGTAAAATATTATTTGGACGTGTTTCTTTATGATAGGTGATGGTATATTCCAGAATTTAATGGTAGATATAATGGTCGAACAAGTTAGAGAAATGGCGGAAATTTCGGCATTTATGTGCCTTCGGTGGTGCAGTTAGCAACGAAAGTCATTTAAAACTTTTTTTTATTAATCTTAACTGCGCACAGTAACAATTCAAAGGCTATTTCAACAAAATGGCGTGAACAATTATCATAGCGCTTGTTAAAGACGGACACATTCTTTATAAAAAAACCGAACAGAGTTAAAAAATAAACCTAAATTCTTCTACCATTTACTTAACGAAAAGTTTAACTAAAGATCAAGTAAATTTTATATAATTTTCTTTGAATTTAGATGACTAAAACTTTCATTGGCGACTGTACCATTGGTACGTACGTATACTCCGTTTGGTAAATTAATAGATAAGATATCGATTTCAATGTCCAATGCCTCCATAGATTACTTGAATGACCACGCTGGAATGGATTTAGTGATTGATGAATTCAATTTAATGGCAAAATATGGATGTAGGATTAACATGTTATATCACTGATATTATAGATGTAAAAGCAACTCTGTCTATGTATTTTCACGCCTAAACCACTAAACGCATTTGGCTGTTTTGACACTCTGGTTTCCTGGGTTAGCACTTGGTCATCATCATCTAATTAACCTTTTTCCAATTATGTTAGTGTCGGCTCCCAGTCAAACCGGACGCAGCTGAATTCCAGTATTTTACATGGAGCGCCTGCCTATCTCACAACTCAGTTGACACTGGGTAATTTGTAGAGAAACGGATAGCAGTTTGGGCGGATACCGGATATTCGGGCAACCATGTGGCCAAATAGCCGAATATTCGGCCGCCGGATATCCGGTGGAACTTAGCCGTTTGGTGTATCGCACACACACACACACTTGCGTGACCCTTATTCTTGGTGGGCTGCTAATGCCAAACAATACCCAAATTTAATAAAGTTTGCCAAAATCTATCTTTCAGCACCTTGCAGCAGAGTGTACAGCGAAAGAGTTTTTTTTCTGAAGCTGGCCTTATTTATGAAGAGAAGCGAAACCGCTTGCTACCTCTCAATGCAGAAAAATTAGTATTTATTCACAATAATTTGCCCTTAGTGCAGTATGAGTACTAATTAATTCATTTTCTTTCTATTACATTCAATTACTATTGTGTGATTAAAAATGTACAACTAAAACTTATTACATTTCTTAAGTCATACTAACACTAACTAAAAAAAAGCAAATAATTACTTAAAAATATATCTTTTTTATCCAGATTTTTTTTTAATTCGGCGGGAATGCGGCATGCCTATCCGGTATTCGGCCGGATAGTAGTTAGTTATCCGGTATTCGGCCGAATGGTATTCAGGCCGCCGGATAGGTCGAATACCGGATACTTACCGAATATCCGTTTCATCTCTAGTAATTTGACACCCCTTGGTAAGACTGGTTGTCAGACTTTCGGGCCACTGACTACCTATAACGTCCGTCAAAGATCTATAAATGACAGCCGAGACCAACAGCTTAACGTGTTTCTTAGGCAAGGAGGAAACTCAGTATGTAATGGGCGGTCACCCATCCGCAGACCATCCTAGGCAACCGCGGCTTAACTTGATGATTGATAGGAGCAGCTGTTAATTTAGCCACAAGGTCCTAATAAGTACTCCTTCTTCTGTGCACGCCTTCACAGTTGAGCGGTTTGGGCTATTATTCCGAGTCATGGATGTTTATATGTATAATAAGTATGTATTTACAAACAAAAAAGTATATAAATGTAGTATATCAACTATCTAGTGTTCACGATACAAGCTTTGCTTAGTGTGGCACTAGGTGGCGCTGTGTGTTAATGTCCAGCAATATGTATTTATTTTTATTTTTATTTTATTATTTCGGCACGTCGCGCGTCGCATCGATAGACCATTACCTGGGTGGAATAGGACTTGGTATTGTAAAGTATATCGGGCTGGTATAGGTACGTACCTCTACGTACAACGCGCGTATTTTACGTGCCTAGGAAACTTTTTATGCTTTTGTGCGGTAGATGACAAAAACAAAAAAAAAATAGTTTGTCAGATACGAGTAGTTTTCCAAAAAATATTGGACACACATTTTTTTTCTTTTTCATGTAAACAAAAAATATAATAAAACACGATAGAGTGTGTCGAAAATTCGTGTGACGTCACATTTGAGTACTTACATTTTTTACCGGAATGTGACTCGTGATCTTTGACGAGTTTTATCTTCGTCAATTATTAATTTGATTAAACAAAAAACGCGTATCCATTTTTTTTCGATCAATCTAACATACGGACTACACAGAATTATATTTATTTTTAGTCAGGTCGGGAATCATCCCTATTGTGGCGAGCAAAACCGACGACAGAAGATAGTATTCAATAAAATATTTATAAGCCCGACTTAATTTTATTGCCGTGAGCTGTTTGTTTATGGTTAACCAATTATGGTATGAATATAATAATACCGATATCACCGAGGGCAATCATTTGTTCAGGATTGAAAATGTAAATTGTCGGAGGCTGTTTAAATTCTACTTAATACCGACAAAACTAGATAATATCTCCAACAGTAACTGTGTCATGCCAACGTGAATATTGTCAAGAAATTCCTCAATTTATACCGTATTCCATAAACTTGATCAAACCTTTGATAAACAAATCTCTTGCCAGTTCTGACGCTATAAGTAACTGCCAATATCGTAAATCACTTGTCATAAGAATGAATTGATTAAGCATTATAAATTTGATTTACTTAATCAAGACTTTTTGTTTTCGTATTTGAAATTCATATTCAGGAGTGGTGTATCTAAATATATAAAGGAGAAGTCCACTCACTGACCACTCATCACGAAATCTCGGAAACTACTGGGCCGTAAGGACTCAAATTTGGCACAAGCACTCTCTAGGGGGTGCAGGCGCGTACTAAGAAAGGATTTTTTAAAATTCGCACCCCAAGGGGTTGAAAAGGGGTGTCAAAGTTTGTATGAAAGTCCTATGTTTTTAAAGTGAATGAATGTAAAGCCTGAATGTTCCTTTTGGCTTCTAGGTGCTCACTAAGAAAAGGTTTTACGAAATTCGGCCCTTAAGGGTACAAAAAAGGGTTTTTAATGTTTGTATGAAAAAAGTTAAACATCCAAATTGAAATGAGAATTCGGAAACCGATATGGATCCAAAGGAGAAAACTGAAATACTATGAAGCTTGGTACTTTATTCAAATTGGACTCAACCACGGATAAAACTGTATTAATCGGAAGAGAATAAAATATAGTTTAATTTAATTATATCCTAGTCACGTAAATGTCCTGCACAATAAAGATTTTAATTTTTGAAGTTTTTTATTTTTAGTTCACAATGCAACACAGGTGGGTTTTGGTAACACCATGTTTCACGTTCCTATGCATATATTGTCGCCGCGCTAATTATTAACTATGAGGATGGTCGTACTGAAACGCATTTTTTGTAATCAAAGTCATAAGCATTGGTTACGCATAGGAAAATAGTGAGCAAAAGTAATTAAAAATGAAAAATAACTTGTTCCTACCGACATGTTTGTGCTTTGAGCAAATATACTTGAGAATGCATTCAACGTAATTCGGAACGCGCTGCGCTGAATGACATTTGTCAGTATCACGATACATGCCTACGTCCGTGTGACAGTTACATTTGACTGCGTGCGTTCTGTTCGGTGTATTATTCGGTGCATTTGATCTGATCCCATTTTCTCGCGACTCCTGCTTGCTTCGTTGTATTCGATTGATTCTGTGAACGATAACTTACCGGCTCGCTATACTGGACCTCAGTTTATAGTATATATTCTATAACCTGGACTACGATTTACCTGGACGTGTCTCGCGACTCCTGCTTGCTTCGTTGTATTCGATTGATTCTGTGAACGATAACTTACCGGCTCGCTATACTGGACCTCAGTTTATAGTATATATTCTATAACCTGGACTACGATTTACCTGGACGTGGTACTACACTAACACTATTTGTATTATAATAATTATGTATGTTAGTCTGTAAGGTAAGTATATATCTATGGGCCATATATATATGGGTTCCCATATATTTATGTTGTGTCAACCCAATTACTCTTATAAACTGGCACTGCATTTTACATTCCAGATTTTTTACTATGGATTGCTGCAATTGTAATGAACCTCCGCAGCTAATCAGGTACTTTATCATGCCCTAGACATGGGTCCTGATATTATTCGTGTCGTTGAAGAATGGAGAAATGAAGAGGTAGTTTCAATAAAAATACCATATTTTGAATTGCCAAGAAAACTACCTTTTTTAATAAGAGGATTTTGATGCATAAATACACATTAAAAAAAAACTTGAGTATTGTTTTATTTTTCTATTCGTCGTCTCCTGCCTATAACAGTCACACAGGACATTACAATTTTTCGATGAATACAACATAATCTGTGCTTGCGTTCCATAAGATTAAAGTACCACGCTTCATGCTGTCATGAAGCGTGGTACTTTACTTTTGGCACTAGCGCTCTAGTCAAGCAGTGCCTGTGCACTGCTTGACTAGAGCGCACCGCTCGTGCTCTGCTCCCCGCACCACTGCCTTCAAGGCCAGTTCCTATGCTACGTCTATGCATTGAAACGCACTGCGGCCTTAGGGATGTCTCTTTATAGGATAATTTGGCCTTTTCACTGGCCATAAAATACGGGACCGAAACGTGGTCGCTTACAATGGGCCTCGTCAAAAAGCTTAGTCACCCAAAGGGCAATGGAGAGGGCTATGCTCGGAGTTTCCTTACGTGATCGAATCAGAAACGAAGACGTCCGCAATAGAACCAAGGTCACCGATGTAGCCCGAAGAATTGCCAAACTTAAGTAGCAGTGGGCAGGGCACATTGCTCGCAGAACGGATGGCCGATGGGGCCGAAAAGTTCTGGAGTGGTGACCACGAACCGGAAGACGATGCGTTGGAAGACTAGGTGGACCGATGACCTGGTGAAGATTGCGGGAATCCGTTGGATGCGAGTCGCACGGGATCGGTCAATGTAGCGACACTTGGGGGAGGCCCATGTCCAGCAGTGGACGTCTTTCGGCTGAAATGATGATGATGATGATCTATATCACAGAGATAAGAATATCACAAGCAAATATTTGCACTAATAAATTGTAATTGGGCCAAAACTCAGCACAGCGCCATCTATTGACATTATTAAAACTTCCCTACATGGACACTAACTATTAAATCTTTAAATATTATTTTCTCGAAAATGCAGGCAATTTCCAGCTTGAAACTTGAGATTAGGCAGTCTTTTGTGCCGTATTATCCGTGAGGATTTTCTTTACAGTGGTTAAATTATCTGAGAATAAAGTACCAAAATAGACCATGTCCTTTAATTTTACGACAACGCGTTAATGCATATTTTGAAATAAGAATTTGGAAGTTCATTGAGGGCGTAATTTCTAGGTGGCCAGTATGTTTCAGTGATATGCAGGCGTGTGCTGAAAGGTATTGAAATGAGTTTCTATAACGTTTTAAAGTTTTATGCCAATTTCTAGGTGGCCAGTATTTTTCAGTACGCAGGCGTCTGTTGAAGGGTAAGAAAAAAACGTTTCAAAAAACGAACTTAAGCAAAACACGCTCAAGCTCAAGCTCATTTCTGTTCTGCGATATTTTGCTGTTACTACTAATTTGATTAGAAATATTTGACATCATCGTTGTTTGGGTTGTCTTCGTTTCGGTATGTTTCACTTATGCTGGGGCTACACTATCGCGATAACGCGAAGATTTGCGTTGTTGCGACACGTCTGGCCAAAGAATTCGTCCTATCGCGAATCATCTTCGCGAATACGAACGCCCTTCCCGCCGCTGTCGGTAAATTGCCGCACATCAAAGGGTTTTGTCGCGACAAAGTTCGTGCGCGCGTTCGAATCTTCGCCTACAAGTCTGGCCGTAGCATTAGTAATTTTAAATTGGAGGATAATCATTTTATTGTGTTCTTACCTATTGCCTGGTTGGAATTTTGTTATGTCTATTGCTTCGCTAATTACATATTGTGTATTTCACACTTTGGTATTAAGTACTATAATAGTAGGTCTTTTAGTATTAGTCGTTCTTACTTGAAAAGGTGTCCTTGAATACCTACGATCGTATTTTAATTTTAAAGTTGTATCTTTGGTTTAGGCTGGTGTTGCAAAAGAATAGCTATAAAGAAAATTACGTTCCAAATAATGTTTTTTACGGTACTTACTGGTCGTAAGCATTGTTTAATTAAATGGATAATCAAAATATTATCACTTCTAATGGAGTGCAAATTCTTAACCAAATAGTAAATATTCCTGGCGATGGCGCATGCTTATTTTCATCTCTATCATATTTGGTGCATCACTCATGGCAGCGGGAGAATTATTGCCATTTGAGTTCCAGTTCCAGCCCGGCTAGCATGGGCAGGGGATAAAATTTTATCCACCGGTTATTTCCACTGACAAGGGACAAAATTCAAACAAAAGTGGAAATAACCGGTGGATAAAATTTTTATCCCCTGCCCATGCTAGCCGGGCAGGAGGGAGTAAAAATAATCCGATTCTCATGAAACTTCAATGAAGGTCATTTTGATGTTTTGATTGCGTTGGCCAATTTAAATTTCAAAGCGCATATTTTGCGTATGGGCAAATCCACCACGCGGCCGGGCCCAGTGTGGTTTGGCAGATGTCACATGTCTTCGAATTTTTGGTTCTAAGACATGCCTTTCCTTTCATTTCGTTTCCTCACGATGTTTTCCTGCAAATCTCTCAGCACAAGTATGGTTTGCTGTAAGAAAACCCAATTCTGGGTTAAGCTCGCCGTTGTACATAAGCTATATTTTGTAATTTTGTGTATATTTTTCTTTGTAATTTTTTTGTGTGCAATAAAGAATAAGAATAAGAATGTTTTCCTTCACCGTTTTGAGAGCAGTGGTGATGAAATAAATTACACAAAGTAATGCGCCTGTCTGGGCCACGTGTTCGAGCCAGCAATGTGCGCCACGTGTCTTACAACTGGGAAAGGTTTCAACCTTTCACCCAGGAGCGGTCAGGAGCTGTTTATTGTTCGATGCGTAAATACGTTACTGAAATGCCTTGCCATGGCACCTACGGAACCGCCTGTGAAGTCATGGCAGCGGGAGAACTATTCCCATTTCAGTTTGAGGTGTTTCAGGATGGTATTTTATTGCTGTTTTAAACACCAACGTATGAAACACGCGAGTGAAACCGCGTGGGTACAGCTAGTAGACGGAATAAATGCCACGAGGCACTTTCTATCAGTCAACTAGTTGCTCTGTCATTCAGTTCGTAGGTATTATACAATGTATTCATAAGCACAATGTTTTGAGTGCGTAACACTGAGACCTACCGTAAACCGTGATTTTTCACCCCAAAAAAAACACCATTTTTTCTGCAATAATTTACACTTGACACACACGTCAAACTTATAACACCCCGTCGTTTTTGCGTCATGGGTTAAAAACTTCAATCTATAATTTTAATAATTAGATCGACGGCTCCGTGAGGGTCCCTTTACACCTTCTCTACAAGTTGTAAACGAATCTTTCACGAAGCCGTAAGACCCGCAGGACGAAAAAAATGCTGAAAAATTAGACACCTTGCTCACCAGTAGAACCATATTCGTTTTGCCGCAGCGCCCACGCCACGGGTTCATACGTCGAGCTGTTGGCCCTGAACACGGCCCAGTGGTCTCCTGGCAGTGCCCCCCAGGCTGTCTCCCCGGCTCTTGCTAGCCTGAGGACTGGTGACGCTGGGTTCAGTGTGGCGTCCTAAGAAGAAAGATTTCATTTAATACTTATTTGTAGTAAAATTTGTACATTTGACTCATGTTATCATTCTCCTGCCCGTATGTTAATAGCCATTTATTTTCCTCGAATTCCCTGCCCCTAATTTTTTCTAGTTATATAGAATTTCTATACTAATAGAATGCCACCTTATGTGTCAGTGTCATAGGCTATATTTATAAATATTGTGGCATTCTATTAGTATAGAAATTCTATTAGTATAAGAGTACCACCTACAACCTCACAATTTACCTTTTTATAATATTAGTATTGATAGTATAGATTTATTTGACAGGCCTGTTGGTCTAGTGGTTAGTGACCCTGACTGCTATGCCGGAGGTCGTGGGTTCGATTCCCACCGAGGACAAATGTTTGTGTGATGAGCACGATCATTTGTTCTGTGTCTGGGTGTAATTTATCTATAATGTGTATGTATTTAGAAATATATAAGTATGTTTATCAGTTGTCTAGTACCCATAACACAAGCTCTGCTTAGCTTGGGACTAGACGGCGTTGTGTGATAGTTGTGAAATATTATTATTATTATTATTATTTGGGGTAAACTATACTCAATATAGCACACACGGGACCGGTCAATGTGGCGACTCTTGGGGGAGGCCTATGTCCAGCATTGGACGACTTTCGGCTGAAATGATGATACTCAATATAAATCGGCACGGCGGCGGCGGCGGCGGCGGCGGTTTCGGTCGGTATATTTCGGCTGAATTAAGGAAAAATTGTTACTAACAAACTATGGACCTTGTCTGAATAAATAAATTATTATTATTATTAAATAGTAATCTCACCACATATGCCTCATGCTGCTATATCAAACTTTTGCTGTCACAGTCAATTTCCGAAGATTTGTTGGTCTATCATACAGCTTCATTGAGGCTGGGTTTTAATATGCGTTCCTTCTAGTGAAACTTTCATATAAAACATGTTCAAAATTTTATTTCTCTCAAGAAAGATTTTATAACAACAAATATTCTTCTCTTAGTTGAAATCTTTTATCTGGTCCGACAACATGTTTATGTAAATGTTTCGCCAGTAAGCGTTATTCGTTTTGAAGGCTCGTGAACGTAAGCAACGTCGCACTCTAAACGCTAGTCCGAATACTGTATGCAAAAGCTTACAAACATTTCTGTACAGATAGAATTTATATTTACTTAGGTACTTTTTGGAAAAGTTAGTGGTTAGCTGAGGTCATGTAGCTGGCTATCTATTAATGTGGTGTTACATTCGTTGAAATCCCAAATTGAAACAGATGACGTTCGTAAAGTCTGATATTTAACAAGTTCCATTAAATTTAACATTTAAAAAACCCCCGACACCTGGGTTTTTTTTTAAACGAAGTTCCGTAACGCATCTTACCGGGTAGTGCGATTTAGTAGAAATCGTCACCTAACAAAATGCCGTATATGCTGTGTGTGTGTAGTATAATAATATAATATTCCTCATTTCTTTTAAATATAGTGCACATTATTCAAGTAGTCAAGCTCTTTCATTTGATACCCGTATTGAAGGAGTTGTGAAACAAATAAAGTGTAATTCACCATTTTGTGGTGGCGGCCATCTTGGATTTAATATTTATTATAGCGTATAGTATTTTACCAGTCGAGCCCTTTAATTTGATACCCGTATTGAGGGAGTTGTTGAATAAATAATATATGTAATCCGCCATTTTGTGGCAGCGGCCATCTTGAACTGATTTTTATCAATCATAGCTGAGAACACTCGCGACTACTTCACCTTTAAAAAAAATACAAAATCGGTTCATCCGTTCGGTTGCTACGATGCCACAGACAGACAGACAGACACACTCACATACACACACGTCAAACTTATAACACCCCGTCGTTTTTGCATCGGGGGTTAAAAATAAAATAAACTGTATTAGAGGGTTAAACTTTTACTGGAACATAGAAAACCTATTTCAATTTACCCCGAGTGTGGGGACTGAAAAAACCATTTTAAGTAATAAGTCTTCGTCTATTTGCTCTAAGCCTTATTGCTAAGTCTCGACAGAATCAATTGAAGCACTATTTTTTCTGTCCCTTAAATAGGTACCTACTCTAGTTTTTTTCTCAAGTTGAAGCCTCGAAGTGTGGATTTGTCTTCATAATCTCAGTTAATACTATTCATAAAGGCATAGGAGCCTTTTTTCAATTAATTAACTACGAAAGTAGTTATACCATACAGTTATATTCAGAAACAGTCTCTACGTCGAGTTTCACGAAACGCGATTTGTATTAGACCTTACGTTACTTCTGCTGGCACAATCGTGGTTAAAATGCTTTAGCTACACACAGCAACACATCAAGCTATATATTTCCAGTATAACATGACCTCACTTTGTATAGATTTCCTGTACCATAATGCTGGGGCCACACTAACGTGAAATGCCATTAATTATTGCGAAAATGGACGCATTATCACAATAATTAATGGCATTTCTCGATAGTGTGGCCCCAGCATAAGAGATCTTTATTAACTGGTCTTGTAAAATATGATGGATGGTACAAAAAATATTGAATGGTATAAAGTTGACATTTTGCATGGTATTATAGACTTTGTAATGTGACACCCGTAACTAAAGGTCGTCTATTTATAACTAAACGATGTATTGTTCTGTCTTACTTTTGAACAATCACATGTTTTTTCCCTTCTATATACTTAAAAGTAAGAAACTTTTGCATAAAGTTCGTGTGTCTTGAGGAAACCGCCAAATAGCTGTTTGCGAAGTTATGCGTGTTATTTTTGGACATAAATATACAAAGGCTATTTTATTTATCTATCATCAAATGTAACTCATAATAAGTATAATCGGCCTATAATGCTCCCACTGCTGGGACACACGGCCTCCTCTCCATGAAAAAGAATTTCATTACTATAAAAAAACCAACAGTCAACGTGTTATTTAAAATAATGATCTGTCAGCGCTTAACAACGTGTAATAAGATAATAAGCTGTCAGTACCCACCTTAAGCCTCAAATTAGTATGCATGAACAGAGGGAATCCTTTCAGCTGAGCGCCAACCAGAGTCTCCTCCCCGGGCGTTGCGAACGCCACAACACCCACGGAATATTCCCGGCAGTACTTATCAAGGAGTTCCCGATTCCACTTGTCCATGTTCGCGTATTTCGATAGAGACTCGAACACGATCACACCGTAGCGCCCCTTGTCCAACGTGGTAAGTACGGGTAGACTCTTACCCGCTACTTCCACCTTGTACCTGGACAAAAAGAAAACAACATACATTATTTTGGTGACCTTACTCATCAGTAATTTAAAAACGGAACGGTCACGGTGCGTGGAACTTGGAATTGGCGTGCGTGCGTGTGTGACTAGATGTATGAACGTGGACGGAGCAAAAGGAGTATAAATAGGAATTGTAGTAGGTGAAGGTTAGTAGTTCTTGTGAACCCCCATGGGATAAGGGCACATGTTTATGCAGGTATGTCTCTTTTGTTGGGAAGGACGTATAGTGGAGGAGACTTGATCTAGTATAAAAGGAAATTAGTGTGACATTTTTCGACGTGAGAAACATAAAAAAATGCTTCACTATTAACATTTTCTATTTCTTCACTACCAGCTGTAACAACATAGATGGATACAATTTGGAATCGGTTGTTTTTATGTTCACCACACCTGTAATCAGGGGTCAGTTCCGTTTGATTTATGAGTAACAATTACATTATTTGTGAATGGTTTATCCGTATGCAAACAGAACAATAATTCAACATATTTTTATGGAACATGCGTGCGATAACACCGGTAGTGTAGTCACGGTCTACTTTATATCGATTTCGAGATATGAGTAAATCAGTGTTAATAACATCGGTGTTTTACGGCGGAGTTATCAGCAGACCACTCTATTTGTTAATGGAATTACTAAATACCGATATCAGACGCTTCACTCGAGTGACCATTTAATTTTGTGTTCCAAATTTTACTTCGAATAAAAACAAAGTGAAACGTCCACTTAATGAAACGGAAGTCTGTTAATTTTATCATCACAATATTTTACATATACTGAGAAATTAGAAAAATACTAAAAATAAATACTAAGACACTGGTGTCGATTCTGTTGTGCTCAAACTAAACTTAATTCAGGCTATTGCTATCTTTTTCGCTCTAATAAAACGAGAAAGAGACGGACGTAATTTAGAGCTGTCAAATTTAATTGGAACTAATATTTCCTTAGAAATGAAGGGTGCACGTAAATACATGTCAACTAAAACACGGTGAAGCGCAAGGCATAAACTAGTTTGAACATCTCTAACTTAGTTCATAGCTATAGCCGTCCCTTTCTCGCACTGCCTTTTAGTAAAAGATAGCAATAGCCAAAATTAAGTTTAGTTTGTGCACAACAGAATCGACACCACTGTTAGTTAATACACGCGAAATGTTTTTTTACTTTAATGCTCGGTTATTTGGCCCAGCGGGAATTTGAGTGATTTGGACAAAACTAGAGCCAACTGAGAAAAGAATACTTCAAAGAACAAGTGAAGATTATGTGAAAATTGGTTATATTTTACACAGTGAAACATACAGGGTCAAATTATATTAGCTGAGGTGGTGAGTATTGATGTCAAATAAAGTATAAAGAAAATAAAAATCGGCAAAGTGCGTGATGCACCACGATGATGGAATGAAATTCACGAACATTGAAGTGTGCTCTAGTTGGAATAAATGTTCAAGAACACACTTTATTGACCACGGGCAGAACGGAGGAATGTGGGGCATAGGAGACAAACGCCTAAGTAGTTGAGCAGATGTGGCCGGAAGAAAATAGCTAGCCATGACAGAAAACCGCTAGATTTGGGAGACCTACAACTCAGCATTGGATGGATAAAGAAAGACTGAAGATTATTGATTTTATCAGGTGCAAAAATAACTTTGTATTTCATAGAATTTTCCGGAAAAACTATGAAAAACAAAGTTATTTCTGCGGTTGTATTATAAAATACTAATCATCTCCCTAGTTTACGAATTTAAAAGGATTTTTATACCACTTGGCTACGGAACCCTTAAAAAATAACGACTTTTTAATCTAATAAACATAAATTCAATCAAGCAATTATTAATCCATTATTCCGCTATCAACATTCTTTTCAGTGAGTGCTGAGCAATTTATATACATTTTTTTAATTAGGTACAATTACCGACGCTCCTTGAGTAAGATAAGAGCAGTAATAGTATTTAATTAAAAGTTATTTTTATGATACTAAAAAATAGTGGAATAACAATAAATAATAGTGCAGTAATGCGCTGCGGAAGAAAATCTGTTGCTATAAGATCAATACGGTGTAGAAGAGGTGGCTGGCTGCACTTCCCTTGGGAAGGATTACTGAATTCTATACAACATTAATTGAAATAATGCAAGTAGTTTGTTCTTGTTACATATTTTTGCCCAACCTATTAATGTAGAATTGTAATTGTTGTAGATATTTTGAATCGTTCAGTCTTATTACGAAAATCGGTATTTTTACTTGAGGAATTTAAATTTTCGTCATTCATATACTTAGGTACTAGACGAGTATTTTAGAATGCATGTTATTTTGATGATGAATCCACCGCTACAATTTTTTTATGTTCGTATCTTGTACAGCAAACAATTTCTGGACCTGAAGCGAAAACATTTAAAATTCCAAATTATAAAGTGGAATTTGGTAATAATACCAATGGCGGTTCTAACCCCGTGTTATAAAATTGTAAAATTTAAATAGCAGACAGCATCCCCTTGTCAAACAGTGAACAAGCCGCCGAAGTTGATTGGCAATATTGAAAATTGAACTGTCCAAACATTCGCTTTTAGGATACTTTCCAATTTTCAATCAAAAATACCCATTTTACCGATATTGGGAAAATCTGACAAATCTTCGAGTTCAATACAGGTCAGGTAACGTAAAAAAAGTGAATCAACAGACGAGTGGAAAGAGTAGAGAGTAACATGCAGGTAACGGGACCAGGCCTTTCATTTTGCTCCAGTTAAGGCTCGTTACAATTTGGCAGCTTGAGAGCTCTCCAGACTGAGTCTAGGGCGAATGGCAACTTGCAAATAGCATTTACCCACTCGAGGCGGTCCGTCTTTCCGTCTAATGTACGGTGCAATCGTTGGCAACTTTGCTCTACTACTCGTATATTCGCCGAGCAAACGGTCCGATACAAAAGTTTGCTATTTTCATGCGCATTTTAAAATGCAAACGCTTATGTAAAGTTCGGGCGGTCATAAAGCTACGTCGACGCTGAAACGACGAACGTGAGTACCGTGTCACTATTTAGCTTGCGCTAACATGTTTCTAATTACCTTAATTAGTGTCCTGACATTAAAACGAGAGAGCGCTCAGTTTAAATTAGAGCGCGCAAAACGGCCTACTTTGTCCGTGAACCGAATGCGAGGAGGGCTAATTCGTGATAAGGGAGCGCGAGTGAGTTCAACAATGTCACGGCGGCGGCGTGCGACCTCGGTGACCTGCCGCCCCTTAGGATAACGACAGTTATCGTAAAGAGGCAGGTTAACTGCGCTACGGTTTGCCAGAAAACGGAAAAAATTAAGCGAATCTTTATATTATTCTCAATTACGTCGGCCGTCGCCCGGTAACCGCTATACTTACATTGTAAGCTGAAAGCTTAGCTTCACGCAATTAACCCGGCGTATTTACAAACTTTCAAGGGTGTTGGGGTGTGTCAGTCATAGTACCTACGTGGTACCTGGCATAGTTAATTACATTCAAGTTACGTTTGCTTCCTTGTGTGAGTGTGACTTATAACTTAATGTAGATCTTTGTTTGGTATATCAGTAGTGCATACTCATATGACAGTTAGGTATGATATAGTGGATGATGAGCCTGCGACTCTAATGAGTAGCATCTTTCTCTGGTAGGTTCTACTAACGTGAACCACTAACGATACTAGAGCAATTAGCAGGCACCACAGCTCGTCTCAATTTAGGGTAAGTTGCCAGCGTCCCAAGACTTCCCTGTTTTATGTTCAGTATGGGTACTTATTGTAACTTGCGATTTCCTAAACGAATCGTTTGTTGCTTCTTGTCCAACTGTACTTGAAAAAAGCCTTGCGAGCTCAATTAATGGCATACATTACCTACCCAGGCGGAACTGGGACCTGCAACATAAAGTCGTTAGAGAAAACTTTTATAAAGCGACTTTAAATTGGTCAATATAAAATTCACTCACTTCCACGAAGTTTTATTGTCAGCAATTTTATTTTCCCTAATAAAAGATAATGCTACTTGGAGACAAAAGAAAGGGAATGAGAAAGTCGTCAATTCCAAAGGGACTGTTATGTAAGTGAAACTGCATTGAAAGTCGTTGAAGTGGTTGTCTGAGGGTTGGCCCCTGACACTAGGGTATAGTAACCATTAACGCTCTATTAAAAAAGCGGTTTACCCTCTCGTGGACTATAAAGCGGAGTTTACGAGGGCCCGGAGTAATAAACGGCGCCAAAGCTTACATCACATGAGGGTCAAGTGAACGTTAGTAATCAAACTAGAAAACAAACTAAAACACGTGTGCGGGTCATCAAATAAAGAGAATATACGAGTACATAGACCTGAAGTACCATGTACGTATGACAGAAATGGCAATGTTAAATCGCCACAACATTTTACTAAACAAAACTACATACTCCGTTTGTTGCAAAGGCACGAATAAAACGGCTAATCTTTCTTTCACACTCAATTTACTGTAGTCGTTGTCTCTAAGTTTTAAAGCTACAGCGAGACTCGATGGAACGAATCTCCGTCCTTTTATACGTTTGTATACGCAAGGCAGTTTACTTGTATTTACGAGGAAGGTTTCGGGCAGGATTAAAGGAAACAGTGTCAAAACGACTTAATTACTTTATATTAAGTCGTTTTGACGCAAACGAGCATTAATGGAGAACGAGGCGGCGAGATAGGGGCGGGATGCCGCGGGCTTGCCTCTAATGGCACACTACTAACTAACTGTCGCCACAACGACTCGCCGTAGACGTCGCGTTCGCAAGCCTCGCGCCTCACGCCTCGCGCCTCGCCTGTCATGTCACCTTCCTTTATATTTAATTAAGTTTACATTACTCGTACATACCAATGCCGTGTTTCCGAATTATCAGCTAATTAGACCGCACTGCATTACCGGGTCGAGGTAATTTTGTTTAAGCAACTATATTTGGGTCAATGGAAATCATAACAAAGAGGAATTTCAACAATGTTACTTTTGTTTGCATTCAGAATTAAATCCGTACTGTGTGTTGTGTACTAAATCATTCTATGACAGCAGTAGAGTTTATAGTTAGAGATATGGCCTAGTGCTTGATGTTTGTGTACATATAACTGCATACATAAGTACATAAGCCCTGTTCATATGTACCTAACATTGCGAGCGCTTATATGTGCTTGTTAGAAGTGTACGTCATAGTTTTTGTGTTACTCACTTTGTTTTTATTTTGGGTACAGTTTTATGACAAGCTCTCAGAACAAAATAGAGCCTTTTGTTTTATGTGTGTGTACATGTAATAAAAGGTGATCCTTCATTAACCAGTGTCTGGTCCACACCCTTTATGGGATTGTGAGTTAATTACCTAATTAAACCCAATTGGGCTAGCTTTCAACACCCTGCATTTGTGAAACGAAATATTATAGCTACGTTGTCGTATGGAATGAATTGCTAAAAACTACAAATTAAGTACTCCCATGTTTTTTTTATTTTTTTATTCTCAATGAAAATGATAAGAGTCTTACTGTAAAGAAGAAGCGGCAAACTTGTATCTTCAGAGTCCTGTTAATAATATGCTGCCGGGTCCAGACAAATCTCTCCCGGTGGAGTTATCTCGTGCAACTTGTACTAAGGTGCTCATTACCTTAAAGGCTTAATACCTCCAACTCCATACTTAGGACTAATCTGTATACTTAGCTAGAATTATTATGATTTTATAAAAAGAGGCACTAACAATGTAAATTGTACTGCGGAGTAAATAATGCGTAACATCCTTACATAGCATTGACAGTCATTTGACAATTCAACACGTTGACACAAATCCGATCCGGTCGTGTCACACGTGTTTGTGAATTATTTTTTATTTTTTCATTCAATGTACGGGATATTGGCAAAATTGTGGTAACTCTTTCACAAAAGCCATTAACTAAGAGTTGAAGTTGACAGTTCAACACTATTCATTGCGTCATTTACTTTGCCGAACAGACGAACATTGTTTCAAACACTATGAAGCAATGGATCATGAATTTTCTAGGGGTGCTAGATAAATGTACTAGTGTTCTGAATTTTACGAGACTCTTTTCTTTAATACAATCATTTTTAGATATTTGACACAGGTAGTCAGTGACGCAAAAGTCTTAACAAAGAGCTATCTATAGTATTACCGCTTATTTATGTGAATTACTGGTGTTCAACTTAGTTGGGAAAAGGCTAGGAAAATGATGACGATTTTTCTCTAACAAACATTTATTCAAGTACTTATTTCATTGCAATTAGAAGCAGCGGCCATTTTCGTTGTGATAAATTCTAGCTGTCTAGTAGAACACATTAATACATATAGAGCAATTAACAAAACTATTACGTAATTACACTAATGTAACTTTGATTGATAAAGTCTATTTGGTTATTGTGTTTTGTTTCCTACATAGTAACGCCTCCAGAAGCGAATGGTCTAATAATTAATATGGCCATGGGGGTAATAACCTCGGAATTAAATGACATTGAAATTGTTTGTAAATCAATCTGGACTGTATTTGTTACGTTTTATTTTTCTTAGCTGTCATGTGTCGCCTTCCCCTTTTGTTACGTAAATACCAAAAAAAAGATGAACTGTGGCAATAAATGTAAAGATTATTTGACAAACTATGAATGTCCAAAAAAAATGTCTAAAATAGCTTAGGTACATAAAAGTTACGCATTTGTTTATCGCTTAATTTATGTCAACGAACAAAACAAAACAGCGATTAATAATGAGTGAAACCTTTTTAGTTCTTTGCTTAAAAACATGATCTTATACTAGTTAAAACACCAATCAATTCAGAGTCGAATATTTTATAAGAGCTTAAGGGGTCCCATCAAGGCAACTGACGAAAATGGACATACGACATAACTTATAAGATCACTGAGGCCGACCAATAAGTTTATCGTTACTACGAAAAGATGTAGGCAGTAAGTATCTTCTGATTATATTAAAACAGGTAGTTACGCAGCGTGAGGCAAAGATAATATTTTCACTATATTTAATAAATTATTTTAGCGTTACCTTACGCTATTGAATATAGCAAAAAGATTTTCTTGGAAAAGACTAAGTCCAAATAGAGTAGATACTTCATCTATAATTGAAATAATGTACATCATACATTTTTTTTAGTTTTATCATTCTCTTATTTTAGAAGTTACAGGGGGGGGGGAGGGGACACACATTTTACCACTTTGGAAGTGTCTCTCGCGTAAACTATTCAGTTTAGAAAAAAATTATATTAGAAACCTCAATATCATTTTTGAAGACTTATCCATAGATACCCCACACGTATGGGTTTGATGAAAAAAAAATCGAGTTTCAGTTCTATGTCATGGGGAACCCCCTAAATTTATTGTATTTTTTTTATTTTTGAGTGAAAATCTTAATGCGGTTCACAGAATACATCTACTTACCAAGTTTCAACAGCATAGTTCTTATAGTTTCGGAAAAAAGTGGCTGTAACATACGGACGGACAGACAGACAGATAGACAAACATGATGAATCTATAAGGGTTCCGTTTTTTGCCATTTGGCAACGGAACCCTAAAAATAAACACTCTGTCCGTCTGCAATCCACAAACGAACAGATGCCATAAAAAACCCCGAGGCCTAAGGAAAAGGCTTCAATAAAAAATATCAAGGAGGAAAACTAATTCCTGACCCGTCAAACATTTCATAAGCAAGCGTACAGCTCACTGAAGCACAGCGCTGCTCGAGAGGAAACCGATTTTTACCCGACAAAAGCAAAAAGTCTCATATAACTAGGGTTACCATTTCTACATTTGAAAACTCCGGACAATTTCACTTTATTAAAAAAAAAAAACACCTCACCTAAAACAGTCCGAGGTATAAGTAAAAAATTACAAGGCCGAGTAAAGTTCTGACGGGGAACCAAAAAGCAAGACATGTCCATATAATTTCGGACGGATGGCTACCATTATATATTATAACGCAAGTAGGGCGGCCATCCGTGAGACACGATATACAGGCCGGAAAATAACCGGAGACATTTTAATACAGGGCGATTTATGAATTAATTTAGTTAAAGTCAAGTAAGATATTCAGCAGTTTCGAAGTGGTGGTATCGATCGCATGAGTACGTATGTTCTTGCTTCGTTAGTATACTTGCATGAAGATATACAAGTTGTCGCTTTGCAACCTGGTTAAATTCAAGGAGGCATCTATGCTAATGATTCTCGACCAGAATCGATAATAAAAAAGGGTTGTTTTTTTTTTTTTGAAGTACGGAAATCGGTATTTGTAAACCACCCGTATTTAAACGCAGCCCATCTGTAGCTAGCCCAATAACCGCGCATTCACAGTCACACACAAAAATAAAGGCATACAGCGTCATGTCACACGATGTGTGATTTTGTTTATTACTTTCGTGTTATTCTGAAATACTGGTGTCGATTCTATTGTGCACAAACTATACTTAATTTAGGCTATTGCTATCTTTTACTAAAAGGCAGTGCGCGAAAAGGACGGCTATAGCTATGAACTAAGTTAGAGCTGCCAAACTAGTTTATGCCTTGCGCTTCACCGTGTTTTTAGTCGACATGTTTTTACGTGCACCCTTTATTTGTATAGAAAAATTAGTTTCAATTAAATTTGACAGCTCTCTCTTTCTCGTTTTATTAGACAGAAAAAGATAGCAATAAATAGCCTAAATTAAGTTTAGTTTGTGCACAACAGAATCGACACCAATGTCAACTTTAAACAATTTAAAATAGTAGCTATATGAATATTGAGCGGGTATCGTAATTTATATTAATTATTTATTTATGTCTATTATGGCAAGCTCCTAAATTTTGACTACGATGCAAAACTACACTTTGTAGGTTCCCTGTATGGTTAATCCGGTACTAATCTCGTCCATACTGCGGACCTGTGTCTTTACGCAAGCACCCGTCGACTGTAGTCTTCTTAACATGAACTGTGGGTTTTCAAAGGGAGTTTAACAACGTTATTTCGTGCTATCGTAAAGTTATTGAGAGCCTCATAGGTAAAAAAAACCTCTTAACGAAGCCGAAAGGCACTTGTTCTCCCCGTCTTTGTGATCATTTTTTTTGGTTCCAGACTATACCTTCTAGTTACGGAGATATTGGGGGTCAAAGTTCAAACATTTCCACAAGTTTCTTTTAAAATACATGTTTTTATTTGTAAGATTTTTACTTTAAACACCTCTACGTACTATTCAATCCACCCACCACCACAGTGTTTTGAGTGTGGTACATTGAGTTTTACCGTAAAATGTCATTTTTCACCCCAAAAAAAAGTCCCCAGCAATTTTTGCGTAAAGTTAGATGTACAAAACTACAGAATGCTTGGTTGACGGCTTCGTGATGAGTCTTTTTACACCCTGTATATGAAGGTGAACACCCTGTATGGAATGGATATGACGTTGGAAGCATTACCTACTTCTTAATCGTGGTCAGGTGTTGTTCAGTTTAATGTTCTATACAAGATTTTTTCTTTTTCTGATACACGCCATATTAACTGACCTCTAATGATCTTTGATATCAAAAATCACAATTGTAAAACATGGAAAAATTGTGTAAAGAGAAAAAAATCGATACCGTCGTTGAAGTTCAGTATTTTATTACTTTTTATCTTTGAACATTTTGCTTGTAATTAACAGAATTCATAAAAAAATATCGTAAACTTCGTAGGTTAGTACTTAACTTGATAAGTAACGTTCGCTGCAATATTTACGTCTGTATCGAGAGGTTAACATGTTAATTTCATATCGGCACGATAACTTATTATTTACTTATACTTGTAGCCGCCGTTCATTAACACAATGACTACATGATTATTAAGAATCGTGATCATTTCTACCAATTAATGATAACGTTAAGGAAAATCGTGCGGATTGATAATGATAACCCCTACATAATATGTATTATCTGTCTTACTTCATAGAAAATTACCGATGTCAAAGATCAGGCTTTGAATATAGGTATTCTTCAAACAAACATTGACCAAACACTCGAGTAAAGAGTTGACTACATTCAAAATTGCTTCAGATTTCATGAAACATAACTAAGGTGAGAACATAGTGTGAACATGGTCACCAAAAAGATGACGGACGATTATCAAAAAACAGCTGTTTAAAACACATTTTTGTATGGGAACATGTCACAGTGACAGCTGTTTTTAGATAATCAGACTGCTATCTTCTCGGTGAACATGGACCTAAGAAGTACACAGATAAAAGTAACATTCTAATAAAAAAAGACTGCCCTTTGAGGACTGCCGATAGAAGTGAAAACTAAGATATCTATATCTGCTACGGGTTGTACCCCGCGCACGCCTAAGTGGTGCTACGCCGTAGCGGATCGGCTACGAGTGCTACGAAGCGTTAGGTGCCGGTCAGTTCCATGATTTATTGTTCATCCTACAAGTGCTCAACGCACCTGAAGAAGTTTTCACTTCAAAAAACTAACCATCCGTTTGGAAGCTAAAAAGTTACGGACACGGCACTCACATCACTAAATGACATGTCGTTAAACTTACGAGTATAACACCTCTTTTTATACATTGGAGGGCTGAAACAGCTAGTAATACTAACATACAAGTTTGAATCTTACTTTTTATTTTGACAATCATCACTACATATTATAAAACTAAGTGGCCCGCCGCGTCTGTCTGTCCCTATATATGCTTAGATCTTCAAAACTACGCAACGAATTTTGATGCGGTTTTTTTAATAGATAGAGTGATTCAAGAGGAAGGTTTAAGTATATTCAATTCAATTCAATTTATTTATTTCAGGCTACAATGACCCATAGATATATACCTTATAAACTAACATATATAAATTAAATACAAAACTTGTGTTAATAAATAAGACTTAAAACTACTGCGGGCAGGCAAAGCCGCGGGCATCAGCTAGTAATATCATAAATGCGAAACTGTGAGTACGGACGGATGGATGTTCGTTACTCTCTCACGCTAAAACTATATAACGGATTTGAATGAAACTTAGCACACAGATAGTTCATAACGTGGATTACTACAAAAAATACTTTTTATCCCGGTGGCATGATCCCGTGGGAAAATTATCGAACTCCAAGCAGGCGAAGCCGCGGGGCATTAACTAGTTTTTAACCGACTTCCAAAAAGGAGGAGGTTCTCTATTCGACTGTATGTATTTTTTTTTTTTTTTTTTAACATAATACAATTATGCCATACGTTGCGCTGATCTTCCCGAATAGCGTGCTCCTACATTTTATAGTTACTTTAGTTTTGTTATGTTTACGATAAAAGAAATACGATGGAATTAATTAGCATCCGATCATATTATTACTGTTTTCGGGTCAAGTTTAACGTGACGAAAATAGCATTACATCTTCCGCTGGAAAATTCACAGCTGTTTTCTCATACTGAATGTTATCATAGAACATTACTCATTGATTCTTTGACGAAACTAAACGTGATCAAATCAATATTTTCTAAACATAAACGTAATACGTAATTGCCACTAAAAGCCAGGAACACAACAATAATTTCAGTTCGCTGAAGCCGACTATAAAATAGGGAAACTTTCAAAATGTTCAGTTGAACCGCTGTAAAACCGCTGTTACTGCTGGTTCTCAGCTTGTACAAAACAAAGGTTGTTTCCCCAATACGCTGCCCGATGCAGTACATCACCTGCGCGCATATTAGCTGTCAGCGGGCACAACCGATCGCCTGGCCACATAATAGATAGATACAGAAAGCCCGCTATACAAAGCTAGTTAAAACGGGCAAATACACACATAGACGCATATGTACGAACGTCTATCGTGAGTACACTTGCACACGATCTATGCAATTTGGGCCTATCTTTGCTCGTGGTATTAAGTTGAACTTCTGAACGTATATATACTGTGGCTTCTCGCTCTTTACAAGGAAAAACAAACAAAGGGAGGGAAGCCCCATAACGCTATCAAGCGAACGGACTCAGTAAATATTTACATGATAACTTTAAGAAATTGGTTCTTAAAATGTCATGTGAATTTGTGTATGGAAATAAATGATGGGTTAATTTGACTTTTACTATCACGAGTGAGTTCTAAGAAACTGTATAATTTGGCACTGATCGATTAAAGTTTATTGAAGTGAAAACTTCTTTAGGCGCGTCGAGCACTTTTTGGGTGAACAAAAATCATGGAACTCGATTGACCGTCACCTAAAGCTTCGTAGCACTCGTAGCCGATCCGCTACGACGTAGCACCACGTAGGCGTGCGCGGGGCACAACCCGTAGCAGATATAAATTACTTAGTTTTCACTTCTATCGGCAGTCCTCAAAGACTGCCTCGCATTTTTTTCAAATTTTGTCTTTAATTACTTTTACACAAAACCTACAACAGGAATTCAGCACCGTAACGAGTTTAAGAAATCCCTTAAAAATGTATGGCAGTTAAGAGTTTAGTACCCAGTTACGACCATGGACGCTGAAAATGTTCGAAATGCTGAAAAATTCTGAAAGTTAAATAAACTGTGAAATATTTCGTAAAACTAGTTCCATTCCAAAGTGAAACCTACACGTTATGTAGCGGTCAAAAGTTTAATGTTGAGTTGAGATTCGAGCGCTTTATGCTGAATTTGTTCGTTTGGTAAGGAACGGGGTATGGTCACATTTTTACTACTACTTACAGTTTTACGAATCTTTAAAGATTTCAAGAAAAGATAGAGAGTGTAGTAGGTATTTAGTATGGGTTTAGGGCAAATAATATTGTGCTGAGCCAGATGGCAAAAACAGAAGCGGTTTAATGTCCGTATCTCAGTCACGGATGCCATAGCCATTTTACTCGGAGAATGTTTGCACCATATCGTTGCAAATTGGGAAAAATGTGCATTTCGTGCATCGCTTAACGGTGGTTTAGGAAATTAAGAACAACATAGCTAGGTACGCGCTCTCTATAAGAGTGACCGCGGGATTAAACAAATGTGTATACTTGGGGGAACTGGGTGTTAGGTTCTATCATAAAAGATATATTCTTTAGAGATTTTGCTATTCAAGTTAGGTCCAATTTCACCAAAAAGATGACGGTCTGATTATATGAAACCAGCTGTTTAAAACACATTTTTGTATGGGAACATGACACAGTGACAGCAGTTTATAGATAATCAGACCGTTATCTTTTAGATGAACATGGACCTTAATGGTTTTGGAGATGTGGGATATTTTTGGTTACAACCGCAGAAATAACTTGTAATATTATTGTTCAAAGTTTTTCTGAGGAGTGTTATGCGACAAAATCGTATTTTTGCTTTTGTTAATAAAACCAAAACTGTGCATGCGTAAAAATACAACTGCGTGGGGTCTGACACGCACTTGGTCGGTTTGTCTTTTGTTTAGCTACCCGTAGAAGACACCAGTTTGCTGATAAAGCAGTGTGGATTCTACTGCAGTTAAGTTCATTTTTACTGTATATTTGTTGCGAGCACTTTTCATGTAAGCCGTTGCCATATATTTACATGGTCACTTACCGTATACGGTTGGCGACAAGCAGCTCAGCGATATCGCGTCCTAGTCGCGAGTAGGCCGACTCGACGATCACGAGCACCTTCGCGTCGATGCGCAGACGCGCGTCTGATCGGTGGTCGCGCGCCGCCTGTTGCTGCGACGCGAGCAACGAGCACTGCGACAGGGGTCGCGGGACGCGATCACGCCACACCAGACTGGAAACAGGGCTATATTTTAGTAATTGTCATTTAGTTTATTAAATAAGTACCCAAATATACTGATTACTAGATTATTTCGTTCTGGATTACTGTCCACAACTTATAACCCGGTTATACCTATACATTATGTCTGGCCAGGTCCAGATGACTTTTATAACGAGATGATACAGATATGTCTATGACTTTTATAACAATAAAAGTCCAAACGTGACAATGAAATGTTCAACAAGTTACATTAAATAAAAATAAATAAAAAACCCCCGGCAGTCGACACATAGGGTCATAATTTCAAGGTTTTTTTTTTTCATTTGATTGAGGGAAAAAAAAGTAATTCGCCATTTTGTGGTGGCAGCCTTCTTGGTTTTGTAATTTATTATAGCGTATAGTGTTCTACTAGTCAAACCCTTTCATTTGATACCCATAATGAGGGAGTTGTTTAATAAATAATGTAATCCGCCATTTTGTCAAGCATAGCTAAGAACACTCCCGACTAATTCAATTAAAAAAAAAAAAAAAATCGGTTCATCCGTTCGGAAGTTACGATGCCACAGGGACACAAGCACTCACCACACAGACACGTCAATCTTAAATCTTAATCTTTTGCGTCGGGGATTGAAAATAGCTCGAAAATATCACGACATTATCGGCAACGAAAGTGAAAAGAAAGAAGGAAAATTGTGTTTATTTGGCATTAAAATACCTATAAAATTTTACATAATTCATAAAACAAACAGGTTATAATGTCAAGAGGGCCTCAGCTCAGCATAATGTCAGATGGCAACACAAGGTGTGCCACCTGACGCTGATTTTCAGCTGCAGCCCACGAGTGCCATACGCTCGACAACATAAACAAACACATATTAAAGTCTACAATTTTTGCAAAGTGATGCTTGTTTTTGAACATTTCATTGTTTGTTACCTTTGGACTTTTTTTGTTATAAAAGTCATCGACGCCAATCCAGAGATAATGTAACCAGGATACATCCTGGTACATTGTACATGTACAATCCATATGACTTCAAAATTTATATTACGTGTTTATTTATTCTCAAACTGCCTATATCAGTTGTAGGTACATGACATGACATCATGCCTATAATCTCAGAGGGTTTGGCAAATATTTAGGTATGTACCTAATAATAGTAAACCCATATTTCGCCATTTTACCTAGGCACAGAGAGTGCTCTGTCATCTGTGGCAGCTACTGAGAAATCCCAAATACTTCACTCGATTCCCAGGACCTCATGTGTCAGTCACCTCATGTGAGGTGTCTAGCAAGTGAGCTATTTTAAAACAACTGAAAGGTTAACAAACCGGAACAATAAAACCGTGATAAAAATATTAGATCCTAATGATGATACTCAAGAAAACCACCAGCGATATGACATAACATCATAAAAGGTAATCATCGTTTAGGTATCTCAGTAGGTACTGTTCACAAGATAGCGAGACTCAAGTGCCTATTATTATCTAAGTCATGTAAACTGTAAAAGCTATGTACTTATATGTATTGTGTGATCTACTCGTTGTGTATTGTGTAACCATATCGCGGCCAACTAAATAAACGTAAATGGACTTTCCTTGTAGTGTTTGTTTACTTTCTGATGATTCCCTATTTCGTCTCCCACTCATAGTGAATTTTCCTGTTCTTTATCCATCGAAACAATAACAATACTCTTATGTTATATTGCTGTATCGGTTTTGTATGAACCGTAACAAATATTGATGAAAAAGTTCGAACAGAAAAACCAATAATAAATTAAGGTTATTTTCCAGCACCTGAACAAATGAGCCGGCAATTAAAATCCAAGTTCGCCATCTGCCTACTAAGTCACCTCCGGAACAAATTTTACAAGAAAATCAATCAAAGCCTGCCAAACTTAAAGCTGCGTACCGAGTAGGAGCCACATCAAAGCGCCATTAAGGTTTATCTCAATAGCGTAAAATAAATAAAGGCAGGAATTTGTGGAAATATTTTATCCGTAGGCGGCAGTGGTCCTGTGAGCCGGGGCTGTGTCTTGCGGCCTCTTTGCTTTAATGAAACCACGCCTGAATCAACCGAGAGGAAACTTTAACGACCACGCATAAAATACATATCTACCCACCTATACCACAAATATTAGCCTTTAATTAGCACTATAGTATTGACTTGTGATAAACGCATAATTAGGTAGTCATTAGCAACAATGTGGTTGGCTTTGCATGCAAATTATCAATGTGAAAATGTTGTCTCGATAACGGGTTAATAGTAAATAAACTTTTATAAAACAACATGGCTCTAAATCAGCGAGCTGGCGGCGCGTTAGCGAAGCAGCTTCCATTAATTAGCCAGAACACAAGTTTTGCTATAAATCCAACTGAGTCGGCGAAACTTGCCGCCCCTGCCGCTCATCTCGGCCGATGTAATTTTAAGCCGATAAAATAAAATATTATGGGTCCTAGCTACACGCCATCTGCCCTAATTACATAAAATCACGTTATAAATTACTCTGAAATATTCGCCTCCTCGTCCTAATTTAGCTGAGAAAAGCTGCCAAACAAAAGACGACAAGGACGCTCGACACAAAGTTAAACATCTTTAATACTTCCGCGAAGCAATTTCCTTTAGGTATTAAATGCCAATTTTATGCAATAATGAATCCTCTGGTATTGGAATAAAAGATAAACAGTGTTGAATGAATGAGTTCGGTGTTTCTAGTCACATGTTTGTGGCACTTGAATTTGTTTCAGTGCGACCGGCGAAAGAGCCAGAAAATGGGACTTTTCTGTACGGTACGTGTACTTCCACAAAATAAGATAAGAATAGGATGAGTTTATGCAAATACGTTTCCGTAAAATCTTGAAAGATATAAAACGAAAACGTCTCTTGCATGTCAAAGGGTTTTATAGAAGCGACCCTTTTAAAAATAGGAGTATGTAGGTAAAAGGTAAGTATGTAAGATTTTATGCGCGGGAAAATTGGAATATACAGAGTTCATTTTATTTTTATTTTATAATGAAAACACTATCAGAAGAATAAAGAGACTACACAAATACCACTTAGCCCAAACTAATCCCAATAAATAACAGTGTGACATAACGTTGAGCTGTCCGAATGCGATAATTTCATATTATTAATTCGTATCAGCAACGTGTTTGGTGCCGATAGGCAGCAAATTGGATTTTATGCCATTGACGCATATTTTCAACTAGATTAATTAATTAAATTCAGGCGCGTTTCGGTTAAAATTTTAATGAATATAATGTTTTAATGAGAAAAGTTCTCCATTCGATTGGTTAAACTGTGTAAAACGATTAACTAGCACGCCATTATTCTCTTGCCGCTGTCCCAGTTTGTTCGGGTTGATTCTAAATCAATTGCAGCATATTTTCTGCTTCCATACCACTTCTCTTGTAGGTATCCGCCCACATTCATACATAGACTTTTCTACCGTCAGTTTCCTCATTCAATCGTATCACATGCCCGTACCATGAAAACCGATTTCCACTCGACTTTACCTCTGTGCCACTTTCAGACTTCAGCTTATAACATGACCCATTTTTATTCTATTTCCTAACACATATTTGCACAAAAGGAGAGTGCCAATAATCCGCCATCTCTTTCATCTACAATCGTCATCTCCTGACATGATTCGCCATCTTTTTATTAACAATAATGCATGCCTGACACATACTGAGCTGGACTCCCATTTGGTGTGTAACCTTGAGACACACACCGCACCTTGCATACCCTCTTTTTAATTTTCCTTTTTTTTAATTTTTTATTTGAACTAAGTCATGGTGTTACTATATTTATTTTGTAAATATGTTTTTCTTTTGTTTTAAGTGAACTGGTTCATTTAATTGTATTTCTGTGTGTTGTGCTTTGTCTTTTGTGTGCACTAAATAAATGATTTATCTAAGTATCTATCTACATACAGCAGAAAAATCCAATAAAACTGAAATGAATCATCGAAACAATAAATCATAGGTTGAGTATCGTAGCGTGCTTCGAGTGATTTGAAGTACACACAATACACTTTTGCTTTCATGTTTACGTTGTAATGAAACTCTAATTTGATGCGCTTCAGTAAATACGAATGTGAAACGTATGAACGTAGGTTATCGACTTACCTAGTGAGAGGTACTGTGACGTAATATGTATAGAAGAATATGGTGAGGACGGATAGCAGCATGACGCCGGCGACACACTTCCTCACGTTGACGTGGCTTGCCAGCCAGAAGCAGCATCTCGGTGCTGACGTTTTATGCGGATGCGCAAACTCTGCCCCACCGCACTCCAGCAGCGGCGCGCGCGCACTTCGACTTTCGCCCGCCATCCTTAACATCTATACACCACTATATTTACACACAAAAGTAACACTTAGGCCTCTAAGGATTTCACTATACAATGTTTCTATCTGGGAACCCTAACGGCTGCGTTTGTCCTTGGTGGTGACGTTTTTTGTCGCCACTTGCCGTGTTTCCACATTTCATAGTGCCGCGGTGGAGTATGGGACTGCGCGTGCGCGGGGAGGCTGAATGCGCGTTCGCCGCGATTGACGGCCATCTCGAGCCGACAAACGCGTCCGTTCCCGGTTTAAAATGGCCGCCGACGCATTATGGCGGGTTGTGCTCATCACGCCGACGTCGTGCGCTCCTTGGGTAGAGCTCACGGCATCCGTCTCCGCGACAGATCAGGGTCTACTACGCCTAGGCTCATCGGTGATATCTGTAACAATAGAATTACAAACTATAAGTAATGTTATGTGCAATTTTAATTAGTCTATATTCGCTCAATCTGATCAGTCTGAGCTACTAAGGAATATTCTATAATAGAGGATGACAAAATTATTGAATCCTATGATGCAAATATTCAACATTCAGTCATTTTATTTTTACTATGTAGTTCACACTGCGACAACACAAAACTCGTTAAATATAAAAGTGACTAGACTCGAATAGAATATTGTGCCACTATAAATGGCACTGTCATTATCAATGAGACTGCCACTAATTATGACTGGCTTTTTCCAAAAGCAATCACTGTTAGGTTGACTGGTTGATGAGATTTTTCATATTAGCTGAATTCAACCTTTGACATCTTGAATCCAGCTAATTTGAAAAATCTCATCCTTTTATGATTATCTCATTCTGTCTTGATTAAAATCTCGGTGTCCAGATTGGATTGGCAAATAAGTGTTTAAATAATTTGAACAAAAATTAAATGTTTTCTTCACTTGGAGGACCAATTCTCGAAATACGCAGACGAAATCTACACAAAAATAAATACTTTATCAATTAGTAATATTTCGATTTATCTTTGAATCCCTGTGTTTATTCAATCGTGAATTCTTTGCTTGGACCGGTCCAAGCTCCGCTCCTATAAATCCCCCTTCGCATTATTTGAATGTAGGCTTACATTGAAACATTTCTTTGCAGTCCCGAAACAAATCCATTCAACCGTGAAATTGGACGAACAATCCTCAAAATTCAGAATTAAATTTGATCAAAAAGTTAAGTAATGAACGTGAAATCAGATTTGTACAATAATGAAATGATCGACGAACGAGCTTTGTGGAGTACCACGTTTTCTCAATTTGTTTATTTGAATATGTAAAAGTAACATAATACTTAGAAATATTGATTCGCTTTATATAAAGGGCATGGGCATGTATGTGTTGCAGTAACACAACATTTATGCACCTCGTAAGAACGGTAAAAGAAAAGTTATCAATAGAGCCCTTCACTATCTCAGAAGTTTCACTTATAGATGGAGGAAGGATGTTAGAAAACGCGTTCGCGTTTATTTATAGATAACGTAAAGAAATGGTACGGGCAAAAGCCAGTTTATCGAACTCCAGCGGCCTTGATTACGAAAAAAGTAACACTTTCATATTTTACTTCGGTGTCTGTTGATAAGAAAGAGAATTTTTATACGTCAGTCTTTGTGTTCAGTAAACGAACGAACCGTAATGGAGGGTTCCAGGCTTATGTGAATATTCTGCTATACCTATTGTCCGAACACATGCTTTAGCTGTAATGAAATTTCATGTACGCGCTCGTTCTACTGTTTGCGAAATTTTTGTAAATTGTTTGCGTAATTTTCCAGGCACACAGTATAGTAGTCTATTTGGTAAGTAAAGGGAGGTTTTCGGGCGGTCGCAGTGAGCATCGGTGGAGCAGAGACGCGTACGGAATCCGTGATTGTGCGACCCTTTGAATATTAACTAGCAGATGACCCGCTCGTAACCGGGCCACGAATCTACAAGGCTACTCGAAAGGTTAATTCAAACTGCTCACTGTCGGGACGTGCTTTATTTCTTCGCCCCCGATAAAATCGTGGGGACTGATGTAAATTGAAAAAGAAATACCAATCTACATACTGTGCCGAGATTACGAACATGTACCTACACTGTACGCTTCTTCGGGTTGAAACAATAGTTTTTATCGGTAGCCAATCTAACTTTATAACTTTAGAAACATTAAATCGAACGAAATTGTTCTACAAGTATTTCACGCTAAAGCCGGACCCAAAAAGTTTAAATCGAAATTAGCGTCTTTTCGAGCTGTAAAAGATCCAACCCTTGTAAAATGTTATTTTTATGCGAAAATGAGAAGCTGCTTTAAAACAAAATTATTTAGAAACAAGAATGATTGCAGTGAAATGAGTAGAAGGCAAAGAAAAAGTAGGGTAGTTAATTAAAGGGAACTTCCATCTAAAGCGTAGCAATGGCTCTGACGATAAACTTCGCGTAACGATAAGTACAAGAAGTAACATCAAGTAGGATTACAGGTTAGGTCTTTAAAAATAATCGTAATATCCCCGTTTCAATAACAGTACGTAACATATAAGTAATAAAACTCTTGAAGACTCTCCAAAGTTCCGTACATCTAATAACAATATCTGGTTACGGGGGATTACGATACGGTATTAAAACTTTTGCAGCTACTACAATAAATAAATCCCCCCTAATCCAAAGAGGTACTTTACTTGCAATAACTGTGTATTTGTTTGTGTAACCTGAGATTTACGAGGCTGCGTATAAAAGCATCACATTCATCGCTCACTAATATTAGGCTCAATATAAATAAAGTGGTGTTATCTAAACGAAACACGTACGTGTATATCACTAGATAGAAACAAAGTAAGATAGTGATGCATTAATCTCATTAAGGGAATGACCGTAAACGATCTGGACGGGTTCCAGTAGTACGGGTAACGGGCGAAAACAATTATTAGTTAACCCTTGGCCCTTTCACGAAAGATAGCGGGCCGAATTACCTATTAATGATTAGGGTTAGCCGGACTTTGTGTGAGATGACTGGCTTAATACGCGTTATATAATACAAACTGTAAGCTGATTTGTGAAAAGAAAATGTAGGGGGTTATAATAAAAACAGATTAGGAGCTTAACTTTATTAAAACATCGTAAAAAGGCGATTCTATCAAACAAAGACTGCCACCCTTTCACACATAATAACATGAATAACAAAAGAAGCAGTGTAACTTATTTCACGACAAAAAATAAACTTGTGTAGTGTTAGCGCCTTTACCTATATCGGATCAAAAGACAATGGCCTCGCTCCAGAGATGAAGGGACAAACTTATTATAACTTTGCTCGTTCACCACACCTCGTCTTCACAGAGCCCGTTCAGAAAACCCGCATAATAATGCTACCATGAAACTCGTATAACACGAAGATCAAACTTCTAAAATATTGAACTGTGTGAATCAGACGATATGCTGGAAATGACAGGGGTCTTTCGGACACCATTAAATATTTTCTCAAAGTGGACATCGGGGTATTACTTTCATCTTTGCGGCCCGAGTAGGATGACACGGCTATTATATGAAAACATCGTGTCATAGTTACAGTAAAACTGAAATATTTTTATCGGATATAAATCAAACACGATGCGAAAATAACGACGCGGAAAAATGTTATGCTATCGAAACTAGAATATCGTTTGTGTTGTGTTATTTATATAACGTATCAAAATAGAAATACCTCTATGACGCATTAGTAGTAAAATATAAAAGTGGATCGTTTATTTAAAACGAACTTTTGTAGATAACAGTCGGAGTGGAGAGGCACGCAAGGCGTTAGAACATCGCAGAACCGTCGCCATTAGGCTACGGAGGCGAAACCCACAATTCGCCCGCATATTTGGTCAAGATTAATTGCCTTTAGCATCATCTGTCAACCCGAGGGACATTCCGTGGACATTTTGTTTGCTGTACAAATAGCTCAACATATTCGTCTTGTAGCACGTTATTAATTGTACTGAGTCTGGCTTTTAATACATATCTACATATTAAGGGGTTTTAATGGTATGAGAATAACATACGAATTCGTGCTACTTCCGTTCCAACAAATATTTTGGGTCACAAAATAGAAATTATTGTTCAAAGTGAAAACTTACAGAAGCTTCCATTATTTAGATAAAACATTGCATCATTGCGGTGCTTCCTGCAGTGGAGGGCACGACTGAAGGAAAACAGAGTGTGCCGCTCCATAATTTATTTGTAAAATCTCTTACCTGGTTGTTTCATTTGCTAAATGCAAGTTGCAGGGCGAACAACAATCGAGCGCTAATTGTGATTCCACTAATTTGCATTGGCGCGACGACTTGCCCGTGCTTGCCTGCCGCGCCCGCTCAACTTCTCTATAGCAAACACGCTCACACCGTACACCACGGCTATTTACACAGGAACCCACCTAATCTGATTAAAATTAAGGTTTCATATCGCAGCACGCCTTCATTTAGATCTACTCTCATTTTATACGTTGCTTGGGTTTTAATTACCCACATTGATCAGACTGCGTCGAAAGTTCCGCTCAAACTATATTTAATGGATTATCAGGCTCTCTTTTGTTCTCACTTGTAAATCTTTTGATTAAGCAATTCTTAGACAGCTTGTTTGTGAAAAGCTTGCTTGAGAGTTCTTTATCAACTAACGAGATACTATACTATCGGTTTTCTATTTTAATAAAGAGAGCTTTGAAGCTCTTACAGTATTTAATTGCAATTCAAAACGAAGTGCAATTTAATTGATCAAAAGCAATCAGACGCATGGTTTGCAAATAGATTCCAAGTATAGGTTACTACAATAACCCATTCTAGTTTGCAAGGCAATGCAAGTTACAAACAGGTATCTCCAATTAACGGAACATTGGCGCCATTAAATTCTTGTTATTGCCGAGTGTTCTCATGCATAATTAGTGGATTCATTTTACAGAAGTGGAAACGTAGTCCCGTAGTGCAGCTGTGTTTTAAAATGTCTGCCTGTGACGTTTTTAATGTAAACAGCATTGCTTGCATTAAATTATGCAAGTGGCACTGGCTTTACACGATTACAGTAAATTTATGCAAGACATTATCCGAGGACAGCGGCGTCGCATAACAACGCCTTCAGTGTCCGAGCGAGCGGCTCCCCGTCGGCGTCGCCTCCTTTATGAAAACCCTCACTATGATATATGGCCGTATGCCGCACACGTTATTGCCTCCCTCGACGTCTTTTGTATGCAAACGTCACTATTTTTTTTATAAAACCCGGTGCAGATATCGGCTCGTGTTTTGGCAATCAATTAATTCGCTGGCATAGTTAAAGCGACGTTATACCCGCTAATGACGACGGGTGGGTGAGCGCGAAACGTGGACGCGTGATAATCTCCCGACCATTAGGCCCGACCACTCGCTTGCAAATCGTCCGCATATTTTGCCCAAGATTAATTGTTCTCGAATATCATCTATCACGGTGAGCTCTCTCGTGACCGTCGCCGGCAGTGCGTACGACGTTTTATTTAAGGCACAATAGGCCCCTAGAGCACCGCAGTTGAGGTAATTTAATTTTTGTTAGAATAATGATACCGCCCCGTAAAAACACGTTAAGTATTTTGGTAGACGGAGAAACGATTCGCTTGGAGCCATTGTGCTTTATGAAGGTGAAACGAGGGGTGGTAATTAGCCAAATGACTATTTAATTTTATGGAGGATTTAAAAAAATATTGGATTACACACAGGCATGAGAATGATTTCTCGACATTTTTGCGAGACTCTTAAAAACGACAGTCAAAGTTGGGGTAACAATAATTACATCAGGACCAACGTAGTGATCTAAATGTTTCACCCCCGACGCAAAAACGACGGGGTTGTTATAAGTTTGACATGTCTGTGTGAGTGTTAATTTGAATTTTAGAGCGCAACTAATGGTTGCGCTTCGAGGAATGATTTAGTTGCGCTCAGAAATAGGTGCGCTCTGAGGAATACCTCATCGTAGCTCCCCAACGGATGTTTGTTTGAAAGGTGAATTATTCGGGAGTGTCCTTATTCTTTTTCTTTATTGCACACAAAAATTAACAAAGAAAAATATACGCAAAATTAAAATATATTATTATAGCTTATATACAACGGCGAGCTTAACCCAGAATTGGGTTTTCTTACAGCAAACCATACTTGTGTTGCGAGATTTGCAGGAGAGGATAAACTTATGTGCACAAACAATACAGTTAAAAACTTAGATTAAAGTTTTTAGTAAAACGTAAATTAAAGTGTTCTTAGCTACGAGTATGTTTGTTAAAGATCCGTCCAAGATGGCCGCCGCCACAAAATGGCGGGTTACATACTCGTATTTTTTCAACAACTCCCTCAATATGGGTATCAAATTAAAGGGCTCGACTGGTAGAATACTATACGTTATAATAAATTTCAAATCCAAGATTGAAGCGTGGTGGCTTCAATCATGGATGGTGAGTTACTTTTTTTTCACAACTCCCTCAATATGGGTATCAAATGAAAGGGCTTGACTAGTAGAATAATGTACACTACATTGAAAGGGAATGAGGAATATTATATTATTATACTACACACACACACACAGAGCATACGGAATTTCGTTACGTGACGATTTCTACTTAATCGCACTACCCGTAAGCAGCGATAAGGAATTTCGTTCCAAAAAAAATACCTTCAAATTATGACGTCGACCTATGTGTCGGGGGTTTTTTAATTTAATGTAACAAGATACATGAATATGAAGAACAAAATCCGTATTTTGTTCTTCAAAATCGGAACCTTAGAATGAAACATTTTGTCCTTGAAACACTTTTTTCCTTAACTATAAATAAATCGCTGAACATACATGTAGTCCGTACTTCGGAAAGCCGTTGAAGAGAACTGTCTAAAAATCGTTTTGGACCCCATCCTGTATAATTGAGTTGGTAGCCTACGGACTTTATCGCAACATTCATTTACATAAGCTATAAATCTAAAACATTCTAAATACTAATTTCGTTTAGACGAAATAAGGCCCATTACAGACTCTCTCGAAAGATAAATCCGTAGTTAAAAATACCCTTCGTCGAGTTTATTTCGTAGCGGACAAGAACAAATTGAGTCAATCTTTTTTTGCCAGAGACGAAAAACCGAAACGTTTCGCATTTCACCATTTTCAACGTGTAAAATTCGAATATCAATCAAGCCGACCTTTTTTCAATAAAGTTACCACAGGGATCCTTTCCGAACCAATTTTTCGAGTAATTTCGCTCTTAGATACATTGTCCAATGGCTTTCACTAACATAGAGTTTGTTTTCTTTTAACGAAACAATTTGTTGATGAAAGTTTTTTTGCTGTGGGTCTCTTGTAATAGATTATTGAGCCCTTTTCCCTACAATACAATGCATTGCACTATTATCTTATTTTTTTTAGAGTGCAGTTGCCAAATGGCAAAAAAACGGAACCCTTACAGATTCGTCATGTCTGTCTGTCTGTCTGTCCGTCCGTATGTCACAGCCACTTTTTTTCCGAAACTATAAGAACTATGCTGTTGAAACTTGGTAAATAGATGTATTTTGTTTGCCGCATTAAGATTTTCACACAAAAATAGATAAAAAAAAACAATAAATTTTTGGCTTATACTTTGAACTGAAACTCATTTTTTTTTTCATCAAACCCATACGTGTGGGGTATTTATGGATAGGTCTTCAAAATTTATATTGAGGTTTCTAATATCATTTTTTTCTAAACTGAATAGTTTGCGCGAGAGACACTTCCAAAGTGGTAAAATGTGTCCCCCCCCCTGTAACTTCTAAAATAAGAGAATGGTAAACTAACTATGTAACCTCCACCGAAAATTGGTTTGAACAAGATCTAGCAAGTAGTTTTTTTTTTAATACGTCATAAATCGTAGAATCGTAACTTTTGTATTATGTTACTTGCTGCTACGGAACCCTTCATGGGCGAGTCCGACTCGCACTTGGCCGCTTTTTTTCATCTTTCTCACATCAACATCATTCTGTCTTTTTCATTCTATACTTCTTATATTTAAAGAGGAGCTCGTGGCTAAATAATAACAGCCGCTCGGGTCGATCTTTAGGTAAAGCCGTGCTTGCTGATGGGTGATCACCCTTATATACCGAGTTTCCTCCGTGCCTCGGAAAGCACGTTAAGCTGTTAGCCCCGGCTCATTTGTCCATCTTTGATAGTCGTTACCGGTAGTCAGTGGCTCAAAAAGTCTGACAACCAGTCGTACCAAGTGGTATCGTATTACCCAGTATTAACTGGGTTGTGGAGGTCAGATAGGCAGTCGCTCCATATAAAATACTGGTATTCAGCTGCATCCTGTTAGACTGAAAGCCGACCCCAACATAGTTGGGAAAAGGATAGTCAGATGATGACTTCTTATATTTGTACAATTCCAACTTGAATGATGTTACAATTTGATACAATTTGATTAAGAATGTCCATGGAGTTTATTGCTTGTTCTCTCCATATTTAGATTGGCGTCATCATTGAAGTTATCTAAGACAATTAAAAAAGCCTGTAAAATGATGGTTCAATAAAAATACTTAAATGCTTTGAAAGAAAACAGGAAAAGAAAACATGGAAGGAATTGGGGGAGGCTTTTGCCCAATAGTGGGACAGTATAGGCTAATAAATAAAAAATGGTTTGAGCTTGACCAAATCCGCCGATGTCACGAATAAAATACTAGAACTTAAGTAGATATTACGCGCCTAAATCAAATCACTTAAAACGTATACCAAGTAGTAGTTATGCCGTATAAGAACTCCTTGGTCTTTTCATCCGGTTATTCGAATAAAAACCTTATCGTTCACGCGCTTTTCATACATAAGATAGCGCAAGTCTAAACAAAAGTTAAAAACTTATCTTTTAACAATCTTGACTAATTGGTGTCATTGACATAACTGGTTGCATCCGTTAGATAAGGGGATAATAGAGATAAAAAAAGATGACATAATTTAGATTCTCGAAATAATTCTATTTCTGTCAATCATTTTTAATGGGCATGGGAAAATATGTCGCAAACAACTGCAAACCCAAATAGGTCTACATTCAATTTATTTCATAAAAGCTCTGTAGCCATATTTACGGTTCAAAGGAACGTAAGCCGCGAAACGAGTTGATTGAAGAGCACCAACTTAGTGCTCGTGGCGACAATGAATATTCAGTGCATAAGCATAATACGGCCGCAATCTTAGTTCGCGCCGGCGACGCTGTCTCGACTGCATCGCTGCCCATTTCTCATCTTAAATGGTAAGAGCAACGCCCGAACTACCTATTATACAGCCTTTTTTTCAACCTTTTCCTTATAAAAGAACCAAAAATGTAACTCGCTGAAATCTAATCCGCTAAATGGCATCGATCTCACACAAATTGCGACCCGAAATAGGCTCCGACGTAATAATATCATCAAACACGACAGACATGAATGAGATCCATCACCATTCCTAAGAATATACCGATATGGAAAAGTTTGTACGCGTAAGGGATACAGCGTAGTTTTTTTGTGGCCAAGTTTTACGATGCCAATATTTGCGTCGGTCCAAAGATATGCCTGTAAGTAACAGCATAATGCATGCCCGGGAAAAAGCTGACATCATATAACGTGAACAGAATCTACATATAGATAGCTAAAAACATGTTTGATCGACAGATCCTCTGCTAAAATAAATAAACACACAAACTCTATTTAATGTACACTTATCTCCCAAAATGCGAACACATTTTGTGTCACGAACACGAGTTTAATGAGGATAGTTTGACCAGTATTATATCTCTAAACAACATCGTTAGGGAGTAATAAGCTCGTGTGAAGATCTAACAGGGTTGACATAAATACTAATTAAAACCTTTGAACTCTCTCAGCGTCTACGGCGGTTTATTTGTCCATTGTAGCTTGGTATTATGATTTATTTGGAACATAATAATTGTGTCACGACCGTTTGGGTTTGGTGAAATATTATTTTAAAAAAACTTGTCGACGTGGTGACTCAACGATGGTGGCTTTATGGAAAATCACAAACTAATGTGCGATGAAATCATAAAACGGTCGCGTGTGTAGGTAGGTACCACATTGTTCACTACTGCCTGCCACTGAATTCAAGGGCAAAACTGATTTATGTGTACATGATATACTAAATTATTTGTGTGAAGCAAGTTATGCCAACAATAAAATATACTTAAACACAAACAATACGCCATAAAATTCTTACCCGCTTTCGGTTGATTTTATATTCGCAGACAGGATAAAGCGATATTTACACACTAAATATTAACTACAATTGTAATATTTATTAAACGTTCTTAGTATATAACAGTGTTATCTGACTATAAACACATCAAAATTTTAAATAACAAAGAGGAAGCAACACTTATTGTCACACATTTCGTACGCGAACAGTAAGACCGCGGCGCGCGCCACACGTCCGACCTCGGTTGTGTCTGGGGGCATACTAACTCGACTCGCGTCTGAATTTTATTGGTGATACCGGAGGCAACCGGCGATATCAAAGCGGGCGGTCGGCCTGTAGGGCGGGCAGGCTACGAAACCTCTACGCTACGCGCTACGAGGCCTACGCCAAAAATGTTAAATAAAATAACCAGGAAGATTGTATCATTGAATGTGAGTTTTAGATGAAACAATCTTCTTGCGGAATTGAGAAACTCTTATGTTGAATATACGATAAAACCGGAATAAAGGAGCAGTAATAAGGAAAACAAAATGCAGACAGCATTTAATAAAACGGCAAATTAACTCGGTAACCTCATTTCTCGCCAGCTAAAAGTATTACTGTAAACAAGGGTCTCGAAAAAAATATTCACAGCTGAAAAATTAGGCGAGCTCCGACCGCGACAGTCCATCTATTGGTAGCCGACAGCGTACGCTCGCGCCCCGCGATACAAAGGCACGATCCTCCTCGATTAATACTAAGCACGCCAATAAATATTGATACTAGCTTCTTTGTCTTGCACGGAAGATTCGTTCCCTTTTATTAATGGGACACTCACGTTTGCCTGACAAATCGCGTACCTCAGATACGTTTTGGATCTCACGTTATTTTGCTTTTGGCGTTGCTTTATTGTATCGATACATTCACATTATTACGGTAATGTAAGCTCATTTTGATGTTTTTGAAACGATCTAAATACCTACTTGAGCGTTTGATGGAGAGATTTTGTTATTACCTTCTGTATTTAGATTGAATATAGGTAGTCAAGGAGTGCTCAAGGATTTCGTTTTTCTTTATATTGTGTGGTAAAGTACCTCAATTTAATCGAAGATACTTTAAAGTTTCTCGCTAACAAATTACCGAATGAGAGCATGCTTCGTTATCTTCTCATTAATATATATGCAGTTCTGGTGACGTGTAAAGATAATATTGCTGTGATCTGAAGTCACTTTAGATGCCGATTTTGTATCAATTCAATTTATTTAGTAGTTCGAAAATATTATAAATACGTGTCTAACCTTTGAGTCCTTCAGTTGTCACTTGAACGACCTATAGACTTCTAAGTATCGTAGTCAAGTTCATAAGACCTTTATACACGCTCTATGCTATATGTATAGGTTGCCACAGTCAAAACTGTTAATCAGTCAAAACTACGAGTACTTTTTACTTGGATTGTTAGGTTTTTTTTTGTGATCCTTTGAAAAAAATTAGTTAAAAACTCAGGCGATCTAAAACAACATTTTTAATGCAGAAAACGTATTTTAAGTAAAATTGGTTTTGCCCGATTAACAGTTTTGACTGTAACATATTCACTAGGTGTTTATAGATAATAGTATTGAATTTAGTATTTACATTAGTATATTGACTTTTGGTCTCGGACAAGGCTGTCTGGTTTCGATCCTAGGTTGTAGTAATGTATTGGAATTCTCAGTAAAGTACAATGAATAGGCAGAACGAAAATGTAAGAAAAAATATGTCTGCAAATCTCTTCAGATAAGAATAGAGAAAGACCAAATAAACTATGGATGGACTGTATAATGAATTACATGGCAAGAAAGTTGTCTGATGAGAATACGAGTCATAGAGAAGTATGAAAGACGAAGCCAGCCCCAAATGAATTGAGATAAGGGCTAGAGAATGATTATGATCTTTTCAGGTAAAGAAAGACGTATAATCAGCAGAAACGCTATGCATTCTAAAGGTACATAGTTCATTCTTTCTTTTCCCTAATGTAAAGACGGGGAGCACATTGTGTTTTTCTTTTCCGTTGTGTCCTGGATACTTTAAACACCTCTGCTAAGACCCGTGTCACGTAACGGGTCGCGTTCATCATGGCGGCTGCTACCGGCGCAAGTGCCGCTTGCAGTCCTGAACGTTAGAACCGTACTGTTGCCAGATGTCACCGCTTTTCTAGTACTTCCTAAACTCCTTATTACGTGATGCAATTGTGGTTTACAGAAACAGTCTGGTAAATAATTAATCTTTACTTCATTGCCGGAAGTAGATTTGAATGAGTTTTAATACTGAATAATAAATCCATATCAACCTCCATAGTACCTATTCTTCATTTAAATTCCAATGAAAGAACTCGCGCACCACCTTTAATAACAGTCAGTCCCGAATTCTCTTTATCGGAGTTGGCAACACTAATTATAGCCCACTCTCGGCCAACGGGCGAGAAAAGGCAAGAAAAGAGAAACCTTGCATTCTTTTACTACGCCTGGTCTTTTAGAATCGACTCTACGACAAGTGTATGAAGATAGAAGGGCCCAGAGGTCTTACCTTTTTATTGGTCATTAAAACCAACAAGGCCTCCGAGCAAACAATAAATCATCGATTTATCTATGTGACGACTATGTTGCTGTAATAAAATAGGTAATAAAATTGGCAAGTATCGATTACTCCCGATCGAGATTGCGGAATCGTAATCACTTTGTATTTGTAGGTCATAGTTACTCGTATTACTTTAATCTAAATCTTAAGGCTGATTTACACTTTGACTGATTTTAGTGGACTAATTACTAACGCGTAAATAATAATTTGATTTACCGGTTAGTAAACTGGCTGTTTAGTTCTAGGACGTCTGTTTTCATTTCGAAATTCCTCGTTACATAATAATGTCTGACAACATAATGTGTGTGCCGGACGGGCGTGATCGCTAGACTCGGGGGTGTATGTGTGCCTGTTTGGTCCTACGATAATATTGGTACTATACACGCATACTCTTCGAACCTAGACGGCGCTGACGTCCTACACCTGTAGGTTGCAGATACCTCAGTCGTTTACTAACAGGGAAAGGGGTTACTGGGAATAAGAACACTGATAAACTTTCATAACTTTTCAGGAAGCGATTGGCATGACTTTCGCGCACTACTTTTTACTGCTTGATTTACTCACTTTATAATATAATATTTGCCGTACTGATGACTACAATTTTGGTACAATCTGATTTTACTAACGTACTACGGAACTTGACTGTAACGAGAGCCGCGAATCGCTTCCTGTTTTTTAGGATATTTTATTATGTAATTTCACTTTAATATTTACATGTTTTCTGTATTATTACAATTCTGAACTTATATCTATTTATGTTTTAGTTGTTACATAGTTTGTACATAGTGTTATCTATATACTAACACGAAAATTAGGTAGTTCTTTATTGAAATTAAAGAAATATAACTAAATTAAGACAGAATTTTCCAAAACTTGGTTGGTTGAAGGATCTTTCAGGATAATTTACACGAAAACCGGCGTTGGTACTGTAAGTATATAGAGTGCCATATACAAGGAGGTTGTATGGCCTATTGAGATCTACTATTTACTTTTTCGTGTCTACGTTATCCAGCCTGTAATGATCCTTCAACTGTCGGTATGTTAGACCAAATTTACATGCTATGAACACAGATTAGCGCGTTAGACCGTCATATCCTCGACAAGTGGCTTTCCTGAAGGGCTAAGTTAATACTAAAAAACTATATCCAGGCCTAGATCGCAATCTAGGCTACCTGGATCTCATCAAATTATTAAATTAATTAAATACAATGCCACTTTCGAGCCGATATGAGTTTAACGCTTACTGTTCGGTTTATTTACTAAATCTAATCACTGACGCACTTGTTTATTCGTCACTGTTATTGCCCATATCACTGACTCTACACTATCGATTCAAAGAAACTATTTACACTTTATTAGGTGACGTTCGTCGCGAACATATCTCCCGCCGTGCAGTGTAGTGACGACTCGCTGTACGTCGGCGCGGCACTGCACCATGCCGGCGAGCGACGAACATAGTCGTCGGGGCCCGCCGTCACGATGCCCACCGCCTCGACGTCTCGATGTCAGGATCATTTCGGTAGGGGCACGAGTTTCTTCACCGGACGCTTCAGGGTACCGCCGGAAGTGCGTACCTCAGCAGTCCGGACTTCTCCGTCGCCCCCAGGGAAGACGGCTATTATGCGGCCTCGTGGCCACGTGTTTCGTGGCAGCTGACCGTCCGCTATGAGGACGGGGTCGTCGACCTGTAGACTGGGGCCGCGGCTGTGCGGCTCCCGCCGGTACTGAAGCTCCGGCAGGTACTCTCGTACCCAACGACGCCAGAACATGTCGGCGAGTATCTGCGAGCGCCGCCACATCTTTTTGCTGTTGATGTCTTGTTCGGTGAATGTGCCAGGTATTGGCAACCTTGCTGACCCGCCGAGAAGGAAGTGATTCGGCGTGATGGCTTCGTCGTCGTCGCTGTCTACGGAGACGTGCGTGAGTGGCCTACTGTTGACTGTGTACTCCGCCTCACACAGTAGAGTGGACAATACCTCTTCGTGCGGATGTCTCTCGTGGAGGACGGTGTACAGGGCGGACTTCACGCATCGTACGAGGCGCTCCCAGGCGCCCCCCATGAAGGGCGCTGATGGCGTGATGAAGCGCCACACGATGCCTCTACGACTGGCCTCCCTTCGGAAGGCGTCTCGGAGCTCCTTGTCGGCGCCGTGCATGTTGGTGCCGTTGTCGGAGTGTATCTCGGTGGGGCAGCCTCGGCGAGCGGCGAAGCGGCGCAACGCTAGTATAGCGGAGTCTGCGCTGAGGCTGGCGGCGATCTCGAGGTGGACGGCTCTGGTGGTGAGACACGTGAATAGTGCTACGTACCTCTTGTGATGCTGTCGACCGACTGTTACTGAGAGCGGGCCGAAGTAATCGAGCCCGGTGTAGGTGAACGGCCGCTGATGATGTGCTAGGCGCGTTCTCGGGTGGTCGCCGGTCGCAGGCACGGAAGGTTGTGCCTTGCGAATACGACACTGCAGACATTGTGCCAGCACTTTCTTCGTAGTTGGCCGCATCCTGATGACCCAATAGTGTTGGCGCACTTCGTTGATGGTAAGTTCGGTACCGCTGTGCTGTAAACTTCGGTGCGTCCAGTCTACATACAATTGGGTGATGCGATGGTCGCCGTGAAGGATAGGTGGTTGCTTCGTATCGTCAGCTATTTCGCTGATGGCGGCTATACGGCTTTTCAACCGTATGACGTTGTCGATGATTTCCACTCGAAGCGGCTTGAGTCGACTATCCTTTCCTATAGTTCTGTGTTGTTGCAGATCTGTTATTTCTTGAGAGAACGACTGTTGCTGTGAGACTTGTACGAGTAATTTCTCTGCTTTCTGAAGAAATTCTGCTTCTATTATTTGTTTCTCGTGTCGAGTGCCTGATGTCTTCGCCATTATCTTGGGAAGAGGTTTGGTCGCCTTCTTCTGTTGTTGTCTCCAGTCAGGATCCTTTTCTGTGTTTTTTCTAGTTCTCTTGTAGAACGTTTTCTCTGTTTTGTTCTGACACAGATGTATGAAGCGAAGGACGCTTGCTGTAGCTCGGAGTAGTCGCTCCCATTTTGAGAATCGGGATGGATCTGGAATAGCTTCTATCAGGGAATAACTGTTGACCTTGTCCTCGGTGACTGTGAGAGTTCTTTCCTCCCCTGTTTCTGTATCCACCGGGGGTTTTTCTGTTGGCCATAATGACGGATCGTCGAATAAGAAGGTAGGGCCACGGTACCACTCATGATCCTTGTCAAAGTGGTGTGGAACGTCGCGCGTGGCGCTGTCAGCTACGTTCAGTTTTGTGGGTATCCATCGCCAGTCTTCGACCTTGCTGTTTTCTTCTATGGCCGCTATGCGATGCGCAACGAACGGCTTGTACGCTCGAGATCCTCGTCGAATCCAAGTGAGGACGGTTTTGCTGTCTGTCCAGTATGTCACCGCAGCGGGTTTGATGTCGTGTTCTTTAATGACAGCTGCGGCTAGGCGGGTTCCCATTACCGCGGCCTGAAGCTCGAGGCGCGGTATCGATTGGAGTTTGAGTGGTGCCACTTTCGCCTTTGCCATGACGAGAGTGACATGACATTTTCCGTCAGCTGTTGTTGACCGCCAGTATACCGCTGCTGCGTATGCCATCTCGCTTGCGTCGGTGAAGACATGGACTTGTGTTTCGGTAGCTTCGCTGTACCCAGGATAGCACCTTGGTAGGTCGACGTCCTTCAAATGTCGCAGATGTTGTATCCATCTTCTCCACTGGGCGGACAGGTCTGGTTCGAGAGCCTGGTCCCAGTTGGTTCCTCGTCTCCAAGCTTCCTGTAGGATCTGTTTGGCTCGAATAGTTACCGGCGAGGCGAGACCAAGTGGGTCGTACAATGACATGACGATTTTCAGCGCTTCCCTTTTCGTCGGTGTTTCCTTCTCGAGGATGTCGCTTGGAAGCCGTGCGAGTGTCAAATTGAAGCCTAGCGTGTCCTCAGTCGGTTTCCAGATCAGACCGAGTATCTTCTCTGTGGCGTTAGTTTTCCCGATGTTGACTACTTCAGTCCTGTCCTGTGTCGGGTCTATGTTGTCGAGGACTTCTGTGCTGTTTGAAACCCATTTTTTGAGTTCAAACTTCGCCTGTAGGTGTATGTCCTTGACTGCTGTTGCCACACGCGTTGCTTCTTCAACTGTTCTATAACTGTCGAGGTAGTCATCCATGTAATGACTCTGTATGATGGCTTCTACTGCTTCCGGTTGGTTGTCGCTGTACCACTTTGCGTTCCAGTTTTTTGCGTAGATGGCCGTGCACGGCGAGCTTGCCGCGCCGAATATTATGGATGTCATGCGATATTCTTCAGGAGCTCCCTGTCTTCTGTCGCCCCTCCACAGGTAGCGGAGAGCATCTCGATCTTGTTTACGCACCTTCACCTGCATGAACATCTCCGCTATGTCGCCGGCGACCGCTATAGGGTGTCGACGGAATCTCATCATGGCGCCGGGCAGTGACTGTAGTAGGTCTGGACCCGTGAGTAGGAAGTCGTTCAATGACATTCCTCTCGATTTGGCTGCGGCGTCGTGAACTATCCGGAATTTCTCCGGTTTCATGGGGTTGTATACCTCGAAATGGGGCAGGTACCACGTCCTACCAGCTGTGGTTGCTTTGGGTGCTTTTTCAGCGTATCCCTTGCTGATGTACAATTCCATCTGTTCTGTATATCTGTCGCGAAGAGTGGGATTGTTGTCGAGCTTCTTTTCTGTTGAGACGAGCCTCTTGAGCGCTGTCCCGTAGCTGTCGGGCATTTCGATGCTTTCATTTTTCCAAAGCAGGGCCGTTTCTATGTGTCCGTCTTCTGTTTGTTTGGTGTGACGGTCTAATATGTCTTCTGCCTTCTTCTCAGGATCGGAATCAGGACGGCGTGGGTTGATGACCAGAGATTCGAGCGCGAAGAATTCACGCAGCTGTTCGTTGAGATCTTGATCATTTTCTGTGAGCCTGTTGACGTAGTGTACCTGGTGACCCAGAGTTCTTGTGTGCGCACCGTGAAGAGTCCAGCCCATCGCGGTGAGTGAGGCAACGGGTTGGTTCTTGGGGCCTTTGCGGACCTCGGTGGCCAGCAATAGGTGCCAGTTGTCCTGACCTATTAATATTTTCGGCGCGCCGGTGTTGTAGATCAGCTGTGGTCTGAGGTCATCCAGATGTTTACACTGGACTACGTCTTCTTCGCGTATCGATTGCGCTGCGAGGTTGAGCTTCGGAATGGTGCGCGCTCTGAATGGCATCTTGTCCTTCGTCTGGCTGGAGAGGGTGACTGACACTCTTCTTGACTTGGGAGTGTCTATCATCGTGTTCCCGATCGCGCCTATCGTCAGGGGTTCGACGCGGCCTTCCGCTCCGACTTGCTGCGCTAGCTCTTCGTCAATCAGCGATACCGTTGACCCATCGTCGAGGAGAGCATACGTGGAAGCTTCTCCCGCCGGTCCTACGACTCGTATTGGTATTATTTTGAGGTAGGCTTGGCTCGCTGTTGTTCTGGAGCTGGCGACTGTTTCTTTGGCCACCTCTTGTTTTGGCGGCTGGTCGACCGCTTCTTCGGACTTCTTTGTGAAGTGCAGCAGTCGATGGTGCGTGGCTTTGCACCCCCTTGTTTCGCATCTCTTTGGTCGACACCTATGACCGCTTCGACGGTATCGCAGGCAACGGAAGCATAGGCTGAACTTCTTCGCGAGTTCCCATCTTCTCTCGTTGGAGGCCTCTCTGAATTTGTTACAGTCAGACTCGTGATGACCCTCCTTTTCACAGATTCGACATTTCGAAGTCGACTTATCTGTCGCTGTATGCGTTCTTTGCAAACTCCGTTTGCCTGTTGCATTTTCGGATGAGTGTATGTTCTCAGGAGGAGCGAAGGCGCTGCAGAAGCGCGCTTGTTCTGTTATAAATTCGCTGAAGAGCGACAGGTCCGGCAGTGATTGGTACTTTTCTGTATAAGTCCTGTACCACTGTACACGCAGGGAGTTCGGCAGCTTTTCCGTGAGGGATCGCATCAGCTCGGCGTTGATGAGGTAGTGCTCCTTTTTCAATGCTCGTAGAGTCACTACTCCGCTTCTGACACGACTTGCGAACGTGCAGATATCTTTAGGTGCTTCGCTGCAACGCGGCAATCCTCTTAGCCGATCTGTTTCGGCTTGGGCTATCGAATCTGGACGGCCGAACTGTAACTCGAGTTCCCGCATGATGTCATCTGGTCTGGCGTGACCGATGAGTTCTGAGCTCACTGTCTCCAATGCTCTTCCTTGAAGGCTCCTTCTGAGTCTCGCTGTATTCTCGACGTCATTGAAGTACGTCCGAGTTGTTTCGTAAATGGCGCGGAACGAAAGCCATTCCGTATGTGACCCACTGAAATTTGGTAGGGTCATGATGACCTTCGACGCCGAGGGTTGGTTCGCTGTCCCTGTTTCTATTTTCCTGTCGGCGAGCGACGCTATAGCGGATGTCAGTTCCGTTATGAATGGACGTAATGAATCCTCCCCCCTGCATTGTTCGGGCTTCTGTGTTGGTACTGTTTCTCTTGGCACATTTTTCACTGTAGGATGTAACGATGGTGCCCTTTCCCGGTTTCCTATTTCTTTACTGTTGATGTCCGCAGGGGGGGGTGTGTGGTGTCTATCTGTATTCCCCTCGGCGGCGTCATCTTCTGGAAGCGGCGCTTCTTCGGGCGCTTCTTCCAACCAGGAACGCACGTACTCATCGTTTGAGTTTCTGTCATCCATATATTCAGCTTCAGAGTTGTCTTCTTCGGCCCTCTGAAGTGCTATTTGTGCAAGCTCCAACCTAATTTTTAATAAAGCCTCACGTGCTTGTGAAACTTTTCTGTTAGATCGCGTCGTCTTGTGCGACGGCGATCTGCTATGTTCGATACGGGCGTCACCCCGGGTAGTCATCGGTACGGCATCAGTAATTTGTTGAGTAATCCTCGTTCTGTCTGAAGGCTTAGCTGAAGATCTAACTGAAGGCTTACACGTAGAAGGCTTTCTCGTCGTATTTGAAGGCTTAATAGTTTTATCTGAATTACCTTCTGACCTGGTTCGTTTAGTAGCAGATGGTGAGTCGGCTGCGTCTTCACCCCCCCGCGTAGCAGAGGGGCGGTTGGCCAGCTGTTCCAACCCCTCGGTAGAGGACGGTGAACGGGGTGGCAGCTGGTGATGGATGGCTGTGTCCTGACGCGTCTCGACCGCCTGTGTTTCCGCGGGAGATCTGCCTTGCGATCTTGTTCGCATCTTGATTTATTTATAAACCGCACTGTATTATTCGAACCGATCTACTGTTTATTTTTCACTGTTAACGTAAGTCTTCAGCGTGTAAACTTCACTGTTACTTCACTATAAGTTTTATCCATGTAAATAAGTAGTTATTTGCTTTAAAACGCGTTTTATTTCTCAGTTATGCACTTGTTATACGCTTCACTATGTATTTTTACTATATAATGTTGTTATATACTTCCCTATTTACTTTCACTTATGTACTGTTGTTATATACTTTCACTTATGTACTGTTGTTATATACTTTCACTTATGTACTGTTGTTATATACTTTCACTTATGTACTGTTGTTATATACTTTCACTTATGTACTGTTGTTATATACTTTCACTTATGTACTTGTTGTTATATACTTTCACTTATGTACTGTTGTTATATACTTTCACTTATGTACTGTTGTTATATACTTTCACTTATGTACTGTTGTTATATACTTTCACTTATGTACTGTTGTTATATACTTCCCTATGTACTGTTGTTATATACTTTCACTATTGTACTGTTGTTATATACTTCCCTATGTACTATTGTTATATACTTTCACTATTTACTGTCACTTATGTACTGTTTACATAAGTTATCGGTATATAACTTTGAGGTACTGTTCACATAGGTTTAACTTGACGCACTGTTTATTTGAGTTTACGTATATAACTGAGGTATATAACGTTGACGCACTGTTCACATAAGTTACCTGGACGCACTGTTTATTTAAGTTTACGTATATAACTGAGGTATATAATGTTGACGCACTGTTCACATAAGTTACCTGGACCGGTACAACCAGAAACTACACTATCACTGACGAACTGAGGATATCCGGCTCTGAAGGACCAAAAAATGTGCCGGACGGGCGTGATCGCTAGACTCGGGGGTGTATGTGTGCCTGTTTGGTCCTACGATAATATTGGTACTATACACGCATACTCTTCGAACCTAGACGGCGCTGACGTCCTACACCTGTAGGTTGCAGATACCTCAGTCGTTTACTAACAGGGAAAGGGGTTACTGGGAATAAGAACACTGATAAACTTTCATAACTTTTCAGGAAGCGATTGGCATGACTTTCGCGCACTACTTTTTACTGCTTGATTTACTCACTTTATAATATAATATTTGCCGTACTGATGACTACAATTTTGGTACAATCTGATTTTACTAACGTACTACGGAACTTGACTGTAACGAGAGCCGCGAATCGCTTCCTGTTTTTTAGGATATTTTATTATGTAATTTCACTTTAATATTTACATGTTTTCTGTATTATTACAATTCTGAACTTATATCTATTTATGTTTTAGTTGTTACATAGTTTGTACATAGTGTTATCTATATACTAACACGAAAATTAGGTAGTTCTTTATTGAAATTAAAGAAATATAACTAAATTAAGACAGAATTTTCCAAAACTTGGTTGGTTGAAGGATCTTTCAGGATAATTTACACGAAAACCGGCGTTGGTACTGTAAGTATATAGAGTGCCATATACAAGGAGGTTGTATGGCCTATTGAGATCTACTATTTACTTTTTCGTGTCTACGTTATCCAGCCTGTAATGATCCTTCAACTGTCGGTATGTTAGACCAAATTTACATGCTATGAACACAGATTAGCGCGTTAGACCGTCATATCCTCGACAAGTGGCTTTCCTGAAGGGCTAAGTTAATACTAAAAAACTATATCCAGGCCTAGATCGCAATCTAGGCTACCTGGATCTCATCAAATTATTAAATTAATTAAATACAATGCCACTTTCGAGCCGATATGAGTTTAACGCTTACTGTTCGGTTTATTTACTAAATCTAATCACTGACGCACTTGTTTATTCGTCACTGTTATTGCCCATATCACTGACTCTACACTATCGATTCAAAGAAACTATTTACACTTTATTAGGTGACGTTCGTCGCGAACAATGTGTTTTGATGAAACATCAACTTTCGGTTGAGGTTAACAATCCCCAACAAATGAGCGTGAAATTCTGTTTTGTTGTTTCATAAAAAGACAGCATGCTCAACTTCAATTAAATGACAAAAAACAGAAGATTATCCGCGCGGAAAAACACGCGTGTGTTAAAGAAAATGATAAATGTGTTAGCGGTACGTTTGTGGCTAGCAAGGATGGGTATCAGTGCGCGTGATGATTGCATGTACACCAACATTCACGCTATCACCAGTGCGGGGGCGGCACGGGCCATCCTCACGCGATCTAACGTTCCTACACTTTGCACTCGTAAACATCTACCCTCTCATTCCCGCACACAAACGGTGAACTTATAAAATTTTCCTTTTTCATTTTTATTGCACGTAGATAACAATGGTAATGTGTGATAGCCATGAATTATGTCCTTAATTATTCCTCAGTAGCTTTCTTGCGCCTTCCTGCGTTTGACATAATAAATAGAGCGCATTCGTATCTAATTTAACGATCCGAGTGAAAACCTTCCCTTCAGTTTTATTTTCAGAAATAAATGGTTACGTTTGACTGAATTATTTAATGTTTGGTAATGTAATGTGTCATGTGTATTGTATATGGCACTCACTCACTTCGAAGGAATAATTAAATTTTAATATTTAAGGCGGTGCCGATCGTTCGTAATGAAATTCTGTCAGGAACATGACAAAGGTCAGCACCGGCCCATCGCGTGATTAACCCAAGAATTAACAGTGTTATTTTTCACTAACTTTGGGCTATTGGGAAAACTAAAAGTATTTTACGACCGTCTGATAGAAAGTAAACGGCTTCATTGTGCATTGCAAACGTTCAAGCGTTAAAGAAAATGTACGCGTAATAATTGAAAATTCATATTAAAACTGAGTGGAGCTTTGAGAGCAAAATCGCTCGCAGGGAACAGCGCCCGGACTGCCTTCGACAAGATAAAGTGGAGTTTTCCAATAACAGCGTGAGAACTTGTAAACAACATGCATTAATGATGCAACGACTGATAGTTAAACGTACAGGCAACGTTCGAGACACTCCAAACATCCTTAAGTACTTACGAACTAGTGGTAATAAAATGAGAAGCGTATGCGTGTGCTCCAGCTTTAGTACTTTCGTACAGAATTCGGGGAAAATTCGATTGTTCCAATGTTTGCTGTTAGCTTAAGTAAGTTGATAATGTACTGTAGTATATGTTTGTGCATTATCAAAGTGACATTTACTTAACTTTTCAGTACAATAACAAACATTCGCTAGTACAACACATCGCGATGACGGGCGAGCTCATATTCAACGCGTCATGCTTTTAATGTGTCGCTCAATGGGACGTCTGCTTCATCGCACCCACGTATAAAGTTTCATACACATATAACAACGGAGGCTTTTAGCCACCTTGCACTGAGCACCCCGCTGTAGTAGGTTCATTTATGAAAAGCTTTCAGGTTCGACACGGTTAACGGGAAGCTCTATTCAAATCGCCTTTCCTTTCGACAAGCCTTTACATAAATCAAGTATTGAATAAACTATTTTCTCTCGAGAAGATTTGTTCCCCAATAGCCAGTTGTCTATTTATTTTACGCCTTTTTCAGGTCGTAGCCTATTATGGAAGCGCCTAAATTTACGGATATTAAATTTTATAGGGTGGGTAGGTAGGTACTCCAAAAACATTTATATTCGTCTAAGGAAATTGAAACAATTTTCCGCTCCCAAAAACAAAACAAAACAAATTAAAGAAAATATAGGGCGGATGGGTGGTTATTACAGAAATGTCGTGTATCCTAGCTCTCGGGATTTGATCAAATGGCTGATAACCAAACATAACCTAGCACAAACTAACCTAAACAGAATCCCTAGAGTCTTTGTCAAGATAGTGATTTTGTGTAAGGGATTTGATCAAGATATTTAGGTACTTATTTTGCCGGATCCCTGCGTAGACGAAATATTTTTTTTTTGCGCAGGGATTAGTTGTGATCCCATGGACTAATACCACGCAAGGGTTTCGACATGATATTATAAAATGTTTCACGTCATCAGTCTACGTGGAACGTACGTCTTTTTATTTCGCTATGAGATTCTCTAAAAGGGTTGCTTTGACATAAGCTGACGTTGTATTGTTTGGTTGGGGTAACGACTTTTTTATCCATATCAATATGTCTACCTTTCTTTTGTCCATCCATTGAATTAAGTAAGTATACGATTATGCCTTTTACAAACCGATTCTAATTTTGTTTGGATTCCTCCTCCTAAATTCGAAAAATAATGAGAACAGAACTATACAAATTAAGAGGGTAAGTATTAAACTTACCATCCTAAACTATGAGGATCTATAAGGCTCTCTAAGATATTTTAAAATAAAACTGATTTCCAACCGTAAGTTCAGTTCTATTAACATAATTCAAAGTCGAATTTGAAGTTAAAATATTGTTAGAATCGACACAGTTGATTGGACGCCTGCACAAATAGATAGTGCGGTCCAGCCGCAGCGGTGCATAAGCTTCGGGGCGCGTTCGTGACGGAGGTAAGCGGCTCAGTCGAAGTGCTACCTAGATCTTCAGGAGCGTACAATGAAAAAGCTTTAACCTTAGAGCACAAATAAGGCAAACAGTGCTTTTGTTTTCTTTGGCAGATTCCTTTTTTTTTCGGATGGGAAATTATCAAACCTCTCCAGCTCTGGGCGGAGCGGAAGGGAGTGTCAGACTTTTATTGACTAAAACACATCTATGTTCCTTCTTAGCCCTTTGTGTTCTAGGGCCGCGGTATCCCTTCCGAACAGTCCCGCAGCTCCGGTTTGGCAGATTCCTTGTACGGAATATGGAAAGCCATCTTCGTTTTCGTGTCGATGGTACTTTTCAAATTTATTGGCCCATTATCTCGCCCAGTGCTTCGTCCGTGATAGTGGAGAGGTCTCTTTGATTTCAGCTTTTACCAAATTGGCGCTACGTCTGCCCAGTTAGATTCGCACACGTTTCGGTGATATCCAAGTAGACTAGTGGGAAGAAGTGCTTCGTTCAATTAATGAATTGAACGAAGCACTTCTTCCCACTAGTCTCTCGGTCGTGTGGTTAGTGTAAAACATTTTTCCCGTTTCAATGAATGCATTGAAACGGGAAAAATGTTTTGAAGTAACCCTGAACATAGTCACCTAAAATAGCTTAGCATGGTGTGTTTTGCTATTTAGAAATGGATACAAAAGGTCTTCTCCTAAGAGGTTTTTGATGGAAAAACTCAATTTCATAAATTATACATCGAGTCATCTTCCTAATTGTGCATCCATCTACTTGCGCGCTATATCATTATTCATACTCCAGATCTTCGAGAGACTTTCGTATTAGACCTGCACCTGAGTTCGAGATGATGATTTTATTTTTGAGTAAAATATCCCAAGTGCCTTGTATTTACTCTTGTAATATTGGTTGGAATTATATTCCGGGCGAGCGAAATTAAATGTCACAGTTGGTAGTAATGTTAGTGATTTTAATCTGCGTACTTTATCACATTGTTAATATGTTTGGTTTCAGTCGGTGCGGTGGATGTATAGCGAATCTGAGTATATGCGACTTGATTAAATTGTGGTGTTAATGTTTTGGCACAGTGTCTATAGCTATAGAAGCAGTTTGGTAAGTTCATAATCAGAATTTATCTCCTGATTTAAAGCACCGAAAGGATAATATTTTCAAGAAAATTAATCGTATTACCCAGTATTCACTGGGTTGTGGAGGTCAGATAGGCAGTCGCTCCATGTAAAATACTGGTATTCAGCTGCATCCGGTTAGACTGGAAGCCGACCCCAACATAGTTGGGAAAGGGCTAGGCAGATGATGATGTCTTTCTTTCAAGTGTGGTTAGTGCATAACCAGGTTGTTACATGCCGTCGAGAAGTATCTCTCAGGCATGCTGGTTTCCTGACGATGTTTTCTTTCACCGAAACAAGTACGCACATGAATCCGAAAAGTAGGTTCGAACTTGAGACCTATCACTTGGCAGTCTGATGTTCTCACCACTAGGCCATTACTGCTAAAGGAAAATAAATAAAGAAAACATAGAATACGTCACAAATCTTTGTTCATATTATATCAGGGATCGAAAGGCATAGAAAACCATTTTGAGATTGTGTAAACAAGGATATAATTTGACTATTAGATTAATTTATTATAATTTTAAACAAAACATCTTCAAAGCGCGTATCAGGTATTTTGCTAACAGGATAAATCGTTTATAATTGCGTGTATAAATGCACAAGATTTGTAGCGAACAAGAATTTTCAGAAGGCAAAGCCCGTAGTAGAAGAGTGCAACGGGTAAAACTTTTTTCATAAAAGTACAACTAGGCAGTGGGTTGCGAAGAAAGAGCGAACAAGTGAACAGTTGTCGAGGTTACTTATTAACTTTTATAACTTCAACATTTTATATTATTTGCATTATTGCCAATACAGCTTACCAAGTCACTGGCCTGAAATTGCGACCCAAATGAAACCATAATCAAAACATAATTTAATCTCTGGAATGACATGATTCAATTTGCCAAATCATGTAACAGATCAAATGAAATTTGATTACTATTTTTATTTGAAAATGTACTTTAAGATAAAGAAATTCGCTGATCCGATTGTAAAACGAGGCAGACAAACGTACATAAATGTAGAATAAATTCAAACAAAGAATGGAAGAGACAATGCCAAGAATGTAGAGGAAAGTTTTTTCATAAATGTGCAAGGAACGAACAGCTGACGACTGGCTCCGGGCGTTCTGTCTCGCTGTACCCGACTTTCTGGCAAATGTGTTAAAACGGGAAAGTATCTCGAGAATTCTATCCTTAGCCCGAGGCAATACGTTTTACGGAAAAAACTGTTAAATGTTCCGCCCGGAAGTCGAAAGCGATTTCATGAAAGCAACAACTTCAAAAGGGAAGTTTGGTACATACAATCTGCTTTTTAATCTGTCTTGACTGACATATTATTGACCAGTCTAAACCGCTTAAGGTCGAAATCGAATATAGATCAAAATATTCACACACATTACATGTGGATCCTATATTGTTTATAAAGTAAGTACCTACTCAATTAGGATTTTTGGAAATACCCTAAAGAGGTGAAAACGGGGGATAAATTTTGTATGAAAAGTATTAATTAATCTTTCGGTTTTGAAACATGAAACCTGGCTAAATTACTTATATCAGCTATCAAGGTAAATTATGAAAATGGATGTGATTTATTTAGCAAAACTGTCCTTCAAACAAGGTGATGAAAGGGGGTGTTGGAATTCGAAAGGGATTGTTCGAAATTGCGGATGCGTACAACAAACAGCAAATTTTTTATATATTTGTACAAAATATGAAAAATAAGGGCAGTACGTTTCAAATCGTTGTTGGTTTACATTTAACATTGCACAGTAGAAATACGTTAGGGATAACAGCAACAGAATGGACTTTGATTGATGACCGTATCTAACCTACGGTACACATTGTCAAATGACTTGATGATGAATGGTAAAAAAACTGTGACACTGCTACGGTCAGCAAAATGTTCGGTTAAAAGGACCAGTTATTATTTTTTATAACTAACTAAGTAACACAGCGCAATCTACGATAGGTACAGATGATGAACTAAACAAAAAAAAACCATGGAAGTCCTACATCGCACACGTGACGTCATCCGCGACTTAAGAGGCCTGCGGAGCATGCGAATTTCATACAAACGTAATACCAAAATAATTTGTAAATCAAACATATACTTAAGATAGTGTGTATTTATTTTGATTGGATTACAGAATATACATGTTCCCAAACACATATTTTGAATGTACACTGGTTTAAACAAGAGTTATGAGAAAAATAAATTTTCTATAGAAATTTTAAATTCCTCATATCTCGTCTTTATATCATTGTCCTTTCAAAATATTGATTTGGGAACATCGATATTCTATAATACAATCGAAATATATACATACTACCTTAATAATATGTTTGATTTTTATATTATTTTGGTAAGTATTACGTTTGTATGAAAAACGCATGCTCCCCCGGCCCCTTAAGACTACGTAAGGTCCTATGTTCACCAAAAAGATGACGCTCTGATTATCTAAAAACAGCTGTTTAAAACACATTTTTTTATGGGAATATGTCACAGTGACAGCTGTTTTTAGATAAACAGACCGTTATCTTTTCGGTGAACATGGACCTTAGAAGAACCCGACAATAACTGTCGGGCAATAGCCAACCAGACAAAGAAACCCGTCTGGTCTTGAAGATTGATGAAGAACTTGACACCCTGTTCTTCATACCCCAAAATATTAAGAGGCTAGTTTATAAACGCTGGTTTAAGAGACACTAATCAGGAGTTAACTTTAAGCAGTGTTTAGTGTGAACGAATAAAACCCCAAAATGTACTAACTGCTTATAGCCGAGTGCAATTAGACAAAACATAGTAAAAAGGTGGAACAAAGTTTATAGTGGTCGAATTTTCATGGGACTTTTTTATTGAGTTCCTAGAGGGCTGCAGAAGTAAAAAAAAAAAAAAACTCAACCGCTCGTGATCTGTGAAAAAGCATGAGATACCAATTTCAAAAGAATTCTTGTTCTCAAAATTCGATACTTTAAAAATAATTGCAGAAAATAGGAAATTTCATAAAAAGTCCCATGAAAATCCGACCACTATAAACTTCGTTCCACCCTATTGTCTAATTGCACTCGACTATTACGTGAGGAGTTAGGTGTAGGTTGGCTAGATGAGTGTTTGTGAAAAAAAATACCAACTTAACACTTACACTAACGCAATAAAAAGAATATTGCCCTCAACTTCTGTAGTGGCTAACTGGTTACCTTTGGGAATTCTCCTTACGTTAAAAAGCGTTGATGGCGCAGGTGAAAAAAATGCCCCGTTTCAACTTTCTATAAATAGGTTCTTACTCGTTTGCAGTCATATTGGTTTTTCGGTAATATTTGCATTGTTGGCAGTTTTTGCTGACAATGTTTATGTAACGAAAAATAAAGAGTTGAGTAACAAACATTTAGTTGACTTAACCGCTTTAGTATAAAACAAAGTCTTCTTTGGCTATTGCTTAAACTGCCCTGTTTGATAAAGTAACTCGGAACGGACTTAGATTTAAAATTTGGCTTCATAGTAACTTTTTAAGAATACTTTTCCAACGTTGTGCATCCTCCTTAACAATTTCAAAGGCAAGCTCTCAAGTGGCTAAACAAATCTTCCACAAGGAGCGGCACAAGAGCAACATTCAACGCTAAACGAAGGTAACTATACTACCTTTAATTGGATTCGCTGCCATTACAACAAACGGATTGTGTCTAAACTAAATCAAACTTTGTTTCCGCCGGGAGTCGCCGTCAAGTTGCCATCGTTACTGGGGATATTGGGAACAAACTATACCCCATTTTGGTTCATTATCATACTAGATTACAGCTACCAGACGAAGCTGTGGAAGGAGCGCTTAAATTGCGCAACAGAGACAAGATATGAATAGTTCAAGCCTCGTTAAAAGTTTAACGTACACTCGAATTACACTAGGTAATACCAATCGACATTCAACGAAACAAAAAATAGTTTATACGATTCCAATCGATTAGATTTTCAACGAACGGCTACAATTAAAATTCAAAGATGTAAAATTAAATGTCAGCCGCATTGTCAATGCGACATGTGTCGGAATTAATTATATTGCAAAAATGAGCCGCACAATTAATGAATAATACATGATCATATCGCAATCATCCACGCACATCGGTGCAACAACCATGATGGAGAGAGTGAACGGCGCAAAAGCGAAATCGTGTAAATGTCATATCTTCAGACCACTCAAACGTAAACGCCAACTGCGATCATTGAAAAGAAAATGACGCTCGCTTTTCTCAAATATTACGAAAAACACAACATTAATGATGATTTCAATAGGTATCGTAAAATATTATAGCGCGGGGCATTAGACACAAATCTTGAACAGACGTCGCCACTTAAAATAAGCTGGCACGATTTCAAGTGCCGCCAACCTGAATGCGAAGTATTCAGTTCATCAAAACCAGATGTTTCCGAGTCCTATGTAAACACGGACATTTACGCGGAACGTATGATTAAACAACATCCTATTATGAGTATTTACGGAACTGTTTGCAAATTAAACACTAACATTTTAGTATCGACAGTAACCCATGTCATTGATTGTGTCAATAGTAGTGTTCGATCAGTTTCCACGAACCAAGCAAATTGGGTTGAAACCCGGTTTTCTATGTTACACTTATTTCCTTATGCATTTATAACAAATTAATGTTTGAGTTTTCTCCACGTCCTCGTCCCACATTTTCTACCTACGCAGGCATATTTTAATATTTACCTCAAAACCGTTTAAAAGTACCGACATCAAATCGTATTCGTTACCATTTTAATATCATCGCAAAGAAAAATCGATGTGATAAAAAATTATTACTGCGACAGCTTTATTATTTTCCGATCGACATGATTACAATGTAAAAATGACTGTGATCCACGAAATCGAAACACAGAAATCTGATATTATTACTTGGCTTGTTCCTTCGTTATTCTAGAAGTTTCGCAATAGACTATCTTTGGAATGTTTATAAAAAATCGTGGTGGCCACGTTGGAAGAGGTTCGATGACATTAAACGTTTTAATGTTATAAACAAATAGTAGGTGCTGGCTGCATTCCAACTGGGCTGGGCGCCGGCGCTAGCGTTACCACAGCGTCCCATTCCAGATACACCTATTGCTCTATCGCCTTGTAGATATCAAATTGTCTAATCAAAATCATTGAAGAAAATATGGTCAAACCCTAACTTTTTTTACGTCTTATAAGTTTCTTTTGTCATTTTTCATTTAAAGTACAACATAAAAGAAAATATCATAATTATATTACCCAAATGAAAACTGAAAACATAATCCCAAAATGCAATAAAGGTAACCCCGTTCTCTTTTCTTCGCCAAACAATTAAATTATGAAATTAATCCGCAAAGAGGTTGCCTATTTATATTGTAAACTTGCCCAGTTTATTCTCGGCTTCAATTAAATCGTGGCTAAGCTCACAAGTTGCGCAGTTATAGAGGTACTATTATCTGCATGAAATTTGACTCACAAACCGCACTCTCCCTAGTGGTAGTGGGTCGACATAACTCGACCCAAGTTGAAAGCTTTAATTACGTGGACTGAGTTGTTCACGCAGGTGACTCCTTAATTACAGGGTCGAAATTGAGCTGCCCATTCAACTGACACGTTTGCAAACGGATTATCATGACCTATATCCAAACCTTTTGTACAGAGCCTCGTGATTATGAAGCCTCCATTGTTGAAAGCACACACGGCAACAATGATGGTGATTAAAAAATAACTTGGGTCGTGAATAATTAATACGACACACAATAGTTGACAATGCAGGTACCTTGCATCGTCGTGGTCTGCATCGGTGGTAACCTATATTTTACTTGGCATTTAAAAGGCAATTTCTGACAGAAACATTGGGAAAAGATCAAGCAGCATCGCATGGAAATACGATCTTTCTTCAATTGCTTTCTCTTTCTGTGTTTCAATCCTACTCGTAGGCAAAATTTATTAAGTATTGCTGCAGACTTCACAACTTAAGCGCTAGCAAATTGTGTTAGTAGTACTAATTAAAAAACTTAATCTATTTACTTGGGAAGCCTTTGACGGCAGATTATCTAGAAAATTGCTTCGATTATTAAATTTGCGTCTTATAATGAGGTTTTATTTAATATTGGTATTGTTGGTAAGTGCGTTGAAGAGTCTTTTATTAAATGGAGTGTCTAGTCTGTAATTTTGCTACCTTATCTATTTACTCTTAGATGTCAACCACATAATTAATTAAAGCATTAGCTTTAATTAAATGAGATGAATTCATTACAGCTAATGCTTATGCAAAAATGTAGCTTGAAATGCGTGCAGTAGAATACCACTTAGGTATTAAACTGTACGCATTTAACGGGTAAGGAAATTAGCATTCAAACAGGCAACTGTTCCAACAAGTGAAACCGTTTTGGAGTTAACGGCCCCGCTTTGCCGAGATAACAAACGAAATTGTTATGATGCAGGATCAGACTTTGATGTTGTTTAAGACTCCGACGGTTTTAACTGCGAAAATGCTCGGCAAATATTGACACTTCATTAAGATGTCATTTTGATGTCTCAGAATGCTTTTATTCCTTTGAAAATATGACTTAGTTTCCTAACTAGCTAATTGAGATAACAGGTCAGGTTCTTAAATTAACAGATCACCCTTTTTATTCGCTAGGCATAGAAAAGAATGACTAGCATAAATAAGCAAATTACCTGCGAAGGTAAGACCCAGAAATGTCTCCAAAGCAAGCGCTCAAATATTTACGGGATCAATCCCATGCCTACCCAGCTTAATGGCGGTCTGTTTTGAGCCAGTACTTCTACACTAAGCTTTAAAAGCTTTATAGATCGCTAGCCAATCTTTCTGTAAACAAAACTATTAATAACAACTGCGAAGAAAGACTCGTACGAAAATATCATGGTTTATCAATAGCACCACATAAACTAAATCTATTGGCGGTACCGCTAGATGTCTCTCGCGACTTCTCCTCCATATAATGCTAGCAAATAGGCGCTCATATATTTGCTATTCCGCCTACGTCTGCCTGTTTGAACAGCCAATTGACTCGTAGCAATACGTTTTGCTTTTCGTAGGTAGGTACTTCAGGCTTGTACGCGCTTTAGCTATTTAGTACGAGTACTGTGACTTTTGATTTACGTTACGTTTTGTTTATATTCCAGTGGTTATATAATGCCCATATTTCCATTTGGAGCTTTGAGTTTATTTTCCAGAATTTGGGAAATATGACTAAGCAGTAGTGGCGGTACTTCCATACCTAAAACTTGGCATTATATTACCACTGTAATATAAACCATATAAATAATTACCGTATTGTTCGCCCCTAGGCACGCCACAGTACTAGCTATGGGCGGTGGGAAGACAATCCATCATAAATAGTATTACTCCTATAAGGACTAAATCACATTTGCACAAGGTTCGAGTAAGTAAAGTAAATTTCAATAATACTCAGCAATTAAGTATTATTGTATTGTATTGTCTTTGGTAAAAACTTGTACTCCTCTTTTACAGTTTAATTTATTGAGAACTGAAGCGTTGCTTTATTCATTCAGTTAAATATTTATACATTAAATAGTGTACATTTCATGTACCTAAAAAAAAATTTAAAAAAATGAATGATTCATGAAATAAAAAGATCTGTTGTAAAATGTGCAGTAAATACAAAGAACCGGTGCGGTGCAACAAACAATACTCGCTAGATGGATTGCGTGACATTTACCTTTCGTCGAATGTGTCACGTTTTCACCATAAATTCGATACTCCAATTTGTTTTGTTCTAATATTGCGGCAAAATGGCATAAAGTCAATGTTTTATGCAGGCAAAAGTTGGTTTCAGTAAGAATCAAAAATAAATATCCGTTGCAATCGCAAAGGTATATAAGCTTCATCGGGTTGCGTTGTAAGTACAATTAAGTTACGACAGCGGAAATTAATATTAAAAACTCCGAAAAAACAAATCCAAACAATGAACCAAATCTAGGGTTTTGTTAATTTTCAGAATTTTGGAGCACAGGAGGGATTCGAGTATGGACGTACTAAATTTTCACACAAATTAAAAAGGTTGTAGCGTCGAAGCCGCATTATTTCGGCCGGTCCATCCCTCGTGAATCCAATTTGCGGCCCCCGACGCGACGTCTCTTGTAATGGGATTTCGGCCTCGTTCTAAAAAGGCTATTTACACATTTCAACTACCTCATAATACGCTATTAGCCGCTTGTTAACAAAACACGACCATGTTGATCTGTAATTACTTATTGAGGAAACCGGAATTGTAACAAAATAAGATTACGAACTTGATGGAGTTCATAAATTGAATTTCCTGGCAAAAGGGGAAGAAATACAAAAGGAGTGTCGAAAGCTGACTCATACATTCCAGATCTTCTGTTAAACTCCAAGTAGTGTTGGTGCAAATTCACATAACGCAACACATCTCGATGTAGCTCATTAAAAAAAAGCTGTTTTTCGCACCGGTTTAATTAAGCCCGGAAATTAAACGTGGAAGTTTTCCCGGAACGAATCAATGGAGAGAAAAATTCTTGATTGGACGGAGAAGTTTTTTAATAGGCGAGTTAATCAACAGGAGTATTTAGCAAGTGCTTTTCTGTAACATTCAGTCGTACGCCAGAACTGATTTGAATATTTCTGAAACGAATCAGAATTTTCAATGAGATCTCAAGTCGATCAGTTGTTTATTAAAAGTACATTACCTACTTAATCACCTTCTGTAATTACTTCCGGAGACAGCGTCACCAGGTTCGATTTTATTAAATGTTTGAAATGAGTAAACGTCCGGGGCTAGGTAATTCTGATTGACAAACGAGCGGGTGAACACCGGCTACTGCTCAGCCGAGTCCGTCACGTGCTCTCGGTAAATAAAATACATTCAAGTAAGCTGGCCCGTCTACCCGCCAAACAACCAAACTCGGGATGACAAATCTCATTCCGCATGTAAATTTCACGGTCTCGTCTTGAGCGACCTTTACGATGTTTACTCTACTGAATTATAATTTTTATTATACTTTGAATATAGCCTTGGTTAAGTGGATAAACGAGTCAGTTGGGTACATTTAAGATTCTTCAGTCGGGCTCACTATTATATAGTCAAAATTTCTGTTTTCAAGATGAAGTATTGTTTTACTGTGCGATCTTTGGACCATCTGTTTTTAATATCAAAAAGTTTATTTGCGTCTTGGGTTCAATCATGGATAGGGTGATCCAGCACGTGGTCACGAAAGAGCGACTTATCCGGAAAGCGTGGACGCACGCTGAATCACAAAGTAGTAAATCAGTCCATTGTTGTGAACGACTGAATATTCAGTTACCCACGGCATTTTGGTGAATAACATTTGCATCTAGATAAGTCTGCGAAAGTGATCGCATGACCTATTTACTGGATTGTCTTCAAGAAAAATATCTCAAAAGTTTTCTAGGTTAAACGTATCCCGTGAATTCAAAATGAATAGCAAGAAAAGAAGAAATGATAGAAACAAAAACGTTGTTTTATCTTTGAGTGGGTTTAAATACATAGGTTCTTAAAAATATATTTTTAATGAGGTCCCTCGACTCGAGCGAGAGCTGTGGCCGCGGCACAGAGGTCCTCGTGCATTAGCGCGTAGAAACCTGAGGTTTACTCAGCGTTACTTTGTGTTTGCCCAACAGGCTTTGTCGGCCCTGCCGCTTCTCTAACCTGTTGGGCTCTTTGCATTTATCTACACACTCCAAACGAGTTTTAGGTCACGGCTCTAAACGGTTTCACTCATAGTTATGTTGTCATGTATGCGTCACTAAGTTGTTTAATGTTCCAACAGACTATTTCCTGAGTGGACAGCACAAAGTCAATAATGCTTCGTTTTGTATCCCCCAACAAAACCGGCGAAGTCTGTGATCGTGATGTTTCGAAAAAGCCAATGAAATTTTTACTGACCCAAGCAACATGTCACAGACTCATAGCACAGTGCAATCAAATGTCCGCCTTCTTTAACTGTGATTGAAATCTAATCGCACCAAGGATCGAAAAATGTCAATCGCTTGTTTTGATATCTCGTTTGAAGCTAAACCGAGTTTACTTTGGGCGTGAACACGGAATAAACTGGCATGCAGGCGCGTTCTAGCCGGAAATCGTAGTCGTCGACGAACCATCATAGTGTCGTTGGATTGGCCCGTAACGCGGGGCCCTATATCCGCCGCGAAATGGAACGTGATTCCACTTCCAATATAGTGGGATGCAGCCCTACAGATTCACAGCAAGTGTTGTGCGATGGGAATTGACGATCCTTAAAACATTCGAATAGTTTGTCTCTACTCTACAATGGAATCTATTATTACATCACCCATTCGATCGCACATTAATCTCTGTAGGTACCTATTAGCGCATTACATAAGTAATTTCATTTGAATACGGCGCATAAATCATAGAGTTCTCAAATATTTCAAACGTATTATAATGTCGATAGGTCTTTTCAATCGATAGCCAAGATATGAGATCGAGCGAAACTTAGTTTATGATTTATTGGATCCACCTTTGCGGGGTTCGGGTAAACAAAGATTCAAAGGGTTTGGTATAAATAGACAATTTGATTTATTTCAGGGACATTTACATACATTTTCCTTGGAAACTACATGAGATGAAACAATATCGAATGTATTTATGAGCAATGATATGAAAACGCTCTTGAAAAAGATTAATCACTAGGTTTGATTCATGAGTATATTATATATTTTCATGGTGTAAATGTATTGTGGTCGTGAGCATAATAGATAGAGGTTGACAATGGTTTAGTGTCACGTGCGTGCTCGGATAATGGGCAACCAGATGACATCACGCATGATACACGCCGCACTAATCGCTACTAGGGTTCATGTTTAGTGCTAATCTGTGCCCTAGAACACATGCAAGATATGGTATCATTAACAGTTAATGCGACATAGTTTATAGGTATTATGCGGTAGACAGATCGCTATGAATCTACTCACATAAGAAACTTAAAGGTGAAAATATACGAGTACGAGGAATGTTTTAACAACACTACTGGGCCGAGTCGAGTCGTTGATACAGTACTTTAAAACATAAAAGTATCGTTGTTGCCCAGGCTGAAAATCTGTCTAATTAAACAATTCAAGACACAAAGGTTTCTAAGAGTTTCATTGGCAAGTTTCATCTGAAGACCTGTTAAATGGCAAGAATTTAGCATTTGGACAAGATATTTATTTCATTCTAGCAAAGAACGAGATTTCATTAAACGAATATAATATATCTAATTGTTAACAATTTGAAGCGTTGTGTTCAATGAATCCAAGTTGAAAAGACGACAGATGTTTCCTCTCGTGAAACTTTAGTTTTAAGTTTTCAGCTAAAAGAATTCTTCGGGAGCAGCGATGTGATCGATCATTGTTCACATTTTATGGAAAATTGTTCTACGAAATTGGAGCTAAGACTATGGGTATTGTTCAAAATTAGGAACAGATTTTTTTCGTAATTAAAAATTAAACAAGATAAAGAAAACAGATTTTACAGTGTTTGCTTGAATACAGATTTAATGCGGCTGAGTAAGTTTGGTAAACTTTGTGAATTCTGTTGTATTGTGACAAGGACAACACAGTCCTAGTTTCTGTTACCTTAATGTTATTGTCAGACGCGGCAAAACTACTATACAATTCAACTTTTCACATCACTCACATGAGCTTTTGATAAAGATTCAAGTTTTCCTTTACAACGAGGCTGATTTTCTCAAATATAAATGTCAGTTCGTATAGAAATGTGTATCTGACACAAGTACATAGTTTACGTTCGGAATGTCTAGGACACAATAAAATCCTTTCTCGGTTACATAAAATGTGGCGGAAATCGCTGGGTGGACGTCGCACCATGTCACAAGCCGTCACTCTCCGGGAGAAGAAACACCCGAATTAAATTCCTGTCCTCGACGCCAATGCGCATGTTGCGGCTCCCTAGCACAAATTTCGCTACAAGTTTAGCAAAACTGTAGAGAGATTTCTAAAATTAGGTACATTATTTAACTGTAGCGTGGCGCCTCGGCATACCCGTTGTAAAGGAGAGCGGTCGTATCAAATTCCGCACTAACGACGCGTTGTAGTATAGCTGAAACAATCGTGGAGTGGAAAAGCGAGTTATGGACACAGTGAAGGGAGAGGACAGGCGAGTGCATTAAGATAAAGCGCGTTGGGCGGCAGCCAGAGCGTCTCAAGTGTCCGGTCCCGCGGTGGTGCCAAGACGACCAACCGTCAGGCGCCGGGATGCACCCGCCTTGTACACTTCTTGCACCCGTCTCCGGCATAACAAACGATAATTTTTAACTCAACCTTTCTACATCCACCCTGCTTTACACGCGTTTAAACTCTGCACGTAACATGGCGCAGTCAACTCCATCTTCATTTCCATAAAGATCCACACTTGAACTTTTGTGTACTGTCTCTCCACTAACGTACGTCGTAGAAACAGCTGGCTTCCAGAATAATTTTACTAAATCATCTTGAGCACAGTCAAGTGTTACTCTCTCATAAATTCCGAGTCGCGTGTACCTAGAAGATGGACGAATTTTAATTAAAGTCTCGGCGTAGTCAGCCTCATCTTATTAATAAAATATCAGATTCTTAAAACTAATGTCGCGTGGTTTTGCATTAATAAATCTTGTGGTTATGTAGCTGCATGCTTGAATGAATTATACTTTATAATAAGAAGGTTCCTAGAAGAGGTTTAAGCTTCCCTGTAGTTACAATGACAAACTGAGCAATGATTAAATTTTGTTTTCAAATTTTAAAACGTGAGAAACGTTTTCAAATAATTGTACGTGCATGATTTTATTACGATAGCAGGTAGGTGAAGCATTTGCTAGGTTCAGAATTTAGATATTATCTTTAAGACAGCTTGATTAAATGCAGAAAATCAACATGGAATAAACCATGGGCTTAAGTAACTTCGATATCAATAAACGAAGTTCCCGAAAGCGCAATAAACCGCTGAACCCTCTCACGGGTCGACATAGAGTGGAAGTCAGCAGTTTCTTTGAAGCGCATCCTCACTTGGAGGACAATAATGAATTCAGGCCCGAGGAGGCGCGGGGCGCGGGGCAGGGGGTACTCAGCGTGCTCGTACGCTCCACTTTGCACTTCCTCTCTCTTATAAAGCGATTAATGACAGTGCGACCTTTGAGGAGACTGACGATCCAAATAAGAAGGAAATAAAATCCAATCACGGAAACGACTTCAGACTTCCTCGCTTCCAACGGAGTACTAAAATTTTAACACTTTCAGTTAGTTCTGTTATTTGTATTCTTGTTCCTCTTTGTTGGGTGCGTGTTTACAAATACCGGTCCACAAAACAGTTTAACATGTTTACCAAAAACATTTGAAACGTAACTGAAGACTCTCTTACTGAAACTACACAACAGTGAAACACTCAGCAATTTGCAGTTGGTACAACGTATCATAAAAGCAAATATGGTGGAATACTATGAATTTAAGCACTGTTAAAAATTATGTAATTTTACATGCAAAAAAAATACATAATCCTGTAAAATTCCCGAAACATCTGGGAAATTTAAGGGAAAATATGAAATTTTAAATAATTTTCGTCAATTTTACATTTTTTCGTTAAAATCAACAATTTTTATGTAGTTTTACATAAAATTTATGTAATAATCACCAAGCCATGGATATTTACATAAAATCTGTAAAACTACATGGATTTTTGGGATAAATACATTTTCGTATGTATTTTTTACGATGGAAAAGGGAATTTTACATAAAAATCTCGTAATTTTACCTATTTTCCTGAAAAATACATTTTGATATAAATTTACTTACGTCTTATGTAATATTCCAAAAATAATCAGTAAAATTACAAAAAACATAGTGAAATTTCCCAACATTTCTTTGATTTTAAATATATTCTGTTGAATTTACTGTTTAAATGGTCTTTTTACTTTATAAATATGTTATAATCACTAAGAGATGGAATTTTACATAAAAACTGTAAAATTACATGGAATGTTTGCGACAAATACATTTTTTTATGTGTTTTTAATAATTAAAACGGGAATTTTACAGAAAAATCTTGTAATTTTACCAATGTTTTTGAATAATACATTTTTATGTAATTTTACTTACGTCTAAAGTAATATTCCGAAATATGTCCGTAAAAATACAAACAATAATATGAAATTACCAAACCTTTCTTAAATTTTACATATTTTCTGTAATTTTTCTGTTTAAATGTGTCTTTTTACATAATAATTAAGTAATAATCACTAAGATATAGAAGTTTACATAAAATATGTAAAATTATATGGAATGTTTGCGACAAATACATTTTTTATGTGTTTTTAACAATTAAAACGGGAATTTTACAGAAAAATCTTGTAATCTTACCAATGTTTTTGAATAATACATTTTTATGTAATTTTACTTACGTCTAATGTAATATTCCAAAAAATGTCCGTAAAAATACAAACAATAATATGAAATTACCAAACCTTCCTTAAATTTTACATATTTTCTGTAATTTTTCTGTTTAAATGTGTCTTTTTACATAATAATTAAGTAATAATCACTAAGAGATAGAAGTTTACATAAAATATGTAAAATAATATGGAATGTTTGCGAAAAATACATTTTTTTATGTGTTTTTAACAATTAAAACGGGAATTTTACAGAAAAATCTTGTAATTTTACCAATGTTTTTGAATAATACATTGTTATGTAAATTTACTTACGTCTAATGTAATATTCCGAAAAGTGTCCGTAAAAATACAAACAATAATATGAAATTACCAAAAATTTCTTAAATTTTACATATTATTTTCTGTAATTTTCTGCTTAAATGTGTTTTTACATAATAATTAAGTAATAATCACTAAGAGATACAAGTTTACATAAAAATGTAAAATTATATGGAATGTTTGGGAGAAATACTTTTTTTTATGTGTTTTTATCAATTAAAACGGGCATCTTACATAAAAATCTCATAATTTTACCTAATTTTTTGAAAATTACATTTTTTTGTAAAGTTACTCACGTCTTATGTAATATTCAAAGAATGTCAAACAAAATAAAAATAAATTACAAAAAACATTATGAAATTTCCCAACATTTCTTTAATTTTACTTTTGTATTCTGTAGAATTTACTGTTTAAATGGTCTTTTTACATAATAAATATGTAAGAATCACTATGAGATAGAAGTTTACATGAAATAAGTAATTTTCCATGGAATGTTTGGGACAAATACATTTTATTATGGGTTATCAACAATAAGAACGGGAAATTTACATAAAAATATCTCGCAAATTTACCAATTTTTTTTAAATACGTTTTTATGTAAATTTACTTACGTCATAATGTAATATTCCGAAACATGTCAGTAATATTACAAACAATATTATGATATTTCCCAATATCTATTTAATTTTATACAATTTTCTGTAAATTGACTGGTTACATCTATAGGTACTGATATTATCAAGCTAAAGAGTTTGTTTGTTTAGTACCCAAATGGTAAAAACGGGACCCTATTACTAAGACTCCTTTGTCCGTCTGTCTGTCTGTCACCAGTCTGTTTCTCATGAACCGTGATATCTAGACAGTTGAAATTTTACAGATACGATACGAGTATTTGTTGTCATAGCGGCAACAGAAATACATAATTTCTGTTGCCGCTATGACACCAAATACTTACTAAAAAGTACGGAACCCTCGGTGAGCGAGTCCGACTCGCAATTGTTCGGTTTTTTTTATTGAGTAACTGTCAATGCAATGTCAAATGTTTTTAGACTTTTTTCGGTAAATTTTTTTATTTAGAAAATGTAACAATTACTTGAGTGTAATGGTCAAGCAAATGTTGTCAGTATAAAAAGGCGCGAAATTCAAATTTTCTATGGGACGATATTCCTTTGCACTAGATTTTTTTAATTTTGCCGCCTTTTTAAAAGCTTTTATTTAACTTGCAATGTATGTATGTTTGTATGTTCGCCCTAAATCTTGCACCTCAATTTTGAAGCAGATATCTTCAACCGATTGAGCTCAAATTTTGCACACATATAGATATCACGAGAAAATGCAATATTATGGTCAGATGGAGCTGACCTCATGATGGAGCTCGAAGGTGGCCATAGGAACTCCGTTATAAAACGACATAACCCCACGAGTTTGGGTTTTTTTTATTCGTCTTGACTAGTACTTTGTCCCTAGATAATATCCAGGGTCTGATGATGGTGCAGGAAGGTGGCCATAGGAAATCCGTTATAAATCGACATAATACCACCTAGTTTGGGCTCGTATGATTCGTCTTAACGAGTACCTACTTTATCTCTAGATGGTATCCAGGGTCTGATGATGGAGCAGGAAGGTGGCATATCACACAAACATGGTAAGTATAGAAATAATAGAAAAATCCCTAAAAATATTTTGCCACTAAAAAAACTTACGCTGCTTTTTTTTCCACTAAATTTAGTGGAAAAACCCCTAAGTTGGCACCCCTGATTCTTGAGTGCCAACCTGAACCATAGCCCAACCCAACACTCACCATAGGTACTGGCCGACATAGACTAAACTGGCCGATGTTACTTTTATTGAATCTAGTGCAACAACGCAATCATAGCCAGGTATAACGTTTATTAAACTAGGTACCTATACTTAGCTTGTTTTCAGTATAATTACTTTTGTTTTATCTGAATGTTATATTATTTCCATTTTACTTCCTGCCCCAAAATAAAAATAAATACAACTAAAACAATGCAAAAGTTGGCAGAAGAATATTTTTAAAAGCGTGGTCAATCTTTTAGGCAACTAAAGTGACACAATAATCAGATTTTATGCGTGCCAGTCAATCCATATTAAACTTTAACTCGATAGAAATAAGACCGCACCGTACTGATCGCCAAATCGTCAACGTATCCCTCTCTTGGAAGAAAAAAATTTGAACTCTAACGTCATAGTAATAAGGCCTATTACTTCGCGTCCGCGTTGTGTCTGTCTACCAACCAAACCAAACGATAAAAACGGTACGTTAAAATTAATAAGACGACATGATGAGTCACACGCCCGGCGACGCACCGAGTGAGCGAGTTTGAAACTTAACAAAAATATATGTAGTAGGTACTTACATGACTGAATATATTAAAGTAATTATTATTCCGTTTGTTGCAAAATTTTTGAATTTTGATACATAAGTATGTTTGTTTTAATTATGTTTTTAATTTGACTATGTACAGGACATACGTATTATAGTCATAACGCAATTTCATTATTATGTGTATATTTTTATTATTTATTAATTTACGATAATCAAACCTCATCACGTTAGTATTTATCGCTTGTTTTTCAAAAGAAGCAATGATGATGATGATTAATATTCTATTTTGGTTTATTTGACACAGATTTTTTATAGATTTTAAGTTAATAGCATACAGATTCTACTACAGTTAAATGGTTCAAGGCATCTGGCAACACTGACGGAATCATTCATTTGGTACCGCCTTGTTCAAGCTTCACAAATATTCACATTGGCACACACAAGACATTATGTAGTTACAGAATTATAATCATCAAAATCATCAATACAACCCTCCAAGTTCAGTAATTCCTACGAATGACTTTGACCTTGGAAAAATCATTCCTATTCCAAAAAAATGGCATTTCGCGGGAGGATTCTTCAAATAGCGAATATCATATAGTAGTTAGTTCAGAGTAAAAATAACAGATGCACTATCTCGTAGTTTTGGTTCAAACTAATTGAATAAGTTAGGTGCTAGATACACAGTACACTAGATAGCAACAACAGTGAAAAATGGCGCTGCGATCAAATTATACTAGAGTCTGTCTTATCCTAAGTATAAATACACCATTACACATCATAGATTCCTTTAAATTCCACCACTTTGCTGACATCAATTTGACTTTGCTGCGACCACAAACCCCAAAAACAAAAATGTAACATTTCAGGAAACGAAACGTAACTTACGACTCAAGGGCCCTGGCAACACTGATTCACAATCTTTCTTTTATTCTTTCGCGCGTTCGGAGCCGGTAAAGGTTCAAGACTTCAAGAAGTTTAGTGTGGATTCATCAAGTGGATTCAAGAACAACATTGTGAAGCCTGAACAAGTTTTAACCTGCCGGCTGCTGTAGTGCTGTGTTTGTTTGTTTGTTAATTTTTTGTGCTCACACGACACCGTAGTACTAATAAGGTGAGTAATAGATATACTTTAGTTTCTTGCATCAACAATCTAGTGAAATCTGCATTAGACTATACAGCGTTACTTAATATACTGTTTTAGAAAGAACTTGTGGATTGTGGAAGCAGCTTGCAGTTGGCTCACGTTCAGTTCACGTCCAGGGTTGTTGAAGTCGTTTGCCATTAAATAAACGTAAGTACCTACTTACCTGCGGACTAGATATAGGTACTTATATCTAAATTTAAAATAGTCCAAGCCGTAATTTGTATTTGTAGGCTCAGATCAAATAAAAAAAGTTTGTAGGTTAAACAACCGATTCGTTGCGAGGTTCCATTTTCAAAAACTTTTGGCTGTGGCGGGTGAACTATTGTTTCATTGATGACACGACAGGCCAAAAAGCGATGATACATTTTTTTTATTAAAAGTGCTGCGCTAATAATTAGTCACTTCACTAACGCTAAGAAATTATTATTCTTTCACAGTACAACATGCCCGTCGTGAAAATTTGGTCGGCAGACCACACAGTTAAAAAAGCTGTGCCAGTAATGGAAATAACTGTCGAAAATGTAATACAGACAGGTAAATCTAAATCAATTTGACTTATTGAAATCTTTTTAGTTTAAATAGATTGTAGAGTAGACTTTATTTGGATAGGTACGGCAATAATGTGCTGTCAAACCACATTAATTATTTTGCAGTAAGATGTCAAGTTATACAATTTAATGGTTACAGTTGACGTATGTATTGCAAAATTTTTGCTAAACAGTATCCAATTATGTATGTAGATTGTATTTATATAGAAGCCCTATTTTCTGTCACATAAATGTGAATGGAAGTATTAAGCAGATATTTAATGACATTGTAATACGAGTAATATAACAAATTACTGTGCTTAGGTAATTGTGACTTTTCAAGTTAGCGCTATGTGGTGACATTGTACTACATAGCGCTAACTTGAAAAGTCACAATTACCTAAGCACAGTAATTTGTTATATTACTCGTATTAGTGATCGGCAACAATGTTTAAATTTCATGGCAACGTTCATATGAAGGTTATTAACCATTATCAATAAATTTAGCTGAATATTACGCTATTATTATTGCTTTAAGAGTCCCCGGTAAGGTCGGTTCTCCAAACAAACTTTGTTACACTCTCATTTTAAAGCAGTTGCTAGCTTGCTCTGAAACTTTGTCATCATCATCATCATCATCATCGGCCTATTAATGTTCCCACTGCTGGGACAGGCCTCCTCTCTATGAGGGGGAATGGGCTATATAATCCACCACGTGGGCCCAGTGCAGATTGGTAGATGTCACATGTCTTCGAATTTATGGTTCTAGGACATGCCGGTTTCTTCACGATGTTTTCCTTCACCGTTTTGAGAGCAGCACCGTTTTGAAACTTTGTAAGTACTTACAATAGGATAAGGTATATCTATGTCTGTAATTAGTTTATGTATCTTAACACGTCGTGATGAGGTCGTGAGACTAGAGCTATATAAACTGGACCTATATATACCTCATGTCATTGTATGTGCAAGTTTCATTATAATCCAACCTGTAGTTTTAAAATGAGAACGAAACTCCGTTTGTAAGTGAAGATGAAATTCGGCCGAGCTTGCCGGGGACTTAACTCAACAGAGTTAGAAGTAAAATTCAGCTAAAATTATTGATAATGGTTAATAACCTATATATGAACCCGACCGTCTCCTTCAAAATTGTTATATATTTTACTTTAACTCTACCATCCAGCAATGAAATTAAAACTTTGTTACCAATATTTGAGACACTACATATTAATGCCGGTGATTAGCAAATTGACTATTGAGTTAACTCACTGGTTTTAATTATTTGTTCCTACAAATTGTCAGAAACTTATTACTGTTTTAAATGTTGTGCAGATAAAATGTCTGAGTTGCCATCTTTAATTGTATGTATTTAGCAATAGAGATGACATGAAATATAATGTGCTTTTAGTTTCTGTAGTAAGCTTGCTTTGCAACTGGAGTAGTAGACCGGCAAAATTGGATGAGCTGCCTCAGGAGACAACGATGCCGCAACTGTATTGTAGTTAGTGAACTGCCACAAAATTTAGTAAGTTTGTTATATGGGGCATTTTCTATGAAAAGGGACCTTATTGTCGATGGCGCTTTCGCCGCACAACGTCGCGCAGCATTGTATTTATATCGAAGCATCGTTAATAATAGCGTAAGCGCCATCGACAATAAGGTCCCTTTTTACAGAAAATACCACATATGTACATTTGTGATGTTTTCAGACAAAAGGTAAGTGCATCAGTTTTTAACCGACTTCAAAAAAAAGAAGGTTCTCAGTTTATGCGATTATCTCTCGTTTGGCTGAACCGATTTTCATATTGAATAAGATTTTTGAAATTAATAACCATCCGGGTAATTACTTTTCACGACACCAGCTGGTAAAGGCTCTCTTGTTTGTTCAAAATCTGATAAGAAAGTGGCTCTCAATGATGGTTGATGGTTGTTGATACAAATGATTTGATTACTCAACTAATATTTTTTAGCAAACAAGCGTAGGGGGTTTTTTTATTTTAAAAAGTGTCCAGTTTTTTAGACACAACACACTACAACTACTTAATTGTAATAATCATTGAAATATGTTGGAACTATCCGTAGGTTCTCACTAAAGTTATTGCTGCATATTTTTTGTTCATGTTTAATTGTAATCATATTATATTAAAAAAATATATATATTACAGCAAATGAAAGGAATATATACGGATCTAAGATTTTTTTGATGGATGGCACAGAAATAGAAGACAATGAAGCTCTCAAAGAACTCCAAAATGAGGTTATACTTATAGGGGATAGTTGGGAACCTGATCGAAGCGATAATCAAAGTCGCACAGCAACAGCGTCTACAATCATGGCTCCTAATTCACCAACGACAAGCACAGTTAGCAATAACAGTGACACAAGCATAAATAGCTTTGCGTTTGACATTCCCTATGACAAACTTCCATCGACGCTTTTGACAAAATTACATGATTGTGAACCGATTTCTAATACCGATGTCAACACTATCGTGAGAACTGTAACAGATGAACTCTTCCAAGAATCAAAAGTAGCATCAAGATCAGCTTACAGAGTGGTTTCACGGGATTTGTGTGACAAATTTCCACAACTATATGATAGAGATAATGATACAAAAGAACTAATCGGAACAGGCTACCACACAATTTTTAAAAAAATTGAAGAAAGAGTTCATTATCTCCAAAGGCCGAATAAAAAAACAGGTATATGTGACGATACCTTAGGATCAAGAAAGAAATCTAGAGTCATCAGAAATTTGAGTGCAGGCTGTAAGGAATGGCAACCCAGTGATCCCTGTAATGTGGATCTTGAAACTTTAGATTCTAAAAAGAACTGGCTCAAATCGGTTTCTTCCATAAAGGAAAGAGATGAATCACAAGTTGAATTATATATGAACGAGACCTATGCACAGCAAAGGATATTTCTGAACTCGGCACCTACCATAACACATATTCTTGACGAGTGGCCAGTATTGTTAGAGGAGAAATATATGATTTCGCATTTTGATCGTCTTTGTGCCTTGAATTCTGGCCAGTGCATGGACGCCTTTCAAAACAAAACGACTTCATTGAACGAGCGATTGAAAGCTATGATCGCGAAGAAAAAAAATAAGTGCACTGTTAATGGCAATAACTTAAATCACAACCTACAGATGGTTGCAACTTATTTCAATGAAGATATAAAACACATATACCAAACACATGAGGTATCTATAAATACATTTTATTTAGATAAATATATATTTTTTATCATTCATAACTTTCATAACTTTTTTCCGAATGTGGTTCCATGCTAAATATAGTAGTTCCATTTACTAATTAACTTTTACTTTTTCAGGAACCATTAACTAGGGTTCAAGTTGCAACAGAGCTATCCAGAGTAGCTGCGCCTAACATTGTATTTTTAGGTGAGTATTAATTTTTATTAGAATGATAAAATGCGTTACCTGCGAAGCATAACACTGTATGTTTCGTATAATTTATAATTAATCATAATATAATTTATATGGTAATCTACAGTGTTAAAACGTAAATGAATTGAATAAACTTGTGGCCCCTACCTACCCTACCTACCCTACCTAACCTAACCTACCTACCCTACCCTACCCTACCCTACCTAACCTAACCTAACCTACCTACCCTACCTACTCTACCTACCCTACCTACCTAAGAACCTTCTCCTGACAATAACAAACACAAAAAAAGAATTAGCGAAATCGCTTCAGCTGCTCTCGAGATTTGCGCTTAGCAACACATTCAGCGATTCATTGTTATATTTTAGATTTATCTAGTCTAATGATCAGTTTTTGAGGTCCCGGTTTTTAAGTACGTTATTATAAAATTTAGGAGCCTATACAGGGTGAATTTGAATAAATGCGACAAAATGAAATGGGAGCTTCAGTTACAGTAACATAGTAATTATAAACTGTTTTTTCTACTATCTAAATCGTTAAAAAAAATTACGCGATTATCGTTTTCAAAAGGTCCATTGATGTTATTATCTTTATTTAAGTACGAATTATCGGTATTCCCGTTCATAGCGGTCATTTACCTAATTTAGCCTAGTTTCTAATGTAAGTATCGCGGGACGTTGCCAAACCTCGCATGTGCGCCAGCGCTGACATCCCTTCCCGGCGACCGCGCGCCGCCCACTACCCTTCCTTCGTTCATTACAATTTTACATTTGATATTTTATACATTTTCTTGACAACACGTATTATTGTATATTTAAATTTGTCGCATCTATTCAATTTCACCCTGTATTGCCTGTTTTAACCATTTTGTTTTTTGCCCACAGATAATGAAAATATATATTACTTGCTGGTAGAAAAAACGATTGTTAGCGAAACTGCGAGTCTGTCTACGTCGTTACAACTGTTGATGGCGGCTTACTTCAACTTGAATATGGAATATCCAGTAGAGTGTCAAAACACATTAGAATTTATACAAAGGTATGTTTTTAAGATAAATCCTAAAGAAGGAAGTAAAGTCCGTAAAGGACGCACGCTGAATAAAGTATTGTCATTAATGAGTAAACTTAACAGTATATTATAAAAGATATTATGTCATTTACATGCGGTTATTGTGGCGAGAATTTCTCCTCAGTGATTTTGTACAATAACCATCAAAAAAGTCACAGGTTCTGTAAAAATGTTAAATTTCCGTGTGTTGATCCTTTGTGTAAGAGTATTTTCAATAATTATGAGTCTTTTAGAAATCACAATTTTAGATTACATCAGCCTGGGACTAGTACTGATAGTCCACGAGTTGACATTAACTCAACCTATTCTAAGTGTACAGAATGTAATCAGAGAATATTGTTAAAAAATGTCGAATACCATTCAAGAACTCATGATATTCAATCTGGAAAAGCAGTAACTTGTCCATATAATCTTTCATCTGAAATAACTTCATGTGGTTCGTCTACTTTTACTAGTATAGCATCATTAAAAAGTCATGTGTATCGCAATCATTTTAATTCTGTTTCGAATTTGACAGATCAAGAATTTTTAAACCCGAACAGCCTCGATTACATTCAGCCTACTACTAACGATATTCAAGATTGTAATATGTCTGACGAGTTAGAAGTCAAGACGGATCTTAATAACGATTCTGGCTTGTTATTTTTGAAACCATTGCTGTTACTTTTACTCAAGTTAGAGACACGAAATCTTCTTTCTCAAGATGCTATTCGCAGTGTGGTGGAAGGTTATTCAGATGTCCATGAAAATTCTTTGAAAAATATTAAAATTAAATGTCTGTATGCACTTGAAACTTATCCAGATTCTAAAAAAACTATTGAGAAACATGTTTTCAATTCGACCTATGAAGATAGTATGAATGGCAGTTGGTCTAAAAAGTTGACAAGCAAGTACTTAAGATTTAAACTTTACTCGGAACTTTGTAACATTGTGTTACCAATTTCTATAATGTTAGGTAGAAACAATTTTAACAAACTGTGTTCCTTACAATATGTACCAATTATAGACACCATTAGAACGTGGTTTGCAGATAAGACATTTCTTGAACAATTTCAAAATCCAAAATATAAAGTAAATGATGTTTTAAAAGATATAACATGTGGGTCAAAAATGTGTAGTAACGAATTTATAAATAATCCAAACACATTAAAAATAATAATGTATCAAGACGCCTTTGAAGTTTGTAATCCCTTGGGATCATCTAAGATCAAACATAAAATACTAGGAGTTTACATGACGCTGGTAAATGTTTTTCCTTATAATAGGTCTAAAATAGATAACATGAAACTGGTATTATTGTGCAAGGAAAAACATTTAAAAGAGTTTGGTCATGATAAAATTTTTGGTAAATTAACGGAAGACCTTAGAAGCTTAGAAACAAGTGGAGTGTATATTAAAGAGTGTAATCAGATTATTTATGGCACTCTTCTGACAATAATTGCTGACAATTTGGGAAGTCATACCATTGGTGGTTTTGTTGAAAACTTTAATGCAAAACATTTTTGCAGGTTTTGTTTAATTGAGAAAGAACATTTTGCACAAAATCCAATTCTTTTAGGAAAAAAAAGAACTATTGAAGACTATAACGAAGACGTAAAAATCTCTAACCAATTACATGACGATGGTTGTTCATCGGTTCATAATCGAGGGGTTAAACAGAACTCCGTTTTTAATCAAATCGAAAACTATCATGTCATTGACGGTTTGCCTCCGTGTTTAGGTCATGATTTATTTGAGGGTGTTGTGCAATTTGACATCGCTTTAGCTATCAACTATTTCATTAATAACAAAAGCTTTACACCAAATTTTTTAAACATGAAAATGGAACGTTTGTCAAAAATAGAAAAAAAAAGTGTGCCACCACCCTTTAAAGCTGGCTCTGTTAAAATAGGGGGTCAAGCTCTTGAAAACTGGCATTTTCTAAATTATTTGCCGCTAGTTTTATTAAACTCTGTAAATATTGACGACCCTGTCTGGCAAATGATAATAAAGTTGCGGGAAATAGCACAACTTATTTGCGCATATGAGATATCTATTGGCCAAACAGCTTTATTATCATCTGGCACAAAAGAATATTTAATACTTAGGAAACAGTTGTTCCCTAATATTCCGCTAAGACCTAAACATCACTACCTGTTACACTATGGCGAATTGACGAGAATTCATGGACCATTGATCTATTCTTGGACGCTTAGATTTGAAAGCAAACATAGGTTTTTCAAAAACGTTGTACGACACCTTCCAAATTTCGTCAATATCACATGTTCACTAGCAAATCGTCATCAACTACACGAAGGTTATCTTTCCCAGGGTATTCGATATGATACCAAATTATTTTCTAAACATTCTCGTATGAACAGAATCGACGAATTACCGTCAAGCGTTAGGTGCTTGATTTCTAACACCACCTCTGGAACAATCCTCTCGGCTTCACAAATAAGTTACAGGGGGATAAATTATGCAATAGGCGATTATCTTCTCTATAATCAAGAAGAAAACGTACTGAATTTCCTTGAAGTAGAGATGATTTTATTTAGTGATACGTATGAAAATCCATATTTCATTGGATGTAATCATAAATTTCAATATAATTCAGAAATAGGCTTATGCCAAAAGCTTTTTACACTTCAATCAGATCTTAATGAAAATAAAATATGCAGTGATTACCAAAGCTTGCTACATTTTAACACTTATAGAACACATAATATTGACAATTGCCATTTTATATGTCTGCATCATGCTTTTTTAGATTTGCTTTAGAAAGCTAGACATAATATGTGACAAAGTTCACGAATTGGATCAATTATTAATATTAGCTTGGCCCCAAAACCAACACAGCTGATAGTTAGGTCGTTAAATAGTGTAGGTAAGAATGACGGGTGTATTGTTGCAGAAATGAATGTGTTATACAGGGTGGAATTTTGTAATGCCACCTGGAGGGAAAGTACTCTTAATACTGCAGATAGAAAATTTTACTCAAAGGAAACATTCCTTTATTTTTGAATAGAAAGCAAACTGCATTCAAAGATTTACCAAAAAAAGCTTTTTTTAAATATACCCTGTACTTTTATTGCATCGATCGTTAGGGTCAATTATAAGGATGAAATCTCTCTAACAAATATGATAAATTAAATGAAAGGAAAACCAGGAAATCTGAAGTTAATTAATTTGTAATGATATCATGCCAACTATAGTGTTTCAGTAAAACTGCTTTAAAACTAGTCCATATGTGTCGTTTCCAAGCAATAACTCCCACTTTGTCGCTTACCATAACCTGGACGCTTTGACAGGTTATTCGTATTACGATACCAGCAAATCTCGTCCTTATGGTAAGCGACTAAGTGGGACCTTTAACTAGATTTCGACACATATATATATTTATTAAATCATTCTATATTCATGCTCTTTTACCTACTTATAAGGTTTTTATCAGTATTGAACTCTAACTAAATTTTGTTGGTAACTGCTGCGAAAAAATGTTCTCACCTTTTACCAGTAGTAACTACTGGGAAAACAAATTCCCGGTAACAACTTGGAGGTAACTGGTAACAGCTGAAAATAACCCATCTGTTGCTGTCATGATCCATTTCTGTTTAGCGTCTTTCATCATGTGACCAGCTCGTCGCCATTTCTATTGTTAAAAAAAAACACGCGTAATAAAGATAACACCCATATAGGAAATAGGTTTCCGAAGGGGTTTATATACCAATATATTTTTTGAAAAATTACTTCATAGTTGATATAGTACACATGTAAGACCATTTTTTTTTCTAATTTATTTTCGTGTCGAGTAGTGCAGGCTGTGAGCGGTTTATAATGGTTTCGGAATACCCATCAATAATACTTTATTAGGCATTATGTAATTTACGTGCTACTTAAAAGACTCATAATTATAAACATATGACTCATAATACAATTTATAAATATGCAAATATACTGTAAGGCATATCTACGTCATAAAAAACGGAAATCATGTGCAGAATCGCCCTTTGGCACACATGTATGTGTACTTGACGAAGCCAAAACAACAGTTTTGACCTGCAAATTCCTAATAGTCCAGTCATTATAGGGGTTGACCTCGGAAAATCGATATACCCAGTATATAACCACATAAAAACTTGTATTTTGGAATCCTAAAAGTTGTCTCAAAATTCACATATGGTAGGGTGACCGCGTCTTTTAAAAATCTAAGGTCAAAGGTCACAAAAATCGTTTTTTTTTTTTGCAAATATCTCGTTTTCTATGGGTTTCTCGCTATTTGTATGTATGATTAATATTGTAGAGAATTAATTTCTCTACAACTTTTCCATTCAACATTTTTTTATATCTTGAATTGTTTTCGAGATAGAGGGCGTAGAGCGCGATAATTATCATTTTTTATTAACTTTTAGATTAAATTGATAATTATATGTTTAGCAATAAATTATAACCATATTACGAGTTTTTGATCGTGACTACCAGTTGACCTCAGATAAATCTCTGACCGCGCGCTCTACGCCCTCTATCTCGAAAACAGTTCAAGATATAAAAAAAGTTTAATTGAAAAGTTGTAGAGAATTTAATTCCCTACAATATTAATCATACATACAAATAGCGAGAAACCCATAGAAAACGATATATTTGCAAAAAATAGATTGTTGTGACCTTTAACCTTAGATATTTAATAGACGCGGTCACCCTACCATATGTGAATTTTGAGACAACTTTTAGGATTCCAAAATACAAGTTTTTATGTGGTAATATACTGGGTATGGCGATTTTCCGAGATATGTACTTAATTTGTCCTAAAATGACTGGACTATAAAAGAAATTTAGAATAATGATGTCCTCATTTATTGTATGGATGGATGTATTTGCGAAAATGTTATAAAATATTTTACAGTACACTTGTATCATAATGTACTATTATTATTACTGTGCATAGGTCTCGTTCATGTGCAATTCAACTCCTGATTTATCTCTCATTTATACTACATTACTACGAAACAGGTCAAAACCTGCACAATGCGCACCTGAAAAACCGAAATGCAGGTATAGTTCCGCCGGCCGAATATTCGGCGGCTGGATACCGTATATTCGGCCAATGGTCAGGCCGAACATCCAGTATCCGATATCCGGCCAAACAACTATCCGTTGCATCTCTAATTAATTTCTGTTTAAAAAAATAAAAACAGAAAATTCGTTAGTTTCAACGGTATAGTTATAAAAAGTGCCTACATAATATTATAATTTATGTATTGGATTGCTGTTAGCTTTTAATTATATTTTATTGTGTTAAGCAGAGGTCTAATTGCCGTACGAAATTAATGGTACAATTAATGGTATAGTGAAACTAGCTACAACAGGCTCATTCTTATAATGGAACGCGACAATTTATAGACATGGGGCCGTATGAATAAAAATAAAGTAAATCCTTGTGATTATAAGTAGATTAGATGAGATTATAAGTCACTTCAAAATAAGGTATAATTTATTCATCTATGCTTAACCTTACCTGTACGAAAATCAACAATAATAATTACATTTAATAATAACATTTATTTCTCCCACAAAGTACAAAAATACAATATAGAGGTGTAACAATATTATTGGAGGTACAGAGGATTGTGGGAGTCAGGAACCCAAACTAGGATACCCTGTGCTATGGACTCCTGGCCGTCGCCGAGACTGAATTATCATTATTGTAGAACATGTAGGACTATTGTAGAAGCCACTGTGTGAGCTTCCTCTTACATTCCATCCTAGACAGATTAACAATTGCTAGAATTTTGTTAATCTTATTGTATAGTCTGCTTGCTCTGGAACTGAAGAAATTTGAGGCAAATGACGTTTTTACAGGGGTTGTTTCACAGACTTCATAGTATCGCCTAGAATTAGCCATTTGTTCAACCTTAGAAATGTCTATAGAAGAGTGTTTTTTCATAACTGTTAGTAGTATATAAGCAATTATTATCCCTAAGTATTTTATTGATTCTGCTTTTGATATCACTGTGTATTTGTCAGTTTGTGGTTAAAGGATTACATGTGTGTGCATAACTTGAAATTAATAGGATTAGATGCTACATAATGGTTTGTAAACTGTATGTATTTCGTTTTACTGGCATTGAAGGTCAGTTTGTTATGTGCAAGCCATATTGCACATATTGAATCCTTCTTGGGCTGCAACAAAAGTTTCGTCCCATGAGTTACCATAAAACGTTAAGGTAGTGTCATCGGCATAAGACATAATTATGATAGTTTGTGATGTTTAGCTGGCAATAAATTGATTTTTTATTTTGGAGTTTTGTTTTTTTATTATATAACCTCCAAACTGTAAATTGCTTGTTGTTTGTATATTATGACTTATAAAATTAGTTAATTTTACATGTTATTAGGCGATATTTTCTATAGAATTCAATACAAATTTTGTAGTTTTACATGCTATCGATAATTCTCAGGATTTTGCTATTGGCTAGTTGTTTTTTTTTTTCTTATGTAAGTATTTTAATAAATGCAGTTGTCGTCATCAAAATAAAACCAACCAACCTGGGTATAATCTCTTGTCACGTCTGAATAATATAACTGTGCGTCTAATATTGCAGGAGTGATATAGTATTCGTAAAATGTGTGTGTGGGTTTAAGCAAATTATTCAATAACAATGAAGTTTTTGGTTTTTAATTTGCTTTGAGGTCACACCTTTTAATGAAGAATATATCACCCCTAATAAATGTAATATTGGGTGGACTGTTCCTAATACAGATGCAGCCAGTGTAAATACATTAGATCGGTTATTAACTTATTATCCTGATTGACTTATTTCCAAGTGATTTTTTTGTCTTGACAAATACGGCTGCATTAATTAAAATAAATAA